>CM035272.1:51861626-52051506 GCA_020226075.1 Hydropotes inermis | reverse complement strand
CCACAGTTCAAAAGCATCAATTTTTCGGCACTCAGCTTTCTTCACAGTCGAACTCTCACATCCATACATGACCACTGGAAAAACCATAGCCTTCACCAGACAGAACTTTGTTGGCAAAGTAATGTCTGTGCTTTTTAATATGCTGTCTACATTGGTCATAACTTTCCTTCCAAGGAGTAAGTGTCTTTTAATTTCATGGCTGCAGTCACCATCCACAGTGATTTTGGAGCCCAAAAAAATGAAGTCTGTCACTGTTTCCACTGTCTCCCCATCTATTTCCCATGAGGTGATGGGACCAGATGCCATGATATATTATCTCAAATTAACATTTGTTTCACCTTCCTCCTCATTAGTTGCATCAATTGCCTTGATAATCTCCTAGAATTCTTAGTGTTTATATTTGTGTGTATATATGTATATGTATTGTTCATAAATATGTTTGCATATTTTAATATATTAATTTCTTATAGATGAATTTAATTATTACCGGAAAATGTTAGTAAAGATAAAGTTTGGAGAAATGTTATCCAAATGGTTATCTAAGTGCTATCTAAATGTAATTTAAATAGAGAAAGCAAGAAAATTCCATGAAAATATCTATTTCTGCTTTTTGACTATGAGAAAGCATTTGACTGTGTGGATCACAACAAACTGTAGAAAATTCTTAAAGAGATGGGTATACCAGATCAAGTAACCTGTCTCCTGAGAAACCTGACTCCTGTTAAAACTTGACATGGGACAGCAGATTAGTTCAAAATTTGGAAAGGAGTATGACAAGGCTGTATATTGTCACCTTGTTTATTTAAATTATATGCAGAATGCAACAGGTGAAATGCCAGGATGGATGAAGCAAAAGCTGGAATCAAGATTGCTGGGAGAAATATCAATAACCTCAGATATGCAGATGATACCACCCTAATAGCAGGAAGTGAAGAGGAACCAAAGACCCTCTTGATTGGAGTGAAAGAGGAGAGTGAAAAATCTGGTTAAAAACTCAAGATTCAAAAAACTAAGATCATGGCACCTGGTCCCATCACTCCGTGGCTAATAGAAGGAAAAAGTGGAAACATTGACATATTTTCTCTTCTTAGATTCCAAAATCACTGCAGATAATGACTACAGCCATAAAATTAGAAAGTTCTTGCTTCTTGGAAGGAAAACTATGAGAAACCTGAACAGCATATTAAAAAGCAAAGATATCACTTTGCCAACAAATGTCCATATAGTTAAAGCTATGGTTTTTCCAGTAGTCATGTACAGATGTGAGATTTGGACAATGAAAAAGGCTGAATGCTGAAGAATTGACGCTTTCAAATTGTGATGTTGGATAAGACTTTTGGGAATCCTTTAGACACTAAAAAGATCAAACCCGTCAATCTTAAAGAAAATCAACATTGAATATTCATTTGGAAGGACTGATGCTGGAGTTGAAGCTCTAACACTTTGGACACCTGACATGAAGAGTCAGCTCATTGGAAAAGACCCATAATTCCAGAAAAAAATGAAGGCACGAGGAGAAGATTACAGCAGAGGATGAGATGGTTAGATAGCATCACCGACTCAATGGACATAAACTTAAGCAAACTCTGAGAGATGGTGGAAGACAGGGAAGCCTCACAAGCTGCAGCACATGGAGTTCATAAAGAGTCAGACACAATGACTGAACAACAATGGCATCCAAATGGTGGATTATTTAGTTCCAGTAGTTTAACTTACCATCTACCTGGGCTATGGGCATATCACTAGAATAAATCTCATATGACCTGGGATTAGGAAAATAGAATATTCAACAATCATTTTTATGGTATGATCAGACATTTCAAATTATGTTCCTGATTCTAATTTTTCTTTTTTTTCATTTATTTTTATTAGTTTGAGGCTAATTACTTTACAATACTGTAGTGGTTTCTGTCATACATTGACATGAATCAGTCATGGATTTATATGTATTCCCCTTCCCGATCCCCCCTCCCACCTCCCTCTCCACCCTATTCCTCTGGGTCTTCCCAGTGCACCAGGCCTGAGCACTTGTCTCATGCATCCAGCCTGGGCTGGTGATCTGTTTCACCCTATATAATACACATCCTCTTTTTTATCCATTTTCTCTGTTTTTAAGTTTTTTGTTTTGTTTTGTTTTTCTCCTAAAAAGAGTTATAATTTGACCATTGGAAATTTCTAAAATTAAGACAACCAACAATGTTTGACACTATTTACATACCTTGTATGTGGTAACAAAATTTCATCAGTAGTATTACACCAATATTATTCAATGAAATAGTTTACATCAGTATTATTCAATGAAATACCAAAGTCATTTTTATTGACACACATGTGATTTTCAACTCAGTATTTCAGGTTTAATAAACAGAGGGAGTAGCTTAAGTTGCATTGTGTATATCATCATAGTTCTTCAGCCTCCCATTAATTTTCAGATGGCCAGATCTCTTCAGACCTACACAGTATGTTTATTTGAACAGAATATTTTCTCTGAATCCTTACAAAAAATGTCCTTTAAGGTATTTAATCTAAGTTTTCTTCACAAAGGCTTTTGAATTTTGACTGAGGACTTTTCAAGAGGTTTATTAATAAAAATAATAAACATAATAGGAAGAGAAGAGATCATTTGCAAGAAATGTACCTCTGAGAGTTCTTTAGAACACAGTGTATGAACATTTACTGTTATTAATTGGAGGAACTGACCATGAGGTGCATTAGAGCCCAGATGCTAGTCTTTCATCTACAGCTATACTCTGGTGGAGAAATTAATTATTTCAAACATGATTCCTAAACCAAGAGACATGTATTACCCAGTAGAGTTGGAAGAAAAGATTGTGACAAGAGAAGTTCTGTGAGAAGAGAGGCAGGTGACAAGGGAAAGAATAATTGAGATTTCAAAGATAACTTCTTTCACCTAATATGAATTCTTCACATTTTTGAAATAACTATCACCACTTTTAGTTGCAAAGCATATCTGGAGGGCACATCTTAAAATGAATTACTATGAACTACAATATTAACTGTGAATGTACTTTATCCAGAATGACTGATTGAGTGTAGAAAAAATAATATAAAAGTCTTTAGTAGCAGAGTTGAATTAATGGAGTGATGAAACAGGAAATAGTTATCATGTAGAATTATGAAAAGGTAGTGCCTGATATGTGAGTATGACTGCAATCATTTTTTTAAATGTTCTATTTATATCTTAGCTGTTTAGAAAAGTGACACTTTTCCCTGGCACACGTGAGTTCCAAGAAAACACTGCTACATATGAAACAGCTTTCCTTGAAGGGTTTCCCCAGATATACTGTCTACATTAGTAGCTAGTATAAGCCATTGAAGAAATAAGCCATTGAGTAGAAATTCCTTTCTGCCTAAATTACTCCTTATTGCTGAAAGTAAAAATATACTTCTTATAAACATCTATACTCAAGCAAAAGGCTACTTCTACCCACAGACAGACTATTGAACAAATTGTGCTAAATATCCTGGTGATTTGGGCTCGTGGTGATCATTTTGATGTGTGGAAAAGAACAAATGGCTGAAGTGCATGCATGCATTTCCCAAGAAGTATTGTATTTTCAAGATTTTTCTTGCAATATCAACCAAAATGAGCATGGCAGTATATAAAAAGCAATTTTCAGGAAAAATCATGCTATCAACATTTTATATTTCTTTATTGAATTAATTTATTTTTTATTGAAGGATAATTGCTTTACAGAATTTTGCTGTTTTCTGTCAAACCTCAAAATGAATCAAACATCAGTATACATACATCCCCTCCGTTTTGAACCTCCCTCCTATCTCCCTCCCCATCCCAGCCCTCCAGCAATTTATATTTGTGATAGTAGTTTATTTGTCCATCATTTTAAAATCTGTAAACTTAGACACATCATAGATCCTTATACTGTGGATGAGGCACAGTGAGGAAGATAACTATGTTCATTTTATTATTATTATTATTATTATTATTATTATTATTATTATTTTTTACTTGACGTTTCTCATCTATCAGCAATGAATTATATGTGACAAAAGATGGTAAAACAGATGGAGTCAGAGAGGGAGTGAATTTTTCTAACAAAGGAGCAGAATACAATTGAATACACTGTGTGGGCTCACATTGTGTAACCATCAAAGGACCAGAAGTCTGAGTAAGGAATCTTTGAGCCAGAATAGCTGAATGAGTTAATGAAGTAGCAAAACTGAGTAATGTCAGTGTTATCAGAAGAGCTGTCTCACAGATATATGCAGATACAGTGTAGCATATGAGAGTCACTTCACTGGGAAGGGAAGAAATCTACACAAAAAAGTGAATGTGATTAAGGCCTCATTCCTAGAAAACTCCCTCATGTTTCTAATATGAAACATGGGATATTTAAACCAAGAGTTCTGACAAAATTAATCTAAGTAGACTTACTCATACTATCACTTATCTGTCATTAAAATTTTTGTTAAGTATTCTATACTTTTTAAGGAGGCATGTGGGGGCACCAGAGGGCTTCCCAGGTGACTCAGTGGTAAGGAATCTGCCAGCCAATGGAGGAGATATAGAAAACTCAGGTTCAATCCCTGAGTCAGGAAGATTCCCCTGGAATAGAGAATGGCAACCCACTCCAGTATTTTTGCCTGAAAAATTCCATGGAGAAAAGATCCTGGCAAGTTGCAGTCCACAGGGTCACAAAGAGTCAGACATGGCTGAGTGACCAAGCACAGACACGGGACACTAGGCAATTTGTCCCAAATTATGTCAATGTCATGCCAAAGG
The DNA here is from genome assembly GCA_020226075.1 of Hydropotes inermis. Taxonomy (NCBI): domain Eukaryota; kingdom Metazoa; phylum Chordata; class Mammalia; order Artiodactyla; family Cervidae; genus Hydropotes; species Hydropotes inermis. The sequence continues at coordinate 52,046,741 of CM035272.1, read as the reverse complement.
ATTCTAGAAGCAAATGTCTATTGACGTTTCTTCCAGGAGGTCAATCTATAATTTAATTTCTAATTATGTCTCATATGTGTCATACTCTTCCAAAGTTTTCCAACTTTGACCAAGTTTTTCTTTTTGCATCACTTACCTTACCCATTCTGCTATTTGGAAACTTAAATCATTTGAAAGAAGTCTTTAGAAGACCAAGCTTAAAACTTTTCTCTTCTGTGATCTCTTCACTGATGATTCATTTTATGTAGTGACAAAAATTGTTATCCTTATATTTTTAGAATACTTACATAACTTTTCTTTTAAAATTTGTATGCATGTGTTCCTTTTCTAATAAATGTCTTATTGCATCTAGTATAGAGATTGTGTCCTTTTCATCATTGTGTCCTTAGAGAAGTGAGCCAAACACATAGTATGGTTTATGATATTAAATAAATATGTATTGTATAAATACAAGAATAAATTAATCTCATTCCCAGTCCTAATGTTGGATGAATAGTTGAGGTACTCCCTCTCACTTCTGATATTGCATCCTTCTGGAATATGAAAGGTCAGGTTGCATAGTAGAAAGTAAAATGTTTAGGTAGACAGGCTGCCTCATGAGTTCTGATTGAGAGGTAGTTATCAGATACTATGCCACCTGAAGAAAATCACAATGCTTCTAATCTCAAAGGGAGCTTGACCCTTTAAGAACTCTCCAGCTAGAAGCCTTTACATTCTTTTGAATATGTGATCCATTTGACTTGGGTCATCAATTTTAGGCTCACAAATAATTAGTTTGTGAGTATATTAATAATAGACATTTGAATATCTTTTAAACAAACTCACAATATATAAACTACATAACTAAACACCATGGAACGTCACTCTAAGTTGTAGTTATAAAAATAGATGTCCTTAGGTGGGAGAATTATTAGTTTTTGTTTCTTAGCTATAAAATTCAAGTGATACTGTTCTGAAACAGAACAAAGTGGAACTTATACTACTAATGTCAATCAGAACACCAAACTACAAAAAGATATGGGGGCAATTATTCTGTATACCAAAGAATACATGCTCCCCCCCACACACACACATCAGAGGCTTAGCTTATATGGCACAAGGAGCCAAATGCTCATTGACTGCTATTCAGAAAACCTGAGCAATCCTATTACCAAGATGTTAATCATACTCTGAGTAGCAGATAATTTCCCCTTCATGTTACTTTTCTATAAACAGGTAGAATGAGAACAGTGGACCAAATTATCTTTTAACTCCTTTACAGCTTGTATGTATTCAGTTGTACAGTTGTGTTCTACACTTTGCAACCCCATGGACTGTAGCCCACCGGTCTTCTCTGTCCATGGAATTTTCTGGGCAAGAATACTGGAGTGGTTTGTCATTCCCTTCTCCAGGGGATCTTCCAGACCTAGAGATTGAACCTGGGTCTCCTGCATCTCCTGTATTGGCAAGAAGATTCTTTACCACTGAGCCACCTTTATAACTTACAGTTTTGATTATTCCATATTTTCTGAAGTGAAATCTAAACACAGATCTGTGAATTTCTGATAGTCTCATTAGTGTATACCTTCTGTTGGTTAGAAAGTGTATTGACATTGCTTAACAGATGAGGATTGCAAGCTTTTCCATTACTTACATAGTGTGCTTAATTTGCTAGTTCTGATCCTTCTTAGCATGAATAAAGGATGAGGAAAATGTCATTGTCACATATTATTTGGCCATGGAGAAATAAATTCATGAGTTTTTGCACAGATCTGCAAAAAGTCATGATCGTACTTTGGATAAATGATCAATGCAGTTAAGGAAGACTGACTCTTCAAGCTATGGAAGTCATTTGCAAATAATGTCAACATTTCTCATTCAAATCCTTTAAACATATTCCATTATTGATAGCTATCTATCCTGCCATGTTAATGAAAAATAAACATGCCACAGACTCTAGCAAATGACTCTGTTGATCATGTCCGAATTAATATATTCATCAATACTGGGTAGGGGGGCTGAGTGTGTTGCATAATCAATTTGAATAAAAAGACACAAAACAAAATTGTCTCCATACAGATAACCTTTAAAGAAAAGAGCCGTTTTCCAAAGTCTCTGAATTGAACAAATGGCTTGAATAACTGCAGAACATTATTTCACTTATCCTTATTTCTTGTGTCCCTGTTTTGTCTATGATTCTTGTGCAACCTAGTTTCAACCTGAGGTTAAACTGTCTGCTTCACTTTCTTCATTATTAAGCTTTATTTTAACAAATTTCTAAAATATATTTTCAGCAGAAGTTTAAAGCCCCATAACATAAAGAATGGATATTTAATCCAATTTGCTTGAAAACTGTTTATCTGGATAGTATTATTTAACTATATTCCTGTCTAAAAATAGAATCAGTTCTTTATAACTATATGGTCATATTAAGAGATCATGAAACATATGAAAAGATAGCAAAAAGTCAGTAAATTTTCCATGACCTTCTCTTATGTGTTTCACTTGGGTAAGATTGTTTGATACTATTGAGAAAGTACTAAAAATAAGGTAAAAGATAATTTATATGCTTATTACTCAGTGATTTCCATGGTGTATTTCTTTTTAGTCTTTCTTCATATTCATAGCTTTAATTTCTTACTTACATAATTATTATAGGGCTATCCAGCTGGCACTAGTAGTAAAAAAAAAAAAACCTGCCGGCCAGCGCAGGAGGTGTGAAGGAAGACCCCCTGGAGAAGGATACAGCCACTCACTCCAATATTCTTCCTGAAGAATCCCATGGAAAGTGGAGCCTGGCAGGCTACAGTTCATAAGCTTGCAAAGAGTTGGACACAACTGAAGCAACTTAGCACATGCACAAGCAATTATTATAATATATATATATTTATATTTGTAAATATTTATTTATAAATATTCATGTAATATATTATAGTTATATATTATATATTTATATTTTAATATATATTTTAATATATTATTAATTTATTTCATAATATTATTTATATCATTTATATATTATATTATATAGTATTTATATTATATAATATATAATATTTATATAATGTAATGTAATATAATTATTATAATATATATTTATATTTGTAAATATTCATTTATATATTCATGTAATATATCATAGTTGTATATTATATATTTATATTTTAATATATATTTTAATATATATTATTAATTTATTTCATATTATTTATATCATTATATATTATATATAATATATATAATATAATATATATTATATAATATATTATAATATATAATATATATAATATATTATATATAATATAATATCATATAAATATTCATATATACATATTTATATTTTATACATATGTTAAATATATATATATTTAACAATCATTTTCACTTAACATAGATTAATACTTCTCTTTGGAATCATGTGGATGTATTTAACCAAGTTTAACTGAACTAACATCTGGTATTCTTAATGAAGTATAGTTGATTTACAATTTTGTGTTTGTTTTTGGTATACAGTAAAGTGATTCAGTTTTTCTTTTTCATATTTTCCTCATTATGGTTTGTTATAAGATATAGAATGTAATTCCCTGTGATATACAGTGGGACCTCCTTTATATTATCTACAATAATATCTCTTTTATATATAGTAATTTATTCATTTTATATACAGCAATTCATATTTTCTAATTCTAAACTCCTCATTTCTCCCTCTGCCACCTCCTTTCTGCTTTGATAACTATGAGCTTGTTTTCTATGTTTGTGAATCTGTTTCTGTTTTGTAAATGAGTTCTTTCATGTTATATTTTAGATTTCACACAGACATGGTATCATATGGTATTTGTTTTTCTCTTTCTGACTTGCTTCATTTACTATGATAATCCCTAGGTTCATCCATATTGCTGAAAATTGCTTATTTCACTGTTTTTATGGTTAAGTAGTATTACAATGTGTATGTGTGTGTGTGTGTGTATGCACACATATAGGTTTCAAAAGTGGCACTAGTTAAACTGTATTGTTGGCCTGCTGATACAGGACACATAAGTGATGTGAGTTTGATCCCAACATTTTTCTTATAAGAGTAGAGCAAACAGAAAAATAAAACTTTTAGATCAGTGAAAAATTATTCATTACCTTAGAAGATATTTGAAGCTTACAGACTCAGAAGTAATTATTCTGAAAATATTTCCTTGATGAAAAATAAGAATTTTTTTCTAAAATATTTATATAATATATTGAATAAAAGTAAAAGCCTATTATTCAAAACAAAACCTCAATTAGAATAATTGAAAAACTTAAAACTAGAGACTATTATTAGCAAAAAAAGGGCATCACCTTGACATTATTTTGACACCGTAGAAACATTTTTTAAAAGAATGAGAAAAAATATATAATGAAAAATGAGTATCAAGTGTTTAAAACATGAATTAAACTGTTAAATAATATAGAATAAATGGCCCTGAAACAATATGTGAAGCCATTTTCTTAGATATAAATTTACATTAGAGGCTCCACATTAAGAAGGTTCATACCATTCAAAACAATGGGAGTGATCAGGGATTAATGTCAAGATCCTGAATAAAGTGTTATTTAAACTATTAAGAATATTTCTTAAAGGTTTGTAAGTATGACAAATTTCTTACAGAAGCTTTGAATTCAATTTAGTCTACAAATTTCCTTTTTGTACCAATACATACATTTCCCAAGACAATATACACAAAATCATAAGGTTACACTGTATAAACTTCAGATATTACACTACTACTAATCTGCAATTTATATGAAAAGTCAGTAGAAAGTCAGTTCTCCAAAGTGAGAAGATAGAAAATATAACATGCTATTACTTTGCTATAAAGTTACATAAAATATTCCTAACATTACTGAGTAATAATCACAAAACATAATTAATGAAGGGAGAAGTTGCATTTTAAAATGGCTCAAGGCATTTTTCTTCAAGTAGTATTTACATTTTTCTTTCAGTCTATTTTATGATTCTCCATATAGACCATACATATTCATTATTAAACATATTTAGTCATGGATTCCTTTTCATATTTGTCCATGTCTGCATTCAGGTAGCTCAAAATCATCTCAAGGTTACAATTTAATTCTATGTATTCCTTACCTCATGGAATCTCTTTCTACTATTTCAAATTTTGATCAAGAACACATGTATATATGTAGTTATTTAAGCCAGAGTTTGAAATGGGCTGAATCTTTCAAACTTCCCTATCTCTAATCCATCAAGAAGTATCAATTATATTAGACCCAAATTATTACTCAAACTATCACCCTTCTAACAGTTTATTGCCAAACTTAATCCAATACTCCACAACTGTGTACCTCGACTATTACAACACATTCCTGAGCATTCATAAAATGTTCAACTGATTCCTCTCCCCAATACATATCCATCCACATTGATTCATCTTTTAAATAGTGGCAGGAGTGATTTTTTTGAATCAGATTATTATATCTGCTTTGTGTGTGTGTGTGTGTGTATGTTCAGTCACTCAGTCAAACTCCCTTTATCCTGTCTGTCTGGGTTCATTGATTGTTTTATATTAAATTTCCTCCCTCATTGTCAACCTTTGACTCTCAAATCAATATTAACTAGTCTTCAAAATTTCCTTCATGTTACCATGTGGTTTCTTTTGGAGTCCTCATCACAATTTGTAGTCATATACATTTTTCACAGTATTTATCACAATATGTACCTATTAATTTCATGACTTTCTTTTCTGCTATGTTGTGAAGTCCTTGATAGAAGAGTCCATATTGGTTTGGGTTAATTAGTATATATCCATACTCCATGTAAGTACTCATTGCTATAAGATTAACTAAAGATTGGCAATTATTTTATTTTATGTTGTCACTAAAGAATGTTTCAAGTCATATCAAATAGGCATATAAAACATAATGCACTAATTCAGAGGAAAGATATGATCAATTTAACTGCTTAAATGTTAACCATTTGCTGTAGATTGATAGTAAATTGCTGATAGTATTGATTTAAGAAACTAAGATCATGAACCCTTCAGTCAGGGCCTGTGGGATTCATTGCAAGGGCACTTAGATAGCCATGTTTACGGGGAAAAAAAAGAACAACCAGCAAATGCTTTCTCATATTGGGATAAATCATATTAGGATAGACACTAGAAATGAGAAAGAATGGGATGAGCTGAGGGGTTCTGAGACCCATAGTTACTGCAGACATTTTTTTCTCCCTCAATATTGGATAGTAGGAGTTTAGAGCTCCTATATTGTATGCATATTTTACATGCTAACATCTATTGAATTAATGCCATGGAAAATTTTTATTTGAAAGAAGTATGTGGGCACTGGGAGAGAAAAAGTTTGTGCACTGCCACCTGAAATTATTCTCAGCAGCAAGAAGGCACATTTATGGGCATTGAACACACTTGACATGACAAAGTTTTCACCACTATTTAGGAATGAATCAAGTGATTAAACCCCAGTTCCCCAACATTTACAAGAAAGCAGTGTTGTTTCTATCCACCAATTTTTAGAGACAGCAATTTATGTGAGAAATAAATACTTTTAATCACTTTCTGTGTGACATAAGGTAAAAGCAAGAATTGTCTATCTTGTGCTTTATTTTTTGAGTAAATTTGAAGAAATAGTTTATCTAGCTACATAATTGTGGCATTTCATTGTTGTCTAGGTAAACAGAAATCTCAATATTAATAAATTACTTCCTCCACTATCCAAAGCATCATCATTATATCCCTATACCAAGTATCCATGCATATTGCAAATGACAGAATTTGTAACTTTTATTCATGCTCGACTGCAAGGAGATCCAGCCAGTCCATCCTAAAGGAGATCAGTCCTGAGTGTTTATTGGAAAGACTGATGCTGAAGCTGAAACTCCAATACTTTGGCCACCTGATGCAAAGAACTGACCCATTTGAAAAGACCGTGATGCTGGGAAAGACTGAAGGTGGGAGGAGAAGGAGACGCCAGAGGATGAGATGGTTGGACGGCATGACCGACTCAATGGACATGCGTTTGAGTAGGTTCTGGGAGTTGGTGATGGACAGGGAGGCCTGACTTGCTGCAGTCCATGGGATCGCAAAGAGTCAGACACGACTGAGTGACTGAACTGAATGGAAATGATTCATGCTTGACACAGTTTATGGTATTTTTAGTCATTGAGAACATTGACTAACATCAACTGTATGTTTTTTTTTTTCTTCAGATTAAACACCAGCTGCCCATCAAAAAACAGCTGCAGAATTTCTAAAAGAATGAATGGTGAGACACAGTTGCACAGTTTTGCCCATTATTCTGTTTTTCAGTAATACCAACTGTCTCCCTGACTTCTGGTTTTCTGTTATTAATGTCCATTGTGGAAGATAAGGTATTCCTGCATTTCTCAAAAGGAAAAAGAGAAGGTCTGTTTGTTACTGTTTTCTGTATTAGAACAATTACCGTGACTCCCACATACCACCCCCAAATTTGAGCATTATTTCTCAGAGTTACCAATCTCATTAGCCAGGGCACATTTTATGAGTGGAGGCTTGAGATACCATTATCACAGGCAGCTAAATATTCATGCTTTAAAGAATTTTATATTTTATCTTTGTTATATAACAAAAGGAACATAATTGGAGTTGCTTTAGTTAGAGAAATTTAACACCCTCTAAATAATAGTACTACTTTTTCTTTAGGGACACCATTGGATTACAGTTTTGCTTCATTAAATTAAAAACACCATCAACTTGGTATTAAATTCTGAAGTTTGTTACTGAGGAAACTCTAAAGGCCATTTGGAGGCCAGGAGCTCATATATATCAACAGAATCAAATTAGACACAAAATTTAAAAGTATGCTTTTCTTACAGGAAACTTTGAAAGCATATCAACCTTATGTCAATTTTTTGTTGTTGTTGTTGCTGCTAATGTTCTATTACAATGTCTCAGTAGATGACACCACTGATGTTTAGCTTGTGAAGGAGGTAAATTTAATGATGCTGAGTATTTGAGAGTTCAGGAATATTTTGACTGTGGACTTCTCTACAATAACTGAAACATATTCCAAAAGAGTTTTTCTATGACCATTTTTAATTGAGCACTTAAAATAGCCTGATAAATAATCCCAATGGAAAACTTTTAAGAACTGATCAAATGACCAGCCATTCTTTATTTCCTGGAAGGTCAGTGCTTATGCTTTAAGAGAATTTAAAAGCTTGTAAATATGAGGGAGGAAGAAAACACTAAATTAAGAAAGATGGCTGAAACATCTAAGAAGTTTCCTGTCCTAGTTCTATTTTTGTAAGTGATATCAATTAATCAAAGTATCACAAGCATTAAGTGTTGCTGGCGCTGAGAATGAGCAAGGCAGAAGTGTTAACACGACTGAATGCTATCATGTTGCCAGAAGTGTTCTTGCCCCAGAAGTAAACATTCACAATCCAGACACAATGAGGAAATGTGGATGCCTGAGGGTATTTAAGCACAAAATTAAAATGAAATATAAGACTCATTTTAATGAAAGAGGGGTATATGGAATTACAAGTCTGGATGATGGCTTAAGTTGGATGATGATAGTTAAAGTGGGAAACATCTTTCCAATTTTGTAGATGAAGAAAAATGAAAAACAAATCTGTTTCTTTCTTACCTAAAACTATTTCTGGATAATTTTCAAAATGTTTTGCAGTTCTTCTATGCAAGACTTTCTACAAAGTCATTTGTGGATGAATGTACTTTTAATAAAGAGTAATTTTAATTATTAATAAAATAATTGAAATATTTTCATTACTTTAATAAATTAACTAATTTAATACAAATAAAAAATAACTCACTCTATGAAATTTTTTATCCTCTCATCACTCTATATGTGCCCCAATTTCATCAAATTGTGAAATTATGTGTTCCTTAACAAGCTAAATTGTAATATCTGCAGAATTCTACTGTTTTACACAGAAAAGTAAATTCTATTTTCCTTCAAACTTTTGGGGATTCTTGGATATATTCTCATTGGTACCTTTGAATATCTAATTATGCTCATCTTCTGCTCTTTTCTTTACTCTGTTTTTCCAAATACTGTCACTGACTTTTCCCTTAAATCACCACAGTGATTGCTATTTTTCACTAGAAGTATCAAAATACAGAACTGAGAGTAAATATGTGGCTATTCTATTGCTCAAAAGTCCAGGTTTATCTTTAATTTGGGGTCCTTTATTCTGCTAACGTGATTCCACTAGTTGCAAAGATCCTGTATCCCCATAAAAACAGCATTTAGCACCTTCCCATTCTTCAGACTACATCTTGAGAATGAAATCCCAGAGGAAAGTTTCAACTTCTCTTTAAATTAAGCCCTACTTCCACAGTATTCTTTATTGTTCATTAAGATTTCAAGAATTATAGCAATTATGACTCAAGATAAGGAAATTCCTTTAAGAAAATCCTACCACCACCTTAAGGAAAGTATTCCTATCCAATATATCCCAACAGAACATTGACTTCAGAAAATGACAATGTAATCTAAGGCCACTCTGTGAAAAGTGAAAGTGTCAGTCATATTCAACTCTTTGAAATCCCATGGACCATAGCTCATGAGGCTCCTCTATCTGTGGAATTTTCCAGGCAAGAATACTGGAAAGAACAGCTATTCTTTTCTCCAGGGATCTTCCTAACCCAGGTATTGAACCTGGATCTCCTGCATTGCAGGCAGATTCTTTACCATGTAGGCCATCAGGGAAACCCTCTCTAATTCTTTCTTATATACAACACAAAAGAGTATTTCTGTTCTTTACACTGTAACAAGGCCAGTCCATTTACTGTTCACAATTACTGCTGAGTTTAAGCTTGGTACTACTTGCTGCCCAATAGACCAATAAATTGAGTGACAAGGTGTTGAGACAAGAAATACCAACTTTATTAGGAAAGCCAGCAGACTGAGAAAAAGGTGGAGTAGTAATCCAAGAACCAAGAAGACAACACCAAAAGAGATATATATATATTATATATATTATATATAACATATATTATATATGTTAAATATATAATGTAATTATATAAATATATTTAAATTAAATATATAATTAAATATATGCTATATAAATATATAATTAAATATTTTTGAGAATTGATAAAAAAGCAATGTTGCTTATGTATTGCAAAACATTAAAGGATCGCAAGAGAAGAATGAGCTCCAAACAGATTGTGAAAATTAAGAGACCATTTACTTTTTGTTTTGTTTATTTTTTAAGTAATTGGAGTGATTTCTACAGAGAAAATCTGATTTAGGGAATTCTTATTAGCTTACAAATAGAGAAGCAATGCTAAAATGGTAGTAGGAAATTTATTTTGAATTAGAATATTTAAAAAAGAAATAGACATAAATTATTTAGATATTTAAAGGAAAGACTTTTAAAATAGTTTTGAAGTGCCAATTATTGTAGTGAAGAAACAGATATAAAATCTACTCTAAAAGAAGAGATGCTGGAAATGTATGAAATTAGAACTCTAAGAGAATCAATGAGTGACCCTCCCAGCAATTGAAGGCTGACTAGTTGAAAACTAAACCACAGTGGTTACATGTTGAACTGATATCATGATAACTCCGGACAGAATCACTGCCTTCAGAAGTCTGACTTTAGAATTAGTTTTTGCCTAAATGGATTTTTTAAATCTACCCAGACTAGCCCACTTATTAGTAAAACTGGGTGTCTCACTAGGCTGAATGTGAGGAACAGTTCAGGAACATAAAATGAGGATGGTTTTTCAATGCTCAAAGTTAGCATTACAGATGCAAATGACAGAGTCACAGGAAGAGAAGATAAAAGTAATGCAAATGAGGAACCAATTATTTGAACAATGACAGGTAACAGAAGAACAAATGGGATTGCAAGAATTTAAAGCTCATACTCAACCTCAACTTACCTCTGCACAGCAATGAGGACTGAAAACTATTGGTTATTTCCCAGTTTCAGGTGAAGACAGCTGTGCAGTATGGCAATGGATATACCAGATGGGGGAGAGATATAATATATGATATAGTGAAAATTCATTGACAATGCTAAAGCTTTTGATTGTATTTACCACAACAAAATGTGGAAGATACTTAAAGGGATACATGTAGCAGATCACCTAACCTATCTCTGGGAGATAGTGAAAGACAAAGGAACTTGGCAGGCTGCAGTTTGTGGGGTCATAAAGAGTGAGACATGACATAGCAATCGAACAACAACAACCATAAATCATGAAAATAGTGCAAATTTGTTCTCTAAGGGGTTTTCTCCAACAGAAACTCTGAGACTCATATGTTGATATTGCAATATCAAGTAACTGAGACTGATGCCTTCTGAACTCAAAATTTTAGAGGAAATGCTCAGCATTGTTTATGACAGTATTAAGAGAAATCAGTTGAAGTCTTGAATTTACTAAGTTGTTTCTCCTTGTTTTTACTGTTTCTGTAAATGTTTTATTAATTTTATATTCAGAAGATACCTTATTTTAAGAAGAAATTTCATGAGAGTTCTCCACTCTTGATGTTATGGTTTGTATCATAGAACAATCCTTTTTTTCAGATTAAATTTTTTCCAAGGTTGTCTGATATTGCCATTTCAAACCCCAATCATTTTCTTTTTCTATTGCTAGCCATATTCTATTATTTTATTTTGAACCCCTTAGAGACTCTTAGTATTAAAGACATCATCTCATGTACAGCAAATTTTTAGGTTTAGGTTTTTTCACACACTTTCCATTGTCCCTCTAAACAGTTCTAATCAACCCAATAGAGGTCAAGAGAAATGAATATATGTTCTGTGTCCTCTTTTGATGGCTTTACATTGAAGGATAGATGTGTATATTTGTTGTTTACTCTCTAAGTCGTGTTTGACTCTTTTGCGACCCATGGACTGTAGTCCATCAGGCTCCTCTGTTCTTGGGATTTCCCAGGCGAGAGCCTTGGAGTGAGTTGCCATTTCCTTTTCTAAGGAGTCTTCCAAACGCACAGGTCTGATCTGCATCTTCTGCATTGGCAGGCGGATTCTTTACCATTAAACCAATTTGTATGAGTGAGTATATATGTGCACAGTTAACAGCAAAATATTTTGTTTGATAAGGCATGTCAGATCACAGTCTACACATACTCTGTTATGTGTTTATAATTAACAATAGTTTTGAATTTTTCCTGTGTTAGAGTTTTTAATTTTTAAACCCTTCTATTTAATATTTGTAGAAGAGGGCATAGTTTGGATGTTACTCAATTTATATAACTGGTTTATATACATCAACATCTAGGATATATCAATTTCTACTTTTGAAATATTTGTCAATTCTACCTTTTCCCGGTCCTTATTTTCAACTTTTTCAAGTTAGCTTTTAATAGGTATCTGTGTGTTAAACAGCATATACCAAGAATGAAATTTTTAACAATTTTCAAATGTCTGAGTTTTCATAAGAAAATACAGTCCATTAAAATTTCTTATGATAAGTCAGGTGTTTCTAATGTTTTCTTGTGTTGTTATTTTTTTCTCTGTGTCATCCCTTAAAGTTGCTACTTTCCTTTTTAAAATAGTCTTGCTTTTATTAGATTATTAAGCTATTCTCTTCTGCTTCTTCTACCAGAACTTGAATATACACTTGCATATAAACCTTGCATATACACTTCACATGGTTTTAGTGATCATCTTGATAATTTTTAGACATATAAAATAGTACTTTTCATTTCACAGCATCGAAACATGTATATTATCTAGGGTGAAACAGATCACCAGCCCAGGTTGGATGCATGAGACAAGTGCTCAGACCTGGTGCACTAAGAAGACCCAGAGGGATTGGGTAGAGAGGGAGGTGGGAATGGGAATCGGGATGGGGAACACGTGTAAATCCATGGCTAATTCATATCAATGTATGACAAAAACCACTACAATATTGTAAAGTAATTAGCCTCTAACTAATAAAAATAAATGAAAAAAAATTAAAAAAAAATTTAAAAAGAGAAAAAAATAAGATCAGCATCATAAAGGATCAGAATTTTAATACCATTTGTTCTCTTCCGTCATCTATTATATTAGATAAATAGATCACCCTGATTCAAAGTCATAGAAAAATTTAAACACACACACACATGCACACACACACACACAGTCAATTTAATTGAATATTTAACTTTTTTTTTTAATCACTTTGATTTTTCTTATGTCATCCTCTTCCTTGGAAACATTTCACACATAGTTGTAGTAACTACCTAGTTAATTCTGAGTGATCTTTGGATGGTGCAACTTCCAAATCATTTCATGAACAAAAATATTTTTTATTTTTCTCTTCATTTAAATATTATCTTGGGAGACACAGATCTAGAGAATGGTCTGGTGGACTCAAGGGGAGAAGAAGAGGGTAAAACAAATTGAGAAAGTAACATTGACACACACACACACACACACACATATATATATGAACATATATATATATTGTCCTGTGTAAAATAGATAACTGGAGAGAAGCTGCTGTATAACATAGGAAGCCCAGCCTGGAACTCTGGGATGACATAGATGGGTGGAACTGGAGGGAAGGGAGGTTCAAGGGAGTTGGGGTAAGATCCCTTGGAGAAGGAAAGGCTACTCAGTCCAGTACTTGCCTGGAAAATTCCTCCTGGACAGAGGAGCCTGACAGACTACAGTCCATAAGGTTGCAGAGTCAGACACGACTGAGTGACTTTCACCAATATATAGTATACATATTATGATGTTACAATAATGTAATGTATTAATATTTACACATATATATCATTATTATTTTTATTATTATGACTGATTCCCATTAATGCATGGCAGAGAACACAACAGCATTATAAAACAATTCACCTCCAATTTTAAAAAATCTACTTAAAAAAAAGAAAATGAGAAAATATATAAACTTTTTATTGAATAGGATATAAATGGTAAAAAAGCACATGAAAAGATGCCAATGCTATTAGACATTAGGGAAATGCAAACTAAAACCACAATGAGATAGCACTATATACCAACAAAATGGCTTTAAAAAGTGGCAATGCCAGAGGCTGGCAAGGTAATGAGAAACATGGTAACTCTTACATTTCTGTGGTAAATGTAAATGCTATGGCTATTCTAGAAAATAGGTAGTAAAAAAAATTAACACAAAAATGTGCAACTTACATGACCTAACAGTTGTACTCCTAGGCACTTATTCCAAGAAAATAAACTTATGGTCACACAAAAACCTGTACATAGATATTTATAGCAGCTTGATTTGTAGTAATCCCAAACTAAAAATAACCTAAATGTCCTTCAACTGGTGAGTAATTAAACTGTGGTACACCCATACTGTGTATTTTTGCTTTACCATAAAAAGAAACAGACAATTGATAATACATGCAACATGCCTGGAGAAATTTCCTAGAATTATGCTGAGTGGAAAAAGCCAATCTAAAATGTCACCTGCTGTATGATCCCATGTACAATATTCCCTCAATATCTTTGGGGGGGTTGGGGGGGTTGTTCCAGGACCTTTCTCACAAACCACAATCCAAGGCTACTCAAATCCTTTATACAAAATGACATAGGACAGTCAGTTATCTTCATCCAGTGGTTTTCCATCCACGAATTCAACTGGTCACAGAATTTCAATCCACAGTTGGTTGAATCCATGAATTCAAAACCCAAAGATATAATCAACAGTATATAAAATTATTGAAATGACAAAATTATAGAAATGGAGGACACATTAGTGGTTGCTAGAGATTAAGGGGATAGTTTAGAAGATCAAGACTGAGTGTGAGTATGAAAGGACATAAGGGTCCCTGTGATGGAATGCTCTCTTGACTGTATTACTGCCAATATCCTGACTGTCATATTGAACAAGATGTTTTGAAAGATGCTACCACTGGGGGAAACTAGGTGAAGAGTATGTGGTATCTCTCCATGTCATTTCTTATAGATGCATGTAAATCTATAGTTGTCTCAAAATATAGTTTATTCTAGAAAAATAAATAAATAAATATTAACTTGGTTGTCTATTTATTTTTAGGTTGAAAATCATAAAGCACAAATATATGGCAGTATCAAATTTAAGAAAAAAATCCTTCTCTTCAGCAGGAATGCAATTTAAGTTTTTAGCCTACTCAAATATAGTTTTACTCATGGAAACACAAAAGGATAATGCCTACTTATAATGTTAAAGTCAACAATTTTGTAACAAACATCTTAAACAACATATTATGGGGCACAAAATTATTTTTTAGTTTATTTATATAATTTTAGCAAAAATTATATTTTAGTTTAAAATACTGCTTTCTTACACTCTTGTTTTCTCAAATGGTTTAGATTTCCACTTTTCTAAGGTAGTTTTAGTGTTACTGTTTGCCTTTATAAGAGATTCTCTTTGAGTAAGATCGTTTCATATTCATCCATATTCTGTTGTTCAAAATAGAGAAATTTTTTTTGTTTACATTTGAAATCCACATTGGAAGTTCACCACAAGTCTCAAATGCAATATTTTTCATTCACCAATAGGTGAATATGTATAATGTCCATAGTATAATAGGTTGTTATATACTTGATCCTTGAAAATTTTTTAAAGACAATTATATCACACCTACAGGAGTCAGTATTAAAATTTGGGGAATTTGTTTTGAGTCTATTTTTTTTTTTAATTGAGTCTGGATAGATTCTTCTGTATGCTTCTAAAATAACCTTAATTGCAGATTTTTCCAAACTAATTTCTCTTTAACAGCCATTATTTAGCTGTTAAAATTGAAGCAGTTAAAGAGAGTGCCCCATAATATTTAAACTATTTTAGCTAATAACTACTAGTTAGTAAGTACTTTGCTCATTCTCTTTGGTATAATTTGATGTTTGCTTGCAACAACATTAATTATGCAAGTATGATTTTTTCCTTCATTTTGCTCAATTCTGAATTTATTCCTATATAATGACTTTTTTCTTTATTTTTTCAGGTCTAAAAATTATTTGTTACCCACTCCTTCCATTAGCCCTGAAATTAAAAGTCACTTGCTCCTTGAAAGAAAAGATATGACAAACCTAAACAGCATATTAAAAAGCAGAGACATTACTTTGCTGACAAAGGTCTGTATAGTCAAAACTATGGTTTTTCCAGTAGTCATGTATGGATATGAGAGTTGGACCATAAAAAAGGCTGAATGCTGGAGAATTGATGCTTTTGAACTGTGGTGTTGGAAAAGACTCTTGAGAGTCCCTTGGACTTCAAGGAAACCAAACCAGTCAATCCTAAAGGAAATCAACCCTGAATATTCATCAGAAGGACTGATGCTAAAGTTGAAGCTTCAATACTTTGCCCACTTGACACGAAGAACTGACTTATTGGAAAAGACCCTGATGCTGGGAAAGATTGAAGTCAAGAGGAGAAGGGGATGACAGAGATGAGATCGTTGGATGTCATAAGAGAGGAGGGTTCAATCCCTGGGTCAAGAAAATCCCCTGGATAGGGGCATGGCGATCCCCTCTAGTACTCTTGTCTGGAGAATCCCATGGACAAAGGAGCCTGGTGGACTACACTCCATGGGGTCAGAAAGAGTCACACACAACTGAAGTAACTGAGCATGCACACACATAAGAAAGAAAAATTTAACAGAAAATATCATGTGAGATGACCCCCTCAGTACAACCTCATGGCAGGGCCTCACAGAAGGTGATTAATTGCAGTCTCTAGGGAGATGCTTCCCTGGTGGCTCAGAGGTTAAAGCGTCTGCTTGCAATGCAGGAGACCCGGGTTCAATCCCAGTTGGGAAAATCCTCTGGAGAAGGAAATGGCAACCCACTCCAGTATTCTTGCCTGGAGAATCCCATGGACGGAGGAGCCTGGTGGGCTACAGTCCACGGGGTCACAAAGAGTCGGACATGACTGAGAGGCTTCACTTTCACTTTCAAGAAGATGCAGCAAGTGTGAGATCTTGGACTAGAGAAAGTACAGTAACTCAGCGGCTGATAGGGTGAATGGAAATACACAAGCACTGTGCCTGAGCATAGCAATAGGACTCCACAAAATAGTGGCAAGACTGTCACTGCATTAAAATGTTCAACATTCCAGCTTCTGAAGTTCTTGCTGCAAAACCAGAAGCAGCCAAGAATGTAACAGGAATCTAAGGTTTCAAAATATAAGCAAAGTCAAAAACAAACATAATGAAGAATAACAGTACCATGAAAAAGCAATTAAATCAGCAAATATTAAACATATACATACACACACAATAAGGGAAATGCAGTTAAAAGGTAGCTCAGAAAAATTATTTTCTGTGAAACATGTTCATTTTGGTAAGTTTGGAAATCACAAATAATGTATCATGAATAATACACTTAGGTGAAGAGTTAATAAGAAACCTTGGCAACAAACAAGCAAAAGATAATTATGAAAATAATTATCTCAACCATTCAAGACAGAACACATATGAAACAAAAACAAAATAGCTGCTGGAAGATGGTGACTAAAACTTATCTGAGAATGCAACTCCCAATTCAATGACAATTGTCAAATAAAAAAATATATTAAATGACATAAAGAAGAGATCACAAGTCTCAAAATTTGTCCTTGAAGAGTTCTACTAATTTTTATTAGAAAATATAAAAGAGGCATTATTTAATAAAATAGTAGCCAACATACATCCTCAAAATAGAGACCCAGAATATATTCATCAGTATTTTTAAAAGGCAAAACCAGTTAAAAAGAGTTATAATAAAAATAAATTAAACAAATTTAAACAATATACTATTAGAGGCAGAGCCAGAAATAGAAGTCAGTTCTTTGATTATTGGATAAATTCTCTGTTCCACTCTACTAAATTCTTAACTCGACAAAAATATATTTAACAATTTTATGTGCTCATTATCATATTGGGCTTCCCTGGTTGCTCAGCTAGTAAAAAGTTCATTTGCAATGCAGCATACACTGATTCTATCCCTGGGTCAGGAAGATCCCCTACAGATTACAATGGCTAACCACTCTAGCATTCTTGCCTGAAGAATTCCATGGACAAGGGGGACTTGTGGGTTATAGTCCATTGGATTACACAGAATCAGACATTACTGAGGAACTAACCCTTGTATGTACTTATATGAAGAAAAAGGAGTAAGGTTGTCCACCATCCTCTGCAAGACTTGAGCTTCCTTCATGGCTCAAATGGTAAGGACCCTGCCTGTAATGTGGGAAACCCAAGTTCAATCCCTGGGTTGGGAAAATCCCCTGGAGAAGAGCATGGTACCCCATATTCATCAGAATTTTTAAAAGGCAAAACCAGAGTTATAATAACAACTCTGGCTTGTTATAAAAAGAGTTATAATAACAATAAATTAAACAAAATTAAACAATATACAATTATAGGCAAAGCCAGAAATAGAAGTCAGTTCTTTGCCTCTTGGATTAGTTCTCTGTTTCACTTTATGAGATTTTTAATTCAATTCAACAAAAATATACTTAGCACTTTTACATGTGCTCATTGCCATATTACTATGCAAAATAATATGAATAAGATTGGATTTAAAACAACTAGAAATAGAAGTAAACAAAATATAGCTTAAGTAAAACTTGAGTATAAACAATGTTTTTTATGGGTAATCAGGATTTTACATGATCTCCATTTGATGGTTTGAAAGAACAATCTCTCTAGCTCACATGTCTTTTAACTAATTTATTTTATCTAACTTCCACTATGTAATTTTAAATTCTTATGTCAGTATAAAAAGAAAAAAGGACAGGAACTTCCTTGGTGGTTCAGTGATTGGGAATTCATCTTGCAATGCAGAGGACATGTGTTCAATCCCTGACTGAAGAAATAAGATCCTACATGACTAGGAGCAGCTAAGTCTGTGCACTGCGACTCCTGAGCCTGTGCATCTTGGAACCTATGGGCCACAATTAGAGAGTTCACATGCGACAACAAAAGATCCTTCATAACACAATTAAAATCCTACGTGCCACAACTAAAACTTGATGTGGCCAAATAAACACATGCTAAAAAAAAAAAAAAGAAATGAAAAGAAACAAGGGGTAATTTCAGTAGGAATCATCTCTAGATAGAAAGGTAGGACACCTAGAAGGGTACAGAAAAAAATTCTTTCTAAAATATTACTGATTATTAGTCAATGTGAGTAAACCAAATTTTCCTTAATAAAAATCTTCAGTATTCATTCTTAAATATGGTTACATTCAGCATTAAAATGTTTAATTCTAGAATAAAACAATTCAATGACCTCAAGCTTTTCTCCAATGCAAACACAATCAACTCACATACATGAAAAGAAATTACTATATGTGTATAACTGATGGAAAAAAGAAATATTAAGTGTTATTTCTTAACCTGAAATAAATTACATGAAAGATTTTCAAGCACCAAGGTTAGATAAGCAATTAAGTTTTTGAGTTCAAGATTTTCTTGGGCCTGGGGGGAAAAATTCTTAGAGGAGTTTATACAAATATAGGAAACAGACTTCTAGAAGGGTTAACAAACTGGCTAACAGAGTTTCGCCAAGAGAACACACTGGTCATACCAAACAACCTCTTCCAACAACAAAGGAGATGACTCTACACAAGGACATCACCAGATTGTCAATACCCAAAATAGATTTATTATAGTCTATGCAACTAAAGATGGAGAAGCTTTATACAGTCTGAAAAAAAAAAAATCTGGAGCTGACAGTGGCTCAGATCATGGCTCCTTATTGAAAAATTCAGGCATAAATTGAAGAAACTAGGAAAACCACTAGGCCATTCAGGTATGATCTAAATCAAATTCCTTATTATTATGCATTGGAGGTGAGGAATAGATTCAAAGAATTAGATTTGGTAGATAGAGTGCCTGAAGAACTATGAACAGAGATTCAGAACATTGTACAGGAAGTGGGGACCAAAATCATCCCCAAGAAAAAGAAATACATGAAGGCAAAGCAAATGTCTGAGCAGGCCTTAAAATTAGCTAAAAAATGAATAGAAGGGAAAGACAAAGGAGAAAGGGAAAGATATACCAAACTGAATGCAGAGGCACAAAGAAGAGCAAGGAGAGACAAGAAAGCATTCTTTTCTTCTCTCTTTTTTTTTTCACTTATTTATATTAATTGGAGGCTGATTACTTTACAATATTGTAGTGGTTTTTGCCATACATTGATATGAATCAGCCATGGATTTACGTGTGTTTCCCGTCCTGAACGCCCCTCCCACCTCCCTCCCCATCCCATCCCTCTGGGTTATCCTAGTGCACCAGCCCTGAGCACTTGTCTCTTGCATCAAACCTGCGCTGGCGATCTGTTTCACAACTGATAATATACATGTTTCAATGCTATTCTCTCAGATCATTCCCCCTTTGCCTTCTCCCAGAGTCCAAAAGTCCGTTCTATACATCTGTGTCTATTTTTCTGTCTTGCATATAGGGTTATCATTACCATCTTTCTAAATTTCATATATATGTGTAGTATACTGACCAAATTAATCTCAAAAATGTACAAGCAACTCCTGCAGCTCAATTCCAAAAAAATAAATGACCCAATCAAAAAATGGGCCAAAGAACTAAACAGACATTTCTCCAAAGAAGACATACAGATGGCTAACAAACACATGAAAATGTGCTCAACATCACTCATTATCAGAGAAATGCAAATCAAAACCACAGTGAGGTTCCATTTCACGCCAGTCAGAATGGCTGCTATCCAAAAGTCTACAAGCAATAAATGCTGGAGAGGGTGTGGAGAAAAAGGAACCCTCTTACACTGTTGGTGGGAATGCAAACTAATGCAGCTACTATGGAGAACAGTGTAGAGATTCCTTAAAAAACTGGAAATAAAACTGCCATATGACCCAATAATCCCACTTCTGGGCATACACACCGAGGAAACCAGAATTGAAAGAGACATGTGTACCCCAGTGTTCATCGCAGCACTGTTTATAATAGTGAGGACATGGAAGCAACCTAGATGCCCATCTGCAGATGAATGGATGAGGAAGCTGTGGTATATATACACAAAGGAATATTACTCAGCCATTAAAAAGAATTCATTTGAATCTGTTCTAATGAGGTGGATGAAACTGGAGCCCATTATACAGAATGAAGTAAGCCAGAAAGATAAACACTAATACAGTATACTAATGCATATATATGGAAGAAAACATTCTTAAGTGAACAATGCAAAGAGATAGAAGAAAACAGAATGGGAAAGACTAGGGATCTCTTCAAGAAAATCGGAGATATAAAGGGAACATTTTATGCAAAGATGGGCACAACACTGGACAGAAACCATAACAACCAAAAAGAGGCAGAAAAGATTAAGAGGTGGCAAGAACACACAAAAGAATTATACATAAAAGGTCTTAATAACCCACTAGGGAACCATACATAATACCAAACAGTGCACGAATTCCTGAATCATAGAAGCTATCCACCCTACATAAAGCAGTTATCAGCTCCTGAACATTGTTGTATAAAAAGAAAAATTCAATTATGTATGTAAATATGCATTTTCAATCATTAAAAATGCCCAACAGTTTTTACATCTCAACTAGCTGTTTATCCCTAAGATAGTGATAGAGAAAGAGATGGAGAGAAAAAAAAAAAAAACAAACAAACAAAAAACAAATATAGTGATTAAAATCATCAACTTTAGAGCCAGGCTTTCTGGTTATAAATCTTTGAATTTTGAGCAAATTATTTACCTCCATATGCCTTGATTTTCTTACCTGTAATGTAAGGAACTAATATAAATGTTACCTACTTCAAGTGAGTGAAAGTATTATAAAATATGTAGAAAATGTTTGGCACATAGTAAGGACACTGTCATCACTTTTCTGCCAAGAAGCAATCATCTTCTGATTTCATGGCTGCAGTCACTGGCCATAATAACTTTTCGGAGCCCTGAAAGGCTCCACTTTCACCATTTTTTTCATCACTTTAATTTCCTATGTCATCCTATTCTTTGAAAACATTTCACACATAGCTGTAGTAACTATTCAGTTAATTCTGAATAGTTATTATCCAACTTTATTTGGATGGTACAACTTCCAAATAACTTCATGTACAAAGACATTTTACTTTTCTCTTCATTTAAATATTACCTTGGGAGACACAAATGTAGAGAATGGTCTGGTGGGCTTAAGGGGAGAAGAAGAGGGTGTGACAAATTGAGAAAGTAACATTGACATATATATGCTGTCCTGTGTAAAATAGGTAACTAGAGAGAAGCTGCTGTCTAACATAGGGAGCCCAGCCTGGAGCTCTGGGGTAACCTAGAGGGGTGGAATTGGTAGTCTTAATCATCCAGATAACCATGATGGTGTGGTAACTCGCCTAGAACCAGATATCCTGGAGTGTGAAGTCAAGAAGACCTTGGGAAGTATTACGAGGAACAAAGCTAGTGTAGTTTATGGAATTCCAGCAGAGCAATTAAAAAAAAAAAAAATAGCCACGTGGTTGCTAAAAATTCTTCAAGCTAGGCTTCAGCAGTATTTAAACTTGAGAATTTCTAGATGTTCAAGTTGTACTTATATAAAGCAAAAGAACCAAAGATCAAACTGCAAACATCCATTGCATGGATCAAAACTAAAGCAAGGAATCTCCACACTGTTTTCCATAGTGGCTGTACTAGTTTGCATTCCCACCAACAGTGTAAGAGGGTTCCCTTTTCTCCACACCCTCTCCAGCATTTATTGCTTGTAGACTTTTGGATAGCAGCCATCCTGACTGGCATGTAATGGTGCACTGGGAAGACCTAGAGGGAGCGGGTGGAGAGGGAGGGGGCAGGGGGGATCGGGATGGGGAACACATGTAAACCCATGGCTGTTTCATTTCAATGTATGAAAAAATCTACTACAAATAAAAAAATAATAATAATTAAAAAAATAAAAATAAAAATAAAGCAAGAGGGTTCAAAGAAAAACATCTACTTCTGCTTCATTGCTTATGCTAAAGCATTTGCCTGTGTGGATCACAAGCTGTTGAAAATTCTCAGAGGGATAGGAATACCAGAATACCTTACCTGCCTCCTGAGAAACCTGTATGTAAGTCTGGAAGCAACAGTTAGAACCAGACATAGAACAATTAATTGGTTCAAAACTGGAAAAAGAGCATGACAAGGCTGTATGTGGTCACCCTGCTTATTTAACTTTTGTTCAGAATACATCACGTGAAATGCAAGGCTGGATGAATCACAAAGCTGTAATCAAGTTTGCTGGGAGAAATATCAACCCACTTAGATATGCAGATGATACCACTCTAATGGCAGAAAGTAAAGAGGAACTGAAGAGCCTTTTGAGGGTGAGAGTCAAAAATCTAGCTTAAATCTCAACATTCTAAAAACTAAGATCATGACATGAAGTCCCATTGCTTCATGACAACTAGATGGGAGAAAAAGTGGAACTGACAGATTTATTTTCTTGGGTTCCAAAATCACTGTGGACAGTGACTGCAGTCATGGAATTAGGACACTTGCTCCTTGGAAGAAAAACTATGACAAATGTAGACAGCAAATTTAAAAACTGAAACATATTTTTGCCAACAAATGTCCATATAGTCAATGCTATGTTTTTTTTCCAGTCATGTACTGATGTGAGAGTTAGCCCGTAAAGAAAGCTGAGTGCCAAAGAATTTATGCTTTTGAACTGTGGTGCTGGATAGGACTCTTGAGAGTTCTTTGGACTGCAAGGAGATCAAATCAATCAGTCCTGAAGGAAATCAACCCTGAATATTCAGTGGAAGGACTGATGCTGAATCTCCAATACTTTGGCCAGCTGATGTGAAGAACTGACTCATTGGGAAAGACCCTGATGCTGGGAAAGATTGAAGGCAGGAGGAGAATGGGGTAACAGAGGATGAGATGGTTGGATGGCATCAACAACTCAATGGGCATGAGTTTGAGCAATCTCCGGGAGATAATGGACAGCGCAGCCTGGTGTGCTGCAGTACATGCAGTCACAGAGTCGGACACAACTTAGTGACTAAATAACAACAAAGTCTTCCAATGTTCCCATGAGAGCATATATCTAATTTTACTAGAATCTGATATGAGTTATTCTAGAAGGGCCATTTAGTTGCCACAATCAACAACTTTAATTTCACTATCTTTCATTGCTGACAAGAGTGTAATGTTTGGTGGGGTTAATATGCTCACTTTCATTGACTAGATTATATAATAATCTACCTGTTTAATAGATATATGGTCTAATCTTTATGTCTCAAGCCCTAGATCTCAAGGGACTTTTGGGAAAGGAAGTAGGACTTACTTTCAGGACTGAAAAAATACCTAGAAGAATGACACATTTATATTTGTAGTTGCACTGTGTTGTTACTGACATCTGCTGAGAAAATGCTCTGACATTTTCGGCGAAGTGATTAGCCCGTCATCTTCCTAGAAGTGGGCTGGAGGCCCCAAATCACACATTTTTTCTGCTTGCTTAAGGATCTATAGTTCAAACTGGAGCTTTAAAAATGGTTCTTATGTAGCACAGAGCCTCAAACCATATTCTCACTTTTAACTTCAAAGCTAGGGAGTAAATGATGTCACTATTAATTGCTTCTTAAGTTTCTGTTTAAAATGTAGGATGAAATGTTTTAAAAGTAAAGGATTTAATCTTCAATTCAAATAGTACAATCATATATAATATACATGTCTGCATCATATATTAAATAATAACAATAGTGCATTTCTCTTATATTCACTTCCAAATGAACAGTATATGAAAATTCATAGCTCTTACTTTAGAAGAATAAGATTATGTTATTTTTTCAATGAAGAGAAAAAGCACTTTTAAGTGATTCTTTTTTTTTTAAAGTGATTCTTAAAGGTAGATTTATTTTTATCTTTTTGCCTCCAAAATTTCCTCCTGTCCTCTGTTTCTAGTGAAAAAAAAAAAAAGAAAGAAAGAAAGAAAAACTTCAAATCTATCTGCTTGTCTATCTCATTTTTTGACAAAAAATCTTACTATTTGATCAAAAAATGTGTCTTTCTAAATGCATGGAAATATAGCCACTCTTCTACTTCCCTTTCTCTTTAATTCTTTTAATCTTAATACAGATTTTTTTTTTAGAATATTTTATTCTGTTGAACAATCTTGCTGTCAGGTCAATATTATGTGATGACTACTTTAAAAAACAATTTATTAACTATTGAATTAGGTATCATTAATACATATGAATGTGAGAGTTGGACTGTGAAGAAAGCTGAGCAGCTGAGCACTGAAAAATTGATGCTTTTGAACTGTGGTGTTGGAGAAGACTCTTGATAGTCCCTTGGACTGCAAGGAGATCCAACCAGTGCATCCTAAAGGAGATCAGTCCTGGGTGTTCATTGGAAGGACTGATGCTGAAACTCCAATACTTTGGCCACCTCATGTGAAGAGTTGACTCATTGGAAAAGACCCTGATGCTGGGAGGGATTGAGGGCAGGAGAAGAAGGGGACAATAGAGGATGAGATGGTTGGATGGCATCATCAACTCGAAGGACATAGGTTTGGGTGGACTCCGGGAGTTGGTGATGGACAGGGAGACCTGGCATGCTGCAGTTCATGGGATCGCGCAGAGTTGGACACTACTGAGCGACTGAAATGAACTGAACTGAACTGACATAATATATACATTCTAAGTCCAGTTATCAAATAAAATCTCTAGTAAGATACAAATAGTAAACATCATGTTTTAGTTCAATGATTTGGCAAAAATGAGAAAGAAGGGAAACAGTCAATAAACATTAACAAACCTGGTTTTATTCTAACTTAAATTTTACTTCTTTTTTGATCTATGTTGGAATCTCCTTTCTTAAATTTTATTTTTTAATTTCACTATGATTTTATTTGATCTCTTTAATCAGACTAGAAAATGAAAGCTTGGTTTTCATAAAATATAGGTGGAGAAGTTAAGATCGAACTTTCAGGATATATTTTTTTTAATGATGAAGCAGTATGACTTGAAGGAAATATAACTGAATCTTCAACTGAAAATTATTATTAAAATGTGTTGAGCAACTATGAGAATCTAGTTAAGAGATATGCAATACAAAAACACCACACTCTATTTTTTTTTAATTTATTTTTAATTGAAAGATAATTGTTTTGCTATATTGTATTGGTTTCTGCCATACATCAACACGAATCAACCATAGATATGCATATGTCCCCTTCCTCTTGAAACTTCCTCCCACCTCCCACCCAATCCTACCCCTCTAAGTTTTCACAGAGCATTGGTTTGAGCTTTCTTAAAAAACATATCACAAAATAATACACTGAATTGAGGCTTTTCAGGTCTGACATTCAATGAAGCTGAGAGGGACAGCTTATATGATAGATGACTCAATGAAGATTTAAAACAGGCTTGACAATTTCATACCAAAATGAAATCAACAAGATGGATTTTGCAAAAATATGTGTAAATATTTGAATTGAAAATCAACTTTAATTATGGTAGCATTGGAGGAAAGAGACTAGGATGGCTCAGGTGACAAACATCTGTGGATGCTGTGACATTGAAATGTGACAAGGCATGAAATGACTTCTTAATATGCAAATGAAAGCTGTATTAATAAAAATTGTGATGCTTTTATGATAGAAAATAATTTAATATTATAATTGTTTTAATTATTTTGTTTAATAGTTGTCCAGAATAACTGAAGATTTTGTTTTTAAATTAATTGATCCCTGTTTATGATGGGCAAAGAGATGTTTACCCAGATAAGTTTGACCATCATGGTAAAGAACTATAGAAATGTTAAAAGGAATATGAAATATTCAAATATGTTTTTTCATATTTGAGGAACTGTTATTGTGGCTAAGAAGACTATTCTTTCTAGAATTTCTACAAGAGGTGCAGTAGGACTAGAAAGTTGAAATCTGCTGACAATCAGATTCATTTTTGAGGGAGTTTTTATTTTTTCCCAAATAGTTACAGCTATCCTAGATAAAAATGAATTACTTCAAGAAGAATAGTTTTATATCACTGCTGTTTTTCAGTTATTTTAGAACCAGGAAGCCAAAATATGAATAATGTTGTGGTTGTTTTGATTTTATTTTTAGATTATCAAATCATATGGACATCCCTTATATGAGTGATATCTCTTTGTCACACTTGCAGCCAACACAAATATGCATGGCATTTTTATCATATATGTTCCAGGGAAGGCAGGGCCTGTTAATGATCTATCAATGTGAGGACCACTTTCTCATTTTTAAAATTATTGTTATTACACAATCAACGTGTGCCTTGTTTCTATGATGTTTCCAGACAAATCAACATGTTAGAACAGATTCATTTTTTTTACTGGTATGGCAAACTTGCTCATCATATTATGAAATAAATTATAAAACTTTGCAATGAGTGTTGAGATTTGAGAATATATGCTCTAAAGCAAGGTTTTATGAAGGTAAAACAAAGAATATATGACTATCATTCCCTAGGAAACAATAAACAATTTGTTTATTAAAACTACCTTAATTTCTTCATGATAGGTAAGATTAACACTATATTAATCCCCTGGAGCAAGAAATGGCATTCCACTCCAGTATTCTTGCCTAGAAAATTCCATGGATGGAAGAGCCTGGCAAGCTAAAGTTCAAAGAGTCACAAAGAGTTGGACATGATTGCATGACTGAGCAAGCACATAAGCAATTTCTTCAAAATGAAGAATTTAAATTAAAACCCTAAATATAAATATAATACACTATTCCCTAGTGTATTTGGAATATAAATAAAATTAACATGAACAGCCTTTTGGATTGATTTTACAGTATAAAATATGCACATATATAGTGATACTACTTATATTAACAAACATTATATTAGGAATGCTTATACAACATTTACAAATAAATAACTTTAGAATCTTAGTAAACTAGAAGAGGAAATGATCATTTCCTGTTATCTTAATAATTCTTAACAATTCCATATATAAATTATGAGCTTCCTCAAGCTTCAGTCCACATTTGATTTCTGGATGCCTATTAAATTTATAAGCTATCTATCTTACACAACTCAAAAGGAGAATTTTCAGCTCTCTGAAGGAATGTGTGGTAACTTATTTTTCTTCTATAGTTTTCATAATCCCAAACACTGTGCAGAAAATAGTGGATGTTTAATGGTTATGTAATAATTAATAGATTCTTCACATTTAAGTGTAAACATTTCTATTTTTCCCTAGAAATTGTCTTCTCATATTGCTATGCCCTGGAGAGGGAAACAGGATTCGTGCTTGGAGAATTCCATGGACAGAGGAGCTACAGTCCTGGGGGATCACAAAGAGTCAGACACAACTGAGCAACTGAGAACACACATTGTGTACCTAGAGCTAAATATAGTTTAAGGTGAATTACTAGAGCACATGTAAAGACAAAAACAGTCAGTTTAGAAACAGAAGGTAAGTTTCATTGTCACTGAGTTGGATGAAATTCTAAAATAATTTCATTGAAATTTTCCACACCTGTTAGGAACTCTATGTCTCAATATGTTAGACCTTGGGAGGATTTCATCCTGGTAAAATGCAAATGACCCATTTGCTTTGATGTCTTATCTTTGGCATATCTTTGTGTGTGAGACATTATGAGGGGGCCAAAAGAAAATTGTCATAGTGCACCTGTCTATTAGTGAGTCCTCATGCCCAGAAGAAACTTTCTGGCACTATCTGGTTATAATCTTATCCTCTGAAGCATGAGAATTGATGGACCTTTTAATTTTTATCTCAGCTAGTATAATTGTGATGCTATTCTTATTCAAAATGGGCCACATTTTGCTCATGGCCAAAAGCATAAAGTTCCCATTGACTTTAATATGTGGACAGGCACGAGAAAATTAAAAGAGATTTCAGTCTAATGTCTATAATTGTTTTATGAATCTTAATAAGCCTGTTTAACTTAATAATGCTCAATTGTGAAGATGTTCACAGGTTATTTATTCATTGGCCATAAAAAGCATTTCCTTTAACCCTTTCTGAAAGGTTGTGTTTTCATTACAGAGCAGATTCTTTGCTTCCTGTGGCCAAAAAGCATGGTGGTGAATCATGAACTTTTATCCAAACAAAAGACATTTGATAAGGACTGAAAATGTTATTTGCAATGTTCCACCAGACATAGAAAGTACCTGCCCTCAAAAGGATAAAGGCTTAAGAGAATTTATGCAGTGCGGTTTGTCACAATATGGAGAATCTTAGCTAATTACACTGGTTTTAAATCCAATGCTTTATAGAACTATCACTGCTACAAAAGAAAAATACAAATTGTAAAATATACAGAGAAGCTGACTATCAAGAACTAAGTAAAATAAATTAAGGCAACATTACCAATAGGAAAGAGTCAGCATAGAGTCAGAATTAAGTTCATATTTCTAAGAAAAAATAAAGGGGGGACAAACTTTCAAACTTAAAGGTAGCCTAATTTCCTATTTCTACCTTAAATTATCAAATATGGACATAGATGTTTGGATGTACCTATTCTCAGATACAAAAATAAAATGTCTCCTTTGAGTATGAAGTTATGTTCTCCTTACACATATGGAACATTGACCACTGTAGGGAAGTAACAAGAGCAAATCATGATGTGAGGGGTTAAGAGGAGCTGACCTATTCTATTCCTATTGAATAGCAATAATATGATCAACAAAAGAGTTGACATTAAAATATTTACACACACAATCACATGTGCACACACATAGAGAATAAAAGAAATATATGTATCAGGGAAAGTGATTCTCCCAACTTTGGAAGACAAACACCATATTTAACTTTTTAAAATAATATGATTTCTCTCTTTTATGAGCAATAATTTCTTAACTTCCAGCATATTTTTGTGGCAAAAGATTAATAAGTTCTTCAGTTTATATATTCCTTAGTGAATGAAATACTGATGTTAAACAGTGCTGCTCAAATGTAAGAAATCCTATTTTTGTGTCTTGTTAAGAATCTGCATCTTTGATGGAAACTCTAAAGTCTTCAGTTCAAAGAGAAGGGAAAGAGGGAGCCATCTGGGCTCAAAAGCCATTGGGTTGATAATCTCCATTACATCACGGAGGGAAAGTCTACAGTTTGTGATATAGACAAGGGTGTGTGTCAGCCTAGTACTACACAGATTTGCATTTCTCATATGAGCGTCATTTCTCAAAGTCCAAAAGCGGTCATCCTACTCCATTTATCTTTTCTTAAGATGCCAGAGAATACCTTGAGGTTCTTACTGAGTCACATAGGATCCTTATAGGTGTTGATATGGTATAGGTAGGTGACTGGATATAAAACTACAGTGATTGGGAAAATGTGACTGCTACGTTGCTATATTAAAAGTACATTTTAGAGTAAACTAAAAACAAAGTTCCATTATACAAACAATAATTGATATTTGAAATATTTTAATAAGTACATTGAAACATGATGTATATTAATCATATAGCAGATACTTGAACACACACATGTACATACACATGCACATATATACAGTATTTGATGAATAATGCTCCCAATTTTACATATGAAGAAAATATTTCTTAAGTTAGTTGTTCAATGTCGTATATCTATTTTCTAAGATTTATTCTGGACATACAATGCTAATACCTGCAGCAAATTTCTGAGTCTCTAAGAGCAACATGCAAGTTCAGTTGAGAATTCTATGCACTGATATTATTAAATGTGATGTTTATACAGCTTCTGAGCCTTAAAACCAAGCAGATGTTTCTAAAAAGAATATCTATTAATGCTTAATATGAAGACTTCTGTAGAAGATTGGTGCATATGAGCTTAATCAATAACCAGATCTTACTGAAACGATCAAATTAATAAAAAGATCAGATAGAATTTAAATAGATCTAGGAAGTTAGGGAAAAGTATATTCCGTATTCTGCAACCTTAGCCTATATATTGATCTTCCTCAACTTACAATAAGCTTACATCCCAACAATGCATAATAATTTGTAAATGTTGTAAGTTTAGAATCCATTTAAGGCACCTTTCCTACCAACGTCATAGGCTTCCCTGGTGGCTCAGAGGGTAAAAAATCCACTTTCAGTGCAGGACACCAGAGTTTGATCCCTGGGCTGGGAAGATCCCCTGGAGAAGGGAATGGTAACCCACTCCACTCCAATATTTTTGCTTGGAGAATCCCGTGGCAGAAGAGCCTGATGGGCTACAGTCCATGGGGTCACAGAGAGTCGGATACAACTGAGAGATGAAGCACACACACAAACACCAACATTTTATCTTAGTCTAGACTCCTTAAATGTGCTCAGAACACTTTACATTAACCTAGAGTTGGGCAAAATCATCTAACATAAAGCCTGCTTTGTAGCAAAATGTTGAAAATCTGATGTAATTTATTAAATACTGTATTGAAAGTGAAAAACAGAATGGTTGTAAGTGTGTGTTACAATGTTGATCAACAATGTTGATCAACAATCTATGATGCTGATGTTTACATAGGAAATCTGTGGATTACTGGGAGGTCACAGCTTCTATCCAGCATCTGGATAGAGTATGGTACCTTACATTACTATCCTAAGAAAAGA
Organism: Hydropotes inermis; assembly: GCA_020226075.1. Lineage (NCBI taxonomy): Eukaryota > Metazoa > Chordata > Mammalia > Artiodactyla > Cervidae > Hydropotes > Hydropotes inermis. The sequence continues at coordinate 52,015,298 of CM035272.1, read as the reverse complement.
TCAAAACTCAAAATCTGAAGTACAATTTTTACTGTATGTTATATCCCTTTCGCACCATTGTGAATTTGGGAAATCATTAGTCATTATTTGAGCCATTGTAAGCCAGGGATTGTCTGTATTCTAATCTTCTGTATTTGGGATAAAATAATAGAATGACTCTAAATACACACAAGTGCTATGCTGTTCTTAGTCACTCAATCATGTCTGACTCTTTGTAACCCCATGGGCTGTCACCCACCAGGTTCCTCTGTCTATGGGGATTCTCCAGGTAAGAATACTGGAGTGGGTTGCCATGCCCTCCTCCAGAAGTACACACATATGCAGATACAAAATTTTATCTAAAATATGTATTTTTTCACTAAAACAAATGCAAGAACCTAGAACAGAACACATTAAGGTAAATGTGGATAGATATTGGAAGCATAGGTAAATCTCAGAACCAAAGAACACTGAAATCACAATGTATAACTGCATATCAACAATGTTTGTTAGCAGGTATACCTGAAAATATGGTTTTAAGTATAATTTTCTAAAACCAGGAAATAAAATTGAAAGTGCAAATATGATGAGAATAACCAAGATCAACTAATACAGATATCTAAATAAGTATCATAAAGCTACTTAAAAACTACATGGAAATGTCAAATATTATTCTAGAAAAAAACACATGCCATGATAAATAATACCATAATTTTCATTTAAATGTCCATATAACATTACCAAAGTAGAGAGAACAATAAGGTGGAAAAATATATTACTTAAAATTCTCTCAAATACTGTCACAGAAAATATTCTATTTCTCATTAACATTATATATATATACATATATGTGTGTGTGTGTATTAAAAATGATTTTGAAGTATTGTATTTTGTCAACCAACAGCAGAATTAGATAGTAAAATACATAATACTTCCCATATGGTGGATGGTGTGAATGGAGTGCATACTGCCTTTGCACCCTATGCTAGTGGAAATGTAAAGACCGATAAAAGAGAAATTTGAGTAGTTATGTTTTTATACTTCAATAAGACAATCACATTCTTGGAATCTATTATATTTAAGCAAGCTACATATGTATCTTCTGTAAAAATCAAAAATTTATTCTAAAATTCGCATGTCATGACATAGGACCTACAATCACCAAACAACTTTGAAAAAGAAAACAAAATTGGATAATTAACACTACCTGATTTCAGGACTCATGGTAAAACTGTAGTAATCAAGATAGTATGGTACTGTTAAGACAGACAAACAAATCAATACTCAAAGTAGAGTCCAGGAAAAAAAAAAAGCCCACATTGATTTCAACATGAATTGAAAATAATTCAGTAGAGAAAAGATAGTCTTTTTAATAACTTGGATATTCAACTATAACAAAATAAACTTCAATCTGTGTGTGCCATGCCAAGTAACATCAGTGGTGTCCGACTCTTTGCAACCATATGGATCATAGCCTGCCAGCCTCCTCTGTCTATGGGATTCTCCAGTCAAGAATACTGGAGTGGGTTGACATTCTCCAGAGGATCTTCCTAACTCCAGGGATCAATCCTGCATCTCTTAGTCTCCTACATTGGCAAGTGGGTTCTTTACCACTAGTGTCACCTGGGAAGCCCTCAATCCATACTTTATACCAAATACAAAAATTAACTCAAGATGGATCACAGACACAAATGTAAAACTGTACAATGTAAAAATCATAGAAAAAACTGTAAGAGAAAATATTTATAACATAGAATTATGCAAGATTAAGAAATATAAGAAACAAAATGCATGACCTGTGAAAATATGCAAATGTCTATTTTTATATACATTGCATACAAAATTGTCCTCAGTACTTAGAACCATCCAGAAAGGCTACTCAGAGGCAAGGGTTTCTAAACTTGGCTTTGTATTAAGTAGTGAACAGTAATGAGAGTCCATTGACCACTGTTAATATATGTGTAGGAGGTGCAGTGGGGGGGGTGGTGCATATTTAATGCCGCTCCAATAAGATATGTTGAGACAGTCACTTATTGAAACACTTTTATGACTTTTATTTGCCTCTAGCTACTTAATAAAAAGCAAAGCTAATCTCCTCTTTATCTCCCATGGTGCACTGTTATTTGCCAACTTTACAATAAACTATGATTTATTTGAAGCAGTTATGTATGAACTTGGTGTGGAGAGGAGAAAACTGCATCTGAGACTTAACTTTGATTATTAGTCTTTGAAGCTGCCTCCTGTAATTACTCATAGTTTTATTTTAAAACACTGCTCCACCATTCTTCCTCCATAATCTTAGAATTAAAAATCAAGGCAATCTGAGTTTATCAGCTATCAGTACAGTCACCCACATTCCACTTTACCCTAAATTTCTTTTCCCGCTTTCCCCAAATAAATAAGTTGGTTCAAATATCCCCCTGATATTTTATCTTCTCTGTTAGTAGAACATCTGTCTTGGACCTAAGAGGATTATCTCTGAATACTGTCACTTTTCCCAAGTGTCATAGTCTTGGAAGTATGTGTCATGGCATTTCATTCCTCCTTAGAAAGAGTATATGAAATCTCAAATGCAAAATGTACAGTGTTTTCCAATAAAATAAAAAAAATTGAAATATGCTTTGTTCTGTGAACATCCTAAAATGTTGAATGGATACATATATATGTATGGCTCAGTTACTTCACTGTTCACTTGAAACTATCAATATTGTTAATAAGCTATACCCCAGTAGAAAATAAAACATTTAAATTTAAAAAAAAATGCTTGGTGGAAAAACAACAAAAGAGATAAATTCTATGTGCACTAGTATCGTGGTAAGGTACGAAAGAGAAAAGTTAGGTTGATTGATGACTGCAGTGTACAATGTGCACATTAAATGCATTGATTCCTCCCCTCAGTCATTCAGAGAATCCTGCAAACATCCAAAATATCCATTGAGTGTTTTTACCATGTGTCTGGCACACTGCTAGAAACGAGGCATGAAATATTAATAAGGCATAGGTCTAGCTTTAAGTAGTTCCTAGTTCACAATGTCAAAGATTTCACTCATACTGCCACTCCCAGTGAGTTCTCATTGTCTAACTTGCAAAGTGACCTTTTCATCCCCTCTGCTGTAACCTCTGACACAGATTCACAGTCCACCCTACAACTTTCAGAAAGTCACAGCTAAACAGTTTTTAAAGGAAGAATACAACTGTTTGCAATTCCACTTTGGTTTTAAATTAGGACATTTATTTTTCTCCTCCATATTTTAACCTTCTCTCTTTTTCAGATCTATGGAATCAGCAACATCTATATAAAGCCTTTTAAAATTTGTTAACAAAGTGAAGCAAACTCAGTGTTGAAACATAGCATAATATTCTTGGTACAAGAGTAGATTTGATTTCTTAAAAATAAGAGATGGGACTAATTTTTTCTCTAAAGAATTTTCTATTTTGACAATATCTATTTTAATCCCTCTTTAATACTTCAATATAGATGGCATATAAAAAATTTATCTTCATAAGCTCTACATTCTTTGTTGGTTTTATATTGGAAAACATCCTAGAAAATCAGAAGAAGGATTTTCTTGGAATTAACTGAAGCAGAAAAAAAAGGGATATGTTTATTTTCATAATGTCATTACTTCTCATTTATTTAGAGGATAAGTCTGAACGTGTAATGATGATTGTCTTTTTTGCAATCTCTTAGAAATAGATATAATATTTATAAACTGATGGTAGATAATGATAGATTGAATGTGAAGTTCTTGTTTATAATTTAAATATTTTATATTAGTTGTTTTTTCTTAGTTTGTTTCTCAAATAGTTTACTCAAACTAGAGCAATCACATTTTTTTAAATACTCCTCTATGGGATTACAGCCATGGAATTAAAAGATGCTTACTTCTTGGAAGGAAAGTTATGACCAACCTAGATAGCATATTAAAAAGCAAAGACATTATCTTGTCAACAGAGGTCCATCTAGTCAAGACTGGTTTTTCCAGTAGTCATGTATGGATATGAGAATTGGACTATAAACAAAGTTGATTGCCAAAGAATTGATGATTTTGAACTGTGCTATTGGAGAAGACTCTTGAGAGTCCCTTGGACTGCAAGGAGATCTAACCAGTCCATCCTAAAGGATATCAGTCCTGGGTATTCATTGGAAGGACTGATGTTGAAGCTGAAACTTCAATACCTTGGCCACCTCATGTAAAGAGCTGACTCATTGGAAAAGATCCTGATGCTTGGAGAGATTGAGGGCAGGAGGAGAAGGGGATGACAGAGGATGAGATGGTTGGATGGCATCACTGACTCAATGGACATGAGTTTGGGTGAATTCTGGGAGTTAGTGATGGACAGGGAGACCTGGTGTGCTGTGGTTCATGGGGTCACAAAGAGTCGGACACAACTGAGTGACTGAACTGACTGATGGGATCATACGTTCATAGCTGAGGCTCTATTTTCCCTTCTCTTTTCTCTTTTTTGGAAAAGAAATTGTGTGTGCATACTGTTGCTTCATTCATTTCTGACTCTGGGACATTAGGGACTGTAGTCCACCAGACTCCTCTGTTCATGGGATTCTCCAGGCAAGAATACTAGAGTGGGTTGCTATGCCCTTCTTCAGGGGATCTTCTCAACCCAGGGTTCAGACCCACCCACATCTGTTATGTTTTCTGCACTGGCAGGTGTTTTTTTTTGTTTTGTTTTATTTTTTTACCACTAGTGCCACATGGGACATTTGGAAAAGAAACCAAATCCTCATAGAAGACAAAAACAGCAATAAATATACTCTTTAACTTAAACCCAAGGTGCTTTAAAAGAGATATTAAAAGGGGGAGAAAGTTATCACCAAGAAATTGCAGTCTCAAATGATGCCCTGCCACAAATGTGACCCAGTGTATACAAGGTCTGTGATGGATGTGCAACCCTTATAGATAGATAGATAGATAAAATGATTTAGTTAGCAATTTCCTATCTAGGTCAATGGCCACCAGTGAAAGTGAAAGTCGCTCAGTCGTGTCTGACTCCTCGAAACCCCATGGACTATACAGTCCATGGAATTCTCCAGGCCAGAAAACTGGAGTGGGAAGTCTCTTCCTTCTCCATGGGATCTTCTCAACCCAGAGACAAAACCCAGGTCTCCCATACTGTAGGCAGATTCTTTACCAGCTGAGCCACAAGAGAAGTCCAAGAATACTGGAGTGAGTAGCATATCCCTTCTCCTGGGGGTCATCCCAATCTAGGAATCAAGCATGGGTCTCCTGCATTGCAGGTAGATTCTTTACCAACTGAGCTATCAGGAAAGCCCCAGTGACCACCAAGAATCAGTGTTTACCAGGATTATGATAAATGATATGAAAACTTACGATTGAGAATATGTATAAACAGACTGATAAAAACTTCATATGTTAGAATTAAGAGAGATTTTACAGAAAATGTGCTTACCATGTTTAAAGCACCAAATAACAAAACATAGAATTTATTATAGAAAAAAAAATATATATATATATATAAAATGGTCAACTGACTTGAAAGAAAGCAAAAGATATCTTCTAGAATTTAAGCATTTAATGACAAAATTAAAAACCTTAATGATCATATTTGGAAGTGTATTAATGTAGCATATTGGACTTAGGATAGAAAGAACTAGTCAGCTAGAAGATGACATTAAAATTACTCAGAATGCAGCAAAGAGTGAGAAAAAAAAAAGACTGATAATAGCAAAAAGAAAATGAAAGGCAGAAATTATAGAAGGAGGATCCAGTATATTTTTTTAAATGAGTTCTATAAGTAAAAATAGGAAAAGGATATATGGCAAAGACTAATTTTGAGGAGATAACAACTGAGAACATGTAACTATATCAATCTGGAATTAATAATTAAAAGATTCTTTCTGATAATGATGTTTAATCCAACTGTCATTCCATTTTCAGAAATTTGTATTCCTACAGCATCCTATGACTGTGTGGATCACAATAAAGTGTGGAAAATTCTGAAAGAGATGGGAATACCAGACCACCTGACCTGCCTCTTGAAAACCTATATGCAGGTCAGGAAGCAACAGTTAGAACTGGACATGGAACAACAGACTGGTTCCAAATAGGAAAAGGAGTATGTCAAGGCTGTATATTGTCAGCCTGCTTATTTAACTCATATGCAGAGTGTATCATGAGAAACGCTCGGCTGGGAGAGGCACAAACTGGGAGAAATCAAGAGATCAAGATTTCTGGGAGAACAATCAATAACTTCAGATATTCAGATGACATCACCCTTATGACAGAAAGTGAAGAGGAACTAAAAAGCCTCTTGATGAAAGAGAAAGAGGAGGTTGAAAAAGTTGGCTTAACGCTCAACATTCAGAAAACTAAGATCGTAGCATCTGGTCCCATCAATTCATAGGGAATAGATGGGGAAGCAGTGGAAACAGTGGCAAACTTTATTTTTTGGGGTTCCAAAATCTCTGAAGATGGTGATTGCAGCCATGAAGTAAAAAGATGCTTACTCCTTGGAAGGAAATTATGACCAACCTAGATAGCATATTGAAAAGCAGGGACATTACTTTGCCAACAAAGGTCTGTCTGGTCAATGCTATGGTTTTCCCAGTGGTCATGTATGGAAGTGAGAGTTAGACTGTGAAGAAAGCTGAGCATAGATTGATGTTTTTGAACTGTGGTGTTGGAGAACACTCTTGAGAATCCCTTGGACAGCAAGGAGATCCAACCAGTCCATCCTAAAGGCGATCAGTCCTGGGTGTTCATTGGAAGGACTGATGCTGAAGCTGAAACTCCAATACTTTGGCCACCTCATGCGAAGAGTTGACTCATTGGAAAAGACCCTGATGCTGGGAGGGATTGGGGACAGGAGGAAAAGGGGATGATGAAGGATGAGATGGCTGGATGCTATCATTGACTCGATGGACATGAATTTGAGTAAACTCGGGGAGTTGGTGATGGACAGGAAGGCCTGGCGTGCTGCGATTCATGGGGCCGCAAAGAGTCGGACACGACTGAGCGACTGAACTGAAATAAACAGCATCGTATGCTTACCGTTTTGTTGTTGTTCAGTCACTAAGTCATGTCAGACTCTTTGCCACCCTATGGAATGCAGAACACATGACTTCTCTGTTCCTTACTATCACGCAGAGTTTGCTCAATTTTGTATCCATAACGTCACTAATGCTGTCTCACCGTCTCATCCTCTGCCACCCACATGTTTTGCCTTCCATCTTTCCCAGCCTCAGGGTCTTTTACAATGAGAATAGTTACTGTTAACACAATGCTTACTGCAAATTTTTATAATTACCTCTTGACTTTTCTTTCTTCTGATTAGGTTTTCAGTTGAGTAAAGGAAAGACACTGGTTTCTATTAAATTATTGGCCAAATTTAGGTAATGAAAAAGCATTTAGCCATTATTTATTTTTTGAATGAATTAACACCATCTTGGAATCAATAGCTCTTTTTTAGTACAGTGGTATTGTATTCAATTCAATGGTAATATTAATTTTTATGATCTAATTTCTCAAAAGCACATCTCTGGTAGTGTTGTGTTCTCTCTAGGTTCTCTTTTTTTTTAATGTACAGTTTCATACGTCATTTTTTAGTGGATACCTACTATGTAATGCATTTTTCTAGATCCCGAGACAATATTTATGACCAACAGAGCAATTTAATTCTTATATGTAATTAAAGTTTCAGTGAATTGTGTCTAATAATAGAAATGCAAGTAAACAAATAAAATGATTTTAGGGAATAATAGGCTCTATAAAGGAAATAAGTAGGGCAACATGATATTTGAGGCTTGGGTACCCTAAAGGAAAAATTCATGTGCTAAGTTCAAAATATATGTTAAAAAGAAAAACAAAGAAAGAACAGAGCTTTCCCCCTTGGATTATTTCCATAACAAATGGTTATTATTAAGGGTCATGAAAGGATATACCTCTGATGTAGGTAAGTTCTACAAGACATTTTTGTAGGGAACTATGCAAATCTAAATGGATTATAAATATAAAAATTTTCAAAATAATATATTTATTCATGAAAAATATCAAATACTCGGCATAGTAGTTTTACTCTGTTTACATATGTTCTTAAGTCTAGTTGAGAACTTTACAGTCTAGTTCAGGAGATACAAATTTTTAAAAATGAAAAATTTGTTATGAATACAGAGCAGAAAAGACATAATATTTAGTTGCATGTGAGTTGACTCCTTATGTACCTTGGTTTTGTAGTCTTTGTGGTCTTACCTATAACTTATTTCTATTCAGGAATAAAGTTCTCTTTCCTTTGATCTCATTTTTGCCAACTTTCAGAGAAATAATGGGGAAATCACTCCATTTGCAATCACTATGATGAAGGCATGACTGCATTGTCATTCAATTAAATTACTTTGAGAACTAGGCTTCAATTTCTGAAAGGTATAATAGGGTTAGGATGACTACTTCTTTCTTATAATATTTCCTTAGAGAGAGGAAGATTGTCAAGTCTTCAGGGATGCTCTTTCACCTTTTGACTTCTGGAGACTTGTTTTTCTTTTCTTTTCACATTTAATTGATTGGGAGGAAGGAGTAATTAACTGTTAACAAAGTTCTCCTATTATGTGACAGCTCTGATAAATATTTTGATAAAAAACAAATGGTTGGTATGAGGGAGATTTGTAAATTTATATAATTTGTAACTTTAGAATTATCTTTGAATGTTAAACAAATATGTTTAAGGTTCTTCTTGTCATCTATTATAAGATAAAATGAGGTTGATTTATTTGAATAAAACCTGGTAAGCCTGTAAATAAAACTAGCTTGCTGTTGACACAGAACATTTAAGAAAGTTACAAGGTACTGGTAAAAATATTTTTTCATGTTGACAGGAAAATTTAGATAACATTCTAAGTACACTGCTTGCCATAATTGTGTTTAATATCACAATGGTAGAAAGGAGGTTGTCTGCAATCCTTAGATTTCTAATACACTCTAGCTCAATTCTGCTTAAATAGAAGACACTGATTTGAAAAGCAAATGTAATATGCCTGAAACAAAACTATTTGTATTTCCAGAGTATGAAAATTACAGCACTATGCCAAATATATTTGACAGAACACTTGAGCAAAGAGCTCATAATGCCATTTACACAGACTTTAAAGCCCTTTCTGTACATTTTTGCTTCATAGGGAAAAAAAGAGACACTTTGAATAAAAGGGGGAAAAAATAATTGAAGTTGAGGAAATGATATTGTTATGGGTGAAAAGGCAGGAAATAAACTAAATGCATGTAAGTCCACATTTTTTTTTTCCTCCTAAAGTATATAAGTTGTTAGAAGATTGTGTAATTTAGAGTTTCTAGACTTTGGAAAGGATAATTAATTTTTATCAGAGTGTGGGGCTGCCGAATTGTTTGATGTACTTTGACTAGTTGATATGTAGTTTCCCTTTTACCAGTGTCTATAATTCATGTGTCTGTTATTCTTCTTGTTGGTTTTTGAAGCTGAGAAATACGTTTTATTATGTGGGGCTGCCGGGGCTGGGGCTGGCAGGCAGCCGGGACTTGGGTTTCGGTTTCCCATGAAATGGTGGGATTCCCCGCCCCCATCGGGTGACCTGGAGCCAGCCAATCAATATACACCCAGTAAAAAGCCCGCGAGAGAGCTGAAAAGCCCGCGGGCGCCTAAGTTTGAACAAAAGCCCGCGCCGTTTGTACCAATAGAATTGCTTTAAGTTTAAACAAAAGCCCGCGAAGTTTGTACCAATAGGATTGCTTTGCAAACATGTAACCAATCACTTTGGAACCCATATGTAATATGCTGATAGAATGGTTTTTGTCTATAAAAAGCTTGCCCAATTTGCTGTTCGGTGTGCTCTGCCTCCCAGGAGATCAGAGTCACCCGGTTTGCGCAACCGTCAATAAACTACTCTTGCGTGTTGCATCTGCTGGACTGGTTTATTGGGTCGCGCGGTTTTTCCTCCTTGGAATGAAGGCCCGAATTTTGGGTCTTACAAGAGTGGTATAAATTGGTGGTTTATCCACTCAGTCATTGTAAAATTGAACACTTCTCCTTAAAGAGATGGCTAATTCTAGGGATGGGGGAGAAAATGTATACAAGATGAGTCTGAAGGGCTGAAAATTAAGGAATTATTCTTAAAAAACTAATAATAATAATAAGGTATGCCCAAGGATTCAGGAGAAAATAGAGTGATCAAAGTATTTTGTGCAGGAGAAGTTTAAATAATTTATGTAGATACTCTGCTTTTGAATTATGTTGCTAGAGAAGACACTTGAGAGTCCCTTGGTCAGCAAAGAGAACAAACCAGTCAATCTTAAAGGAAATCAACCCTGAATACTCATTGGAAGGACTGATGCTGGAGCTGATGCTTCAATACTTTGGCCACCTGATGTGAAGAGCTGACTCATTGGAAAAGACCCTGATTTGGGGAAAAATTGAAGGCAAAAGGAGAAGAGGGCAACAGAAGATGAGATGGTTGGATGGCATCAGAGATTCAGTGGACATGAACTTGGACAAACTCCAGGAGATGGTGAGGGACAGGGAAGCCTAATGTACTGCAGTCTATGGGGTTGTGAAGAGTGAGACACGACTTGGTTACTGATCAGTTCTGCTTTCAACTCACTCTATAAATATCATCTGCACATTGTTACTTCTTTCCAAAGTATACTGTATGGAAAATGAGTACAGAAAATTAATTTGATGATAAAAACTTAAAAATACTACTTCAGGCAGGTGACCAAAATCAACACTGACAGTGTTAAGTTTTATTGATAACATGTACCCTTGAAGTGATCTAATAAAAGTTGAACTTCATCTCTGTGGTTTTCCTTTCAAAAACCCATATACCCTTAGAAAAATATTAGTCAAATTACACCATAGGATCAACTTACAAAATACTTTACCAACATTTTTTAAAACTGTCAATGTCACCACAAAGTAAACTTAAGGATCTATAACAGTCCAAATGAGCCTAAGGAACATGAACAAGAAAATGTAATACACTATTTTGCAATCTGACACTGGAAAAGAAAAAACATGATGTGAAATCTAAGGGAAATATAAATTAGAAATATTAATAATAGTGTATCAATAAGGTTTATCAATTATGACAAATGCACCATAGAAATGCAGGATGTTAATAATAGAAGGATATAAGTGTGAGGTATACAGGGATTCTCTGTGCTATTTTTGCAAATTTTGTGTAAAACTAAAACTACTCTGTAATAAAAAGTTTATGCAAATACAAGCTTTTAAAAGTATGGACCTTGGAAGATTTCTACTGGTTTAACCCTAGATAAATGATTGCATTATATTTCTCATTAGAAACAACTTCTCAAATTGTTCAGCATACTTCTTTAAAACATGCCTTATTCTGCATTAAGGATAATGTCATGTAACACTCATTTTCCTAGGGCCATATAAAGAATTAATTTTTTCTTAGAATAATATTTAGATGCAAAATGGGAATAAAGTAACTTTGAATCAACTATATACTTAAGAATATACTAACTGGTAAAAAACACATTTCAGAAGTGCTCTTTATTCAAAATATATGTAATATACATGGAGTGGTAAAACTAATAAAATCAAAGACCATATAAATGTCAGTTGTTGCTGTTGCTTAGTCACTCACTTGTGTCTGACTCTTTGCAACCCCATGGACTGCAGCTGGCTAGGCTTTCCTGTCCCTTATCAACTCCTGAAGCTTGCTCAAACTCATGTCCATAGAGTCAGTGATACCATCCAACCATCTCATCCTCTGTCTTCCCTTTCTCCTCCTGCCTTCAGTCTTTCCCAGCATCAGAATTTTTTCTAATGAGTCAGTTCTTTGCATGAGAGGCCAAAGTTTTGGAGCTTCAGCTTCAGCATCAGTCCTTCCAATGATATTCAGGGTTGTTTTCCTTTGGGCTTCCCTTTTGGCTCAGATGGTAAAGAATCATCCTAAATGCAGGTGACCTGGGTTCTATCCCTGGGTTGGCAAGGTCCCCTGGAGAAGGGAAGGCTACCTGCTCTAGTATTTTGGCCTGGAGAATTCCCTGGAATGTATAGTCCATGGGGTCGCAAAGTCAGACTGAGCCACTATCACTTTCGGTTCCTCAAATGGTTTATTTTAAGATTGACTGGTTTGATCTCCTTGCAGTCCCAGGGACTCTCAAGAGTCTTCTCCAACACCACAGTCAAAAGCATCAATCATTAAGTGCTCAGCCTTCTTTATGGTCCAACTCTCACATCCATGCATGAATACTGGAAAAAACCATAGCTTTGACTTTACAGACCTTTTTTTTTGGCAAAGTAATGTTTCTGCTTTCTAATATGCTGTCTTAGTTTGTCATAGATTTTTTTCTAAGGAGAAAGTGTCTTTTAATTTCACGGGTGCAATCACCATCTGCAGTGATTTTTTGAGCCCAAGAAAATAAAGTCTTTCACTGTTTCCATTGTTTCCCTATCTATTTGCCATTCCCCACAGGCCACCATGATCTTAGTTTTTGAATGTTAAGTTTTAAGCCAGCTTTTTCACTCTCCTCTTTCACTTTCATCAAGAGGTTCTTTAGTTCCTCTTTGCTTTCTGTCATAAGGGTGGTGCCATCTGCATATCTGAGGTTATTGATAAACGTCAGTAAAGAAAACAAAACCCTAATTGAACAATAATGGGATAGTACAATCCATATACCTGCTTAACAATTGACATAAATTATGATAAGTATTCAGAGAAAGAAGAGATCAGGTCAGCAGAGTAAAAGGATACGGAGTTCACTTCCCACATGAACAGAGCAAAAACACATCTATATGTGAAACAATTCTCACTGAAAACTAACTGGAATCTAGTAGAAGCATAACCGTACAATCTTGGCTTTAAGAAAAATGCATACGAAATTAGATAGGGAGGGAAGAACAGTGTTTGGGTCAGAACCTATGCCTCTGTGAGGGAACTCAGAAGAAAAAGGCATTTGCAGAGGTGGACACTGATTCTGGGAAGTCAGCAAGTCAGGTCATGGACCGTATTTCCCAGTCATGTAGTTGTAAGCAGAGGAGACCAAAAACAAAAGATTAAAGATAAATTAAATAAGCCAGCATGTAGAATAAAAGGTTAAAAAGTACAAAAAGGATTATAACTGTAATATACAGTTAATAGATAAGCATGAAGATGTAAAATGTGACATCAAAAAAATAAACTGTGTTATAATGGAGTAAAAAATGAAAATCATTTAGAATGCATTTGAACTTAAAGGATTACCAGTTTAAAAGGAGTAGATATAATTTAGGATCAACATGTATGAACCCAATGATAACACTGATTTAAAAAAAATAATGAAGATGATACAAATAAATAAGCAGTTATCCCATGTTCTTGGTTTGGAAGAACTAACTGTTAAAATGTCCATCCTATCCAAAAAATCTATAACAAATGGTATTTTGTCACATAAATGGTATTTGTCAATAAACAAATGGTATTTTTCACAGACCTGGAACAAATACTCCTAAAATTCATATGGAATCAAAAAAGACCCTGAATTGCCAAAACAATTTTGGGTAAAAAACATAGCTGAGGTATTACCCTTCTGTACTTTAAACTATACTAAAAATAACAGTAACCAAAGCAGTAGAGTTGCTGGCCAAAAACAGACACAAGACAAAAACCACCAGAATATTGTAATTAGCCTCCAACTAATAAAATAAATGAAAAAAAAAAAAGAAATGGAGAGACACCGAGAGAGAGAAGCCATTTCTTAATCTAGCTGATAGGTTGTTGCTGTTGTTTAGTTACTAAGTCGTGTACCATTCTTTGCAACCTCATGAACTGTTGCCTGCCAGGTTCCTCTGTCCATGGGTTGGAAAAATCACCAAGGAATGGAAATGGCAACCAACTGCATATTCTTGCCTGGGATATCCCATGGACAGGGGAGACCATGCCAAGGAACATTACTACTCCATTTAAAAAAGAATGCAACTCTGCCTTTTGCAGTAGTGTGGATAGACCTAGATAATATTATGCTTCCTAAAATAAGCCAATAAGTACTGTATGATATCACTTATACATGGAATATAAAAAATAATACAGATGAGTGTATGTGAAAAACACAATCACAGATTTAGAAAACAAATAGTGATTATTAAGGGGGGGGGAGTGGGGAAATTTTGGTTAGAGATTAAAAGATAGCAACTACTATATATAAAATAGATAAGCTACAAGGATATATTGTATAGCACAAAGAATTATAGCCATTATTTTAAAATAACTTTTAACACAATATAATCTGTAAAACTACTGAATACCATTGATATACATCTGAAACTAATATAACATGGCAAATCAACTACATTTTAGTTTAGTAAAAAAAAAAAAAAAAAAAAAAAAGTCCTTCAATGAAAAAAGAAAAAGAAGTATGAGGAACAAGTGATGAAAGCATGAGATTTTCATAGGAAGCATTATCATGATTAGGTCTTATTTGTTGTCCCTTTAAATTTGGGTAGAATAAATCAAATGCAGTGACTATAAAAAATAAAAGGAAATAAAGAAAGAAGCAAAACCAAACTAGAGAACTGTTTAGCCTATGAAAGCAAAGATTAAAAACTTTTTTTGTAAGGTAAAGTATGGACAGAAGAGCCTGGAGGACTACAGCCCATACATCTGTCCAGGAGAGAATATTGGAGTGTTCTGCAATTTCCTTCTCCCAGGGATCTTCCCGACCGACCCACAGATAGAACCCATGTCTACTTTATCTTCTGCATTGCAGATAGATTCTTTACCTGCTGAGACATCTGGGAAACCCAAACAAAAACAAAACCTTTTCCAAAAAGACACTAATTAAACTGAACAAAAGAAGGGTTTGGTTTGTTAGAGTGTGTAGGTGGAGGCAGTATATCTTAATGGTGAATACATCTTGGAACCTAGTTTATAGAAGACCTGGGTCCTATAAATAAAAGTATATACATGTGGAAAAACCTGACTTATTTTCTAATTACTCATAACCAGGTCTACCCTAAATTTTTTAACCACTTTTCACTATTTTGATATATGCTGCAAATAGTATATACATAAGTAGGTATATACATATACTTTGAGATAATTTCATACCTGAATTTATATATGTGTGTATGAAAACATCTTTATAGCATCAAAATTATATATATGAGCAATGAGGATACCAACACTGATATGCCTTTGACAACCACATAAATATGACACTGAAGGACTTAGATTAAAACCTGTTGTTTGAATGTTTGTTTATAAATTTTTGAAAAATGATCTCTGCATTTCAAATCACTCAATATTATTCTGACATCTATATACAGTGCCCCTGCATTTCCTAAATATGAAAGATATCTTATTTCTTTAGGATTTCCTGGATGAAGAAAATTTAGAAGTATCAACAGATTATTAAACTTACTGAGGTAGGAGATAGAAGGGCTCCAGGTTGGACATTTACAACCAGCCAGCTTCCTTTTTGCATTTCCTAAGATGAGAGCTAGGTGGGCTCCAGTTGAGGGATTTACAGTCAGCCTTCTGCTTGCCCTCTAAAATGGAAGTAACAACAGAAGCAGAATAAATAGCCAGTCTTTGTCTCTTGCAAACCTCTCAAGGAAGTAATCATGGCAAGAACAAAGAGAGACAAAACTCTGTCTGAGTAAAGAATTAAGGAATCCCCCCCATCCCACACCCCCCTTTTAGGATGAGGGAGACTACAGACAGACTCCTGGGGGGTCAAAAGTCAGAGAATAATTCCAGATCATGATGAGTCTTGCTCTTCCAAAAGGCCCTCACTTAGAGATCCATCTTGGCTAATGGGTGCATGTACACCTAAAGGGAGGGTACTGAGACAAACTAATCAGTGGAGGACAAAGCAAGAGATTGGCGTGCGGGAAGACAAAGACCCAGAAAATTGCTCCAATGCAACAATCTGGAATGAAAATTTTCAGGCTCCTCTGCCCATAGAATTTCCCAGGCAAGAGTACTGGAGTGGGTTGCCATTTCCTTCTCCAGGGGAATCTTCCTGACCCAGGGATTGAACCTGCATCTCCTGCATTGGCAGATGGATCCTTTACCAATGAGGCACCTGAGAAGACTATATATTCATTATTTTTATATTATTCAGAGGTAAAAAAAAAAAATCTAGATATCCAGGAATGCATGCTTTTTTACTCTCATTTTTTACATTTGTCTCTTTCATTATGATTAGGACATGTTAAGAGTCTGTATCCATCAGCTGGATCGTTGAAAAAGCAAGAGAGTTCCAGAAAAACAACTATTTCTGCTTTACTGACTATGTCAAAGCCTTTGACTGTGTGGATCACAACAACCTGTGGAAAACTGCGAAAGAGAAAGGAATACCAGACCACCTGACCTACCTCTTGAGAAATCTGTATGCAGGTCAGGAAGCAACAGCTAGAACTGGACGTGGAACAACAGACTGTTTCCAAATAGGAAAAGGAGTACTTCAAGGCTGTATATTGTCACCCTGATTATTTAACTTATATGCAGAGTACATCATATGAAATGCTGGGCTGGAAGAAGCACAAGCTGGAATAAAGATTTCTGGGAGAACTATCAAACACCTCAGATATGCAGATGACACCACCCTTATGGCAGAAAGTGAGAAAGAACTAAATAGCCTCTGGATGAAAGTGAGAGAGGAGAGTGGAAAAGTTGGCTTAAAGCTCAACCTTCAGAAAACTAAGATCATGGCATCCTGTCCATCACTTCATGGCAAATAGATGGGGAAACGGTGGAAACAGTGGCTAACTTTACTATTTGGGGCTCCAAAATCACCGCAGATGGTGATTGCAGCCATGAAATTAAAAGATGCTCACTCCTTGTAAGGAAAGTTTTGACCAACCTAGATAGCATATCAAAAAGCAGAGCCATTACTTTGCCAACAAAAGTCCATCTAGTCAAGGCTATGGTTTTTCCAGTGGTCATGTATGGATATGAGATTTGGACTATAAAGAAAGCTGAGTGCCGAAGAATTGATGCTTTTGAACTGTGATGTTGGAGAAGACTCTTGAGAGTCCCTTAGGCTTCAAGGAGATACAACCAGTCCATCCTAAAGGAGATCAGTCCTGGGTGTTCATTGGAGGACTGATGTTGAAGCTGAAGCTGCAATACTTTGGTCACCTGATGCAAAGAGCTGACCCATTGGAAAAAGGCCCTGATGCTGAGAAAGATTGAAGGCAGGAGGAGAAGGGGATGACAGAGGATGAGATGGTTGGATGGCATCACTGACTCAATGGACATGAGTTTGGGTGAATTCTGGGAGTTGGTGATGGACAGGTAGGCCTGGCGTGCTGCAGTTAATGGGGTCGCAAAGAGTCGGACGTGACTGAGCAACTGAATTGAACTAAAGAGTCTGTCTTCTTACGAAGTGCTCTGTGCATTTGATTTCATTGAAACTATACACCTAAAGATTTGGTACTTGCTAATTTCACAAGCACTATTTAATTCATATCATTTATTATCACTCATTCTACCTCCCCCTTTTTTCTCTTCTTCCAACTAACTCTCTACTGGAATGTAATAGTGGCAGTCTAGCCAGTATAGTGGCCAGACTAGCCAGTCTAGCCTTGTAGTTCAGATAGCATAAATTTTTTGTGATAATCCAGATTTAATTTGATTCCCTGCTCTAAGGATTGCTAGATGTTTGATATTGTGAAATTTGCATTGCCTTCTGAAACAGTTTTTTTTTTTTTTTTTTGATCTGTAAAAATCTGTTTTGGGAGAATGAAAAAAGACAATACATGTGAAACACTTGGCAAAATACGTGTCTCATAACAACAGTTGGCTAGACAATTGTAGTTGTTACTCAAGTTATACTTTATACTCAACTGAATATTCTTCCAATTTCTTACATTCCATTAGAACTTCAGGAAAATTTTAAGTGGAAGTACAATAATCCCATATATGATAATCCCATATATCATTAATATAAATTAAATTTGATAACATACTTGCTAACTACTTCAACATTAAAAATCCTTTTTGATAACTTTTCAACATGTGTAGATTGACTCAGATTTGGTAAATGACCAACAAACATATTCAAATTACTAGGTGATTCTTTGAAGAATTATAGACATTTGCAAAGAAAGATGTACCCAAATATCTCAGTTTGACTTTAAGAATTGAAAAGTAATCATGCTTTCTTACATGATAATTTTTAAAATGTGGAAGTTCCAGCTTATAGTATTATAGTCAAGTAATCAAATGTCTAAGACAGGAATGTACATTATATTTTGTATTTAAGGAGTTCTCAGGAGTGTCTGAAGAAAACATCACTGTTGTTCTTGTGACTTCATTATTAGGAATCTTTGTCCCTCAGTGAGATTGAAGCTAATTTTGATGATTTTCTTTTTGTTGTAATCTCTCCATCTTTAATTTTTTGGAATGATAAACACATTTGAAATTAATTTGGGAATTAAACCATCTATTTTTTTTGGTAAATTTTTATATGAACTCTGCTTCTTCTGAGTTCTGGACATTCAAAAACTAAACATATAGGTGGGGGAAAAGTCCTTTATCTTGTTTAGATTTCCAGAATGAAAAAAAAAAAAAAATGGTAAGCTAGCTTTTATGTTCTGTTATCATTTCAGCGTGTATAAATCTCCGCTCTTCATTTTCATCTAAATAGGTTAGCTCTTTTTAATCTGAATGCATTTGAATAATAAAACCATTGTCACATTCATCTTGGCTTTAAGCTTTACAGTTAATTAAGTTTCCTCCTCTCTCTTCATCCAATGCATCCAATCAATAGTCAAATCTGGTTAGCTTATTTCATAATGCCTCTTAAACTTGTCACTTCATTTTTATTTAATTGTGAAGCTCACAGCATTCTCATTTTAGTGCTTCCAAACTGATTATTCTCAGTATAGTTTACTTTGGTCCACTTTATATTTTTCATAAATATACTTTTCATTATATGTTGTTCCCACTTGGAAATATTAATAATTCACTATCCACTTATTCTGATGCTGAAGCTCCAATATTTTGACCACCTGATGAAAAGAGCCAAGTCAGTGGAAGAGATCCTGATGCTGGGAAACATTGAAAGCAGGAGGAAATGGGAGTGTCAGAGGATGAGATGGTTGGATGGCATCACCAAACTTAATGGACATGAGTTTTAGAAAACTTCAGGAGATAGTGGAGGGCAGGGAAGCCTGGTGTGCTACAGTCCATGAAGTCTCAGAGTCAGATATGACTTATCAACTGAACAAGAGTCCACTTCTTCATTAATTATGTATTTGACAATTTAGCAATCTTTGAAATGTTAAGAATATTAAAAGAAGACATTTACCACAAGGAAAATTATAAGCCCAAGATCTTTTTATCTTTACTGCCTCTTACAGTTGTTCATTTATTAGAACCATCCTTTACTCCATCTATCCTCTATAACAGCAGAAACTTCCCATTTCATCTTCTTCAGCTTTCACCTTTAAATACCTATGTTGGTGCCAGCCTTCACTTAGTAGTCACTGACAATTTTAGGATAATATAGTTTTCCATGTAAATCTTAGTCTTTATTCTATTTTTTGTACATGTTTTTCAGTTCTTCAGATTAACTTATTTATCTGTGTATCTTCTCAGTGTATCATAACATTGGATATATTCAATATTTAATGAATGTGATTTTCTCAACTAAAATCAGTGGACATGTTATTATGAGATGGATGATTAAACAGCTTTGTTGCAAGGATAACCCCTTTCAGGGCCTGAAAGAAGGCTCTTGTTTAACATTCAGGAATGAATTGTATGAGGAGACACAGGTACTAACAAAGCAAGAGACTTTATAGGGTGGGAAGCAGGAGGGTAAGGAATCCCAGGATAATAGCTCTGCCATGTGACTCAGTCTCACAGTCTCAGGGAATTAGTGATTGGATTAGTTTCCAGGTTATTTTTTGGCCAATTAATCTGACTAAGGGTCCTTCTGGGTGGTGCACTCATTGCTGAGCCAGGATGGATGCTAGCAAGGAGGATTCTGGGAAGTGGTGGGACATCACCATGTGGTGTCTCTTTCTGGCCTTTCCTGAACTCTTCCAGGTGGTGGTGGCTTGTTAGTTCTGTGCTCCTACCCTGGTAGTAGTAGTTTTTACCTCTTGTGGTGAAATAACACACAAACGGTTATTATGGTGTCTGGCCAGTGTGGGTGGGTGGTTTCAGTCAGTGTATTTCCCCTAACAGTTTGAGAAGCAAACCAATCCAGTCTGCTTGACATTTTTAAATAAACCATTATTATCAATGATCAAAGTGAGGAAAGTGTCTCTGTTAACATATATTGAGATAATAGCATTGTATTTTTCCTTAAATGAAGTACATTTGATAATGTTGTCAACTCAGGACTCACATGATCAATATGGGTGATCACATTTACTTTTAATGCCTTTCAGACTTTTTGCCACCAACCTCTCACAATGAATGTAAAGTTTTTCAGTCTTCTCATTACCCAGATAAATAATTTGTTTCTCTAGAGAGTCATTTTTAAGGCAGTGCTTCCCTTTCTTTTCATAAACCCAACATATGAAATTATGAAACTGAGGACAGTATTATCTTTAATGAAACATCCTGTTATCAAGTATAAGTTTGTTCTACTCAGCACACAACAGGCTAGTAAGTCAGGAGAAGAGGTGTTTGGGCAAGGAATAATGACTTTATTTGGAAAGCTGTGACTCCGAGAAGATGGCTGACTAACATCCTAGAGAACTGCCTTACTAAGTCTGGATCCTAGTTTCTTTTATAGAAATAAGAGCAGGGAGATGGGAAGGTAAAATTAAAAACAAACAGACAAAAAGATCATAAACTGGCAAATATCTCCCATTTTAGGTCAGACTTCAGGAGGGGATGTATTAATTTCTTTCCTGCAGTCATTCACAGGTGGGCTGAATCAGGATGTTTCCTGAGGGCTGAGCATAGATATTTTAGTTTTACCTTAAGGTGTAAGGGGCTGGGAGATGGACCATTATATACACTTTAAACGTTTGGGATTCTCTCATAGCTCAGTCAGTAAAGAAGCTGCCTGCATTGCAGGAGACTGGGTTTCTATTCCTGGGTGGGAAAGATCTCTTGGAGAAGGAAATGGGAACCCACTCCAGTATTCTTGCCTGAAGAATCCCATGGACAGAGGAGCTCCGTGGGCTAAGGTCCATGGGGTTGCAAGAGTAAGGACATGACCAACCACCACCAAGCTATTGGCGATATCCCTTTAGTGATTAACTTGCAGCAAAAGCAATAGAATGCAAGGTTAAATTAAAGAAACATATTCAATGTGGAGTCAGATTTTCTTCCCTATTAAAATCTTAAAGAAATACTGAGTTAACAAAAAGAGGGGGCGAGAAATAGAGAGGATGATCGAGAATAAGATTCAATGGAAATTACCACCTTGTCCCTCTAAATTTTATTCTTTTTCACACGGTCAAAAATGTATGAGTCACTTTCTTTGTCCTTTGAAAAATCTTTAGGGGATATCTGCCTCAATTGATTTTTCATTATTTAATGGAAAGGTGTTTAATCTGACAACTTTTCTGAACTCATATTAATTTTGAGAATGTTGCAAAAAATATATGTATTTGTTCAATTGTATTTCTCCAGTTCACACAGGAAATTAGTGAATGACCTCCTCTATGGAGAAGAGATTTTGTTAATTTTCATTTCCTCCTTGAATATGTCTCCAAGGTCTTGCTGACAGTTAAGAAAGACTAAACTCTATTTGACAGCATTGCAGAATGCATGGCACAATAAAACATGCTTAGTTTCTGAATTTGTTACTGGGAAGAGCCAATTATGAGTCCAAGTTAGATCTGTTTCTTTAATTTTAACCTTTGCTTCACATTGCTTTTATTAACTAAAAGGATTCTGTTTTACATAGTTGCCTCCCTCAAGGGACCCAGTCCCTGTGCCTGAATATTAAACCAAAATGCCTCTGTTTAGGACCCTGTCTACCTGTAGGTGGCTACAAGAAGGAAGAAATTAACACATTTCCTTCTGAGGCTTGTTCTTCTAGAAGATATTTACAAGATTAATGGCTCTTTGCCTGTGTTTCCTCGCCCCCCACTCTGTGTTCTATAAAATAACCTGATGTTCAGACATGATTAGATGATTATTTTGGAACATTAGTCTGCCATCTTCTTAGTCAGCCAGCTTTCGAAATAGTCATATTCTTTGCTTCAACACCTAATATCTCAGATTTATTGGCCCATGGTGAGGAGAGCAGAATGAGCTTGGACTTGGTAGTGAATTTCATAAACTAGAAAAATAAATAAATAAAAAAAGAAGATGAATAAAGTAAAAATAAGAAAGTGAAACAGTCATTACATCATCTCATTTTCTATCATCTCATTATCCTCCACTCAAATTCAAAGATGAAGATTAGGAAACAAACCTGTGAAAAATAAATTTTAGGGATGTTTCATCTGTCCTATTTCTGTTTGCATGCATATGTATGCATGTGTTTGAATGTTTTGAAGAGGAGATAATAAGTAATGAGGAAAAATATAATGCACTTAAAGTGTCTCATTATCAGTGATTCTCTTATATTCACATGGTCACATCTTTTAAATAAAACTATATTATTTTTTACATTAACTGAGCATCCACTCTAGATTCAGGGATTCTTGATTCATAGTAAATTTATTGAAATGCCAAAGTGTTAAATAATATCCATTTCCAAATTCACCTCACTCTCAAGTGTTTAGGCATCCATTTAGAAATGAGACACAAGTATAGGTTTAGGATATTCATAGGTAGACTGCTCTAAGATGGAGGTGAGGGGAGGGCATTTACCCTAGACAAGGTACCTGTCTCTTCTCTACCCACTGTCCTCAGATCTCATCACTCTTTTTTCTTCCCATATACATACCAGTACAATCAGAAATGGGCAAATAATCTAAGGTGCCTATGAAAGAACCATATTTCAGCCAAACCACAGGCTCATATGTTCCTCAGAAGTGACAAAGAACTTTCTGTTTTGGGGTTCTCTTGGGGATAAGCAAACCCGTGAAAAACTAGAACTCTGAAATGACATTGCATTTTACTTTTTACCTGGATAGCTAAGCTTAAACAACCTCACAGGTTCACATATAGACATTCAGGACAGAAGAAACACATAACTAGGCTGCATAGATTTCCTGAACACAGAGTGCATGAGACATTAACATAATAAAAGGGAAGTAAAGAGACCCTAAGGTAAAAGTAATGATGTACACGTACACAAAAAAGGTCTAACATAATCTTATACAATAAAGTAGACATGCAATTAACATATAAAAATATCAGCATTGAAATAAGAGAACATGAAATACATTATAAAATTGAATATTTTAAGTTATTAAAGGAATAACGATAGATTGGAGGCTATAGAAAAAAAATAAGAGTTAAAAAGTTACTTTTAGAAAGAAACATTTAATAACTGAAAAAGATTTAAAGAAAAAAATCAATGAATATGATAATTATCAGGCTAGATGTTATTGAGATAATGTATAAATTTTGAGATAGATCTGAAAATACTACTAAAATTAAGCTAGAGAAAAAATATATATGGAAAATAGAAGACATAATGAGTATATAAATATAAAGTAGGAGATCCGGGGAAAGAAAATATGCACAATG
Source organism: Hydropotes inermis (assembly GCA_020226075.1). NCBI lineage: Eukaryota > Metazoa > Chordata > Mammalia > Artiodactyla > Cervidae > Hydropotes > Hydropotes inermis. The sequence goes on along the minus strand of CM035272.1, from coordinate 51,991,750 downwards.
GGAAACCACCGTCCAGCCCCCAGTGATAATGGATGAGAAATATTTACTACTGAATAAAGAAAAAAGTCCTAAAGGAATGAAAATCAAATTGACCCTTGATCAGTTATTAACAGTAGTAAAAGCCATAATTACCTAAAATATCTTCAAAGGCAAATGAAATAACTCTACATTTAGAACTGTATATCCAGCTAAATGTTCATAAAAGGATGAAAGCAATATGAAGAATTATTTTCAACAAGTAATATAACTATTAATGAAATTTAACCCACAAATAAATATCATCAACAGAAGGAATAACAAAGATATAACTAAAAATTAAATTCTGAAAGGAAAAAATGAGTCATAAGAAGTTCAGTTCAGTTCAGTCGCTCAGTCGTGTCTGACTCTTTGCAACCCCATGAACTGCAGCATGCCAGGCATCCCTGTCCATCACCAACTCCCGGAGTCCACCCAAACCTATGTCCATCAAGTCGGTGATGCCATTCAGCCATCACATCCTCTGTCGTCCCCTGCTCCTCCTGCTTCCAATCCCTCCCAGCATCACCATCTTTTCCAATGAATCAGCTCTTCACATGAAGTGGACAAATTATTGGAGTTTCAGCTTCAGCATTAGTCTTTCCAATGAACACCCAGGACTGATCTCCTTTAGGATGGACTGGTTGGAGGTTGGATCTCCTTGCAGTCCAGGGGACTCTCAAAAGTCTTCTCCAACACCACAATTCAAAAGCATCAACTTTCCAGCAATCAGCTTTCTTTATGGTCCAACTCTCACATCCATACATGACCACTGGAAAAACCATAGCCTTGACCAGATGGAACTTTGTTAACAAAGTAATGTCTCTGCTTTTTAATATGCTGTCTAGGTTGGTCATAAATTTCCTTCCAAGGAGTGTCTTTTAATTTCATGGCTGAAATCACTATCTGCAGTGATTTTGGAGCCCAGAAAAATAAAATCAGCCACTGTTTCCCCATCTATTTGCCATGAAGTGATGGGACCTGATGTCATGATCTTAGTTTTCTGAATGTTGAGCTTTAAGTAAACTTTTTCACTCTCCTCTTTTGTTTTAATCAAGAGGTTCTTTAGTTCTTATTCACTTTCTGCTGTAAGGATGATGTCATCTGCATATCTGAGGTTATTGATAGTTAATAATAATCAAAAAGGCTGGGACATTGCACACTAAATATCTTACAAATATTTTGCCAATTATACCTCAGTAAAGTTGAAAGTTATTACAAGCAGAGTGTAACAACAACAAAAACACAGGCAAAAGTTTCATAAATCTAGATAACTACTGATTAAAATTATGGAAGAAAGAGGAAATAAAATATTATACTATAAAATAATAATAGCTAATATACATAGCACTTAAAGTGTTTCAAATTGCTTTACATGCACTAGTGCACTTAATCTTTATAATGACCAACTGTAATAGATACTTACCATTTTACCATATTTTACACATGATGGAAGTATAGCATGTCCGTTTTATATTTGTCTAATAAGTAATTGATTTGAGACTTGCTATCTGGCAATCTGTCTTAAGAGACTTTAATTAACTACTAGAATCTATTGCCTCTCAAAAAACATTAAAGATGGAAAGTAGTAAAAGGAGTTGAGTTCTTATATTCTTAGATTTTTGGTAAGATAATAGAGATACAAATTAAAATGTACATATTAAAATATATGAGTCAAGGCTAAAATATATTTAATGTGTAATTTAAAAAAATAATAAAATATGGAAAACAGTCAATTCACTACTACTTAGAAAAAAAGAATAAAACATGGTTATATAAATAATAATATATGATTGTATATATGAGTCAGAAAATACAAGGCAAAATTTAAATCATTGCAATTTATTCATTTATTTAATGCATATGTTAGAATCTAACATGTATCAGGAATTTTTCTAGACTGGGAAATAAATCTATGATTAAAAAAAAGGAAAAAAATTCCCTTGCTTCACAGAGCATACTTTTAACAATCACAATAAATGTTAATCATTTCAACTATTCAGCCAAATTTTTTTCACAAACGTTTTAAGAGTAAAAATTTCAGTTACCTGATGTTCACATGAAACACCTAACAGAAAAATATAGAAAAGTTAGATGTTAAAAAATTGGAGTACATCAAGAAAATGCTGATCAAAAGCAATGAACTTCCCTGGTTGTCCAGTGGCTAAGAATGTGCATGTCAATGCAGGAGACATGGGTTTGGTACCTAATGGTCCAGGAAGACCCCACATGCCACATACTGCAGAGCAACTAAGCCCACATGCTACAACTACTGAGGCTCTATCTAGAATCCAAAGACTACAGTTGCTGGGGCTGACAAGCCTTGAGCACATGCTTCACAAAAGAAGCCACCACAATGAGAAGCCTGAGCAGTATAATTAGAGAGTAGCCCTTGTTCCCTTCAGATAGAGAAAGCACACGTGAAGCAACAAAGACTTAGCACAGCCATAAATAAATAAATTAAATTAAATTAAATTAAGTAAAGGTTATGTAGCAGCATTGAAACCAAACTAAATACACTAAAGGCAAAAAGGCCTTATTTGAAATAACCAAATTCATTTCACATTGTTATAATGAAAAAAATACTGGAAAAATATATTAATGAAACTTATAGCCCCAAATATATGCTAATAAAATATGAAGCAACATTTTAAAAATAAAGACTGGACAAAAATCTCTAGATTCTTCCACAAATTCATTCAGAAAGGATTAAAAAAGAGAGAGTGAGGAAATGAAGGAAAGACGGAAGGAGTAAAGGGAGAAGGGGGAAAAAAAGAAGGAAATAAATATAAAAAATTAACAACAATTAGCAAATATGATATAGTGCAAACACTTTATATGTAGACAGTTAAATAATGTACTTTGACTTAGAAGTATAAAATAAAATCAGTTTGTTTGGTTTTTCACCTACAATGCAGGAGACTCAGGTGTTGTGAGTTTGATCCTTGGGTTGGGAAGATTCCCTGGAGGAGAAAATGGCAACTCCTCCAGTATTGGAAAATCCTATGATGAGAGAAGCCTGGTGGGCTACAGTCCATAAGTTCACAGAGTCAGATACGACTGAGCATGCACACGTTATGGTTTTTTTTTGTTTGTTTGTTTGTTTTTTAATTTTGCAGTCAGTATCATTTCTCATTATTCTAGAGGTATATTGAGATCTCTAATGTATCTGGGACTGGAACTACCTAATCTTCCTTACTCATATATTTGGTGGTTGATACTGACAGGAGGTGACAAATGGAACATCTGCATATGTTTCACCTCGAGTTCCTCATAGTATAGAGACCAGATTCTTATATAAATAAGAATCTCAAGAGAATAAGACAAAGAGAAGGAATATTTCCTTTTTTCACCCAAACTCAGAATCGTATAGTCACATAGTCTTTCTACTCAGTAGAAATATGTTGTGATATTAACCTATAGTCAAAAAGATGACTACTGGAATCTATATCTTGGCAGGGGAAATGTCATAGAATTTCAGAATATGTTTAAAACTCCTGGTAAACAGATTTGTGTTTACTGGAGGTGAATATGAGGAAAGGGGTAATTGGATTAATTTGATCAAAAGGTAAGAACCTCCAGTTGTAAGATAAATAAGAATTAGTGATGCAATGTGTAATATAATTAATATAATTAATACTGCCTAAAGTTACATATGTTTAGTATTCTTGCCTGGAGAATACCATGGATGGAGGAGCCTGGGAGGCTACAGTCCATGGGGTGACAAAAAATAAGACATGACTAAAGCAACTTAGCATGCATAGATGTAAGATTACATATGAAAGCTGTTAAGAGAACAAATGCTAAGAGTTCTTATCAGAAGGTTAAAATATACATATATATTTTTTTCTTCTTTTTTATATCTTTATGAGATAATGAATGTTTGCTAAATTTATAGCACAAATTATTTCGATGCATGTAAGTGAAATCATTACACTGTACAATACAGTGCTGTTTGTTACACATATCTCAATAAAGGAAGAAACAAACAAACAAACAAACAAAAAACACTGTGAATATAACACTTAAATATAACACTTAAACCAGAAATAAAAGAAAATATGTACTTTATAAACATATATTAAGTTCAGTTCAGTTCAGTCGCTCAGTCGTGTCTGACTCTTTGTGACCCCATGAATCGCAGCATGCCAGGCCTCCCTGTCCATCACCAACTCCTGGAGTTTACTCAAATTTATGTCCATTGTGTCAGTGATCCCATTCAGCCATCACATCCTCTGTCGTCCCCTGCCTCCAATCCCTCTGTCGTCCTCCTGCCTCCAATCCCTCCCAGCATCACCATCTTTTCCAATGAGTCAACTCTTCGCATGAGGTGGCCAAAGTGTTGGAGTTTCAGCTTCAGCATTAGTCTTTCCAATGAACACCCAGGACTGATCTCCTTTAGGATGGACTGGTTGGATCTCCTTGCAGTCCAAGCGACTCTCAAGAGTCTTCTCCAACACCACAGTTCAAAAGCATCAACTTTTCAGCAATCAGCTTTCTTTATAGTCCAACTCTCACATCCATACATGACCATTGGAAAAACCATAGCCTTGACCAGACGGAACTTTGTTGGCAAAGTAATGTCCCTGCTTTTTAATATGCTATCTAGGTTGTTCATAACATTCCTTCCAAGGAGTAAGTGTCTTTTAATTTCATGGCTGCAATCACCATCTGCAGTGATTTTCGACCCCAGAAAATAATGTCTGACACTGTTTCCACTGTTTCCTTATCTATTTGCCATGAAGTGATGGGACCAGATGTCATGATCTTAGTTTCCTGAATGTTGAGCTTTAAGCCGACTTTTTCACTTTCCTCTTTCACTTTCATCAAGAGGCTTTCTAGTTCCTCTTCACTTTCTGCCATAAGGGTGATGTCATCTGCATGTCTGAGGTTATTGATATTTCTCCCAGCAATCTTGATTCCAACTTGTTCTTCTTCCAGCCCAGTATTTCTCATGATATACTCTGCATATAAGTTAAATATGCAGGGTGACCATATATAGCCTTGACATACTCCTTTTCCTATTTGGAACCAGTCTGTTTTTCCATGCCCAGTTCTAACAGTTGCTTCCTGACCTGCATATACGTTTCTCAAGAGGCAGGTCAAGTGGTCTGATACTTCCATCTCTTTCAGAACTTTCCACAGTTTATTGTGATCCACACGAAGGCTTTGGCATAGTCAATAAAGCAGAAATAGATGTTTTTCTGGAACGCTCTTGCCTTTTCAATGATCCGATGTTGACATAAAAATGTACTGCATGGTATATCACAAGAGACTTCTCAAAATCAAGGAAATAATGATACATGACTACATGAAAATAAAATAAAATGTGCTATTACTAAGAAAAAGATTATCTAAAAAATATTGGAAACAAGTATAAAATATAGTTCTAAATAATTCACAGATGAAAATGGAACTCATGATGAAAATTACACACTATTTTATATGGACTTAGTGTGAACACTGTAAATATATATTGTGCTTATTATAATTATGTAAGATCTAACCACTGAAGGGTCCAAAAAAGCAATTTATCAGCACTAAACCCTCACTGGAAAAAATACTGAAGGAAGTTTCTTCAGTCTATGCAAATAATAAGTGATGGACATTTGGATATAAACAAAGTATCACAGAATGCTAAATGCCAATAAGAAGTATGTGGACAAAGATGTTTTTATTCTTGCAATATATTTAACAAACGACTGTTTAAAACAAATATCATAGCAATTGTAATTTAAATTTATAACATTCATAGAGGTAAAGTCTATGAAAAGATAAAAGGAAAAGAGAGGTATAAGTTAAACTTCTTTTTTTTTTCTTCCCCACCCAGCACTAGGGAAGGGACAGTGCAGGGAAAGCTCCACCAGCCCATCCAATGGCCTCCGCGTGGATGACCACCTCTGAACCGCTCAGTAGCCCCTGTGCCCAATGCACATGCTACACGTGGGGAATGAATCTCCAAACAAGAGGACCTACAGCCACCCCGACAGGAATTCCCACCCTGAATGAAAATCACAATCACAGAAAACTAATCAAACTGATCACAGCCTTGTCTAACTCAATGAAATTATGAGACATGCCATGTAGGGCCACCCAAGATGAATGGGTCATGGTGGAGAGTTCTGACAAAACGTGGTCCACTGGAGAAGGGAATGGCAAACCAACTCAGTATTCTTGCCTTGAGGATCCCATGAACACTATGAAAAAGCAAAAAGATACGACACTGAAAGATAAACTCCCCAGGTTGGTAGGTGCCCAATATGCTACTGGAGAAGAGTGGAGAAATAACTCCAGAAAAAATGAAGAGATGAAAGTCAAAGCAAAAGCAACATCCAGTTGTGTATGTGACCAGTGATGGAAGTAAAGTTTGATGCTATACAGAGCAGTATTGCATAGGAACCTGGAGTGTTAGGTCCATGAATCAAGGTAAATTAGAAGTGGCCAAGCAGAAGATGGCAAGAGTGAACACTAATATTTCAGTGAACTAAAATGGACTGGAATGTGCAAATTTAATTCAGATTACTATTATATCTACTACTGTGTGCAAGAATTCCTTAGAGGAAATGGAATAACCCTCATAGTCAACAAAAGAGTACAAAATGCAGTACTTGGGTGCAATCTCAAAATTGACAGAATGATCTCTATTGGTTTTCAAGGCAAATCATCCAATATCACAGTAATCCAAGTCTATGCCCCAACCAGTAATGCTGAAGAAGCAGAAGTTGAATGGTTCTATGAAGACCTACAAAACATTCTAGAACTAAGATCCAAAAAGATATGTCCTTTTCATCATAGGGAACTAGAATGCAAAAATAGGAAGTCAAGAGATATCTGGAGTAACCAGAAAATTTGGCCTTGGAGTACAAAATGAAGCAGGCCAAAGGCTAACAGAGTTTTTCCAAGAGAACACACTGGTCATAGTAAGCACCCTCTTCCAACAACACAAGAGAAGACTGCACATGGACACCACCAGATGGTCAATGCTTAAATCAGATTGATTATATTTTTTGCAGCCAAATATGTAGAAGCTCTATACAGCCAACAAAAACAAAGCCAGAAGCTGACTGTGGCTCAGACTATGAAATCCTTATTGCCAAATTCAGACTTGAACTGAAGAAAGTAGGGAAAACCACTAGGCCATTCAGGTGTGACTTAACTCAATCCCTTATGATTATAAAGTTGAAGTGACAAATAGATTCAAGGGATTAGATCTGATAGTGGTGTGAAGAACTATGGATGGAGGTTCACAACATTGTATAGGAGACAGGGATCAAGACCATCCCCAAGAAAAAGAACTGCAAAAAGGAAAAATGGTTGTCTGAGGAGGTCTTACAAGTAGCTGAGAAAAGAAGAGAAGCTAAAGGCAAAGGAGAAGAGGAAAAATGTACCCATTTGAATGTAGAGTTCCAAAGAATAGCAAGGAGCAATAAGAAAGCTTTTCTCAGAGATCAATGCAAAGAAATAGAGGGAAAGAATGGAATGGGAAAGACTAGAGAGCTCTTCAAGAAAGTTAGAGATACCAAGGGAATATTTCATGCAGTGATGGGCTCAATAAAGGACAGAAATTGTATGGACCTAACAGAAGCAGAAGATATTAAGAAGAGGTGGCAAGAACACAGAGAAGAACTATGCAAAAAAGATCTTCATGACCCACATAACCATGATGGTATTATCATTCTGTCATTTTTGAGATTGCACCCAAGTACTGCATTTTGGACTCTTTTGTTGACTATGAGGGTTAGTCCATTTCTTCTAAAGGATTCTTGCCCACACCTAGAGCCAGACATCCTGGAATGTGAAGTCAAGTGGACCTTAGGAAGCATCACTACAAACAAAGCTAGTGGCAATGATGGAAATCCATCATCTTTGAACTATTTCAAAGTCTAAAAGATGATGCTGTTAAAGAGCTGCACTCAATATATCAGCAAATTTGGAAAACTCAGCACTGGCTAGTTTTCATTCCAATCCCAAAGAAAGGCAATGCCAAAGAATGTTCAAACTATTGCACATTTGCACTCAACTCCCACACTAGCAAACTAATGCTCAAACTTCTCCAAGCCAGTCTTCAACAGTACATGAACCAAAAAATTCCAGATGTTCCAGCTGGATTTAGAAAAGGCAGAGGAACAAGATTTAAAATTGCCAGCATCTGTAGGATCATAGGAAAAGGAAGAGAATTCCTGGAAAAAAAAATTGATTTCTGCTTTATTGACTACACCAAAGCCACTGACTGTGTAAATTGCAATAAATTGTGGAAAATTCTTAAAGAGATGGGAATACCAGACAATCTTAACTGACTCCTGAAGAATCTGTATGCAGATCAGGAAGCAACAGTTAGAAGTGTGCATGGAACAATGGACGGGTTCCAGATTGGGAAAGGAGTATGTCAAGGCTGTATATTGTCACCCTGCTTATTTAACTCATATGTAGAGTACGTCATGTGAAATGCAGGGCTGTATGAAGCACAAGCTGGAATCAAGATGCAGGGAGAAATATCAATAACCTTAGATATGCAGATTATGCCACCCTTATGGCAGAAAGGAAAGAGAAACTGAAGAACCTCTTGATGAAAGTGAGAGACTGAAAAAAAATGGCTTAAATCTCAACATTCAAAAAACTAAGATCATGGCATCTGGTTTCATCACTTCGTGGCAAATAGATAGGCAAACAATGGATACAGTGAGAGACTTTATTTTCTTGGGCTCCAAAGTCACTAAAGATGGAAACTGCAGCCATGAAATTAAAAGATTCTTGCTCCTTGGAAGAAATGCTATGACTAACCTAGACAGCATATTAAAAAGCAGAGATATTTCTTTGCCCAAAAGGTCCATTTATTCAAAGTGATGGTTTTCCAGTAGTCATGTATGGATATGAGAGTTAGACTATAAAGAAAGCTGAGAGTGGAAGAATTGATGCTTTTGAACTGTGATGTTGGAGAAGACTCTCAAGAGTCCCTTGGACTTCAAGGAGATCAAACCAGTCAATCCTAAAAGAAATCAATCCTGAATAGTCATTGGAAGGACTGAAACTGAAGCTGAAACTCCAATACTTTGGCCTCCTGATGCAAAGAACTGAATCATTGGGAAAGACCCTGATGCTTGGAAAGATTGAAGTCATGAGGAGAAGGGGATGACAGAGGATGAGATGGTTGGATGGCATCACCGACTCAAGGGACATGAGTTTGAGTAAACTCCAGGAGTTGGTGATGGACAAGGAGTCCATGAGGTCGCAAAGAGTCAGACATGACTGAGTGACTTATCTACTACATATGAAATGTTACACTATCATTTCAAGGAAGATTGTAGTAATTTGACTAAATATTGCAATCATTGCTGAATGAAGTATATGGATTTGGTTTCTCTCTTTACTGGAGAGTAGCCATAGGGAAACAAAGACGGTAGAAGACTTTTTTTCTAATGTCCTTTTAAACTTGAATTACAAGTAAATATATTTTTTAAATTGAAATGACAAAATCTTTACAAAAACAATATCTTTATTAGTATGTTCCTTGCTAAAAATTACTTAGAGTAAACAACCCCAGGAACAACAGTGTCCTGAAGCATGGTGTTTTTAAATATGGCATATCTCATGTTCAGTGTTCCTGCCACAACACAAAATAAAACCTATTTCAATGTATAAAGACTGAGTTTGACAGACTAAATTATCAATGCCCACATTCAGGCTACTTCCAAGAAATGCACATTAAATAACAAAATAAAACATATGTTAAAAGTACATTGTTGCATGCAATTCTAATTGAACAGTAATCGTAAGAATTCTTGAATAGCTATGTTAATGTTAGCCTAATTTTGAGTAAGGAATATTATCAGAGAAAAAGATATATGTCCTAATGATAGGGATGCTGATATTTTAAGAAATAAAACAATCTAATAGGGTAGTTATGAATTTATCCATAATTTTGATTAATTTTGTTCCTAAAGAAAATTTATCTATCTTTGTTTGAATAAAAGGCTTCCCTGGTGGCTCAGATGGTAAAGAATCCACCTGCAATGTGGTACAGTTCAGTTGGATCCCTGGATTGGGAAGATCCCCAGGAGGAGGGCACGGCAAGCCACTTCAGTATTCTTGTCTGGAGAATCCCCATAGACAGAAAAGCCTAGTGGGTTACAGTCCATGGGGTCACAAAGAGTCAGACACAACTTAACTGAGTGACTAAGCACAAAAAACTTTGTTGTTTAGCATAAAAATTTTAGATATATATTCAGTTTGTTTAATCTTGTTGCCTTTTCCTATTCAACCCAGTGTTGCAATGGCAGCTGCTTCTCAAGGTTTGGGGAAGGAAACAACCCTCTATATGAAAATATGTTAAAAAAATAAATAAAAGCAAGTTGTTGAAGGTACAGAAGACATTAAGCCTATGCTATACTAACAGAATTCTATCCAAGGAGACCTATCTGTGACTGTGATCTACTATAAAATAGCTCATTTGCAGGATTTACTAAGACCATCTCTGTGGTCTGTGTTGCAAGATGTTTGTTTTAGCTTTTCTGAGTGTTTTCAAATAAGTATATTTAAGATAAACTAACAAATTAGCAGTTAAAGAAGGCTACTAAGGGACTAAGGAGATAAGTGTTTGATTTAAGGAAGGAGCTAAAGAAACAACAGAATTGAATAAAATTCAATAGGATACTTGGCAGGCTAAAAGCAGAGACATCACTTTGCCAACAAAGGTCTGTCTAGTCAAGGGTCTGATTTTTCCAGTTGTTAGGTGTGTACATGAGTGGATCACCATTTCCTTCCCCAGGGAATCTTTCTGACCCAGGGATCAAACTCAGGTCTCCCTCAGTGTGGGCAGATTCTTTACCTTCTGAGCCATCAGCGAAGTCATAATGGTAGGCAATTTCCATATTTGGAGTTTCTTTCCTAGATTAACTACCCTCTAAAATCAATGCATCTATAAAATGTATGAAAATTTACCCTAAAAATGTTGGCCAAATAACAAAAATCATTGTAGATTACAATGTAAAGTTTAAGAAATCTGCGTTTTTATTGAAAATTGTCCTCAGGTCTCCTGACTATGTTGTTAAGCCTTTTCACATATTCTCTTATGTAATAGCAAGCACATTGTGAGGTTCACCCTATTTTCATTCTTAAGCATCAATGTGAAATGCTGCATTAATGTGCAATATAGGATAGACTGAATTAAAATAGATTATATTTGATCTTCTTTTGTATTATCTCTCATATCTTAACTTTTTGTCTGTTTTCCACATGTATCTTCCCATGTTTCAGGATTAAAGAGTAGCTATAGTGATCTCAGGTGGACTCAACCTTGATGCAGGATTTTGGTTCCCAACCAGAGACTGAAGTCAGACCTTGGCAGTGAAAGCACTGAATCCTAGACACCAGTACCCAGTGACAAGGCCCTGGCCCATCAGCATACAGAAATATATTTCCACATAGAGATGGAAAGTAGTGAAACAAGTAGTGTGCTTATTAGGAAGAAAAGGGTACACATGGATAGACACACTAATGGGCTTAGATAGAAAGTTGAACCACTGTGGTAGTTTAAATCACTTACATGGGACATTTCTTCCAGGTTTCCTTTGGCCAATCAGCTTGCTTTGCCTGAATCTAAGTCCCTATATGGTATATCTCAGGATGTTCCCATGTATGTGTGTGCATCTCTTACCTGAGATGGATTTCGGTGAAGAGACCTATGGGTAGGTTGACATCACTCCCCTTTCAAACTTCAAGGAGGCTTTCTGTGCATTTATAGTTGGCAAGATATCCTTGACTTTGGGAATGAAAAATATGTGGTCTCTGTCTTTTATCTGGACAGGGCTCAGCCTCCTCTATCTTCATTTTAGGATTATCTGTCCACAGGGGACAAACTCTGACTGCTCAGCCTGGGACCCATCTATCTCCTACTACAGTAAGAACTAAAATACCCTTGTTTTGAATGTGTGTGTGTGTGTGTGTGTGTGTGTGTGAGAGAGAGAGAGAGAGAGAGAATGAGAGAAAAAAATGTAGTGGCCTTCTTTGCCAATGGGATGTTTAATAAAATAATAATTATAGAATACATTTCCTTATAAATGTGTGTGTATGTGTGCACATAGATTTACACATTTGTGGGAAATTATACTTTCTTGACAAAAAAAAATTGTCCTGTTTTAAATTATATCAAGTTTGCTACTGAGCCCCTCTGTGAGGTCACAGAATCTATATTCAGTCTCCAAGATCAGCATCTTTTATTTTGCCATCTGTTTAAAAAACACTTTCTTCATTCTCTTCTCTCTGGCTGAGTAGAATCAGAGGAGACAGATTGCAGCCTGTTGAATTTTCAGCAAGTAAATTCATTCCAGAAAAGAAATTTAAACAAGGCAATGACCCTATTATATCAACCACCCATAGGGTTGTAAACCAGAATAGAAATGTTGGGTATTTGCTTGAGCTCCTCATTGGAAAATGAATTAGGTCATTGAAGTCACTGTTATCCATCTCTATTCACAATTGCAATTCTATACCTGTTCCCTCAAATACCAGTGGATTAAGCTTTATGAGATTAAGTTCAATCACCCAGCATGGTAACTGCAAATATCAGGAATTCATTTATGTGTTCCCTGTGCTTCCTCTTCTCTAGGTGCCAGCCTGAAAATAAGGGCCTGAGTGGAGGAGTGGGCAGAAAATATTTGTAAGTCACATTTGGATTGGTGGGAGAATTATCCCCACAGAAGACACCCTACAGAGTGAAATCAGATGACTGCTCTTTGGATGACTTTGGGAAGAGTCTGCAGAAAGTGTTCTGTTTGTATATTACCTGTCTTATCATTCCAAGATTTTAATGATTCATACATTGTTGTTCAGTTACTAAGTTATGTCCAATTTTTCTCAACCCCCTGGACTGCAGCATGCTAGGATTCACTGTCCTTCACTATCTCCTGGAGTTTTCTAAAATTCATGTCCATTGTTTTGGTGATGCTTTCTAACCATCTCATCCTCAATCACCTCCTTACGTTTTTGCCTTCAGTCTTTCCCTGCATCAGGGTCTTTTCCAATGAGTCAGCTCTTCACATCAGGTAGCCAAAGTATTGAAGCTTCAGCTTCATCGTCATTCCTTTCAATGAATACTCAAGGTTGATTTCCTTTAGGATTCATACATAGCTTTCAAATAAATATTTTGTATATTGGTTTAAAAAAATGACCTAATTAAAGAGTATTAAAGAATGTGGAAGAGTATTTCTCTCCTTTATTTCATCAAGATCCACTAATCAAGTTTTAAAAGTACACAAAGATGGGAAGGAAATGCTTTTATCTGGGTTTTCCTAATAAAATTTGATTTTGATACAAATGCAATGGTACATTTTTCTGGTTGCCTTTTCAAGTATCACTTCTAAAAACATATATAAGGGGATATAATGTTCACTAAATCCTTGAGGGATTAGAAGATTTTAATAAGAAATTAATCAGAAACAGGATGCTAAACTAAGTTTTTTAAATGTTACAGCTTTGCATTACTTAGCTTCACCATCTTGTTCATGGTTATATATTAAACAAGGGCACCCCATTACAGCCACACTTTCTTTGTTTCTTAGACCTCTTTTTGCCCTTTGCCCTAACACATATTTATAACTCTTTATATCTCTGACCATATTAACCTAGAACCACAAAGTTGACACTAGTATTTAATTTCTATGGTCCTTATAGAATGTCTTTCTTTCCAGATATCAGCCTCTTTTTCCCCTCTCTGGTCCTAAATCAGTGTCATCATATGATTCTGAGAAAGTCCTAAAGAATTTATCTTACTGTCACATTATTGTCTCTGATATATATAGCTGCTGTGGAATTACTACTGTGCTATATATGGTTGACCACTGAAGAAACCTAGCTTTCACCTCAGAGAGAATATAGTTGACCAGACTTGGTGACTAAATATAATCTGTGGACACATGGTTGCACTTAATACCTGCCCGGCTTCCAGCCAAAGAGTCAATCAAAATCAGCATCCTTGCACCATTCTATTTGTGTGTTGGTCACTCAGTTGTGTCCAACTCTTTGTAACCCCATGGGCTGTAGTCCACAAGATTCCTCTATCCATGGGGTTCTTCAGGCAAGCATATTGGAGTGGGTTGCCATGCCCTCCTCCAGGGAATCTTCCTGACCCAGGGATCAAACCCAAGTCTCTTCTGTTTTGGCAGGAGAGTTTTTTGTTTGTTTATTTTTCATTGCTTTTTTGGTTTGTTTGTTTGTTTTAATCACTAGCACTACATGCCCTCTAAACCTGGGAAAGAAATACCAGGCTAGCCAGTGGGTGTGATTAGTTCACCCAGCCACACTCCTAGAAGACCACATAGACATTAAGCCTGTATTCCTTGAGTCATCTAGTCTACCACAGACATGGAAGTTGAGGGTTGTAGAGCACTCTGAATAGAGAAACAGAGCTGTAGCATCATTTGGGTCGATTTCTACTCAGATTATCCTACATAAATTCATCATTGTTCTCCTCCCAGCCACTTGAGAAGGGTGATAGGCAATTTTGGAAAAGGTACTGCTTGCATGCTCAGTCATGTCTGTTAGCCCTCCAGGCTCCTATGTCCATGAAAAGTTTCCAGGCAAGAATACTGAAATGGGTTGCCATTTCCTACTCTAGAGGATCTTCCTGGCCCAGAGATCGAACCCCACGTCTCCCAAATTTCCTGTATTGGCAGGCGGATGCCTTACCACTGAGCCAGAAAAGGTGCTTCTAGGAACTAAATCGACACTTTGTTATGCATGGGCTATCTCTACTAATCAAATAAGTCCAGGTATCAGTGTTAGCTAAAACACTTTATAAAAGACACTCCACAGGGGAGGTCCCCTTAGGTGGAGGACCCAGAGGATGAGGCAGCTTGTTGAGGTCTCTGGACAGTGTTGTTGCCACTGCAGTGGAAATGAGATCATCTGTTTTATTTCTTATGTGCTCTTGCTTATTTGATTTCATCCTTATCCATGTCCATAAATACATATCTATACAAATAAATGGGGGCTTTCCTGGTGGTTCAGATAGTAAAGAATCCAACACCAACACAAGAGACCTAGGTTTTATCTCTGGGTCTGAAAAATTCCCTGGAGAAGGGAATGACTACCTTCTCCAGTATTCTTGCCTGGAGAATTCCATGAACAGAAGAGCCTGGCTGGCTAGAGTCCATGGGGTTGCAAAGAGTCAGACACCACTGAGAAACTAAGCACACACACAAACACACACACACACACATGAGTAAATATATGTATACATGTATGTAAATATTCTATACAAATATTTATATATAGCTACAACTAGATATAGATATATGCATTATATATAATTACATTATATATACAATATTTCATATCAAACACACACACACCTATAATTATATATTTTATTGACCTAATGTTAATTCTTCCAATGTTAATTCTTCCATGATCTTAAAGTAAAATAAGCATAACATTTAAGCATATTCACCATTTGTTATAGAAAAATAATGTCTTTGTTTTACCAAGCAGTAATGCATCACATTTCAATCAGCAAGAATAGTTCTCTGTAGTAATAAGATGCTGAATTCCGGACTTAGTGAACCATTTAATTCCATCAATGGCAATTATCACAGATAGCTGGATATGCAAAAAATGCAAAATATTCTAATTGTTGTTTTTAGTCCAATAATAATTAGCTACTGTGTTACAGAGATCAAAACACCACACAGTTTAATTTTTAATCCTGGTTGAATCATTTACAAATAGAATTTCTTCTTAATTTGAATTTATACTCATATTTTTCATCTTTTTATGTATTTATGCTATCAAATATATTCATACTAAAGTCAATAACAAGTGATATACTTTATATGTTTTAAGTGAAGTTGTTATTCACAGTGATAACATGAGACAAAATACTCCTTTACTTAAGCCTATAAAGTTTTATAACTGTAATCCTTAGATGCTAAGACTCAGTGAAATGGACATGTGTAAAAAATCATTACCTACAGGTCTGCATTTTAAGTATCATCGAACATTCTGCTTATGAAGTACCATTGGTCTGAAAACACTCTATCTCCTCTCATAACTGAAATTTAGTGATAATCTTTAAATTCCATTTTATGAATTAAAGCAAAGAAATACGTTTTCTAGAACATACCATTACATTTTACAAAATCAGTACAGTTGTTTTTTTTAATTTACTGCATGTTTTTTAAATTTACCTTTCCTTTTTCAAACTATGTTTACTCCTTATTCCTTCATCTCCTGCACTGATACACTGAATCTTATGAGAAAATAAAAACTTCAATGCTCCTGTTTCATTTTTTGCCATTCTCTCCATTC
Organism: Hydropotes inermis; assembly: GCA_020226075.1. Taxonomy (NCBI): domain Eukaryota; kingdom Metazoa; phylum Chordata; class Mammalia; order Artiodactyla; family Cervidae; genus Hydropotes; species Hydropotes inermis. Next base: position 51,975,433 of record CM035272.1, on the reverse strand, counting down.
CCCACTGTGTCCACAAGTGTGTTCTTTATGTTTGCAACTCTATTCCTGTCCGGCAACTAGTTTCATCAGTGCTTCTTTCTAGATTCTATATTTAACACTAAATACAATATTTGTTTTTTTCTCTTTCTGACTTCACTCTGTACAGTGAACTAAATACACTGCCATTTGTAAAATACTAGTGGGAAGTTGCTATATAGCACAAGGAACTCAGCTCGTGCTCTGTGATGACCTAGAGAGGTGAGATGGGGGACAGAATGCAGCCTCAAGAGGGAAAGGATATATGTATACATATAGGCAATCCACTTTGTTGTACAGAAGAAATTGACACAACATTATAAAGCAACTATACTCCAATTAAAAAAAAAAAAGTCTCCTCACCATTCATGGTTTAATTTACTAGCCAAGGATTTACCACATCCTTCATTGAGCTAAAAGCACTCTTTTTATAACTTTGGTGTAATTTTTTATTATTTTGTCAATGAGTTTTAAAAATATACTGTCAATGATAAATCAATTAGGCAAAGTGGTGTCTTTTATAGTGTTAGCAAAATTAAAAAATCTATCAGTATGAGTGAAAGTCGCTCAGTCCTGTCTGATTCTTCACAACCTCATGGACAAGTAGTCCTCCAGGCTCCTCTGTTCATGGAATTATCGAGGCAGGAATACTGGAGTGGGTAGCTGTTCCCTTCTCCAGGGTATCTTCCCAACTTAGGGATGGAACCTAGATTTCCCACATTGCAGGTGGATTCTTTACCAACTGAACCACGAGGTGGGGTGGGGGGGGAATCATTAAAATTAATATTATAAAAATACTATATATGTTAACCTCAAGCTTACAGGTATATTTTAGGATTAAAAATCACACTGTTTTATTATGTAATATTTGGGATTCAGTTCTTTAAAATTACATTTACTCATAATTTAAAAAATTTCCCATTACATCTTATTAACTACAAAATGAAAACTCTTTAGACTAAAATTAAAGGTGGATGGTAATCTGTGTCATTTATTTCATCTCTTCCTGCCCCTGCCCCTCAATATGGATTGTTTTCCATCCACATAATAATTCTTACTTTCAAGATTGTTTCCATGCTTTTTCTTGTGTATGTAGTGTCCTTTACACTTTCCTATCATTTTCCCTTAAGAATCTAGTCAAATTTTAAGCTTGAACAGAAGCTTTATTTCTACATTTACAAAATTTGAAGTGATAATTTGCCTTCTAATTTACTCTCACATTCATATGTATTTAATATTCATTTACTAAGTTTTCTTTATAGATATACATATTAATTTAGCAATTAGATTCTTATCAAGAAGAGGCCATGACTGCTATAATTTTTTGTACCTCATGCCACTGCTGCTGCTGCTAAGTCACTTCAGTCATGGCCGACTCTGTGCAACCGCATAGATGGCAGCCCACCAGGCTCCCCAGTCCCTGGGATTCACCAGGCAAGAACAACTGGAGTGGGTTGTCATTTCCTTCTCCAATGTATGAAAGTGAAAAGTGAAAGTGAAGTCTCTCAGTTGTGTCTGACTCTTAGTGACCCCATAGACTGCAGCGTACCAGGCTCCTCCGTCCATGGGATTTTCCAGGCAAGAGTACTGGAGTGGGCTGCCATTGCCTTCTCCAAGAATAGCATTGAAACATGCATATTATCATATGTGAAACAGATTGCCAGTGCAGGTTCGATGCATGAGACAGTGTGCTCAGGGCTGGTACACTGGGATGACCCTGAAGGATCAGATGGGGAGGGAGGTGGGAGGGGTGTTCAGGATAGGGAACATATGCACACCATGGTTGATTCATGTCAATGTGTGGCAAAAACCACTACAATATTGTAAAGTAATTAGCCTCCAATTAAAATAAATAAATTAATTAAAAAATTAAATAAATAAGTGTCTAGACTATGCTGTGTTGTGCTGTGCTTGGTGCTCAATTGTGTTCGACTCTTTGCAACCCCATGGACTGTAGCTTGCCAAACTCCTTTGTCCATGGAGTACAAAGAAGGAAATTAATGGTTATACTAGAAGTTTATTTTATTTTTTCCTTTCTTGAATTCTTCTAAATTGTGCCTTTTATTTTTGACCGGTATAATAAGAGTTTAATTGAAGTTTTGTCTTTTCATGTGTTTTATTTTACTTTGTTTTTTGCTTGTTTGTTTGTTTTGGGATTCTTTGAAATTGAAGCATTTACACAGGAGTTGAAATATAGATATACATTTATGTAATAGACATATATATGTAATATATATATAATAAACACATATATATAATCTAAAAAATAGGGGAAAAGGTATACTTTTCAGTTCTCTTTTAAGTTAAACAATAATGATTTAAATAAGCTACTTAAATAATAAAAGGTATATATCAAAGTATATAATTCTTAGAACTTCTTTCTAAAACCCAAAGTTACCTAATATTTTACTATTCAGAATAAAGCCATATAGTTATGTCTGCAGTGATTTGATTCCAGTCTAATTCTATCAAGCATCTCTTAAAATGTGTTAAATTTATAATTTTTTTGTCACTATACCTTACACTTCAAACATGAAGACATAAAGATTGGGCAGAATATTACTCTTGACAGAAGTCTCATTTTTATCAGATGTTTTCACTGAGAACCAGATGCTCTCCTAGGGTTTAACAGCAGAGAAGTTGGCCCTTCTGCCCATGTGAGGTTATGGATACTTCACTTCATGTAAGTTCTTTGAATCCTTTACCTATACTAAAGGGATTATGTACCATTTTCAATTGTTACAGAAGAGTTCACTCTAAACTGGGTGAAAAGTAGATGCCAATGACAAGGGGTAATAATTAGTTATAGTTATCTAATAAACTTCATATCTTATCTATCATGTAGTTTGGTTGATTATATTTCCTCCTGCAGAATCATAGGAGTGCTATTATACTTGTACTAAAATACTGTGTTTCTCTACTGCTTGACCACAGAAGAGTGCTTATATAAATCATTAGGAAAAAAAAATGAGGAAGAGGAACATCTTATAATAACAAAACTGAGAAGTAAAAATATTTTGATATGCCAAAGCTTATATTAAACACCTAAACTATCAAATTACAGTTTGTGTGAATAAAATGAATGTCCTCTAATCAGTCTTTAAGGATTAAGTGTAAGTTTTATTAAGTTTTAAATGTGTTTCTAAACAACAATTATCTTGATATTGTACAATTATAGGCAAAATTAAGCTAACATTTTTAGAAGATAAAACATACATACATATAAAAGTACATAAAATATAAAATTAAACATTAGTGATGATCAAATAATGTTTCACATTACAGTCAACATATTAGGACAAGAATATTTGCTCTCATCACAGAAATAAGTCTTCTGATTTTTTATTACAAATACATATCTTTATAGTGGAAAATCTAGAATAACCTTTCATTTTTTATATCATCAAGTGAAGTTAGGCTTTTGAAGTATTACCATACCAGCTGGTTTATGAAAGACAGTTCCAATTTATGCTATTGCCCTCTGGTGATTATCCATAATATTGTCTTTCATTCAAGAGTTTTGAAATTATTGAATGGATTGAAACTATCTGATTCTGTTGGCTGTGGGGAAAAAATCTGTACTATTTAATAAAGTAATTGACTAGGAAGACTGAAGATCAAACTTACATGGATTAGTCACAAGACTAAAGTCATTAAGTCATTAAGACTTTAAGATAAGTTTGGGGGGGACTATTTTACATAAGTTAGGAGCAAATGAATTTTCAAAATGGGACAGGAAGGTAGGCAGGAGGTGGCAGAGACAAATTCAGATGCATAGGGCAGACATCTGCCATGGTTTTAATTGAATTCTCAATGCAAATTTATAGGGCAAGTCAGGATCATTTAAAGAATAAGTAGAAAGAAGTTGCTCTTCTTTTCTTTGCTGTTTTTTTTCCTCAATAAATTGCTTAAAGAAAAGTAAGCTAGTTTGGCAGCAGTTGAACAACATTTGGGGAATTTCATTTTGGCCACAATTTAAAGTAAACTAAAGGAAATATGTAAACATCAAAAAGCTATGCAACACAATGCTCAGATTTTCAGAAGAAATAATTTAATTGATTTCAAAAAAGCTTTAAACACTGAAAACTTATTCAATTTGTATGCATGACATTTTTAGAGGTACACAGAGAAACCAGCCATGTTTTTCCAGGTTTCTAAATACAATGATAGGGATATTTTAAACCATAAGTTTAAACAAAATGTATGAATTAAATTCAAGTCATATTATTATGAATTAAATGTGTCTCTATCTCATTCATTGTATAAGACATGCAATGTGTAGATTTTGTTATTGTAGCTCAAACTGCCTAAAGCATAGATATTCAAATAATATTTTCTTATATATAATGGCCTGCTGCCACATAGAAGTATACCATCTGGCTTGCTGATTTGCTATTTAGTCACTAAATAATTTCAGACTCTTTTGCAACCCTACTGGCTGTAGCCCACCAGGCTCCTCTATCCATGGGATTTTCCAGGCAAGAATGTTGGAGCGAGTTGCCATTTCCTTCTCCAAGGGATCTTCCTGATCCCTGGATCAAACCACTATCTCTTGCATTAGCAGGTGGATTCTTTACCACTGAGCCACTGGGAAAGTGCAGTGTGTGGCTACAGGCAACTACACTTTAGTATAATTTTGTAGTTATGTCATAGTATCAGAGTTTGTTTCTTTCAGAACAAGATTTTTATCAGTGAAATTGGCTAGTAGTAAATTTGCAACTGTCTATGAAAACAATCATTTACTCATAAATTGAATATTTCAAATACATATAGGAAAGCAATTTACTGCAGACATTATAGATGTAAATTCTAGGTAGAATCAAAGATTGATTAGACCACAAGAATCTTGGAAAAGCATTCAGTTAAATATGTTGCAGAGTTTTTTTTGGCTTAGATTACATAAAATACTGCATTTCCATTTTAAGGGTGTTTACGTTGATATCAAATTTAGTTACTCTTGAACTCTGCATCATGTATATGATTGAAGTCTGTATGCATATTCTATAAGATTATAGTCAGAGAATGTCAGCCATTAGTATCAATATACAGTGAATGGATATACATATGCTTTGATTGGAACTTCATAATATAGCATTTTTTTATATTAAATAGCATTCTTAGTTAACACAATAGGTTGATTTTTCTTTTATTCTCCTTGATCATAAACATCAATAATGTCCACAATGCAAATGGAGTTTCACAGTCTATGTTTTGCATATTCTAACAAATACTACCAATTTACTTTCTGGATGATGGCAATCTTAAAGGAATTTCAATTTATTATATTTAGTCAGTTTAGTCAGTTTTGTTCATAGCAGACCAACTGGATCAAGAACATGGGCTCTCTAAACCATACACCTCTGTTCAGTTCAGTTCAGTTCAGTCGCTCAGTCGTGTCTGACTCTGTGTGACCCCATGAACTGCAGCACGCCAGGCCTCCCTGTCCATCACCAACTCCCAGAGTTTACCCAAACCCATGTCCATTGAGTTGGTGATGCCATCTCATCCTCTGTCTTCCCCTTCTCGGCCTGCCTTCAATCTTTCCCAACATCAGGGTCTTTTCAAATGAGTCAGCTCTTCACATCAGGTGGCCAAAATACTGGAGTTTCAGCTTTAACATCAGCCCTTCCAATGAACACCCAGGACCGATTTCCCTTAGAATGGACTGGTTGGATTTCTTTGTAGTCCAAGGGACTCTCAAGAGTCTTCTCCAACACCACAGTTCAAAAGCATTGATTCTTTCGTGCTCAGTCTCTTTATAGTCCAACTCTCACATCCATACATGACCACTGGAAAAACCATAGCCTTGACTAGATGGACCTTTGTTGACAAGGTAATGTCTCTGCTTTTTAATATGCTATCTAGGTTGGTCATAACTTTCCTTCCAAGGAGTAAGCATCTTTAAATTTCATGGCTGCAATCACCATCTGCAGTGATTTTGGAGCCCAAAAGCATAAAGCCAGTCACTGTTTCCACTGTTTCCCCATCTATTTGCCATGAAGTGATGGGACCGGATGCCATGATCTTAGTTTTCTGAATGTTGAGCTTTAAGCCAACTTTTTCACTCTCCTCTCACTTTCGTCAAGAGGCTCTTTAGTTCTTCACTTTCTGCCATAAGGGTGGCATGTACCTCTGTGGGTTTCTGCAATTGTGGCCAATATTTGTACCAACCGAACTTCCTAGGTGGCTCAGTGCTAAAGAATCCCTCTGCCAATTCATGAGACATGGGTTCAATCCCCGGATTGGGAAAATCCCCTGTCATGGGAAATGACAACCCGCACCACTATTCTTGCCTGGAAAATCCCGTGAACAGAGGACCCTGGCAAGATATTGACCATGGGGTTGCAAAGATTTGGACATAATTGAGAGACTGAACAGGATGCATATTTGCATCCATAAGATCTTAATTCCATATCAGACATGAACCTTGAATTATGTTTTGTTCCTGAAAGACAACTTTTGCTGTCAAAAACATGTATGAAAAGACATTCACACACACACACAAAATACTAATAACAGTAAAATATGATAGTCCCATACAAGATTAGCTTTAAAAACACTATATGCTCCCAAATAACAGTAATAACTACAAGTGTATAATAAACAAAATGGATCACTAATAATAAAAATAGAAATTCTAAAGGAATTCTGAAAAATTCTACCAAGAAGTGAATAGAAATCATATACAGAACTTAATGAACTTTTCAAAGGTCTTTATAAGATACTTAAATAAATATATATCTCCATCATGTTCTGAGACATCATGACTCAAATAGTCAAACTCTTTTCTGTGAGTATACTATATGTTCAAAAGATCCCATTCAAACATTCAAAATATATTTAAGAAAATGTGATAGTCTATTCTAAATATAATCTAGAAGAATAATTTTCTGAGAACAAGAAAAAACTTATTTAATAAACACAATTGAGATGGGCATGAGCATAAATGTTCCCTAAAAGAAATGAAAGCCAACACTCTATATAGCTAGGGTAGAGTTGGTTGGTAAATAAGAGAAAATCATATCCTCCACTTTCCAATCTCATTATAGTTCATGACCTATGTAAAAAAGTAACATACAAAACAAAATTAAAACACCATCTCACACAGATAAAGACAGATAGAGGCAGAGGCAGAGACAGATTGACAGAGAAAAACATCCTAATGAACTCCCTTGAAACACCATCAGGATCATAAATTGCCAATAATTGCCAAGAGAGAAGAAAGAGTGTCAAAGTCATTATCTCCTTTTCATTTTGAGTTAATTATATGACTTCATTATTCTAATGTATATGAGAATAAATCTCTCACTTTCCTCTGAATGCAGAGCAAATCCCTCCAAATGGTTGAAACTTGGATTATACACAATTATATATATAAGAAAGCTATAACATGGGAAGAACTGAGATGGGAGAGTAACAAATTTCTTGTGATTGCCATTGCGGCACCTCATTGTCTTGATAATAGAATACTGGTAACATCTGTAAACTAAAGAACACCACTTGCCATCTGGTTCTTCAAGGATTGAGTCATTAGCCACTGCAGTCTCTCTCATACAATACATCCTGAAAGGAATTCAGGGTAAAGAACAGCATGAGGCAGGAGGCAAAATAAGCCTTTAGATAGTTACAAATATTTCAAGAGAAATTGTTTTATGAACCTGAAGTCTTGTATCTTTCCACAATTAGAAAATCAGTAATATCATTAACTGAGATATCTGATCCTCATGACTAGCAGTAAACTTTAAATGAGATATATGTTTAACTGCATGTATTCCATGGCCAAAATACAAATATACTGGTCTCTCCTCCCTACCTCTTTGGAGCATTTTCTCCAACAGCTGAGAGGCTCTTTCCTGGGCTATAGACCTCAGTAAGACCTCAAATAAAACTGAAACTTACAGCTTTAATGTTGTGTGTTTTTATTTTAGCCAACAAGAGAATGGTCAAATATATTTCAGAATATCTATAGAGAGATTTCCTATGGAACCATTAAGATTAGTGAGGCACTTGAATAGTGCATGCTATATTTAAGAGATTTAAGAGATATATTCTGATACATATCAGAGTATATGTATGTACATATGTATGTATATGTATGTACAACACATGTGTAGTTGCAGAGTCAGAGTATTTAGTCCACAAGATTACTCTCACTTTTGACACTATTCCAAGTTTTGGGGTCCTCAAGACCACCCTTAATTTTAGTAATTTACTAGAAATACAGAAATTGGAAAAAAAGAAAAGAAAAGAAATACAGAAATTATAAGATGTTGTGCTCAGAGTTACAGTTTTTTATAGCAAACAGGTACAGATTAAAAGTCACTGAAGAAATTGATATATGGAGCATAATTTAGAAATGTTCTCATGAAGAGCTTCCAGTTGTCCATTCCCAGTGAAATTATGAAGAGTATTAACTTCCCAATCAGTGATGTATGTCAAAACTTTTGCAGTATTGTCCATCAGAGAAGCTCAGTTGTGCCTTTGTTGTCTAGAGATTTTACTAGAGCCTTAGTCACATGCAGATGATTGAACACCTAAGTGGCTAACCTCAGTCTGCAGACCCTGTGATGGCAAGATGATATACGTGACCCAAAATCCCACAAAAATTCACAATGGTAGGCTAATTCTCAGAGAAGGCAATGGCAACCCACTCCAGTACTCTTGCCTGGAAAATCCCATGGATGGAGAAGCCTGGTAGGCTGCCGTATATGGGGCCTCGCAGAGTCAGACACAACTGAAGTGACTTAGCAGCAGCAGCAGCAGCAGAAGCAGAAGCAGGCTAAATCTTTGGCATGACATAAGGTAGTGTGTGTGTGTGTGTGTGTGTGTGTGTGTGTGTGTGTGTGATGTGTGCATGTGTATTTAGATAAGACTTTATATTTATGTTATTCATTTTCTAAAAAGAAAATGCTATACATCAAATTGATAACAATTATCTATGAGTTGTATGAGTCAGGGAGATTTTGAAGACAAATGAGGAATTTTTCTTTGGTTATTTATTCAGTGTACATTTTTTTATTTCCAAGTTTGTAACTATATTCTTCTTAACCACATTTAGAAAAATTTTCAATGGAAATTAATACTAGTTCATACTCTAGAAAAGTGTAAAATGCATCTATACAGTTATACTTAGTGATCACAAGCAAAATTTTTTCCGCTATAATGTTTTCTGTGAAGTTGTAATTTTAGAGTCAGAAGATGCTCATTATTAAGAGAAGATCAGCTTTTAAGATCTCTATTAGCTTAATATTATAAAGTCTTTGACAAGTTTTCCACAATAGAATCCTTAATGAAGTAATAGGAATTATTTTTATCAAGAATTCATAGAAGACATAGAGTAAAAACAACTGCTGAAAGTCTATGAACATGCTCACAATGGAAGGAGTCAAAAGCTATATCTATTCACTGTTTAACACATAAAGAAATTTAATGAATATTGAGAAATTGCTCATTTTCTTTCCTACTAGCATTGATATTAACTTTAATTAATATAGTTCTTTTTTATTTTAGTGGAAAATAAAAATCAAATATAAGGAAATGCTCTTCAGTATATTTTTCAAGTGTTAAAATGTACATTAGTAAGATATATTTATTTCAGGGAAAAAAATTCTAATTTGTAAATGCTTTACAGTGTATAATTGTTAAAGAGCTTTTCTATACACATGAAATGAATTTATTATTTTCCTTCCCACTACAACTGTTCACCTATTATCTAGGGGAAAAATAACAATAAAGGAAACTTGTAGCAATTATAAATCACTTTTCAATTCTTTCTTCTTAGAAAGTTTTATAAGATGCAAATATCACAATAGTGTATCTTTTCCAGCCTTAAATTTACAAGCTGTAAATAGTATTGGGATGGTAAAAGGGTTCTTTTGATGTTATGTTTTCCATAACATCTTATGGAAAAACTCAAAGGAACATTTTTTAGTCAACCCAATGTTAAAAGCCATGATTAGTCTCAGAAAGAACTTGATGATTTGTTCTCTAGGCTGCTTATTCGCTAGCATTTTAATTTTGTCTTACCAGAAATATTTTCTTTTTATGAGTATGCCAGGAGAAAAAGAAAAAAGGCTTCCCTGAGGGCTCAAACAGTAAAGCCATCTGCCTGCGATGCTGGAGACTTGGTTTCAATCCCTGGATTGGGAAGATCTCCTGAAGGAGGGCATGGCAACCTACTCCAGTGTTCTTGCCTGGACAATCTCCATGGACAGAGGAGCCTAGAGGGCCATGGTGCATGGCGTCACAGAGCGTCAGACAGGACTGAGCACCTAAGCACAGACTGAAAAAAAATTAGTAATATTGAAGAAAATTGTCCCTTATTCTTCTTCAAATGATGAATATGGTCAGATGAAAAGACTAATAGAGTGGAAAATATCTTTAGTGAGAACATAGACAAAGAACAGTGATAATTACACAATAAAACTGTTGAGTAAGTGCTATCAGACTTGATGAAGATGCCACAAGATAGAATGATTGAATCAAAGATCAGATCATAAAATCATTATATGTGCATCATAGATGCTTGAAAATGTGCAAAGTTATATATACCAAAATTATAATATAGACCTTTAGGGTGGTGGTAATACAAATAGTTGGAGATTGGGATATGAATAGAGATATAGTTTCTATTTATACAATTCCTTGCAAGAAATATCATTTCTGTAATTACAAAAATATAATTCCAAATCATTTGTTGCTAGGGAATTACAAATTTAGAGTCCAATACCGTGACATACCTATTACAATGGCTAAAATCTCTTTTAAAAACTGCTGACTACTTTTGAGGATAAGAAGCAAAGGAAACTCTCAATCATTGTTGATGGATTGGCAAATATTACAGCCATTTAAAAGACAGATTGGTAATTTCTTACAAAGCTTATAGTAGTATTTATTTTAAGACTCAATAGTCACATCATAAAGAATCCACCTACCAATGCAAGAGACACAAGAGACATGGTCTCATTCCCTAGGTTGAGAAGACCCTTTGGAGTAGGAAATTGCAACCCACTCCAATATTCTTGCCTGGAAAATTCTGTGGATGGAGGAGCCTTGTAGGCTATCATCCGTGGGGTCATAAAAAAGTCAGGAACCATTGAGCATGCACACATGGAATTACATCATAGAGTCCTTATGTAACTGATTTGAAAGTTATGTTAGCATGAATTTGCATGTAAAAGTTTAAAACATCTGTAATCAATGTTGCCCAAAGTTGGAAGAAGCCAAGATGCCCTTCAATAGGTGAATGGTTAAATAAACTGTGGTACATCCACATAACAAAATATATTCAGTAGGAGGAAATGAGCTATCAGGCTGTAAAAATGCATCAATGAAGCAAATGCATAATCCCAAATAAAAGACAGTCTTCTATGGCTATAGACTGTATAATTCTAATTATATGCCATCCTGGAAAGGAAAAGCTCTAGAGCAGGAGGAATAAAAGCTTTTAAAAACAATCTAACTGAATTAAAAATGTTTGAAATCACCTCAGGGAAGAGAGTGGGGAAAGGTATTAACAGGTAAATTTGTATGAGTTCAGTCTAAAATTGAAGACAAAAGGAAATACACATAAGCAGTGCACTCTAGCTAATAAAGCTGTTCTCTTTTGGATACAAAAATAATTCTACTACTGGCAGTAGAATTGAACAATTTATGAATAGCAGATGGCAGGAGTGAGAATTTTTGCAGATAAATAAGGAAAGAAGCCTGAAATAACCTTGGTGTTAATAGATTAGAGTTGGCGACATAAGCTTGAACTAATGTTTATCTTATTATTATTATTATTATTATTTTTGATTTGGCAGCAATTTTTCTTAGTTGTTTTTCTTTTAATTTTTTCATTTATTTTTATTAGTTGGAGGCTAATTACTTTACAATATTGTCGTGGTTTTTGCCATACATTGACATGAATCAGCCATGGATTTACATGTGTTCCCCATCCCAATCCCCCCTCCCACCTCCCTCCCCATCCGTCTGGGTCTTCCCAGTGCACCAACCCTGAGCACTTGTCTCATGCATCCAACCTGGTCTGGTGATCTGTTTCACCCTTGATAATATACATGTTTCAATGCTGTTCTCTCGAAACATCCCACTCTCGCCTTCTCCCACAGAGTCCCAAAGTCTGTTCTGTACATCTGTGTCTCTTTTTCTATTTTGCATATTGGGTTATCATTACCATCTTTTTAAATTCAATATATATGTGTTAGTATACTGTATTGGTCTTTATCTTTCTGGCTTATTTCACTCTGTATAATGGGCTCCAGTTTCATCCATCTCATTATAACTGATTCAAATGAATTCTTTTTAGTGGCTGAGTAATATTCCACTGTGTTTATGTGCCACAGCTTCCTTATCCATTGATCTGCTGATGGGCACGTAGGTTGCTTCCATGTCCTGGCTATTACAAACAGTGCACGAGGTACCATTACAAGCCAGTCAGGATGGCTGCTATCCAAAAGTCTACAAGCAATAAATGCTGGAGAGGGTGTGGAGAAAAGGGAACCCTCTTACACTGTTGGTGGGAATGCAAACTAGTACAGCCACTATGGAGAACAGTGTGGAGATTCCTTAAAAAACTAGAAACAGAACTGCCATATGACCCAGAAATCCCACTCCTGGGAATACACACTGAGGAAACCAGATCTGAAAGAAACACGTGCACCCCAATGTTCATCGCAGCACTGTTTATCTTATTATTGATGTAGATGGTTACATATAGAAATATTTATATATGTGTGTGTGTGTATGTACATAAGTTAGTCTACAGTATATCTTTTCTTGCTCTTTTCTCTGAGTAGGGCAATAATAAACAACATATCAATTGTTAAACAAATCCAAAATGCAAATCTTGGTTTCCAATCCCATTCTCTAATAGAAGAAACTTGAGCTTCTTGGAAAATGGTTGAATATATGCCTGGGGGAGAAAATAATACTAGACGAGCCTGCAACATCTTTAAGTGTTAAAGAATAACAAAACACACTCACACACAAAATTGATGAAGTTATGTCAAAGTGGCACAAGAGATGACTGAAAGAATTCCAAATGGGCAAAGTTGGAACTAATTGAATAAAATAAATAATACTGCATTATATTATACACTGTAGGATAAATAAATATTCAGAGTCATGATGATATAAATAAATGGTTGAATAAATCAATAAATGGAGGAAAAGTCACAAATCTTTCATGCAGAGTAATTCAAAATAATTTTTATAGATTCTCCATCTTCTTGGAGGTGGTAGCATAAATTGTTACTCTGTAAGTGTGGGGTGGGCATGGTAGATTCTTTCCAAACAGTACTTGTAAAGAGGGGTCAAAATATTAACTTTATAGTGGGTTAAACTTGACAAACATTAATGCAGTCCTTTGATCAAGATCCACATTTCTATGGACAAATCATGTTGATAGTCTGTTCCCAAGATATGATGTGATGAAATTATACTTTATCTCTGCAGTCTTCCTCCCCAAAATATATAACCTGAGGAACTGATAAAGAAAAAAATATCAGACTAATTCCAATAGAAGGCCATCTTATGAAATACTTCAACAGTACTTATAAAAATGTCAAATCCAACAAAACAAGAAAATTTGGAGAAATTGTCAGGCCAAGAAGATCCTAAGGAGACACTATGGCATATGATCCTGGAATAGAAATAAATACATTAGGTAAAATATAAGAAATCTGAATAAACTGTTTTATTTAATAATATCATATCAATATTGTTTCATTAATTTTGACAAAAGTACCATACCAGTATATGATATTAATAATAGGAAAAACTAGTGAAGGAGTATATGTTAACTCTCTACAAAGTTCGCTCAATTTTTTGTCATGATAAAACTCTTCTAAAAATATAATGTTTTGAAAAATCTGAAAGATATGTGTCTCTATATCCAGAGACATAAAAATCTGAAAAAAAATTAGCCAAGTTTTATGGTTAATATACGATTCTTGAAAGAAATGTTAATCATTATAATTTATCTAAATTTGAATTACTTTTCTTAAACTGAACATGGATTCTTTTATTAACTAAAGCAATAACTATTAAAAAAACTTTCATTTCTCAATAGTAAATAGAAAAGTAAATATACGCCATTCATTGTATGGATTTCATTACTATTTACATTATGAATATGATTTTAACAATCTTTTACATGCAATGAAGATGCTTCTAGTGCTTCATTTTGAGGATGAGGTTTGGGATGGATCCTGAAGCACCTCTCAGGGGTACAAAAATGATCTCAGGAATAAACTTCAAGTTCCAGCAAATAAGTGGATTTAATTTGGTGGAAAGCATCTATGATGTTCTTTGGAAGACTAATTTTAAGTAATATGGTCTTTACTGGATAATGTTGGCAAATAAATAAATAAAATTTCAACCACAAAATCCTCTCTAAATAAACCATGGATTCAGTGGAGCTTAGGGAGCTGTGAACTGAGCATTCCTAATTATCTCAGCTGGAGTATGCCCTTTGGGAAAATGAATAATTTCTTAGCAAACACAGGGTTGGCTCTTGAAGATAGAGATGCCTCTTAGCATTTTTAGCTTGTGAAATGGATCAGAGGGATTAAAAATGCAACTATTAAATAATTGATTTTTAAATTCTATAATAAGAAATAGATTCAGTTACATAAAATATGAACTTAAAATATCATTTTAATAAAACTTTGACACCACTTTTGATTCTCACAGTCCACTAAAATACTATTTGGTAAATGTCATTGTATATATTATGTGTTGAAGGAAAATGAGTTTCAGAGAGGTTAAGTACATTACCACAGTTCATACTATTTGCAGTGACAAGACCTGAACTTGACTTTTGTTTTTTGAATCTATGACTGTTTCTTTTTTCTTTTTTCTTATTTAGTCTTCAGAAAATGTGATTTTCTTTAAAACTTTGAATTAAGTATAATCTTAGCAGAAGAACACACAGCCATTTATTTAATGATCATAAATCATATTTTATATCATATATTGGGTGATTATATAGGTATAATATTAAAGTTGTTTAGAGAATCTTGATTTAAAAGATTCAGATTAGTTTTATTAACTTTAATGATCTACCTACATAATTATTTACTTTCATCAACATCGAAATCATTGTTCTAAACATGATTAACTTTGATTTTAGAGTAAAGCTCAAAGGTTGCTCACTATTTTTAAAACTGGTTTATAGGTCTCATAAAAAGTCTAATACTTTTCTGTAGGTTGTCATACATCCTAGGCAATGAGCTATAAAGACTGAACATATGCATATAGAATTTGCTATTGGAGAGAAAAACAAATCTTTTATCAAGAATAAAGTGATACATATTCAGTGATGGCAAACCTCAAATTATATATTTGGAAAGAATTTTGAAGCATATGTGAATAAAGTACCTAACTGCTTGTATTTGAATTCCATCCAAAATATCTCTGCCAAACAATGTCAACATTTTACCCAGCAATTTTTGTCTGTTTTATTGTGTGTGCTTTTTCAAAAGATGCCGGTGACAATGCTTTGATTATATAATATATATTGCAGAATTATAAATACTTCATATAATAGCTTTGTTAGATATCTGTTCATAGTTACCTGCCAATTCTTTCTTTGAGCTTGTATATATTAGAAGTTTTAATCTTAATATCAGAGAAGCCCATCTTTCACTGCATAATGAACAAATATTTTCTGAGAATTTCCTAAGAACCAGCAGTCAAATTATCTGTTATGAGGATATCTGATTTCATTGAGGAAATCCTTATCGAGCTTTGAGAAAGTAAGTTATGATATAAAAGCTGTGTAACCTATCCAATTTATGTTGTCAAATGAAGACAACAGGAAAAGAAATGTCAAATATATAAAAATCAAGCAAGCCAAATAACAGTAAGTAAAGGCTAAGATGGATTGGCTATTAACTCTTCTATATATTTCTGAAATGTTGAGTTGCCCAACTTTCTGTGCTATTTTAATTATTTCTACAAGGTATTTTTAATAAAATACAATTTATATAGACAATGATTTTTACAATCACACTAAGAAAAGACAAATTACCATAAATAATATTAATATTGCTAATGAACCAATGTTACAATATTGGTAGGAAAGGTAATGAGACAGCTCATCAATATTGAGTGGTACTAGATAAGCATTCAGAAATCAATGACATTGCTATTTATTGGTAATAATTAGTTAGCAGTCATTCACTCAAGACCATAATGAAGAAGAGATTGTATTACAGTTCCCAAAAAACTGAATAGTTTATAAAAATTATTCATTAAGTAAAACAAAGTCTTCTTTATGCCAAAAACTTTCCCATAAAGGTAACATTATGGGGGAAAAAAAGCAACATTATTATTGACAAATGTGATATAATCAAGTAAATTTATGTAATAATAGCTGGTACTACCCACTGAAACATATTCTCAAAATAAACAACTTATCCTTTAGCAAGAGGACCTGACAGCATCAATTGTCACCTAGATTCTATCCTAACTTAACCTAAAATTGGGTGCATATCTGTGTTAGCTAATTGGATTTACTTAGAGAAAAAGCGAAACTTCTCATATCAGTATAACGTGAGGTAGTTTTACCAATTGCAGCAAGGGACCTGCCTTAGTTGGACTCCTTCACTTCCACACAACTTTGCATTTCCCACAGAATGTTTGCATTTCAAAGAGATGGCTCCCAGGTTCCTAATAAAGATAGTCCCAGTTTAAAAAGGTTGACAAAGTGCCTATCTAGTCTTCAAAAGGATTTATATGCATTTCAAAGAAAGGAAAAAGTACTTATAAATACAATTTTGCTATACAATTTTGCTAAGATAAGTGTTCTGAGAAAAAAAGAGAGGGAGAAATCCCTTCCTTTATTTTAATAGGAAGAATTAAGCCTCTTCCTTAGTTTTAATTTGTATTCGTCCTTACATTCCTCAAGCTTTAACTCTTAAAGCAATTGAAGTATTAAAAAGAAAATATAGACAAAGAAAAAAAAGGTATTTAGCACTAAGAATGAGTAAATTATGATGAATCAGGAAATGACATAAGTAAAATCTGTCATAGATCAGAAATTTACAATTTAACATAAATAAAATACCGTGCAATCTCTTGAAAATGTTCAATTTTTAAATGTGTATCATCAAAGCAAATAAGAAATCCAAAAATTTTAAACTGAAAAGCTATTCAAACTTCCCTTTAATAAAAGAAGTTGTTATTGTTCAGTTACTATGTCATGCTTTACTCTTTGCGACCCCATGGACTAAAGCATGGAGGCTTCCCTGTCCTTGTCTATCTCCCAGAGTATGCTCAAACTCATGTCCATAGAGTCAGTGATGCCATCCAACCACCTCATGCTTGCTGCCCCCTTCTCCTCCTGCCCTTAATTTTTCCCAGCATCAGGGTCTTTTCCAAAGCAATGGTTCTTCTCATCAGGTGGCCACAATATTTGAGTTTCAGCTTTAGCATCATTTCTTCCAGTGAATATTTAGGATTTATTTCCTTTAAAATGGACTGCTTTGATTTCCTGGCTGTCTGAGGGAAACTCGAGTCTGGTTATCCATGATGGGGGAAAGAGCTTATGTATCACGAATCAAGATAGGGGAATAAAAGGACATGTGTTCATCTCCTACAAGAACACCAACATCACAACTAGCTGCTGAACAATCATCAGCAGGAGGGTGTTGGAATCCACCAAAAAAGATACCCCATATCCAGGGACAAAGGAGAAGCCATAACAAGATGGTAAGGAGGGGTGCAATCACATTAAAATCAAACTTCATACTCACTAAGTGGGCAACCCACAAACTGGAAAACAATGATACCAAATAAGTTCTCACACTGTTGAAAAGGTTCTAGGCCCCACAGCAGGCTTTCCAACCTGAGGATCCTGCAAAGGGACTGCATATCCCCAGGGAATCTGACCTTTAAGGACAGCAGGATTTGATTACATAACTTCCACAGGGCTTTGGGAAACAGAAACTCTTGGAGGGCACAAACAAAATGTTTTGCACACCAGCACTCAGGAGGAAGGAGCAGTGACTCCACAGGAGACTAAGCCAGACCTGCCTGTGAGTAATAAATGGAGTACTCAACATTAAAAAATTATCACCAAGTATATAGAGATGAATTTGAGCAAACTCTGGGAGACAGTGGTGGACAGAGAAGCCTGGTATGCTGTTCAGTTCAGTTCAGCCGCTCAGTCATGTCCTATTCTTCTTGATCCCATGGACCGCAGCACACCAGGCCTCCCTGTCCATCACCAACTGCCGGAGTCCACCCAAACCCATGTCCATTGAGTTGGTGATGCCATCCAACCATCTCATCCTCTGTCATCCCCTTCTCCTGCCCCCAATCTTTCCAACATTAGGGTCTTTTCCAATGAGTCATCTCTTCACATGAGGTGGCCAAAATATTGGAGTGTCAGCTTCAACATCAGTCCTTCCAATGAACACCCAGGACTGATCTGCTTTAGGATGCACTGGTTGGATCTCCTTGCAATCCAAGGGACTCTCAAGAGTCTTCTCCAACACCACCGTTCAAAAGCATCAATTCTTCATCAGTCAGCTTTCTTTATAGTCGAGCTTTACGTCCATACATGACTAGTGGAGAAACCATAGCCTTGACTAAACAGACCTTTGTTGGCAAAGTAATGTCTCTGCTTTTCAATATGCTGTCTAGGTTGGTCATAACTTTCCTTCCAAGGAGTAAGCATCTTTTAATTTCATGGCTGCAGTCACCATCTGCAGTGATTTTGGAGCCCCCCAAAAAAGTCAGCTACTGGTATGCTGTAGTCCATGACATCCCAAAGAGTAGAACACAACTTAAAGACTGAACAACAATGATCATTTTTTTAACTTTTAATTTCATCTTATTATTGGTTTATAACATTATATGTTTTAAGTGTGCAATACTTTATTTTGACACCTGTATACACGACAGTGTACTCACCAGCCAAGGTTTATTTTCCACTCGTTACCATACAATTGATGCTTTTTATCCATTTTTTTGCCACTCTCCACTGCCCCCTCCCTAGTAACAACTACTCTGTTCTTTCTAGCTTGTTTCTCTTACTGTTTCATAATTTTTTTATGTTTTTTTTTCTCCAATTGTTTTTATTAGTTGGAGGCTAATTACTTTACAACACTGTAGTGGTTTTTGCCATACATTGACATGAATCAGCCATGGATTCACATGTGTTCCCCATCCTGAACTCCCCTCCCAATTCCCTCCCCATCCCATCCCTCTGGGTCATCCCAGTGCACCAGCCCCGAGCATTTGTCTCATGCATCCAACCTGGACTGGTGATCTGTTTCACACTTGATAATATACATGTTTAGATGCTGTTCTCTCATATCATCCCACTCTCACCTTCTCCCACAGAGTCCAAAAATCTGTTCTATACATCTGTGTCTCTTTTTCTGTCTTGCATATCGGGTTATCATTACCATGTCTCTAAACTCCATATATATGCGTTAGTATACTGTATTGGTGTTTTTCTTTCTGGCTTATTTCACTCTGTATAATGACCTCCAGTTTCATCCACCTCATTAGAACTGGTTCAATATACCACAGCTTTCTTATCCATTCGTCTGCTGATGGGCATCTAGGTTGCTTCCATGTCCTGGCTATTATAAACAGTGCTGTGATGAACATTGGGGTGCATGTGTCTCTTTCATATCTGGTTTCCTCAGTGTGTATACTCAGGAGTGGGATTTTTGGGTCATATGGCAGTTCTATTTCCAGGTTTTTAAGGAATCTCCACACTGTTCTCCATCGTGGCTGTACTAGTTTGCATTCCCACCAACAGGGTAAGAGGGTTCCCTTTTCTCCACACCTTCTCCAGCATTTATTGCTTGTAGACTTTTGGATAGCAGCAATTCTGACTGGCATGTCATGGTACCTCATTAAGGTTTTGATTGGCATTTCTCTAATAATGAGTGATGTTGAGCATCTTTTCATGTGTTTGTTAGCCATCTGTATGTCTTCTTTGGAGGTATGTCTGTTTAAATCTTTGGCCCATTTTTTGATTGGGTCATTTATTTTTCTGGAATTGAGCTGGAGGAGTTGCTTGTATATTTTTGAGATTAATCCTTTGTATGTTTCTTCATTTGCTATTATTTTTTCCCATTCTGAAGGCTGTCTTTTCACATTGCTTATAAGTCCCTTTGTTGTGCAAAGGCTTTTAAGTTTAATTAGGTCCCATTTGTTTATTTTTGCTTTTATTTCCAATATTCTGGGAGGTGGGTCATAGAGGATCTTGCTGTGATTTATGTCAGACAGTGTTTTGCCTATGTTCTCCTCTAGGAGTTTTATAGTTTCTGGTCTTACATTTAGATCTTGAATCCATTTTGAGTTTAGTTTTGTGTATGGTGTTAGAAATCAAAATGAGTATACTACCCAAAGCAATCTGTAGATTCAATGCAATCCCTATCAAGCTACCAATGGTATTCTTCACAGAACTAGAACAAATAATTTCACAATTTGTATGGAAATGCAAAAAACCTTGAATAGCCAAAGCAATCTTGAGAAAGAAAAATGGAACTGGAGGAATCAACTTGCCTGAGTTCAGACTATACTACAAAGCCACAGTCATCAAAACAGTATGGTACTGGCACAAAGACAGAAATATAGATCAATGGAACAAAATAGAAAGTGCAGAGATAAATCCACATGCCTATGGACACCTTATCTTCGACAAAGGAGGCAAGAATATACAATGGAAACAAGACAACCTCTTTAACAACTGGTGTTGGGAAAACTGGTCAACCACTTGTAAAAGAATGAAACTAGAACACTTTCTAACACCATACACAAAAATAGCTTGTTTCTTTTAACATAATAGCTTCAAGGTCCAACATTGCAAACGGAAGGATTTCACTCTTTTTTTTTTTTTTTTTATAATGTCTGTGTAATATTTCATTGTGGATTTCCCTGGTGGCTCAGACAGTAAAGAATCTGCCTGCAATGAAGGAGACTCGGGTTCAATTCCTGAGTCAGGAAGGTCCCCTGGAGAAGGGAATGTCTATTAACTCCTGTATACTTGCCTGGAGAATTCCATGGACAGAGGAGACTGATGAGCTTCAATCCATGGGGGTCACAAATAGTTGGATATGAGGAAGTGAATAACACACACACACAATATTACACTGTATAATTACCACATCTTCTTTACCCACTTATATGTCACTAGGCATTTAGAATTATCATATGCTTCAACTATTCCACTTTTGAGTATTTATCTGAAGAATACAGAAACGTTAATAAACATTAATAAAACTGGTACATTTTAGATAAAAGAAGCACTTGGGGAGAGGTAGGAATTTCATTCCCATCCAAGTTATTTCAGCTTCCCCACTGCTTTCCACCACCACTGTTCATGTGGAATTTCTTTCACTGAAGCAGAGCATTAAAAATAGTTTTAATCAGCATATAAAATTAATAAACTAAGTTCTGACTTAGCCATTATATCACACTCTTTCTTTTTAATCTCAGAATTTTGATCAGGTCAATTTAAGTTTTAAAAATCAAGAGGCTAGGTCTAATAGCAGTTTACATTTAAGTTTCTATTACTAGAATGATCCTTATTTAAATCACAGGACAACTTCAGTTAGTGAATCGATACTTCAGACTTCAATGAATTGAACAATAATGTTACTCTATAGACAACTCAAAGGAAAGCCAAAGAACAGCCACATTTTGGGGGCAGGAATAGTGCTCACTATTGTTTGCTTGTTTTAGTGGAGGAGAAGAGTTAGATAGTATTGTCCTTCTACAATACAAAATTTACATACAGATTGACAGCTTACAATACCTCCCATAGAATCAGATAATGTGGAAAGGTGTTCTGTAAACAGTGAACTTTCTATCTCATTGAAGAATACATTTGTCTCTACAGTTTCTACTACATTAGTATAATTAAAAGTCAGATACACTTTTATAAAAATAAAGCACTTTTTTTTCTTATTTTAAATATGCTCAACATCCTCTAATAACTGTATCATTTTTCTCTAATGAAGGAGTTGCAAACTATAGCCAGCTCACAAGCTGAATCTGATTTGTGGTCCATTTTTGGAAGATCTTAAAAACTAAGATTTTTGTTTATGTATACATTTTGAAAAGGTTACAAAAAAGAACAAAAAGACTACTAAGTAAGAGAAAACATATGTAATCCATAAAACCTAAAGTATTTGCTATCTGGCCATTGGCAAAAAAAAAAAAAAAAACAAACCCACACACACAAACCTATTCCTGCTTTTATTGATTCAGCTCTTTGTTGAGCGGTGTTTACATTTTCCAAGCAGAGCTAAAACATTGCACAATTTAAACTTTCTTTGTTTTTAAAGTAAAAAATAAATTCTTGTCCTTTAAATTTCTGCATTCCAAACTTTCTGATTATTTTTTAGTTAATTGCACAAAGATATACTGCATTTTCTCTTACACACACACACACAAATATATATATATATATATATATATATATATATATATATATATATATATAAACACTTGTGTATTAATATCCCTTCCTTGTGGTAGAATTCATTAAATATGTGGTACGGGTGATTTTTATAGATATAAGACCCTAGGTGATAGCAAAACTTTTAGTTTTAAAAAGTCAAGTGAGAGATGTCCTAAGGGAATCACTTGTAAAACATAGGGGTATCTACAATGCAGAGATTGGCATCTCAGTCTTCTGTGAGACATGTCCATTTAACCAGCAGCTGTGTTGATCAGGTTTGCATCTCCTGGTTCTGAATAAAGAAAAACTGCAAAACCATGATAGTCAAGCATCCTGCTTTCTTGCCAGTTGGCAGAGCTATGCTGAATTCTTTCTAAAGTGTCCATTGGGCTCTCTGGAGAAGAGTTGTTCTAAATCACTTACTAGTATTGTGCATAACAGATCTTGCTGAAACAAGTGCTCTCCTTTGAGGAACTGTGCCCTTGGGAGAACTCCCAAAGGAAATCCAGATGACTTTCACATAGCCCTCATAGAACAGTCTGTATTTAGAAACCAGTCATATAAATGACATAGGAGCTCTATCAGTATTTATCAGAAAGCCAACAGGAAGCAATGGAAAGTAGATTCTTGAGTCAGTGAAATAGAGATCATTTTCTGTCTTTCTCCTCCCAAACATAAGACACCTGAGGAGCATGTAAGAAGGAGTTGGGAGGAAGGTAAACATACTCCTACTCAATCCAAAGAAGAAACATAAAAGCTATCCAATTGAAATATTCTATTTAGAGCAGTGATTACAAGAGGAAGAAGGGCTAATTCTAGTTTTTATATGAATATTGACTTTTAACTGGACAGATTTATAAAGGAAAATAGCTTAAAAATTATAATTGCTGGATACCCTTGAGAAATCTAGCACCAGGTAGGAATAATTGGCATAGTATATTTGAGTTCAGAGATTGAATACATAGATATATATTGATATATAAATAAAAGTATATAAAGCATAGGCTATCATTACAATGAGGTTTAGTCATTCTATTGTAATGTCCCATGTTTAAAATTTAATTACTTAAAAAGACATTATTTGTATACATGCAGTCATTGATTGAATATGAAATCTATCATATATCATTTTTTAAACATTTGAATTATTTCACTGTTCATTTGAAGTACATCCATAATGACTATTTTGATATTTTTGCTTGTATTTTTCTATTATTTTTTCCATTCACATGCATTCTTACTGAGTCTATTTTTGAAAAAAAGGTCTTTAAGCAATTAGCTTTAATTGAAGGTATATTGTTTGGGGAGAATTACATATGTTGAATACAATTTGTGTATTTCAAACTTAGAAAATAAAGAACAACAATGCCACTAAATTGAAAAAAATATATTTACTTCTTCATATGACACAAATAAAGACTGATGTTTGAACATAATTATCAGATAGTAATTTTCCATGTCACAAAACATGATTTTCTCCCAATTGCACTAACTTCTGTAGTCATTTGATTAACAATGAATGTCTTGTACCTTGTCTTGTTTAAAACAAAATTCTCCTGACATTTGCAGTAATTCACTCTATGGAGAAAAAGGAGAAATAATGTCACCTGATAACTTTAAGCTCATTGAACAACCAACTGAGTTTAAAGAAGTCCCCATTTTTATTTGGAGTTAATACAAAGTCCCCCTTGACACCCCCTAGTACAGAGATCATCCTATTACCCATTACTCAAGGCCATTAAGATATACTCTTACTTTCATAAGTCTCCTCATTCTTCCTTAAGTAAGTTAACAGATTAACTTGAATCTTTCACAGGCAAATTAAATCTTACAAAGGAAGAACTTGATATCTAAGGCAGACTAAACAATGCCTGTGAGACTACAGAAATCCGAGATATCTAGTCATGAACCATAGAACAGAGTGAATTATGTGTTTTGGGAACTGATGAGAATTGCTTTGAATGTTTTATATTAACACCCCCAATGCTAATACATAATTAAGATACATTTTTTTTTCCTTCAGTGTGAAATTTACAATCACAAATTCAGTATGAGGGAGAACTGTGTATGTGTATGTGTGTGTATATTTAATATACCACTAAGAACAAAAAATAAGAGGGTTGATCAGTAAGTGGATATGCAGACTGTACCTTCAGATATGCAACCTCTGCTGTGCAACAATCCACTTAGTAAATTTCTGTCTTTGAATTATGATGATATAACCCTGGAATAAGAAGTCAAGTGGGCCTTAGGAAGCATTTCTATGCACAAAGCTAGTGAAGGTTATGGAATTCAAACAGAACTGTTTCAAATCCTAAAAGAAGACACTTTTAAAGTGCTATACTCAATATGTCAGCAAATTTGGAAAACTCAGTAGTGACCACAGAATTGGAAAAAAGTCAGTATTCATTCAATCCCAAAGAAAGACAATGCCAAAGAATGTTCAAACAAATGAACATTTTTACTTATTCCACATACAAGCAAGGTTATGCTCAAAATCCTTCAAGCTAAGCTTCAGCAGTAAGTGAACTGCAAACTTCCAGATGTAAAATCTGGGTTTCAAAAAGGCAAAGGGACCAGAGGTCAAATTGCAAACATTTGCTGGACCATGGAGAAAGCAAGAGAGTTCCAGACAAACATCTACTTCTGCTTCATCCACTTTTGACTGTGAATATTACAACAAAATGTGGAAAATTCTTAAAAAGATAGAAATACCAGACCAACTTACCTGTCTCCTGAGAAACCTGTATGGAGGTCAAGAAACAGCAGTTAGAGACAGACATAGAAGAAAGGACTGATTCATAATAGGGAAAAGAGTATGGCAAAGCTGTATATTGTCGTCTTGCTATATATTTATTTAACTTATATGCAGAGTATATCATGTGAGATGCCAGGCTGAATGAATCATAGGCTGGAATCAAAATTGCTGGGAGAAATTTCAACAACCTCAGATATGCAGATGTTATCACTTTAATGGCAGAAAGTGAAGAGGAACTAAATGTCTCTTGATGAGGGTGAAAGAGGAGAGTGAAAAAGGTGACTTGAAACTCAACATTTTAAAAACTCGTTTTTAAAATGAGTTTTAAAAAATGAGTTTTAAAATGAGTTTTAAAAAAACGAGTTTTTAAAATGTTTTCCAGTCCCATCATTTCATGAAAATAGAAATAGAAAAAGTGGAAGCAGTGAGAGATTTTCTTTGCTTGAGCTCCAAAATCACTGTGGATGATGACATGAACCCATGAACTTAAAAGTTGCCTGCTTCTTGGAAGGAAAACTATAAGACTATATAGCATATTAAAAAGCAGAAATATTCCTTTTCTGGCAAAAATTGAGATAGTTAAAGCTATGGCTTTTCCAGTAATCATGTATGGATGTGAGTTGGTACATAGAAAAGTCTGAGAACTGAAGAACTGATGCTTTTGATTTGTGATGTTGGAGAAGTAACTTGTACTCAAAGGAGATCAAACCAGTCAAACCTAAAGGAAATCAACTCTGAATATTCATTGGAAGGGTTGTTGCTAAGCGCCAATACTTTTGCTACCTGACACAAAGAGCTGACTGACTTAAAAAGACCCTGATGCTGGAAAAGATTGAAGGCAAAAAAAGAAGTGGGTGGTAGAGGAGGAGATGATTAGATAGCATAACTGACTCAGTGGATATGAATTTGAGCAAACTTTAGGAGTTAGCAGAGGACAGAGGAGCTTGGTGCATAACAGTCCATGAATTCACACAGTTGGACACAGATACTGAACAGGAGCAACAACAATTCATTCATTTTCATATTTGCTGTAAACTGAATGGACATAGTAATTGTGAGGGCAATATGGATCAATTCTCACAAGAGATGCTCATATTTTTACGTTATTGATAATCAGCCAAAATTCTAGCTGTGCTATTTAACTAAGCATATATTTAAAACTCTATGTACATGTGAGATTAAAAGTTAGGAAAGGTCAGAAATCATACGCATTTGTTTTTCAGGCTAACTCCTCTGGCCCTGGAGTCTCTTCAGTTTTGGACTCAGTGATGATTGTATCTGACAGGAAGCAAGATTGGAGTAAACTTGGCTGATCATCCCCAAACTCAGACACAGACTGATTGGTAACAGAAAGAAAATTGAAATATCATGGCCTGCCAAGCTGACTGAGAAGCAGTCAGTGTCTTGTTTTTCCTGTGAAGTTGAAGTGAAGTTGAGAGGACTAATTCAGTCCAGAGCTTTTTTTTTTTTTTTTTTTTCTAATGAAGACAATTGGAAAAAACACAAGGGATCCTCTGTCTTTTCAATTCATGGGGCCACCATGTTCTTCATCAGTGTTGGAGACCCATAGCTAGTATTTATTCTTGTCCTTTGCTATTTTTTCTAAGATTATTTGAATGCCTGCTTTACTATAATTTATATTTAAGCAAGATATCTTTAGGAATAATTTTTATCTGTTTCTTAACCATTAACCTACACAGTAGCCTCAATACTCAGGTCAAATTTGACTTTTTTCTAGGAAGTCTTCTCCATCCCTCATCTGTGGTGTTAGTGATGTCTTTAGTCATACAGCATCTTAGTCATATGTTTATCAAATTATGCTCTTCAGGAAATGTTGGTTTACTTGTTTTCTCCTCTGCAAGAAGAGAAGGGTGTAGCAGAGGACAAAGTGGTTCAATAGCATCACAGATTCAATGGACATGAATCTGAGCAAACTCTGGGAGATAGTGAAGGACAGGGGAGCCTGGTGTGCTACAGTCCACGGGTTAACAAAGAATTGGACACGACTTAGCGACTGAACAACAATAACAAAAACAAGGATAGAACCTGTGGGTCCCATAAAAATGTTCATATATAGGTATTCTCTAAAAACTTGATACATTTGGTGCTAGAAGTATTCAGTTCAGTTCAGTTCATTCGCTCAGTCATGTTCAACTCTTTGCGACCCCGTGAATCGCAGCACGCCAGGCCTCCCTGTCCATCACCAACTCCCGGAGTCTACCCAAACCCACGTCCATAGAGTCAGTGATGCCATCCAGCCATCTCATCCTCCGTCATCCCCTTCTCCTCCTGCCCCCAATCCTTCCCAGCATTAGGGTCTTTTCCAATGAGTCAACTCTTCACATGAGGTGGCCAAAGTATTGGAGTTTTAACTTCAACATCAATCCTTCCAATGAACACCCAGGACTTATCTCCTGATATATTAAATATATACATTTCAGTTTCTTATCTTCACTCTGATGCTATAAGTTCCCACCTCCAGCAGCTGGAATTACAAATCCCTGCCAAGTTTATGTACTGGCTGCTAAAGATTAAGAATGTAAGTGATAGGCTTAGGAAGACCTGCTAGAAATAATATTAATAAATCTTCTATAATCTTGAAATATAAATATGGCAAAAATATATTTCTGGCTAATAATTATACCCATACAGGCATGGAAACATTTTCAAATTATAATTATTTCAGGGGCTATATTATCCTGTTATCTCTTTTTATCCTTCAAAATTAATTTGAGACATTCATTAAAGGATATAGAAATATTTTACAGACTGCCAGCTCAAAGAATCATTCTTGAGGCAAATCACTACTGAACAGATAAAGCAGGGAAGGGAAATGTGTGTGAGTGTGTGGCTGTGTATCTTTGTATGTGCTCTATGTGTTTATCACTTATTATATATAGATGTTTTCTTACACATGCCTGCAAAACATACATATACACACACATTTAAATGAATTGACTCTTCCTACTGCTATTAATGGGGTTTCTCCAGAGGCTCAGTAGTAAAGAATCTGCCTGCAATGCAGGAAAGGCAGGAGACATGGATTCAGTTTACTTGGTGACTGAATAAGACAAGTTTGGTATTAAACCTCCTGTTCTGCCATCATCTTTACTTCATCCTCTTTGCTTTCTTATTCACATTTCCTGTTGTTTATTCTGCTTTGTCTGTTATATTTCATATATTTTTCACTTGGTGCAGAATACAGGGGATAGACTTTGGGACCAAAGAGATTTGAGTTTGATATTCTATCTAATTATTTATTCTCTCAGAGGATTTGGCAAGTTACTTGAGTTTTCTGAAAGTCAAGGGTAAAGCAAGGACAAGGAGTATGTCCTGGAAATAGTACAAGGCAGACTCTACTAAATAAAAATATAAAACATTAGTTCAAAGTCATGTCTTCCACCCCTTATACATGCAAGATATTGACCACTTGCACGATCCACTTGCCAATTATTTTGTTACACTTTTTATTGCTTTGTCAAGATCTGCACCCAAAATTAACATTGATTTATTTCCTCCCATTTGCATCCTCTGCATTTCCAATGGTTTCTATTCTAGTTCAGTCTCTCAATATTTTAAGGCACTAAATAAAATATTTTAAAATATTAATTAAGCATCATCCCATCTACCTTCAGTTTCTCCTTATAGAATCATAGTATTGCCAGTTTCACTCTCCTAAAAGTTCTCTATCACTGTATTATGCTCCTAAGGACATTTAACCAGCCCCTTCACTTCAACTGTACCAAAGAATTTCTACCTGGTTTCCAAGGCATATAAATTTTTATTGCTATGCTAGTGCTTCTTGAGGCATAGGACCACACTTCATTTGAAACTTTAAGTATTTCATATCATTTTAATACTTTAATTTTTTTTTTAAATTTTTATCTTGGAGTGCAGATTTTTTAGTGTTGTGTTAGTTATAGCTGTACACAAACTGATTGTTTTATATATCTATCTATTATTTTTCAAATTATTTTCCCATGCAGGTTGTCACAGAGTACTGAAGAGAGTTCCCTGTCTTTGTTGGGTATCTATTTTAAGTATAGTAGTGTGTATGTATCAATCTGAAACTCCCAATATGTCCCTTCCTCCCACCTGTCTCCTCCTATTAATTCAAAATCTATTCTCTATGTCTGTGAGTCCATTTTGGTTTTGTAAATATGTTCAACAGTCACATTTTTTGATTTCTCATATAAACAATATCATATGATATTTGACTTTCTTTGTCTGACTTCACTTAATATCATAGTCTCCATCTATGTTGCTGCAAATGACATTATTTCATTCTTTTTAATAGCTAATATTCCATTGTATATAAAACATCTGTCAATGCACATTTAGGTTATTTCCAGGTCTCAGCTATTGTAAAGTGTTATGAAGAACATTAAAATGCTTGCATCTTTTCAAACTATAGTTTTCTCCAGATGTATGTCTAGAAGTGGGATTACTGGATCTTATGGTAACTGCTTTTAGTTTCCTAAGGAGTGCCCATATTGTTCTCCATAATGGCTCCACCAATTTACATCTCCACGAATACTGTTGAAGGATTCTCTTTTCTCCATACCTTCTCCAGCATTTATCACTTATAGATTTTTGTGATGATGGCCATTCTGACAGGTGTGAAGAGCTATCTCATTTTAGTTTTGATTTGCATTTCTCATATCAAATTGCCAATATCTGTTGGATCATTGAAAAAGTGAAAGAATTCCAGAAAAAAATCTACTTCTGTATTGACTATGACAAAGCCTTTGATTGTGTGTATTACAATAAACTGTGGAAAATTCTGAAAAAGATGGAAATACTAGACCACCTGACCTGCCTCCTGAGAAATCTGTATGCAGGTCAAGAAACAACAGTTAGAACTGGACATGGAACAATAGACTGGTTCCAAATAGGAAAAGGAGTATGTCAAGGCTGTATATTGTCATCCTGCTTATTTAACTTACATGCAGAGTGCATCATGTGAAATGCTGGGCTGGATGAAGCAGAAGCTGGAATCAAGATGGTAGGGAGAAATATCAATAACCTCAGATATACAGATGACACCACCCTTATGGCAGAAAGTGAAGAAGAACTAAAGAGGCTCTTCTTAATGAAAGTGAAAGAGGAGAGTGAAAAAGTTTGCTTAAAACTCTACATTTAGAAAACTAAGATCATGGCATCTTGTCCCATCACTTCATGGCAAATAGATGGGTAAACAATAAAAACAGATACAGATATTTTTTGGGCTCCAAAATCACTGCAGATGGTGACCACACCCATGAAATTAAAAGGCACTTGCTTCTTGGAAGAAAAGTTGTCACCAACCTAGACAGCATATTAAAAAGCAGAGACATTACTTTGCCAACAAAATTCCATCTAGTGAAAACTTTGTTTTTTGCAGTAGTCATGTATGGATGTGATAGTTGGACTCTAAAGAAAGCTGAATGCGGAAGAATTGATGCTTTAGAAATGTAGTGTTGGAGAAGACTCTTGAGAGTCTCTTGGGCTGCAAGGAGATCCAACCAATCCATCCTAAAGGAAACCAGTCCTAAATACTCATTGGAAGGACTGATGCTGAAGCCAAAGCTCTAATACTTTGGTCGCCTGATGTTAAGAACTCTCTCATTTGAAAAGATCCTGAAGCTGGGAAAGATTGAAGGCGGGAGGAGAAGGGGATGACAGAGGATGAGATGTTTAGATGGCATCATCAACTGAATGGGCATGAGTTTGAGTAAGTTCCAGGATTTGGTGATGGACAGGGAAGCCTGGTGTCCTGTAGTCCATGGGGTTGCAAAGAGTTGGGCACAATTGAGTGACTGAACTGAACTGAATAATAACCAAGCATCTTTTAAAGTGTCTCTTGGCTATCTTCATGTTTTCTTTGGATAAATGTCTCTTTACATCTTCTGCCTATTTTTTGATTAAGTTATTTGTTTTTTTGCTATCACACTTCATGGACTCTTTACAAATTTTGGAGATTAATCCCTTGTCAATTTCATCATTTGCAAATATTTTATCCTATTCTGTAGGTTGTGCTTTTCTTCTTCTTTATGGTTTTCTTGCTGAGCAAAAGTTTTGAGTTTCATTAGTTCCTGTTT
Organism: Hydropotes inermis; assembly: GCA_020226075.1. Classification (NCBI taxonomy): domain Eukaryota; kingdom Metazoa; phylum Chordata; class Mammalia; order Artiodactyla; family Cervidae; genus Hydropotes; species Hydropotes inermis. The sequence continues at coordinate 51,944,148 of CM035272.1, read as the reverse complement.
GTCTATTTTTATTTTTATTTTGCTTACTCTAGGAGATGTATTTAAGAAATATTGATGAAATTTATATCAATCTGTGTTCTGCCTGTATTTTTCTCTAAGAGTTTTATAGGATCAAGTCTTACATTTAGATCTTTAATTTCTTTTGACTTTAATCTGTTTTTGTTTTCTCTGCATGTGTAGTTTTTCAACAAAACATTTTAATTTCATTTTTATATATAGTTGTCAAGTTTTTCCACCAGTATTGATTGAAAAGACTATCTTTTCTCTATTGTGTATTCCTGCCTTCCTTGTCAAAGATTAGATAATCATAGTTGCTGCTGCTGCTAAATCTCATCAGTTGTGTCCAACTCTGTGCGACCCCATAGACGGCAGCCCACCAGGCTCTTCTGTCTCTGGGATTCTCCAGGCAAGAACACTGGAGTGGGTTTTGGGTTTAATTCTGGGCTTTTTATTCTGTTTCAATGATTTATATTTCTGTTTCTGTGCCAATACTATACTGTTTTGATGACCATAACTTTATAGTATAGTCTGAAGCCAGGGAGCCTGATTCCTCCAGCACTGTTTTTCTATCTCAAGATATATTTTTCTATGCAGGGTCTTTTGTATCTCCATACAAATATTACAATTTTTGTGTTCTTGTTCTGTGAAAAATACCATTGGTAATTTGATAGGAATTGCACTGAATCTATAGATTGCCTTGGGTAGTATAGTCATTTTGATAATATTGATTCTTCCAATATAAGATAAAGGTATATTTTTCCATTTGTTTGTGTCATGTTTAATTTGTTTTATCAGTCTTACAGTTTTTGGAGTGCACTTATTTTGCCTCTTTATCTAAAAATCTCAAAATCAATATCTTACAAGTTCAGCTCATTTATCACTGCTGTAAACTGTTCTTTATCTTTTTTCCCATACTTATTTAAGAAAATCAAAAATCTAAACTTTATTCTCAAATCCTACTTTTTGATTCTTGCAATTAATTAAAGCACCAAATAGCATATATGATGAAATAAAAATTGTGTTGTAAGGCAGATGATAAAAATTAATCATAAAATTCTGTGTGTTTGTTTGAGCTCCTCTCTTTCTTAATTGTCCAGTGTGTGTCTTTGTTACATGTTAATCAGAGCATCTCAAAAATAGGAATGTTTGTAAGGATCAACTTTTTTCTTTATTCTGATGTTAACAAAGTAATTTCTTAAAAGAATATAATTATTTCCCAGCTCTGTAGGTGGTCATGATGACTGACTCTTCACATTATACATGCTTACCTTTGCTATGTATTCTTGGTGAATTTTATATAAAACATCAAAATGTCATTTTGATGTGAGATCTTTTGTCTCAAACATGTGTAACTGTGCCTTTGACTTCTAAAAGGAAAAACAGTTCTCAGAATTTTCTGAGAGTCTGTGTTCTGGGTTAGAAACTTCACTTTGGCCCAAGTAAAATTCATTTTTTTTTTCCCTGACTGTTAACTGAGTTTTATTAACATATATACATTGGAGTTTATAAATATCTATCAACACTATTTTATCTGCATTTTCTTGGATTATTTCAGGATCTTATTATACAGCCCTTTTGAAGTCAGATTTTCATTGTTAGGAATTTATTCTGAGAGCATCTGTCAATGTTTTCTTATAAAATGGAACTCACATCTCTTAAAACAAACCTATTGGAAAGGTCCAGATGTGGCATGTAGTGTCTTTCAAAATCAGGGGTCTTCTTCATCACCTAATATCATACTTTTCTTGTGTCAGAAACCTTCTTCTCTGTGAAAAACTAAACTTCTTTCAGCTCATCAAATAGCAGTGGAATCTAATGATTCTACTTTTAATTGACCTGAAATAAATTTTCTCCTCCTGATCCTATAGGAAATGTCTATATATTTACTAACACAAGTTATAGTCACTTGGCCTTTTGGAATTAGTCAACCCAATTAGTTCATTTGTGTGGCTTTAATTCCCACCATATAACTTTTTAACAGCTCTCATCTTTCTGAATTGCAGTTGTCTAGTTGTGCATATGCTTAATTGTTGAGACTGACACATTCCTACAAATAGTTGATGCAATAAATATTCCTTGTGCAAGTTAAAGGAGAATGCATTCTGTTTTCCCTTATAGCGGTTGTCTCCATACTGCCATCATTCTGTGATACTTGTTGTACTCACCTTTTCTTTGGGGTTTCAATTTTATATTTGTTCTTCATCATGTCCTCTTTTTCACCTCACAATATTTTTTGTAAGCATTGCTTCTGTTACTTCTTAAAACAGCATTGTGAAGTAAGCATTTTATCTGCTTTAATGGTAAAATTCATTGAGACACAGCATTAATGACTGCCAAAAGTTCTAACATTCAAAAACTAACAGAATAAGGAAAAGAAGCCAGAACTGGTGCTAAGACTCATAGCATCTCTATATAATACTTTAACCTCATCTAAAGTCTAGTTTGGAAAAATATCACAACCACTCCCTATGTTAATTTAGCTAACTATTCTAGGCTTAAATGATCTGCCTCTTCTTTAGTCACTGATGTCAATTACTTTCTGAATCACAGAGAACTAGATCATATGCTATTTTTTATAATTATCTATTGATTTATATTATCATATTCAAACTCCAAGTCTGATATCCAAATTCTTCATCTGTAAAATGGAGATATTAGTATAAATATCATAAGATTAAAATAAATGTTAAATGGATAAAGCTGTTAAGAAATGTAGCACCTAGAGCCAGACATCCTGGAATGTGAAACCAAGTGGGTCTTAGGAAACATCACTACGAACAAATCTAGTGGAGGTGATGAAATTCCAGTTGAGCTATTTCAAATTCTGAAAGAAGACACTGTGAAAGTGCTGAACTCAATATGCCAGTGAATATGGAAAACTCAGCAGTGGCCAAAGGACTGGAAAAGTTCAGTTTTTATTCCAATCCCAAAGAAAGGCAATCCCAAAGAATGCTCAAACTTCCACAAAATTGCACTCATCTCACTCGCTAGTAAAGTAATGCTCAAAATTCTCCAAGCCAGGCTTCAGCAATATGTGAACCATGAACTTCCAGATTTCAAGCTGGTTTTAGAAAAGGCACAGGATCCGGAGATTAACTTATCAACGAAAAATCAAGAGAGTTCCAGAAAAAAAACAAAAAACAAAAAACATCTATTTCTGCTTTATTGACTATGCCAAAGCCTTTGACTGTGTGATTCATAATAAACTGTGGGAAATTCTGAAAGAGATGGGAATAACAGACTACCTGACCTGCCTCTTGAGAAGCCTATATGCAGGCAAGGAAGCAACAGCTAGAACTGGACATGGAACAGACTGGTTCCAAATAGGAAAAGGAGTATATCAAGGCTGTATATTGTCACCCTGCTTATTTAACTTATTTGCAGAGTACGTCATAAGAAACGCTGGGTTGGAGGAAGCACAAGCTGGAATCAAGATTACTGGAAGAAATATTAGTAACCTCACATATACAGATGATACAAGAACTGAAGATCCTCTTGATGAAAGTGGAAGAAGAGAGTGAAAAAGTTGGCTTAAAGCTCAAAATTCAGAAAACTAAGACCGTGGCATTCGGTCCCATCACTTCATGGCAAATAGATGGGGAAACAGTGGAAACAGTGGCTGACTTTATGTTTCTGGGCTCCGAGATCACTGCAGATGGTGATTGCAGCCATGAAATTAAAATATGCTTACTCCTTGGAATAAAAGTTATAACCAACCTAGACAGCATATTAAAAAGCAGAGACATTACTTTGCCAACAAAGGTCCATCTAGCCAAGGCTAGAGGTTTTTCCAGTGGTCATGTATGGATGTGAGAGTTGGATTGTGAAGAAAACTGAGCTCTGAAGAATTGATGCTTTTGAGCTGTGGTGTTAGAGAAGATTCTTGAGAGTCCTTTGGATTGCGAGGAGATCCAACCAGTCCATCCTAAAGATCAGTCCTGGGTGTTCATTGGAAGGACTGATGCTGAAGCTGAGGCTCCAATACTCTGGCAACCTGATGTGAAGAGCTGATTCATTTGAAACGACCCTGATGATGGGAAAGATTGGGGGCAGGAGAAGAAGGGGACGACGGAGGATGAGATGGCTGGATGGCATCATCGACTCAATGGACATGGTTTGTGTGGACTCCTGGAGTTGGTGATGAACAGGTGTGCTGCGGTTTATGGGGTCACGAAGAGTGAGACATGACTGAACTGAACTGAATATATTAATGTCATTGTTTATTTAAAATAACCTCAACTAGCTTGAAGTTTTGTAATAGCAACAGTTATCTCTTAACCTCTGTATGTTACATAGCTCATTACATAGTATAGCTGTATACCATGTAATCATTAAATTAGCTGTTATCCTTTTCCTACTTATGAGTTTTTAAGATGTAGTATGAGTGCTAGGAGGGATTGGGGGCAGGAGGAGAAGGGGATGACAGAGGATGAGATGGCTGGATGGCAATACTGACTCTATGGACATGAGTTTGAGTAAATTCTGGGAGTTGGTGATGGACAGGGAGAGGGTGTGCTGCGATTCATGAGGTTGCAAAGAGTCGGACATGACAGAGTGACTGAACTGAACTGAACTGCTGAGGATTTAAGTATCTTCATTCATTATCACTCTGACCAGTTTTTTCCTTACTGATTCTTTAGAATGGAAAAATCTAGCACTTCTTTAGTGATCTAGTGCCTCAGACTTTGTGCTCCCAATGCAGGAGACCCAGGTTTGATCTCTGGTCATGGAACTATATCCCACATGCTCCAAACAAGAGCTTGCCTGCCACAGCTAAAGATTCTGCAAGCCATAACTAATACCTGGTACAGCCAAATAAATAATTAAATATTTTTTAAAAAGAAAAATCTTTATCTTGATTTTAGAAGTACAAATAAATTCATTGCAACAAGAAAAAGTAAATGAAGCATAACAATTGGATAGCAAAAGGGCAAAAAGAAAATATTAATTTTGAAAAGCATAATTAACTTCCTGAAATTATTTGAAGAGCTACTTAATGCTCATATATTTGTTTACAAGTAAGATGAATATTGAAATCAAGATTTTGTATGAAAATGTTATATAAATTACCTATATGTATGCCCTAGAGTTATAGCAATATTTCTCAAATTATGTATAAATAAGAATATAGAAATTAGTAGACTTGAATTAGAATTAACAAGTGAAATAACCTGTGAAGTACAAAATTTCTTTATTTCTTCAGATGCAAATCTTGAGGGTCACTCTCTAGGTCTCTTTATTGCAGACCCACATAAAATATTTTAGGAAATGCTATTAGCAAAAAATGTCTCCAGAATTTAGTCATGTGTTGCCACCTCCATTTTTACTGCTTCTATGTCATAATTATCTGTGACCTGCATGATTTTAATGCCCTCTTTCTTTATTCCCTTACTTTCACTTGGTACTTGATTATGTAATTCACATAGTTGCTACTTACACTGCCTTCTTTGAGGCATAAGTCAGCATAGTCTCCCCCGCTCTGCAGAATAATCAGATGGCCTCCACTTCTTCTTATGTAGGACTTATAAAGTCCTCCATAACTCGGCTCCACACTGTTTTTCTGGCTTCCCTTCCAACCAATTTCTTCCCCCTATACTTGACTCTGGCCAGGTTGTGGTTATGATGTTACTGGAACTAGTCAAGCATACCCTAGACACAGACTTTTGAATTTACTGTTCCCTCTCTATGGATCACTGTTTGTCATCCATTACACAAATAACATTTTCTCAATGCCTTCAATTATCTCTTCAAATGTTGCCTAATTATAATCTCATCCTTTACCATTTTAGATAATATAGAATTTCTTGCTTTCCCTAAGACTCTTGTCCTTTCACTCCTTTTTGTCTTTCTGTAGAGTTTTATAAAATCCATCTTACCTTTTAAGAAAAGTAGGCTACATGAGGGCAAAGGATTGGGCTGGTTTTTTCACTATGTTGTTGAATCATGTGGAATGTGACTTATCATCTATGAAACTCTGTTAATATCAAATAAATGATGTGAAAAGTGATTAGGAAGATTTGAAAAACAAATGCCAAACTAAGATAATATTGATAAAAACTAAAATGGAATAAATTCATATATCATTTTATTATTACATAAGGTGCTCTTACAAATCAAGAATAAAAGTGAAGGTGAATATTTAAAAAGAAGAACTATGTGTTGTATACACATATTTGAAAAGTAGGTAAAGCTTACTAGAAATAAAAAATGTGAAATTTTACTGCGTTTTCTATATATCCAAGGAAAACTGAGTTTGATCAATTTCAACTTAGAAGAACAACTTGAAACTCACATTTTCACATACTACTATTGATATAAGTAAATGTTTGTATAACAGTTTTGGATATAATATAACAATGTTGATGAAAGTTAAAATGTGTATATTTTTGGAACAAGCAATTCTTCTTTCCAACAATCTATTCTTAGTAAATTATTGGCAAAGTTCACAAAAATGTATATATATATATATATGTATATATATATATATATATATTTTTTTTTTTACATTCTTGAAGACTTCATAACAGCATCATAGCTAATAATAGAAACAAGTTAATTTTCATCAATACCACACTGGTTAATTAAAATACATATATATGTATGCAATATATGTTATATAGTAAACAGGTATGATAGATTGTTCTTTTATATTGATCAATATAAGAATAATTCTGTGATACATATAGAAGTAAATAAGGAATTACAATTTAACTTCATTGTTTGGTGTCACTTTTGTTTATAAAATCATTAATCAACCTCTACCAAAAGAAAAGAAGAGAGATTCTTTAAAATTGGTAAAATAATCTCATGATGATGTAATTATAATTGTGTGAAATGTATTTTTCTTCTGTGCTTTTGTATTTTCTGGATTTTTGTTCATAGACATGGTTTTAGATATTTCAAAGAACTAATTAAATGAGAGCAATTGCCTAGGTTTTATCTGTCTTAGAACAAGACAGATATGGGAATTTATATAGTGTGCAGATACACCAGGTATAGGAAAACAGTGCAATACCTTATGATGTATGTATAAATATATGGTAGCATTTTCTTTGTTTTTATAATTATTCAATAATATACACATAGGTAGGCATATGTAGTGCTGGCATCTAATTCTAGATATGTCATTTATAATATGAAGTGGATTATCCAATTGTAAATTAAAATATTTTGAAATAACATTTTTATATGTATATTAGTATTTTGTTTAAATTGCTGTCATTTTAGCAACATGTGGTAGACTATGCAAATTCTTGACAGATATTTACTTTTCTTTCCCCTCTTGCTTAGGGCTTCCGCAGTGGCTTAGCAGTAAACAATCTGCCTGTGATGCAGAAGCCACAGGAGATGTGAATTCAATACCTGGGTTGGGAAGATCCCCTCAAGAAGGGCATGGCAACCCACTCCATTATTCTTTCTTGGAGAATTCCATGGACAGAGGAGATTGGTGGGCTACAATCCTTGGAGTCACAAATAGTTGGACATAACTGAAGTGACTTAGCATGCCACTCTTGCTTGAGAAGAGAATGTTTCCTCTTTCTTTATATGGAGCCATGTGACGGATATTACCAATAGAATGTGAGTAGAAGTGAAGATGTCAGTTCCTAGCAAAGACTTGCACTGGGGCTTTTGAGTTCTGTCCTCTTTTCTGTCCTCTTCTACAAGCAAGTCATGCCTCACATAGAAGCTACAACTTTAGTCTAAATAATGAATAATTTAAGACCTCAGGCTAAAACACCTAAGTAGTTTGTTTTCCAAACATCAGCAAGAAGCTTTCATAAATTATCAAAGATATCTGCAAAAGCACTTAACATTTTTTTCAGTTTATAGAAGTTTCACAAAAATTCTCAACTTCTCACTTAAGCTTTTGTGAATTCATGCATCCTTCTCAAGGCTACCAATGTGTCTGACACAATCATTCTTGAAAATAATAGACTTCCTCCTTTCCATCTTCCAAGGTTACCTGAGTTCTCATTTGTAAATTCAAATCAAGTCTATATTAAAGTGGGGATTCTGGGAATGTAGATCCTGATTTCTATTCTACAATGAAGAGGGAAGTTCATAATGGAGAATTAATGGTGTCCAGGTGGCAAAAAACTGCAAGAGCATCACTTTTTCATATAGGTTAAAATAGCATATCAATACTTAAACAACTAATGAAGCATTTTTAACAACTTATGGTTTTTCCTTGGCTATCAGTAAATCCACATATGACTTTGGGTAACCATCTATAACTATATGAGAGTCAGTTTACACATATGTAAAATCCAGTTGAGCTGGACCCTCATAAATATTCTGTATAATGCTTTGTATATCCCATCACTGATGGATTAAAAGACAAACAAATAAATATGTGTATCTAATATTTAATCTTCTAAATGTTCATAGTTTTAGTAAGAGATTGTGGTTTAATTTGAATTATGTCCCTATGGAAATGATTTTTCCCCCCTCAATTGCCTTGTGTACTAATTGGTTTGGTGGGAAAGAGCTCTTTATTTGAGTCCAATACATGCAAATTGTTAGATTTCACTACATTTGGCCATAATCCTCTTAATGCCTTTAAAGACACACTTTCACTTGTGCTACCTAGTAGTGTTTGTCAATCTCGTCAGCCATTCTTTTGTCTTCTGCCACACTGTGTATCTATTTATAGTCTCTCATAACACAACCCAGGGTGTGTCATTTTTTCTGTGCATTAACTCCATGTCTACACTAAAGGATGACACTCATAGAAACTGAATATTTATCTTTTGGGGATCAGCATAGAAATGTCTAAAACAAAATGTCACAAGATATAGAATTATAACAGAAAACAAATTATCTGGGAGTGTAACTAGATATGCCCCCATGGTTGGAGGAACATTCTAGATTCATGGCCTTTACCTGATATTTTAAAATAAAAGTTGACTGCTGGAATCCCATATGAAGAATGATATCAAAGATAACAAATGAAGAAAATGTCCATAGCATTCAGTTAAAATAGGAAACTCTTGGACAAAAGATTCCCCCTCATTTCTCTAAGTGAAATGGTAAAACCTGTTCTTTTCAAGCTGATTGTGTAATTGCATTTATCAAAATCACAAAGATAACTTGTTTAGATAAAGTTCATTATGAAGATTAATCAGAATATTATATACATAATTACTGACTTGATTAATAAATAATAGTTATTTAGTATTGTTTTTAAAAGAAACTAAGAAAGTTCAAAAACTAATAATTATCAGAGAAATACACAACCTATATTTAAAGAAAATATACATCCCTATTGGCTTATTTTGCTTTTTCTGGCATAATTTTAATAGCATCCCCTTTACTCTCCCTTACTCTCAAAATTGTAAAAATTTGGATCATATATTGTGAATTTGGATCATAATGTGCAGTTTTTCACCTTATTAAAGTTTCATAAAATTAAAGAAGTCCAGAAAAAAATAAACATCTTAAAATACCGAGTCACAAGCCATTACATAAATGGTGACCTTTTTCTTTAACATTCCAGTGTTAGTAAAACTTTATTTTGTATCTAAAGAACTGAACATAGTTCTTTAGATACACAATATCACTTGGTACTCAAATTTTATCCTGACTTTGCATTCCTCCTTTAGTTATTCTTTCAGTCTTCCACTTAATATGGTGTATGTGTATGTTTGTGTGTGTGTGTGTGTGTGTGTGTGTGTGCTCAGTCATGTCCAACTCTTTCAGTGACCCCATGGACTTAGCCCACTAGGATCCTCTGTCCTTGGGATTTCCCAGGCTATGGGAGTGAGTAGCTACTTCTTTCTCCAGGGGTCTTTCCAACCTAGGAATTGAACCTACGTCTCCTGCTTGGCAGGCATATTCTTTACCACTGAGTAACTTGGGAAGCTCCATTTAATACACTGCCCTATCCAAAACTGTATTTACCTTTGCCCTGCCTCATTCTGTACTTAAAGGCCAAATTTGCCTGTTGCTCCAGGTGTTTCTTGACTTCCTACTTTTGCATTTCAGTCCCCTATAATGAAAAGGACATCTTTTTTATGTGTTAGTTCTAAAAGGTCTAGATCTTCATAAAACCGTTCAACTTCAGCTTCTTCAGTGTTACTGGTCAGGGCATAGACTTGGATTACCATAATATTGAATGGTTTGCCTTAGAAACGAACAGAGATCATTCTGTTTTCAGATTGCATCCAAGTGCTGCATTTTGGACTCTTGTTGACTATGATGGCTACTCCATTTCTTCTAAGGGATTTCTGCCCAGAGTAGTGGATATAATGGTCATCTGAGTTAAATTCACCCTTCCCAGTTCATCTTAGTTCACTGATTCCTAGAATGTCTATGTTCATTCTTGCCATCTCCTGTTTGACCACTTCCAAATTGCCTTGATTCATGGACCTAATATTCCAGGTTCTTATGCAATATTGCTATTTACAGCATCAGACCTTGCTTCTATCACCAGTCACATTCACAACTAGGTGTTGTTTTTGCTTTAACTCCATCCCTTTATTCTTTCTGGAGTTATTTCTCCCCTCATCTTCAGAAGCATATTGGGTACCTATTGACCTGGGGAGTTCATCTTTCAGTGTCCTATCTTTCTGCCTTTTCATACTGTTCATGGGGTTCTCAAGACAAGAATGCTGAGGTGGTTTGTCATTCCCTTCTCCAGTGGACCACATTCTGTCAGACCTCTCCACCATGACCTGATCATCTTGGGTGTCCCCACATGGCATGGCTTAGTTTCACTGAGTTAGACAAGGCTGTGGTCCATGTGATCAGATTGGCTAGTTCTCTGTGACTGTGGTTTCAATCTGTCTGCCCCCTGATGCCTCTCTCAGCGCCTACCATCTTACTTGTGTTTCTCTTACCTTGGATGTGCGGTATCACTTCACAGCTGCTCCAGCGATGTGCAGCTGCTGCTCCTTACCTTAGATGTGGGGTAGCTCCTCTTGGCCACTGCCCCTGACCTTGGACATGGGGTGGCTCCTATTGACCGCTGCCCCTGAAATTGGACTTGGGGTAGCTCCTCTTGGCTGCTCCTGCACTGTCACAGCCACCTTTCCTCTGGCGTCTGGACACCACCAGATGGTCAAAACCAAAATCAGATTGATTATATTCTTTGCAGCCAAAGATGGAGAAGCTCTATACATTCAACAAAAACAAAACTGGAAGCTGACTGTGGCTCAGATCATGACTCCCTTAATGTCAAATTCAGACTTAAATAAGAAAGTGGAGGAAACCACTATACCAGTCAGGTATGACCTAAATCAAATCCGCTATGATTATACAGTGGAAGTGAGCAATAGATTTAAGGGTCTAGATCTGATAGAGAGAGTGCCTGATGAACTATGGATGGAGGTTCATGACATTGTATAGGAGAGAAAAATCAAGACCATCCCCAAGAAAAAGAAATGCAAAAAAGCAAAATGGCCATCTGAGGAGGCCTTACAAATACCTGTGAAAAGAAGATAAGTGAAAAGCAAAGGAGAAAAGGAAAGATATTCCCATTTGAATGCAGAGTTCCAAAAAATAGCAAGAAGAGATAAGAAAGCCTTCCTTAGCAATTAATGGAAAGAAATAGAGGAAAATAATAGAATGGGAAAGACTAGAGATCTCTGCAAGAAAATTGGAGATACCAAGGGAGTATTTTATGCAAAGGTGGGCTCAATAAAGAACAAAAATGGTATGGACCTAACAGAAGCAGGAGGTACTAAGAAGAGGTGGCAAGAATACACAGAAGAACTGTACAAAAAAGATCTTCATGACCCAGAGAATCATGATGGTATGATCACTCACACTCACCTAGAGCCAGACATCCTGGAATGTGAAGTGAAGTGGGCCTTAGGAAGCATCACTGTGAACAAAGCTGGTAGAGGTGATGGAATTCCAGTTGAGCTATTTCAAATCCTAAAAGTTGATGCTGTGAAAGTGCTGCACTCAATATGCCAGCAAATTTGGAAAACTCAGCAGTGGCCACAGGAGTGGAAAAGATCAGTTTTCCTTCCAATCCCAAAAAAAGACAATGCCAAAGAATGCTCAAACTACTGCACAATTGCATTCATCTCACACACTAGTAAAGTAATGCTCAAAATTCTTCAAGCCAGGCTTCAGCAATAAGTGAACTGTGAACTTCCAGATGTTCAAGCTGGTTTTAGATAAGTCAGAGGAACCACAGATCAAATTGCCAACATCCATTGGATAATAGAAAAAGCAAGGGAGTTCCAGAAAAACATCTACTTCTGATTTATTTACTATGCCAAAGCCTTTGAATATGTGGATCACAATAAACTATGGAAAATTCTGAAGAAGATTGAAATACCAGACCACCTGACCTGCCTCTTGAGGTACCTGTGTGCAAGTCAGGAAGCAACAGTTAGAACTGGACATGAAACAACAGACTGTTCCAAATAGGAAAATGAGTACGTCAAGGCTATATATTGTCACCCTGCTTATTTAACTTCTATACAGAGTACTCCACGAGAAACGCTGGGCTGGAGGAAGCACAAGCTGGAATCAAGTTTGCCGGGAGAAGTATCAATAACCTCAGATATGCAGATGACACCACCTTTATGGCAGAAAGTGAAGAATAACAAAGAGCCTCTTGATGAAAGTGAAAGAGGAGAGTGAAAAAGTTGGCTTAAAGCTCAAGATTCAGAAAGCTAAGATCATGGCATCCAGTCCCATCACTTCATGGGAAATAGATGGGGAAACAGTGGAAACAGTGGCTGACTCTATTTTTTTGGGCTCCAAGATCAATGTAGATAGTGATTGCAGCCATGAAATTAAAAGACGCTTACTTCTTGTAAGGAACATTATGATCAACCTTGACAACATATTGAAAAGCAGAGATATTACTTTGCCAACAAAGTTCCATGTAGTCAAGGCTATGATTTTTCCAATAGTCATGTATGGATGTGAGAGTTGTACTATAAAGAAAGCTGAGCACCAAAGAATTGATGCTTTTGAGCTATAGTGTTGGAGAAGACTCTTGAGAGTCCCTGGCACTGCAAGAAGATCCAACCAGTCCATCCTAAAGGAGATCAGTCATGGGTGTTCATTGGAAAGACTGATGTTGAAGCTGAAACTCAATACTTTGGCCACCTGATGTGAAGAGTTGACTCATTTGAAAAGACCCTGATTCTGAGAAAGATTGAAAATAGGCAGAGAAGGGGATGACAGAGGATGAAATGGTTGGATGGCATCACCCACTCAATGGACATGGGTTTGAGTGGACTCCAGGAGTTGATGATGGAACAGCGAGGCCTGGCGTGCTGCTGTTCATGGGGTCTCAAAGAATTGTACATGACTGAGCGACTGAACTGAACTACCCATATTTCCGTTATTTAAATATGTAACACTGAGTTTCATAGATTCCCCACTATGCAATGATCCAGAAAAAAATAGTTTTGTTCTAAATTTGTTATTCCTATTTCTGAAAATGTGTTAGAAAATTGCTATGATTGCTTTTGGATCACTGCCAAATACAAAGCCGTGTTATTTTTACAAATCCTATAACTAATGTCTTTTACAAATAAGACTAGGACTGGCTCTAAGGAGCTACTGAGGACTTTCCCAGCACTGCTCCACAAAGCATTCTTCCTCCATTATTAGTTATTTTTTATGTGTTGTTCATATGGCTCCAGCTATTTCATTTTCCCTTATGATACAGTTTAATATGTACTTCTTATTCTTTTCAAAAGGTATTCCATTGTCACTAAAAATACTTCATTCTCAGATGTAGGTACATCTTAATATCAACAGAAAGCAGAATAAGGGCATGCTTTTCTCCTTTCTTGTCTTTCATTTTAATCAAAACTTGTTAGTTATAGCACAGATAGTGAAGTCACTCAGTCGTGTCTGACTCTTTGCGACTCCATGGACTGTAGTCTATCAGGTTCCTCCATCCATGGGATTTTCCAGGCAAGAATACTGGAGTGGGTTGCCATTTCCTTCTCCAGGAGATCTTCCCAACCCAGGGATTGAACCCAGGTCTCCTGCATTGTAGGCAGACGCTTTACTGTCTGAGCCACCAGGAAGTCCTACAAAACAGATAAAGTATCTGTGCAAACACAGCAACAACCACAGAAAAGTCAGGTTCTATTAAATGTTCTCAGGTTTTAGCAAGAGTTTATCCTGGTGATGACTTTAAAACCCCAGGCCTGTATCTCAATAGACTGGCCTGTATCTCAAGCAATCTCAGTTTTGAGATGTCCATATGAGAGAGTATGTTAGTCAACCATCCTTTTTGGTTCCTTCCTTGAATCTGGAAAAAATTTTTATATGACATAAGTATCAAAGTATTAATATTTCTTTTCAATTTCATACATCTGAAAGAAAGCCATCACTGAAATTGATCACATAAAAATATTCATAAAATATTAAAACAGATATACATTTTAAAATGTATACTTTGGCCACATGATGTGAAAAGCCAACTCATTGGAAAAGACTCCAAGCCTGGGAAAGATTGAAGGCAGGAGGAGAAGGGGATGACAGATGATGGAATGGTTGGAAGGCATCACCCACTCTATGGACATGACTTTGAGCTAAGCTCTGGGAGATTTTAAGGACAGGGAAGCCTGGCCTGGTGTAGTCCATGGAGTCACCAAGACTTGGACATGATTGAGCAATTGAACAACAACAACATTTTAAAAACATGTGCTTGTATCTACAATACAATCCCTAACTCCAAATATTTTATAAATTATTATGAAAAAATAATAATATAGTTTGTTTAGAATTTGGAGTGATTGCTTCTAAGAGTGACAACTTTTTCATTACCTCATAGAATATGTTGTGGGACCTGAAGCTAGGGTGAGATTAAAAAAAGAAATGTATTTGGTGGTTTCATCATTGTCAGGGGTAATGGTATGATTCCATCAGAAAGAAATTATTTAAGAAAGATCATAGAGTTGGAAGAATATTAATTTCATTTAGAGAATATAATTAACTTAACCTTGCCAAACAAATAAAGTAAAAATGTCTTAAATGTAAATTGAGTTATAATCATAGTCATGTGATCTTGTCCAAATGATTTAGCAGGTCAGTTGATGTATGGATTTTTTGTTTGATAAGAGTATTCAAAGGACACCCACTTATTTATCAAAGATCTTAATATAAATGAAAATATGTATACAAGTCTAGTTAGTTATCTAGTTTGTTTTCTTATTATAAATACTTTTAACTCTGTTTTGTGGGTTAGTTTGCATACATTAAAATTCATGAATTTTCAATTTGATGCATTTGTGAAAATCTACAGAATATATAACCAAAATGATCATGACAATGACAAAAATATTTCCTTCAATTGTCAACAATTTCCTCCTTTCCCTTTGCAATACATTCTACCACTCAACCTCAGACCTTTGCAACCTATGATTTGTTTTATGTCACTTTAGTTTTGCCATTTCACGAGTTTTATATAAATGAGTTTACACAGCATACATCATTTTATCTCAGGCTTCTTTCAACTTGTTATATATACTTTTTTTTAAATTATTTATTTTTTTTCATATTACTAGTGGATCAGCAGTGTGTTAGTTTTTTATTGTTAAGTAGAATTCCATTTCATAGATTCACTTGAATGCATTTATCTTTTCACATGTGGATGTACATTTTGGTTGCTTTGAATTTTCTGGACGTTATGTGTAAAGTTGCTATCACCATTCAATACAACTTTTTGTGTGACCCATATATTTCAGTCTGCTGGGTCATTTGCAAAATGACAGATTGTTTCTCCAGAATTATTTGAGTGTATCAGCAAATTACACAAATTACACAAAATACACAAAGTTGAGAGCTTGAAAACTGAATGACAAAGCCACACATTCAAGCTGGATTAGAAATCTAAAGCATAAAAAAATACACCCTACACCTAGTTACATCATGGTAAACTGCAAAGGCATAAAGTAAAGAGAAATTTATGAACTCATCCAGAGAATGAAAAGTAAAAAGGACATGAGAGAGAACAATTGAAGGAAGAAATCAGTGGAGTAGTGTATTCAAGGATTTTAAAGAAAATAGCCTTTTAAAATTCTAAAATCAGAGAAAATAGCATTCAAAATGCAGGTAAGCTGATTACATTTTATAGACAAAAATATTAGAGAATGTACCAGTAGAAGACTCAATAAAACAGCTTTTTTCTACCAGAGGAAGGAGGTTATGAAAAGAATAAATATATGGGAAAACCTGGATGAAAGTTGATTATAAAACAACAACATTAATATAGATTATTTTAAAGTATATTAAACATTTAAATGCATAACTAGCATTACATCTACTCTAGGGTAAGGAGATGAGTGACGTTAGAGACCTCTATGTTTTTACATTTTCATCAAGAGTTAAATTGAGAATTTCTAATAGTTATTCAAAATTTGAAGATGTGATTTGTCTAGATTATAAATATACTCAAATAACTTTTAATATATTGAATTTATATCATCTGTGTTATTGGACAATGGTAAGTTAATGTTGTTAGGCATTTAGTACAGTTAAGCAGAATATCTTATGAAACTGAAAACTATTTTTTTTTAATTTTAAATCAACTATGAATCAAAGAAGAAATCACAAGTTAAATTAATCTAGAGAGAAGATTTATAGCCTTAGGTGATGGGGAAAGCTCCAAATATTCACTTTATAATGCTAGAAAAATCAGCAAATTGAATTCAAAGTAGAATAGCAATAATAGAGAACATGAAAATAGTAATTTTGTATTTGTATGTATATATATTTATAAGTATGTATTTGTGTATTGCACATATATATTTATACTCATAAATATGTATAAAGAGTATCAAAATTGATTCTTTGAAAAAATAATAAAATAGATAAGTATTAGGTTGGCAAAAGTTCATTTTTTTCCCCATAAAATGGTTCTAGTAGAATTTAGTTGCCTTTAACTTCATTTGAAACAATTTTGTTCAGTTGTATTGTGACAACTGTCATATCAATATACATTTAAAAAAAACATAAAATTAGAGAATTTTCATATAACCATCTTAATATTGAATATGGGAGAAAACAGCAACATGTTCTGCATACTATGCTTTATTATTTAAAGAAAGTTAATAATGCAAATGAAATAAAAAAAAAAAAAAGATTTATGCAGTGTATGGAAAAGGTGCTATGACTGACCAAACCTGTCAAAAGTTGTTTTTGAGGTTTTATATTGGAGATTTCTCACTGGACAATGCTCCACAGTCTGGTAGACCAGCTGAACTTGATAGTGATAAATTTGAGATATTAATTGAAAGCAATCAATGCTATACCACCTGAGAGAAACTTGACATACTCAAAATATTCTAATCAAACATTGAAAATCATTTGAACCAGCTTGGTTATTTTTATTGCTTTAGTGTTTGGATTTCACATAACTTAAGTAAAAATAATCCTTCTATTTCCACATGCAATTGTCTACTTAAATGAAATGAAAACATTGTTTTTAAAACAAATTGTGGTGGGTGAAGAAAAGCAGATACTATACAATAGTGCAGAACAGGAGAGATCACAGGGCAAGTGAAATGAACCACAACCAATGACACCAAAGGCCAGTCTTCATCCAAAGAAAGTGATATTGTATATATGGTCAAAGTGAAAGGGAGTTCTTATGAGCTTCTTCCAGAAAAAAAAAAAAAAAAAAAAGATTAATTACAACATGTACTGCTCCCAATTAGACCAACTGAAAGCAGTACTCTGAAGACTGTCGAGAATTAGTCAACAAAATCACACAATCTTCCATCAGGATAAGGTAAGACTACATGTTCCTTTGATGACAAGCCAAAAACTGTTATAGTTTGGCTAGGAACTTCTGATTTATCCACCGTATTCACCAGCCACTGCAACTTTGGGTTTCCATTTATTTCAGTCTTTTAAAAACTCTCTTAATGGAAAAAAAAAAAATTAAATTCCCTGAAAAACTGTGAAATGCACCTTGAAAAGTTCTTTGCTCAAAAAAAAAAAAGTTTGAGGAAGATGGAATTATGAAGTATACTAAATGTAGAAGATAATGGAACAAAATGATGACTACATTTTTCAATAAATTCTTGGTGGAAAACAGAACTGAAAAAGATACATGTACCCCAATATTCATTGCAACACTATTTATGATACGTAGGACATGCAAGCAACCAGAAAGAAGTCCACTGGCCGGTGAAGAGATAAAGAAATTGCAGTACATATTCACTATGGAATATTGCTGTTCAGTTGCTCAGTCCCTCAGTCATGTCCAACTCCTTACAACGTCATGGACTGCAACACATCAGGCTTCCCTGTCTATCACCATCTCCCAGAATTTGCTCAAATTCATGTCCATTGAGTCAGTGATGCCATCCAGCCATCTCATCCTCTGTCATCCGCTTCTCTGTCTGCTTTCAATCTTTCTCAGCATCAGGGTCTTTTCCAATAAGTCAGATCTCTGCATCAGGAAGCCAAAGTACTGGATCTTCAGCTTTAGCATCAGTCCTTCCAATGAATATACAGGGTTGATTTCCTATAGGATTGACTAGTTTGTTCTCTTTGCAGTCCAAGGGACTCTCAAGAGTCTTCTCCAATGCCACATTTCAAAAAACATCAATTCTTTGGAGCTCAGCTTTCTTTATGGTCTAACTCTCACATTCATACATGACTATTGGAAAAACCATAGCTAAAACTCTATGGACCTTTGTTTACAAAGTAATGTCCCTGATTTTTAATATGCTGTCTAGGTTGATCATAACTTTTCTTTCAAGCAACAAGCATCTTTTCATTTCATGGGTGCAGTCACCATCTGCAGTGATTTTGGAGCTTAAGAAAATAAAGTCTGTTGTTTCCATTGTTTCCCCCACCTATTTGCCATGAAGTGATGGGACCAGATGCCATGGTTTTAGTTTCCTGAATGTTGAGTTTTAAGCCAGCTTTTTCACTCTCCTCTTTCACCCACATTAAAAGGTTCTTTAGTCTCTTTGTTTTCTGCCATAATGGTGGTGTCATTTGAATATCTGAGGCTATTGATATTTCTCCCAGAAACCTTGTTTCCAGCTTGTGTTTCATCCATCCCAGCATTTGGCAGGATGTATTCTGTAGATGAGTTAAATAAGTAGGGTGACAATACACAACCTTGACATAATCCTTTCCCAATTTGGAACCAGTCCATTGTTCAATGTTGCTTTTTGACCTGCATACTAGTTTCTCAGGAGGCACATAAGTTGGTCTGGTATTCCCATCTCATTAAGAATTTTCCCAATTTGTTGTGATCCACACAAATGCTTTAATGTAGTCATTGAAGCAAAAGTAGATGTTGTTCTGGAATTATCTTGCTTTTTCTATCATCCAACAGATGTTGGCAATTTGATCTCTTATTCCTCTGCCTTTTCTAAATCCAGCTTGAACATCTGGGAGTTCTCAGTTCACATATTGTTGAAGCCTAGCTTGGAGAAATTTGAGCATCACTTCTCTAGCATGTGAAATGAGTGCAATTGTATGGTAGCTTGAACATTCTTTGGCATTGCCTTTCTTTGAATTGGAATGAAAACTAACCTTTTTCCAGTCCTGTAGCCACTGCTGAATTTTCCAAAGTTGCTGGTTTATTGAGTGCAGCACTTCCACAGCATCATCTTTCAGAATTTAAAATAGCTCAACTGGAATCCCATCACCTCCACTAGCTTTGTTTATAGTGATTCTTTCTAAGGCCCACTTGCTTTCACACTCCAAGATGTTTGTCTCTAGGTGAGTGATCACACTATCATGGTTATCTGAGTCATTATGATCTTTTTGATATAGTTATTCTGTGTATTCTTGCCACCTCTTCTTAATATCTTCTGCTTCTGTTAAGTTCATACCGTTTCTGTTGTTTATTGTCCCCATATTTGCATGAAATGTTCCCTTTGTATCTCTAATTTTCTTGAAGAGATCTCTAGTTTTTCCGGTTCTTTTGTTTCCTTCTATTTCTTTGCATTGTTCACTTAGGAAAGCTTTCTTAACTCTCCTTGCTATTCTTTGAAACTCTACACTCAGAAGGGTATATCTTTCCTTTTCTCCCTTGCCTTTCACTTCTCTTCTTTTCTCAGCTATTTTTCAGGTCTCCTCAGACAACCATTTTGCCTTTTTGCATTTCTTTTTCAATGCAATATTACTCAGCTATAAAAAGGAACACATTTAAGTCAGTGCTAATGAGGTGGATGAACCTAGAGCCTATTATACAAAGTGAAGTAAGTCAAGAAGAGAAAGACAAATATTGCATATTAACACATATATATGGAATCTAGAAATATGGTACTGATGATACTCCATGCAGGGCAGCAGAGGAGACATAGACTTGAAGAACAGACTTTTTGACTCAGTGATAGAAAGAGGAGTGGGATGATTTGAGAAAATAGCATTGAAACATACACATTACCATATGTAAGCTAGATAACCAGTGCAAGTTTCATGTATGACAGAGGGTACCCAAAGCTTATGCTCTGTGACAAGTTGCAGGGATAGGGTGGGAGGGATGTGGGAGAGGGGTTTCAGGATGGAAGGGACATATGTGTACTTATGGCTGATTAATAGTGATATATGGCAAAAGGCATCACAATATTGCAATTATCCTTCAATTAAAATGAAAATAATTAAATAAACAAAGGAACTTTTTGGCCAACCCAACATAAAGTGAAGCTGACTTTTAAAAGAAGTGAGGGAGGAGACAACACAAAATATATCTAATGCTAGAAATGAAGCATAATATTTTTAGAAAAAAAGACACAAGAAAATATAAAATCTGAAGTGTTCTGTTAACATAAAGTACATAAAATTCAAATTTAAAATTTCTGCTAAGCAATATTTCAGGTCTAGATGGCCTCCTTAGCTATTTTTATCAAACTTTTGTTATAAATAATGCTATTTCATGCACTGTGTGACTAATATAAATTGGAAATAACAATTTAGCAAGGAAATAAAATTATCATCCAATACTATATTGACCAGAAACATAGAAAGTCCCAACCAATTATTAACAAGCCAATTTATGTAATACAAAAACTATAAAATACATAAAAACTAAGTTGGACTTATTCCAGTTATAAACTGGATTGTATTCCAGCAATGCAAATTTAGTTAACATTGACAATTAATGTATATTACTAGATTAAGAAAATGCAATAAAAATTCTATCATCTCAAAATATTTGCCAGCAGTCAGTATACAATTATAAAAAAAATCTTTAACAATATAGGAGTGAAATGGATCTTACTCATATGTTGAAGGACATGTATAAAAGCCTTCTGATACAAAGCAGGAGTGTTGATTGGGTGGTGGCACTCTGAAAGTTACTGGGGTGCTGGAAACATTGATTTCCTCCTAGTTATTGATACTGTAAGTGTGTTAATTTGAATATTTTGTTGAATTGTATACTTGTAACATAGACATTTTTCTGAGATATACTCCATTAAAAGTTAAAATTAATTTTCTGATGATTCTTTATTTCTTCCAGCCTACAATGACAAAGTCCTTACAGAGATCTCTGTCTTATCTCTGCTTCTGGATTATCACTCTGACCTTCTCTCCTGCTTACTTTACTCTCTTCCCCCGGGGGACACTTACGCCATGTGACACATAACTGACAATTGACACCAATGACTTAGACCCACTTGAGTGTTCCAAAGTTTGCTCAAATGTTTACTTTATCCAGTTAATAACAATATGAGAATATTTTTTATCAATGAATCCTTTTGCTTTATATTCACAGTAATGTTTCACATGGAAGGTAACTCCTACTGACCATTCATGGACATCTGGATGAAGAAAAATTAATTTTCTTTCTTAAGCAAAACAACAACAGATTGCATAGTGATGTCAGCAAAACAAATAACTTTCTTCAAAATTGTTTTGAAATCATGCATTCTCCTAAAGCCAATACTCCACAGTGATGACCAATATGAACTTTTTTTTTCACTTTTGCAAATTATTTTTTTCAGAACCTTAACTTTGTTTCTTTGAACAGTGCATATTTATATGCTCTTCTTATATGTTTTGCATTATCTTTTATTTATATATTATAAAAAGATTGAGGTGACGTACAGATGACTCAGAATATCTTTATGCTTTTGAAAGTCATTCTAGTCTTAACTTAAAGGACTGCAGGTATAATGGTGGGTTTTAAAGTCACTATTTAGCAGATAAGTGTTGTAAGTTGAGGAAGGTAATTAGTAAAGCCTATTTCCACAAAATATGTTACATTCCATGAATATATATCCTATTATTTCTTCCTCTCATCCATGAATGTGATATGGAAATGATCAGATTTTATTCTTGGAGGCTCATCTCCCTAATTCATAACTGAAATAGTGACCCACATCCAGTGTAACTTGTTTGTTCAGTCCCTAAAGTTGTGTTATTGTTATCAGTTGTGAAGTAGCTAGGATAGAGGTGAGAGGGAACTATGACCAGTAGAATTTCCAATCAACTCTCAGGCCTAAGAGCATCCTCAGACTACAGATAGCAATTAGCATTTTAGTTGAATCTACCAACTACACCACTGCTCTTCCACTGCTGCTCTTAGTAAAAGGCAATACTGATAAGAGTAACTCAATAGTTATTGTTTTAAGGATAAATATGGTCCGTCCTGTTGATCTTTTTTTTGTGTGTGTGTGGGGGGGGGGTTGGTGAGGGGCGGTAAACCTGCCAGAATTCTGTTTTACTGGGGAAAAAATATACAAGTATTTAACATCTATATGACATTGGTGAATCACTGCATATATTCAACTTCAAGATTATGCATCTATTAAATAAGGGAAGCTGGTGAAAATAAACACACTTGTACACTTTATTGTACTGACTGATTTTGGACCATGCTCATTGTATCACTTTATCTCAGATTGCTGGATATTATTAGGATATTGTCATCATCAGGAGAGTTTTGATACTACACAAACCCATGTTTTTGCCAAGGTAGTACTTGTAATATCAGATGATGATGACTATGATGACATATATATTAGGGATGCAGGTGGAAGAGGGAAGAACAAGTCTGACTCCATATTGGGTCTGTTTCTATTACTTTAGCTTTTGTATTCTCTTGCTTTTGCTAAAAGTTAATCACTAAAGGGAAGGTGTCTATAGCTTAAAGTATACCTAATGGCCCATCTCCAGGAATCTTGCCTCCCATGCCTGAGTTTAGTCTTAAAAACCTTTGTTTAACTCACAGGAAACATCTTGACCAGGACCACTAGTTAATGGCTGCAAGAAAGAAGAAATTAGCACATATCTGGAATCAGGCAGAACCAAGAAATATTTACAACTTACAGTTATTATTATTTT
Organism: Hydropotes inermis; assembly: GCA_020226075.1. Lineage (NCBI taxonomy): Eukaryota > Metazoa > Chordata > Mammalia > Artiodactyla > Cervidae > Hydropotes > Hydropotes inermis. Next base: position 51,920,907 of record CM035272.1, on the reverse strand, counting down.
TTTAATTTTACCTCCTCACCTCCCCTTCTTTGTTCTATAAAATAAACTAGCATCCAAACCTGTACCAGATGATGGTTCTTTGAGACATGAGTCTACCATCTTCTCAGTCTGCTGACTTTCTGAATAAGGTTGCTGTTCCTTGTTTTATCTTCATCTCCAGTTTTATCACCTGGTCATGTAATGTGCAGTATGAGCTTGGACTCAGTAACAGTCATTTTAATTCCTTTTCCCTATAGGCTTCTGGTCTGAAGTATGTTCATGCTGAGAGGAAAGGATTTGTTGAGTTTGAAGTTTTGATTATTTCATCAGATGAAACATTCTTATTTATGAGTTACTGATTGAGAGCAAAAAGCTCACGGGGTGCCTGGTTTTTATTTAGAATCAGGTGAAATTTCTCCCCCTGAATACTGTTTGAAGGATAGTGGATCAAAGGAAATAAATTTTATTTTGTTTCATAAGTTAGTCTTGTGCAGTATTATCAATATCATGAGTATACAGCATAATATAGACTCAAAAAGAAAAAAGAAAACTGAAATTTCTACTTAAAAATTGGAATTTTGGTTGATATTAAAAAAGGATATATAAAGATGGAATGGCAATAGCTTACCTACAGACAGGGAGCATTGTAATGACCTAAGTTCTTGATATTAAATTCTAATAGAGTTTTTATTAACAGATTTTTCAGAAGATAGTATATGCATTACAGAATTGGCTTAAAGTCAAGTAATATTAAAGGAGCGGTACAGAATTAAGGTATTTATCTTGAGAAAGAGATCATGAAGTTGTAAAAAGTGTAGAAGTTATATGTGGAAGACACTTTAGGATTTCTCTGTGAAAGTTCATATAGCAGAATTAGAAATAGTCTAAAGAAAGGCAAATTTCAGATTTGCATAAGGAAAAATGTTAAATATTTCAAACTACCACAGATTGTCATTTCTACTTCTACAAGTTCTGCTATGTGTCACTTCCATATCACTTTTAACCTAATAATGTAGAATTCTAGACAATAGGTGGAAATAACTCATTTGAAACAATATTCAGTGTGTGTTTTAAAAGTGAAATAGGAGTCTTCATAGCAGAGAAGAAAAAATATTAATTTCTAAGGGAAAAATTAGGGGTGAAGAAATATTAATGTAAATAGGTATTGCATTTTGAGGCATTAGTGAAGAATCCAGTATTGATGAATACAGAATATTTCCATAGAAACTAAGTTCTGTAAGGGTCTGTCTAATTCTTTTCCACATGACTGGCCCTAGAACAATGACTTGTAATATTTTTGTACAGCATTTTATGAGTATGTAGAAAATTTCAAGTGTCAACAGCAGAAAAAGACATGGGCAGGGAGGTGGCATTTTTGGATCAGGGAGTTTTAAATGTTGAGAAAAGTGATACAGGCATAACTTTTCATGTTGTAGTATATTTGTATAAAAAATAATCTTACATCAAACAGAATTTTTAAAAATCCTGTATAAAAATGAATAGAGGAGGACAACTCTGGGTAAAAAGAGATAAATCTCCGACCTCAGACAACTCTCATATCCATCAATGACCTCCAAAGGACCTTCATAAACTATCTTTGAAAACCACTGTTCTAACATAACCTCTTCTTCTAAAAATAAAAAAGAAAGACAAATAGCAAATAAAACGTTTTAGTTAACATTTTCATCAATGTCTTCTTAACAAAAAAAGATTCTAAAGTTGCAAAATTATATATATATAAATATCACCTTAGGCAATTGTTTCAGTGCTGTCAACAGTCACCTAATACTTTGTCATTTCTTTTGTATTTTCTTGTTAATTAAAAAAAATGCTTTTACCAGTTTTATTAAGATATAATTGCAACTATAGCATCCTATTTTTCTAAGGTGTAAAACGTATTGATTTGATATATGTGAATATGGGAAATGATTACCACAAGAAATTTATTTTACACCCATCACCTCACATCATGACAATAATTTTGTTGCAGTCAGAACTTCTAAGGTCTACATTCTGGGACTTCTCTGGTGGTTCAGATGGTAAGGAATCTGCCTGCCATGCAAATTCAAAATATACACTACAATAATGTTAACTATAGACACCATACTATACCCTAAAATCCAATAGCATATTTATTTTATAACTGTAACATTACATTTTATATTTTGACCTTTTTCACCCATTTCCTCAACCACCAAGATACCAATTTTGGCAACCACCAATCTGTTTTCTGCTCCTATGAAATATATTCATTGTTGGTTTTTTGATCCCACATATGGGTGAGACCATACAGTATTTGTCTTTCTCTATCTGACTTATTTCACATAGCATAACACCCTCAAGGTCATTTTAATTTCATCTTAATTTTAACGTCAGTTACTACTTCCAAAGAGTTATTTGTGATAGAAGTTATCCAGTTTCTATATATTGTATACCGAGAACTTTTAGAAAGGTTTAAGAGCCAGTTTCTTCCCTTTAAATGACTTTGAATGTCTTCTTTTAGACTAGGTCAGAAATGCACTGGATCACGGTGGGGCCAAGTTGTCAAGCACGGCTTGGTAGTCTGTTGTCTCAGATAATTAGACTTCAGACAGTTAAGGACAGGAAAATGTAATTATAGGCAATAAAGGAAAGAAAGATGAATTAATTAAAATATTCCCATTCTAAATAACATAACTGAGGAGCAGAAGATAATCTAACATCTTAAAACATAATGAGAAGGAGAAAAAGGAGCATATATTTGAAAATAGAGAGCACACAGAATTTTGATGATGGAACATCCAACCCCATCTTTGCTCTTTGCATGTAATACCTCATTTAATTCCTCCAAATACCTGAAAGGTAAATGTAGCTATCCCCATTTCACAGATGAGGCAACTGTATATCAAAAGGATTAGGCGATCTGTCTTAAGGCATAGCACTTCCAAATCCTCTAACTCTTACCCAAAACCAACTGGGTTAGCTTCTTAAGCATATGGCCTTTCTTCTATATCACCTGGATCTAGACATGCAGTAAAATTTAAAAGTGATGATATTTCAAATGATTGAATTGCAATTCCTGCATTTGAATTTTAAGAAAGAAATGACATGTATGATATAATTAACTATACTAATATGTACAATTAAGTGTGTTTTAGTATGTTCACAACATTGTAAAATCATTTTCATTATACTAGTGCCAGAAATTTTCTATCGCATCAGAAAGAAACCCCATTATGTTGTTTACTTTCTATTTCACCCTTCCTCCAGCCTCAGAAAATCACTAATTTACTTTCTGTTTATTAAATTTGCTTAATCAGAATATCATATATATGTATGTGTGTATAAATATATATTCATATATATATATAGCCTTTTATTTTTGTTATGTTTCATTTAGCATAGTGTTTTCAGACTTATCCATTTTGTAGCATTTATCAATACTTTATCCCTTTTAGGACTTAATAACATTCTATGACATGGATAAGTCTATTTTGTTAAGCCATACGTCCATCAATGGAAATTTCTGTCAACTCTTGTTATTATTTAGTCACTAAATCATGTCTGACTCGTTTGAGGTCCCATGGATTGTAACCCACTAGGCTCCTCTGTCCATGGGATTTCCCAGGCAAGAATATTGTAGTAGGTTGCCATTGCCTTTTCTGGAGGATTTTCCTGATCCAGGGATCAAACTCAGGTCTCTTGAATTGTCTGGCAGATTTTTTACCACTGCGTCACCAGGAAAGTAGTTCCACTCTTTTATGAATAAAATCATTCATACTATAGACATTCATGTAAGAGTTCTTAATACCTGCCTTTTTGGTTTTTTGAAATATATAATTAGATTGAAAATTCAGTGTCATACAGTAAGGCTGTGTTTAATTTTTTGAGGTACTGACAATTTTCCACAGAAGCTGCATCCTGCCATACATATATCCATGCAAACACTTGTTATTTTCCCTTTTTATAAAATTATTAGTATTGCAATCTCATTAGTTTTGAAATGGTATTCATCTTGTATCCTTCACCCTTGCTGAATTTATTTACTGCTCTAAAAGTTCTCCTTTTTTAGTTGGTTCTTTGTTATTGCTCAGTTACTAAGTCATGTCTGAATATTTGCAATGCCGTGAACTGCAGCACACAAGGCTTCCCTGTCCATCACCAACTCCTGGAGCTTGCTCAAACTCATTGTCCATTGAGTAAGTGATGTCATCTAACCATCTCATCCTGTCACCCTCTTCTCCTCTTGCCTTCAGTCTTTTTCAGCATCAAGTCCTTTCCAAAATGCAGGGACTTTACATCAGGCGGCCAAATTATGAGAGCTTCAGCCTCAGCATCAGCCTGTCCAATGAATATTCAGAATTGATTTCCTATAGGATTGACTGTTTTGATCTCCTTGCTGTCCAAGGAACTCTCAAGGGTCTTCTCCAGCACCACAGTTTGAAAATATCAGATCTTTGGTGCTCAGCCTTCTTTATGGTCCAACTCTAACATCTGTACATGACTAATGGAAAAACCATAGCTTTGACTCTATGGACCTTTGTCAGCAAATGAGATCCCTGCTTTTTAATGTGCTAAGTTTGTCATAGCTTTTCTTCCAAAAAGCAAGCATCTTTTAATTTTGTTGGTACAGTCACAGTCTGCAGTGACTTTGAAGCCCAAGAAAATAAAATCTGTCACTGTTTCCACTTTTTCCCCTACTATTTGCTGTGAACTGATGGGACCAGATGCCATGATTTTCATTTTTTAAATGTTGAGTTTTAAGCCAGCTTTTTCACTCTTCTCTTTCACCTTCATCAAGTGGCTTTTTAGTTCCTCTTCACTTTCTGCCGTTAAGGTGGTATCATCTGCATATTTAAGGTTGTTGATATTCCTCCCAGCAATCTTTAGGGTGCTCTATATTTGCAAATAGAAATAGTTTTAGTACTTTGTTTCCAATATGGAAACATTTCTTATGTGGCTGAAGGTATAATTACAAAGTAAATCAAAGTTTCATTTGATAAAAAGATTTTTCATAATTGTTAGTAAGATAAAATATTAGAATTTGAAAACATAAGCTTTTTTTTTTTAACAGATAAAGCCTACAGGAAGCAGTATATGATGTAACTGTTGCTTTCTAGTCCTGGTGCTGGATGCAACTATCTGATTACCATATTCCTAAAATATAAACTAAAAAAGCTGTAACGTATAACAAAAGACCAGTACTATAATTAGATTATATATCTATATAGAGAATGATGTGTTTTTGTAAAATAGGGCAGGCTAAAAAGGAAATATAAAGAATAAATTCTATCCAACATTCCCTCTTTTATTCTCATTTTGAGAGCATGCTCCTTTAGGTACACTTTTCTAATAATACAACCATTTAGAGTTTTATTCATAAAATAATTAAAAGAACTTTAATGTGGTTCTATGCATGAATAAAATTAGTCAATGGAGTCAGAATCCTTTTGGGCTCCCAAACCTACGCTATCTGACTCCATTCATTTCCATTTCCTCTGTATACCCCTCAGTCTCAGACTCCATTGGGTCTGGCCTGATGACAGCACAGTATAATTTCAATTTAGTCAGTTAACATTATAAACTAAAAATAGAAAATCTGTTTATATTATCTCACCTTCTATTTTCCCCTAATTAGTATACTGTGAAAAGTGTTGCCCTTACCAGTGACCCAAGAAGAAGGAAACATGTGAGAGAAATATTCAATGTCTTTAATAGGGAGACTGGCAACAGTAAAATGTATTTTATACTATGAAACATAGTACCATATATAAGCATTTGGTATTATTTAAATTAGATAGTAAATAATTTTTAAGATGTTTTCAGCATTCAGTTCAATATACCCTTCTATAATTAGTGCACAATATATCTGTCTTAGTCCATGAAATCTAATTGATTTAAGATGAACAAAAACAAGTTACAGAAATGCTAATGCTGATTTTTTTCCCTCAGTAAGGAAGTTATTTAGAATAAATTGAAATCTTCGGTAATATGTATCAGAGTTTCTCATTACAGAATATGATCCAAAATAGATTGCAATGTTATTTCCTGGACTTATACAAATGATTGTTCAATAATTTACTCTTTAATCCTATGTAATTGAGAGTCTGACAAAAGCTGGCACTTGGATTAGAGCAACTGATGAGAAACTGCATTTCTCCTGGCATTTATGAAGTTTATAATTTTATAGACATAAGACAATAATTACATAAAGGACAGTGGTAAATATTCTGTGAGAGTTGTAGAGAGTTCTTAGAAAGTGTATAATCATGAAACTAAACCTTACCTGAGATCCAGTGAAACATTTTCCCAGGAATTCATGCCTAAGTTCAACTTTGAAGGGGATTAATATTCAGGCTGTATGTGTGCATGCTAAGTTGCTTCAGTCCTGTCCAACTCTGTGTGACACTATGGACTGTAGCATACCAGGTTCCTCTGTTAATAGGATTCTGCAGTCAAAAACACTGGAGTGGGTTGCCTTGCTCTCCTTCAAGAGATCTTCCCTATCTTGGGATTGAACCTGCATCTCCTGAATTTTCTGCATTGCAGTCAAATTCTTTGCTACTGAGCCACCGGGAAAGCCCCCATATTCTGGCTACAGAGAATATAAAGAAGGTACTTAACACTTTAGCTAAGACTCATAACACATTATTCACAAATGTCATCTTCAAGTATGTTCTATTTATTTTCCTAATTAACCCATTAAAAGATCTATATCTAGGAGGAAAGCACAAAAGATAGGTTTGTTTCCTTTGAGGAAGATGGTAAGAAAGGAGGAAAAGAAATTATTCTTTCTTACAACAAGAGAGCAATTGTTCTATCTTGACTTAGGAATCAAAGTCAATAGCTGAAACCCTCAAATAGGCTGCACAGGAGACCATCTAAGTTCTATGGAATTCTGGGAGTTAGCAAAGAAGATGGTGCTAGAATGAGAGGGTAACAGGCAGGAAGGCCAGGGGTCTCCAAATGGAGGAAAGAGGCTGCAAGTGCCAGACATTTTTCTCTCTCTTAAGCAGCAGGAAAAAACAAACCTGCCATATGTCTTTCCTTCTCTATACAAATTTAAAAGGAGGTTTCTCTTAAAATGCTGTGTTGCCATGACACCTGGTCTCACCTAAAGCTCTCAAACCTTGAGTTAACCAATACATTTCTTTTTCTTATGGAAATGTTGTCTTAAGCTATGTTAATGTACCCCAGACTCTATCTTCAAGTTGGTTCCACCAAATGGCCTAACTTACTTACTCACTCAGGTATTGTTCCCCTAATCTATGTAAACAAAACTATTTATTGGTATTCTGTCCTTCTACAAGATTCAAGTCAATCGTTTTATGACCAGGGATGAATTATCTGGTGCCATTCTAAATTTTATGACATTCCTTTCTTTTCATTAACAGACTGTGAGTGACTATATAACATACAGCTAAAGACTAGGACAGGGGTACTCTTTTGCCTCCTTCTGATGCCTATTTCAGAAGCTTTCTCTATCTCCTTCATACTTTAATAAAACTTTATTACACAAAAGCTCTGAGCGATCCAGCCTTGTCTCTGGCCCGGATTGAATTTGTCTCCTCCGGAGGCCAAGAATCCCGCGTCTTATTGTTCAGCAACAACCTTTCAAGAACATGATCAGTGATGTTGAGAAGAGACAACACCTTCTTCAAAATTTCACATAAAACATGCCTGTGATGCCACCATCCACATCACATGTTTCAGTGAAGGCTTTGAAGTTTCCCTTAATATGGCAATTGATGTCATTCTGAAATGGTAAAAGAAAATGCCCCTAACACACTGTTCACTATATTTTTGATATGTCTAGCTCAACATGCATTTGAGTTAGTACAAAATACAGACTCTGTAAGGGAGTGCCTATCCCTGCATAATGTCGTATTTTAAAGTCCTTTTAGAAATTATCATTTTAAAATCAAATAGACCAAATTTATGTAATTTAATCCAAATAATCCACTTACTAAGAGGTGGAGTGGAAACATAAACACACAACTCATAAAAAACACAAGAAACAAGTTTATTTTTTCACAATATTTTTGGACTATTTGGTAAATTGCAATAGATTGATTTAGCCTAATACACTGGGAGAAGAAAGAATCACTGTATTAGTGAGGGTTCTCAGAATAACAAGAACCGGTAAGTGGCTGTTAGTTTGTAGGCTGTGTTTAGAGGAATCTGAAGGCTTACCTGAGGCAGAGGATCTGCTTTTAGCTCGGCTTACTTACATAGCTTTTGTCAGAAGGCCTCAATCCTTCTTTAGTTATCAGCAGAGGACTCCATTTCTTGCCACATAGACTTCTGTACACTACAGCTGACTTTCATTAAAGTGAATGATCTGAAAGAGGAAGAGAACAATCAAGATAGAAGCCACAACATCTCATACAATCTAATCTCAGAAGTGACACAACATATCTTCTTCCATATGTAACTGGTTATGTGGACCTGCTCTGGCACAATGTGGAAGAAACCACACAAGAGTGTGAATGTCAAAAGGTTGTAAGACCCAGAATTTGGGCCTTCCAAGGAGGAAAAACCGCACGACCCAGTAAACCAGCCCAGCAGATGCAACACGCAAGAGGGTTTATTGACGGTTGCGCAAATGGGTGACTCTGATCTCCTGGGAGGCAGAGCGCACCGAACAGCAAATTGGGCAAGCTTTTTATAGACAAAAAACCATACTATCAGCATATTACATACGGGTTACAAAGTGATTGGTTACATGTTTGCAACGCAATCCCATTGCTACAAACTTCGCGGGCTTTTGTTTAAACTTAAAGCAATTCTATTGGTACAAACGGCGCTGGCCTTTGTTCAAACTTAGGTGCCTGCGGGCTTTTCAGCTCTCTCGGGGGCTTTTTACTGGGTGCATATTGATTGGCTGGCTCCACGTCACCCAGTGGGGGCGGGGAATCCCACCATTTCACGGAAACCAAAACCCAAGTCCCGGCTGCCTGCCAGCCCCAGCCCCGGCAGCCCCACATAATAAAACTTATTTCTCAGCTTCAAAAACCAACAAGAAAAATATCAGACACATGAATTATAGACACCCGTAAAAGGGAAACTAGATATCGACTAGTCAAAATACATCAAACAATTCGGCAGCCCCACAAGGTGATGATCATTGGTGGCCATCTAACACAGTAGATGTGAGGCCTTAAACACTTTAGTTTCCTTGTGATATAATTTGTTCATTCGTAAAACAGAGTAAACAACAACACTGACTCATCAGTTTTTTTTTGACTCATCAGTTTTAATGAAGTTTACATAAATGCTATATAAGAATCCTTGCTTATATTGTTATATATGTATTTAACACTTGAAAAAAACATAAAATTGGACTACATCTAGCCTGAATGTTATATTTTATTTATCAATACACAATAAATATACTCAATTATATATTTAAAGTAATTACATGATCAGTTAATTTGAAATAATATTTTTATAGATATGTTTCTACACTCAGCTGAAATCATCTTTTTATCCTATTAATTTCTTTTGGATGAAGAATCATTTTATTAATATTTGCATGGAACTTATTCTGTTGTCTTTCCTTATATCATGACAAGTATTTGTCAGAGAAATGAATGGCTTAGTAAATACATGAATGAAACTTTTTTTATACATGATTTGCTATAAATCAGTGCCTCACCAGAAAAGTTTTGATTTTCAGTGTACCAAAGGGATTTAATTTTTTTTTCTACCCTTATGTAGCAGTTGAAATACATAGATCCTAAGGATAACTAGAAATGCTTCAGTGTATTCTCTTGGGCATTAAAGGCTCAACATGTGACTCCATTTCTACTCTGCCCATGTTCAGAAATGAGTGAGAGAAATTCAAGAGGCAGGAAGCAGGCAATTGGAGATCAGTTTTATTTGTTACACTGTTGCAGCTGTATGGAGGACATAACTCAGATCTCATTAAAGGGCTTTCTAACACTGCCTGAATTGAGACTATCTCTCCAAACTAAGTCAAGTGATGTCCCAGGAACCTTAATGTTGGGCTGAGAGTGGGCAAACTTCCTTCTGCAGTAGGAGTCCAGAAGATGGGTAAAGAAAGATGCTGAGCCAAAGAGTTCAGTTTCTCTCCTGAACTCACAAAAGCAATGAGTCATTACTTTCTCCTGGGGGAGAAGAGTAAGAAAAAGTTTTCCCTGTGACTCTAATCAATCTTATCACATGGGAATGAGAAGCCACAAGAAATGAGTTCCTTTCCTTTTCCAAAAATTTTTGATATCTTTATAAAAATAAGTTATATAAGTTCTTTAAAATGGAAAGGACTTGAATCAGTTTTTATAAGGCAACTGTTATTATATCACAGTTTCAGAAAATACTCAGAAATATTACTACAGGTGGAAAATACATTTGTGTATAATTTTCCTTCCTGTTGATAGTGGACTCTAAATTTATCATTGTAAATAATCTGTCAATTTATTTGACCCAGAAGTTGTATATTTGCTTGATGTATTTTTCTATTTCTTTTATTTTATAATTTTCCCTGCAGGGTTTTTTTTTTTTTTTTTTTTTTTTTTTGTGAACTTTATATTGCACCTTTCCCACCTCCATGGTATTCCATCATGAATGAATCCAGATAGTCACTATCTGCTGTGAGACATCTCTATAACTGATGTGTGTGAATGCCATTTTTATAAATGTCATGTAGAATTATTAGGCAGTGATATAGAAACACACAGGTGATATCTGTAGAGTTATTTTTTCCAACTGAGACTGTCTTCAAAATTGTTAATAATTTAAAAACTTAGGAATAATTTAACATACTTACAAGCTACTAGATCTTCCAAATATTACACAAGATGCTTTCTGTTTAAATATTCCCCATTACAATTTTCCTTTCTCTTTTCCAAAGGAAAATATTGCTTATTTGGAGGGACAGAGATACAATAAAATTAAAATCTTTCCCCTCTCCTTAGACTCCTTTATGTATTTGATTGGTTAGGAAAAAAATAATCAGTCAATAATATAAAATACATGGCTATTTCAATCATTGTTTTTAACACTAGCTGTTTTATTAAGGAGATTTAAAAAAATAATTAACTACCTGGGTCTCACTGGATGCTTGACATTGTCAGAACTCATGGATTGCTTCAGATGCTCAGGCATGATTTCTAAGTCTGCTTTCAATGTAAGGAATATATGTCTAAATGCTAATTAACAACAGGGGTTATTAACCTGAAAAAGTCTTATCTTTGTGAAACATTTAGAGGTTCTTTCAATGTTATTTCCAATTCTTCATCTTTATTCTTAGAAATAAACTACTAACTACTCTCTCCATAGGTCTCAAAATGTTTTTTTCTAGCTCTTGTGTAAATAAAATTATTTATAGATACCAATCTCTATCCAATCCCATTACTCATTTAAATCTTAATAATTTTATTCATTTTTCATGGGAATTTCTTTTGTTCTTTTGAAGAATACAGTTATGGCACATTTAAGCTGTTATTGATTCATCTAAACTTTTTGATCTATTAATAAATAATGTTGGTATATATTTTGTAGTCTGCAGTTACTATCCACAATGATTTTGGAGTCCAAGAAAAGAAAATCTATCACTGTCTCTACCTTTCCTCTTCTGTTTGACTGTATCAATGAAATTAGAAGCTACCTGCTGATTGGAAGGAAAACTATGACAAAGCTAGACAGAGTATTAAAAAACAAAGACATAACTTTGCTGATAAAGCTCTGTATAGTCAAAACTGTTTTTTTCAGAAATTGTGTACGGATGTGAGAGTTGGATCATGAAAAAGACTGAGTGCCAAAGAACTGATGCTTTAGAATTGTGGTACTAGAGGAGACACTTGAAAGATCCTTGGAAGCAAGGAGTTTAAGCCAATCAATCCTAAAGGAAATCAACCCTGAATATTCATTGGAAGGACTGATGCAAAACTCGAATAGTTTTGTCACCTGTGGCAAAGAGCCAACTCACTGGAAAAGATCCTGATTCTGGGCAAGATTGAAGGCAAAAAGAGAAAAGGGAGCAGAAGATGAGATGGTTAGATAGCATTACTGACTCAATGGACATGAACTTGAGCAAACTCTGAGAGAGAGTGGAGGACAGGGACACCTGATGTGTTGTAGTCCATGGGGTTGCAAAGAGTTGGGCATAACTTAGACTAGACAACAACAACATATATTCTGTATTTTCACTTATTATTAATGATTTATTTTTCAAAATTATGCTACATAAGGCATGGCACACATGTCTAAAAGATGAACAATGAGTGAATGAATGAAAGTGAAAGTGAAATGAAAACCACTCAGTTGTGTCTGACTCTGCGACCCCATGGACTTTATAGTCCATGGAATTCTCCAGCCTAGAAAACTGGAATGGGTAGCCTTTCCCTTCTCCAGGGGATCTTCCCAACCCAGGGATCAAACCCCGGTTTCCCTCATTGCAGGCATATTATTTACCAGCCGAGCCACAAGGGAAGTCCAAGAATACTGTGTCTCCTGCATTGCAGGTAGATTCTTTACCAACTGAGCTAACATAATAAGCAAAATATAAATCCATATTTCTAGCCATGATAAATAAGTAGAAGATAGATGTACATATTCAAAATAACAATAGAGAAGGCAGGATCAAGACAGCAGAGTAGGAGGATCCTGCTCACCTCCTTCCATAGACACACCCAGTGTATACAGTGTAAGAAAACAACTCTTTCTGAGGACACCTGAAAACTAACAGAATAGTTCTTCTACAATTTAGGAAATAAAAACAAACAAGCCAAAAGCATCCAGATGGATTTAAGGGTGCAAAGATACTATCTACTCAAGACCCACACCCTGGTGGATGACCCACAAGTGAAAGGCAATATCTCAAATGCAGATGTGCTTCCTAAGGAGCAAATGCTTTGAGACTCACCTTGAGCACTCGAACCCTGGGGACTAGTACTGGGAAGATGACCTCCCTGGTTTTAAGAAAGGCAAGGCTTATATCCAGAAGAGCCAGACGGCTGTAGCAAATCAAGACTCCACTTTTAAAGGGCTGGCACACAACTTCACTTGCTATGCATCTGAGCACAGGGACAGTTCAGATTGAAAAGTGCAGGTGCTCTAGCTGGGCTACCAAAACTATCCCACCCCACAGCAAGTTCTGGTGCCAGTCACTCCCCACCAAGGTAGCAACACCTGGTGTGCACTGGCTTGTGCCAGTCTCCAGCTCCTACCTTCATATACACCAAAGCAGTGGTCCCCAGTGTACCCTGGGAGGGAAAAAAAAGCATTCTATGCCTGAATCAGCTCTAGCCCTCCTGCCAAAGTCACTAGGAATACACAGTCTGTATAGGGATTTTCCTACACATGGACACACCTTCCTGGCTGGGAGAGGAACTCTTTTGCCTAATTCATAGAAAGAAATATAGACAGTCAAACAAAATTAGAAGACAAGGGATAAAACAAAAGAATAAGGTAAAAATATCAGGGAAAAATTATGAAAAAGAGAAAAATACTTGACTTGATAAAGAGTTTAAAGTGCCAATCATAAAAACATTCACTGAACTCTGAAGAAGAATGGAGAAGCATATTGAAAACTTTCAACAAAGAACCCAGGAGTGCTGTAGAACCAAATAATTGAAATGAAAACTGCACTAGAGGAAATCAATTGGTGATAAGATAACACAGAAGATATGTAAAAAAACAACCTGGAAAATAAAATAGTTTAAACTATCCATAAGAGTTTAAATCAAAATATCAAAATGAGAAAAAGATTTTTAAAAAAATTAGAATAGTTTAAGTCTTTGTTTGTATGTTTGTTTTAATTTGTTCAGCTACTCTATGTCTTTGATTTGAGCATTTATTCAGTTACATTTAAAGTAATTATTAACAGGAATATACATATTGCCATTGTGTAACTTGCTTTCTTATGGTTTCATAATTTATTTTTTGTTCCTTTCTTCTTTTTGTGCTCTCCTACCTTGTGATGTGATGACTAGCTTTAGTATTTATACTTTATTTGGACACCTTTCTCTTTTGTATCTGTGTATCTGTTACAGATTTTTGGTTTCTAATTATCATGAGGTCTATACATAAAACATATGGAATGCTTCTCAGATTTGCCTGTTATCCTTGCCTAGAGACCATGTTTATCTTCTTTTTACCATTCCAATTCAGTAAATGTGCTGTGGAATCTAGCACTAAGGGTTTACTTACATTAATTTTGAGTGAACGGTGTGAGACTCAAAACAGTGTGAATTGGGGAATTGTTTCTACTTCAAAAGTCACCACTTTTTAAGATTTAGTGTCTTGAGAAGACAATAATTATGCATTTTTGGTCAGATCTTGGTTACATTGTGTAATAACTGAGCTGATTTGTGTATAAAACAAGAACCTATGGAGTGAGAGAAATATTTGTAAAAAATATATCTGATAAAGTGTTAATATTCAAAATGTATAAGAAAGTTACATAGCTCAATAACAAAAACAATTTGGTTTTAAAATGGCCAAAGTACATGAATAGATAATGTTCAAAGAAGACATCTAGAACACAAAAAGGTACTCAACATTTCTAATCATCACAGAAATGTAGATCAAAGTCTCACATTTTTAGGATGGCTTTTATCAAAAAAACAAGAGCTAGTAAGTGTTGCCAATAATTTGGAAAAGAGGAAACCCTAATACAGTTTACTCTTGTCAGAAATATAAATTTGTATTTTCACTATGGAATACAGGATGGATGGTGGTCAAAATATATATATATATATTTAAAAAGCTATCATATGATCTAGCAATTCCACCTTTGAGTACTTTTTTTATTTTTTTTTTTTATTTGTAGTGGATTTTGTCATACATTTAAATGAAACAGCCATGGGTTTACATGTGTTCCCCATCCCGAACCTTTGAGTATTTATTCAAAGGAAATGAATTTCCTATCCTATAGGTATAAATGCATCCCCATGTTGATTCCAGCATCATTCAAAATGACCAAATATGAAACAAATCTAGATAACCTATGTCTACTGGTGTATGAATGGAAAAAAATATGAAATATATATATATATATGATGGAATATTTTCCTGCCATAAAAAGAAGAAAATTTTGCCATTTGGGGAAAAAAAAAATGAATGGGTCTTCAGACATTATGCTAAGTGAATCAAGTCAGTCAGAGAATGATGAACACTGTATGATCTCACTTCTATATGAAATCTAAAAACATCAAACTCATAGAAATAAAGTAGAATGGTGATTGCCAAGGGCTGAGGGGTGGAGAAAATGAGGAGATGACAGCTTAGATAGAAATACAAAAGCCAAAAAAAAAAATACAAATCTCAAAAGGCCATAGATTTAATATTTGATACATATTTGATTTACTACTTTCTGATAATTTTCATTAAAATTTTTCATATTACTTAGCCACTCAGATAGTAAGATGATTGAGGAATATTTAAAAATATATTCTCACATATTCCACTCCCCTTAGGGCATTTTATCATAGGAAGAGATAAAAATTACTCAAAGGTATGACAGGTTAAGAGCTTCCCTGGTAGCTCAGCTGGTAAAGAATCAGCCTGCAATGAAGATCCCCTGGAGAAGGGATCAGCTACTCACTCCAGTATTCTTGGACTTTTCCTGGTGGCTCAGATGGTAATGACTCCACCTGCAATGCAGGAGACCTCAGTTCCATCCCTGGGTTGGGAAGATTCCCTGGAGGAGGGCATGGCAACCCATTCTAGTATTCTTGCCTGAGGAACCCCATGGACAGAGGAGCCTGGCTGGCTACAGTCCATTGGATCCCAAAGTGTTGGTCACACCTGAGTGACTAAGCACAGCACAGCACATGAAATATTAAAAAGTTTCAGGAATGTTCACTAAAATACATAATGCAAAATGGAATTAGTTATAACTTCTACTAATTTCACAATTATTTTACTATAACTAGAGGATTTTCAAAGTAGTCAAAGTTTTTTATTTCATGTCACTGAACATCTTTTTACAGAGTATCTGCTAAGCATAAAATGCTATTCTAGAAATGTAATGAATGTGACTCCATCTACATTCAAGGAATCTAGTAGAGGGATATTAGTATGTAAACTGACAACTGTAAAACACAGCATGGTGATATCTGGGATTTCAGAAAGACTGTGTTTAACAGGAAAGAGTATAGCAGCATTCACAGTGGAGAAAGAGAATGTCAGAGGTGATTCAGAACTTTTCATGAAAGTAAAGTTCAGAGTAGAAGGCAAGTTAGAATTCTTCATTTAAAAAGAAATCAGAGCAATGAGTTAATTGCTAAGTGCCTGCAACTAGCATTCTCTTTGTACAAAAAGTTCAGCTGTATTCTGTCAATCAAAAGGAAGTAGTGGGGAAAGGGCATTCTGGGTAAAGAGAATAATCCAAATTAAAGTGGAGGCAAATAATATTTGCAAAGAAAGAAAAGTGCTGCCGTTAAATAAAAAGGGCTTAGTGAAAACTTTGGAATTAAGGAAAACAAAGTTTTTCTCCACATATTTGGCCTCCAAATATGTGTGTGTGTGGGTGTGTGTGTGTTGCCTGTACCTATAATAGAGGAACAGAAATGTATTTGCAATCACCATTCAGTACTCTAAATTTATATCATATAAGATATTTCAGAGATTTATATACTTTCCTTCAAATAGAGTAAAAAATGTGTTATGACTTTGGCATAATGTATTTTATTTCCAAACAACTTTATTGTGGAGGTATGATTGACACACAAAAACATCCATATATCATATATATAACAGGAAAATATCCGAGATAACAAACATTCATGAAACCATTACCTCAATCTACGCCCTGAATATGTCCACCACTTCTAAATTTCCTAGAGCCCTCTTTATTTATTGTATTTTGTGATAAGAATATAACATTTAAAATAAACTTTGTGTACAATATTTAAATTCTAAGATTCATGTTAATTTATATCATTTAAATGCTAAGATTCATGTTAATTTATATCATTTCATTGAATACACAAAACTTATGTTAGAGCATAGAAGCTGTTAACAAATTTTCTAGTATAACAAAGGAAACACTTTTATAACCCAAATTTCTTAAGAAAACAAGTTCAAAATAGAAAAATAAGACTCAAACACTCCTGTTATTAGCTCTAAGTATAATAATTTGCAGGTAAATTAACTCTTACTGTGGTAAGTCTACTCAGCTATCAAATGAGGGTAATAATATCAAAGAAAAAATAGTTGTGATAACTAAATTAATTAATACATCTGAAGAGTTTAAATATGTCTCATAAATCAAGTAATTACAGTTTAAGAAAAATAGTTGTTTAAACATTAAAAGGGATGTATAGTGCTTAGAAGTATACATTTAGTCTAGCATTAAAAAATTTATGTAAGCACACTAAGGGTTTTTTTTGTTTGTTTTTTTAATACTTCCCTTTAGGATATAGTTTTGTTATAGCCACGTTTTCCGGGAAACAGACTCACTCAGAAGGACAATGCAGATAGTGGAGTGCAGTTTATCACGCCGGCGGGCCCAAGGCAGAGTCTCCTCTTAGCCAAGGACCCCGTCCAGCATTTGTGAAAATCTTTTATACCCTGGAGTGTACGTGTCCAAACCCACCACCCCAAATTCCTTGAGACTTACAAAGGAAGGGTAAATACAATCACAATAACCCCATCATTCACGTGTTATGTGTTCAAACAGTTGAAAATCAATAAGCCCGCGGTTACATCCCAACCAGTTAATAACTGATAAGCCTGTTGTTACATTTTGATAGACACTGTCCGGAGGCAGGGGTGATTAGTGTCTGTTTTCTCTTCTTCAAGATTCCCCTGCACAGAGGGGGGTCTTATCCTTCCATTGTCATTCTTAGGCGCTAAGCACAGAATTCAGAGTCCACTGGAGAGGTGGCCACACACGATCAGCACAGACAGGCCTGAGATGGAGTCCAGGCCCTATGAATTCCTTCTTCAGTTTGACAAGTGAAAAGTTGTGAAAATGTTATTGTAAGACCCAGAATTCGGGCCTTCGTTCCAAGGAGGAAAAACCACGCGACCCAAAAAAACCAGCCCAGCAGATGCAACACGCAAGAGGGTTTATTGTCGGTTGCGCAAACGGGTGACTCTGATCTCCTGGGAGGCAGAGCACAGCAGCAAATTGGGCAAGCTTTATATGCAGCATGTTACATATGGGTTACAAGGTGATTGGTTACATGTTTGCAAAGCAGTCCTATTGGTACAAACTTCGCGGGCTTTTGTTCAAATTTAAAGCAATTCTATTGGTGCAAACGGTGCGGGCTTTTTTCAAACTTAGGCGCCCGCGGGCTTCTCAGCTCTCCTGCGGGCTTTTTACTGGGTGCACATTGATTGGCCGGCTCCAGGTCACCCGATGGGGGCAGGGAATCCCACCATTTCACGGAAACTGAAACCCAAGTCCTGAACCCCCTGCCGGTCCTGGCCCCCTGCCAGCCCCAGCCCCGGCAGCCCCACATAATAAAACTTTTTTTCTAAGCTTCAAAAACCAACAAGAAAAATATCAGACACATGAATTATAGACACTGGTAAAAGGGAAACTAGATATCAACTAGTCAAAATACATTAAACAATTTGGCAGTCCCACATTATCAATTCAGTCCTGTCCAACTCTTTGTTACTCCATAGACTGTAGCCTGCCAGTCTCCTCTGTCCATGAGATTCTCCAGGCAAGAATACTGGAGTATTGGTCCATTAATGGACCGCAACCTGGTGGTCCGGAGTCGACAATGAGAGAATGAAAGAAGGAAAGAGGCTAATATTCCCTGGGTTACACAGCTGGCTTTCGTGTTCCAGGGAATCAGCCAGAAATAGAGAGATAAAGAGAAAGAGAGGAAGAGAAAGAAAGAAAGACACAGGGACCAAAGCTCTGATGGAGCAAAGGTGTTTTAATCAACATGGTGTGCGCATATATACTGTCTCACAAGGTAGTTATTCACAGCAAAGATAAACATTAAAATTCCAGACTTACAAAACACAAGGCGATCCCTATTAAAGAGAAAAGAGGATGCTTATCACCATAATGAGAAACTAGCAAAGGAATTGCCTGGATTCCTCAACCCCGGTAAAGGCATGCCTCTCCTCTTAATTCATGAATATTCAGGAATTAATAAGGGCCAAAGGTTTCCTGACAGATCCAAAACAGCACACAGGAAGCCTCCTGTTAAATGCATCCTGGCAATTCCCCCTGTTTTATTATATTTGTAAAAAAAAAAAAAAAAAAATTCTTGACCAAATGAGTTTGGTTAGTACTAACCAACCTTATAGAAAGGTGATGATAATTAACAAATACAATTATCAAGACAATCACCAAAGTTACAGTTCTATACCTAATGCTGTTGGTAATATTTTGAAACCATCTTTGTGGGTCGACAGGATAATTTGTTCAGCTAAAGTTTCCAAATTAGTGGAAGAGGGCAGACATTTAGAAAAGTTTCAAAGATTTCTTTTTTTTTTGCAGTAATAGTACATTCAGAGAGGCATTATCATGTAAATGAAATCAATTTGTTCCCAGTTGTAAGTACTATGATTGAATTGAACAGGAGTAATACAAAATTGGCAATTAATACAAGTTACAGATTAAATTGTAAGTGGGACATAGGTCTGTATAAAATATGACTGATTATAGCAAAAGAAACAGTTACTATGACCATGACTGGCCTCTGTGAAATGTCTAGTCTGAGTTTCAAGTTCTTTGGTGCTGGCAGCAAGTTTCTAAATGTCCCATAGTTCAGGCCCAGTTTGTTTATTGAGGATGATTTGAGGAGGAGTAGGTGCCAGTCTACTGTCAAGCCAGCCAAGAATTCCTTTGTCATGGTAATGTTTCAACGTAGTGTTAGTAACCTTTAAAGCCACTTAAGCAGCAATAATATAGAATGTTTTTTGTTCTTTCCCTCTTTCCCTGAAGTTTCAGTAGTAAACATGGTTCACAGACAGAGAAAGGGCAGCAATGTCTGAAAGTCTTCTTTTGGAGGCAGGATGAAAGCCCAAGTTTGTCAGCTGATGTTTATGCATAATTTTCCTGGGCCCAGGCAACAGAAGGACTTCATAGCTTAGAGAAATGTTAATTAGTTTTCCCTATTCCCCAGGGTGTGAGGCTTCCAGGGAGAAGGCATATGGATGGAGTTGGTTGATACACGATAGGCCTTATCTCCGTCCATTTTATCATCTGTAATAAAGGGGGGTTGGGTAATCAGTTAAGTCTGATTTGTGAATCTGGCTCTAGCAGGGAGTTGCACAGGTCAGCACAGTGATAGGAAGGTTTTCAGGACTCTAAGGCATTTCCTGTTGAGAAATCAGATTTTTAACTTTATTAGTGAGGGTTTTTATCCATCCCCAAGAGGGGAGGTCATAGGGTTGATGCCGCCAAGGGCGGTGTTTTCTGGAGATCTTTAGAGCTGCCATGACCCGTATAGGAATTTCTTCCTCCTGGGGTTCTTGTTGTTTCATCTCCATTTTGAATGTCAGTGGCCCCCTTGGGTCGAATTTTCCAAGGAAAAAGTTTGTTGGATCCATCTGGGGAAATACAAGCATATCCCTTTCCCTGTAAGATTAATTTCCCAGATTTTTATTGATTATTGAACCCAAATGGGCAGAGGAAGAGAAGTGTCCTTCAATTCCTCGAAATGTCTTTCTGCTCTTGTTAAAATATTTCCCTGTGGTAGGTTTAAAAAATTTAAAACAAATAAAGCTGTATTAACAATAGTTATAGGTTTAGAAAATATCTTATGTTGGAATCTAGTTAAGTCTGCTTTAGATAAGGAAGACAGTAGTGTACTTGTGTATTCCCATCTTTAATTTTTTATTTGTAACTTTAGTGTGTGATGTGTTCATTCGACTATGTCTTGTGTCTGTGGATTATAAGGAATACCTGTAATATGTTTAATAGAGAAAGACTGTAAAAATTGTTTAAAGTGTCTAGAAATATAGGCAGGGCCATTGTCTGCTTTAATACAACTAGGAGTTTATGGTGGAGGTTTTTATATTTTTTAATACAAAAACTGAATGAAATTTCTCTAAAATATTTTGGAAAGTTAATTGGAAATTTGTAGAAGTTTGTAATGTGTTCTCAAATTGAATAAAGTTTTATTAAAGTATAAAGGAGATAGAGAATACTTCTGACATAGGCATCAGAAGGGGGCAAAAAGAGTGGCCCCATGCTAGTCTCTAGTCAGATGTCATATAACTACCAGCAGTCAGTTAATTAGAGAAAGGAAATGTCTCAAAACTGAAGAGAATAGCACCAGGCCCTTCACCCACAACAAGCATTTTGAGATAACCTTGGCACCAGGTGAGTTGTCTAGGGCCCCAAATTTTTTACATGAATCTTGAAGAAAGGCAGGTTTCCAAGCAAATACAGTTTCATTAACATATCTTAAGAGAACATTTGCATGAGAAAAACAAACCGGTTTGTCTAGTTGGTTCTGAGCTTAGGCAGAACCTACTCGAAAAAAGTCTAAAGTTCACTAATTAACATTTCCAAAAGAAAAACGCATTGGTTAGCTCAAGGTTTGAGAATAGTTAACTTCAAGTGAAACCAGGTGTCATTATGGCAACACAGTATTTTAAGAGAAACCTTCTTTTAAATTTGTATAGAGAAAGAAAAAGAAAGAAAAAAGAAATATCACTCGTTTGTTTCCTCTGCCACTTTAGAGAGATAAAAATGTTTGACACTTGCAACCTATTTTCTCCATTTGGAGACCCCTGGCCTTCCTGCCTGTTAAGTCAACCTAGACTGGCCAAGTGAAAGACCGAAGCTTTCACTGCCCCCTGTGTGGACATGGGCCCAAAAAGTCCAGTAGGTATTCTAGAGGGGACTGCTTGAGGATAAATGAGAAAGTCATTTAGGGCTGGTATATCCATGGCAGCACTGCCGATGTTGAGGGTTTGAGGGAAGAGTTGGAATTTGCCTGCGGTTTTTGTTGAAGGGGACTTGGGGAGTCTCCTGCTTAGAGTTTCCTGGAATGGGTTTCCCTTCAATATCAAATTTATATTTATACTCTTTGGCCCAATGCATTTCTCTACCGCAGTGAGGGCAGATTTTTGTTTTGTTTTGTTTAAACTTTCTTAGGGCAGTCTCCTTATAAATGGTTCTTATCTCTACATGTAAAACATCCTTCATTTCCCTTTCTTAAGGCATTTCCCTTTCTTGTTTCAGCTAGCATTTGCATCTTTTGAGTTTCTGATCTTATACTGAGACATGCCTTCAAATAATCAAAAATAGTTCCTGTCTCACAAACTGGGGCTATAGCCCTTTTTGACATACTTGATTTACATTTTCATAAGCAAGTAATTTTTCTAGTTGCCTTTCAGCTTCTTCTCCAATTACTGTATGGCAAATAGCAGTTTCTAATCTAGCTAAGAAATCAGCATACATTTCATTAGCTCCCTGCAATATTTTTGTATAGCAACCTGTAGGCTCCCCTTGAGGAGTAATTCGATCCCAAGCTTCAAGGGCCACTGTTTTTAATTGATCATGCAACAATGGAGGACATCATATTTGAGCTTCCATAGCATCAAATTGTCCGGTGCCAGTTAACATTTCAAAAGTAATTAGGATTTGGGGAGCGCCAGCTAGGGCATTTCTGTTAGCATGATCTCTGGCTATATCTTGAAACCACATTGTTCATTGATGATACGCTCCTGGTTTAAGGAGAGTTTTTAATAAAATTCACCAATCATAGGGAATAAAGGTTCCAATAGAAGATGCCATAGCATTTAGAATCTCTCTAGTAAAAGGCGAATGTGGGCCATACATAGTTACAGCATTTTTCATTTGTTGACTGTGAACAAAGTTAATACCTTCATATTGAGGAATTATTTGCCCTTGAGCATCAACATTTCTTAAAACTGTAAAAGGAGAAAAACTCTTTGGTTTCAGACGCTTGTGATTGCAAAGCCAGCAATTCAGAGAGCCGCTGTAGCAAAGCGGGTAGATTATTGTTATTCAGAAAGATGTTGTCGGTTTTAATGTTAAAAGGTGTCTTAAGGGAGTTGTTGCCAAAATCATTAGGTTCTATCAAGGGAGAGACTTTAGGATTTGTGCCTGCTGGTAGGGGAGGAGCACTTGCAGTAACCAGAGCAGGGTTAGTAGGAAAATTCTGAAATATCTTATGTTGTTCCAATTAGGCCTTTAGTAAGGTATCATCATCTAATTCATATCCACGTAATAAGTGTTCTGCCTGTTGCCGAATATCAAGAGGGCTAGAATTACCTTGTAATGGCAGAGTCCCAGCTCCAATGAGAGCCCATAGGGGCCAGAAACCTATGGGAACGACCTTCATTAGGGAACCAACATTCAACCACTGTCTGAAGGCAAGCCTCTATTCTCTGGCATGAAACCCCAAATCTCTGAACTTTAAATAAGTGCTGAAGTAAAGTATAAAAGTGAGAGGGCTTTCCAGCTGATTGACCGGTGTCTTAATACTTACCCGCCTCAATAGGCCATGGGGGTCACTCCGTCCGAATCTTGCCATGTGCACCAGAGTCCCTGTTTCTGGGCGCCACTTGTTGGTCCTTTATTGGACCAGAACCTGGTGTTCTGAAGTCGATGATGAGAGAGTGAAAGAAGGAAAGAGGCTAATATTCCCTGGATTACTCAACCAGCTTTTGTGCTCCAGGGAATCAGCCAGAAATAGAGAGAAAAAAAGAAAGAGAGGAAGAGAAAGAAAGAAAGAAAGACACAGGGACCAAAGCTCTGATGGAGCAAAGGTGTTTTAATCAACATGGCGTGCGCATATATACTGTCTTACAAGGTAGTTATTCTCAGCAAAGATAAAGATTAAAATTCCAGACTTACAAAACATAAGGCGATCCCTATTAAAGAGAGAAGATGGTACTTATCACCATAGTGAGAAACTAACAAAGGAAATGCCTGGATTCTTCAACCCCGGTAAAGGCATGCCTCTCTTCTTAATTCCTGAATATTCAGGAATTAATAAGGGCCAAAGGTTTCCTGACAGATCCAAAATAGCACACAGGAAGCCTCCTTTTAATTCATCCTGACACTGGAGTGGGTTGCCATTTCTTCCTCCAGGGAATCTTCCCAACCCAGGGACTGAACCAGGGTCTCTCACTTTGCAGGCAGATTCTTTACTGTCTGACCCAGAATCTGACATGCTGAAATGTGTTACAGTCACAGTTGTAAGCCTAAGATATCTGAAGATATGCATGCAGCATAGAGTACTACAATCTTCTTTTACTTGTATGTTCTAAAATATTTATGGTATCAAAAAATAATCCCTGAAATATACATAGCTTCTAGCTGAACTGGAATTAGATGGATTAAGCATCGAATAACTAATTTTTTCTCTTCAAAAATGAAGCATTGCACTAAGTAGATGGGTGATGTTTGCTGATAAGGTATTAAAATTCATAACGGCAACTGGAAATGACAACAGGATATTGGAAGTTTAGATGGGAATAAAAGATAACAGTTTCTCTCAATGAACCAGCAACATATCTGAGTAGGCAGCATCCTATCCTGTACATTTCATAATTATATACTTATCAGTGTGTATCCTTAGGGGGCACTCTATTTAATAGAAAATAAATTAGGATATACAGGAGAGTGGAGAAGGAAATAGCAATCCACTCCAGTACTCTTGCCTGGAATATCCCATGGATGGAGGAGCCTTGTAGGCTACAGTCCATGGGGTCACAAAGAGCTGGACACGACTGAGCGACTGAGCAACTTCACTTTTCACTTTCATGCATTGGAGAAGGAAATGGCAACCCACTAAAATGTACTTGCCTGGAGAATCCCAGGGACAGGGGAACCTGGTGAGCTGCCGTCTATGGGGTCCCACAGACTCAGACATGACTAAAGTGACTTAGCAGCAGCAGCATACCGGAGAGGGAAATTAATTCTAGCTTGGGTAATTGAAGCTTCTAGAGTCAATGAGGTTGTTTGAGATGCTGGGAAATAAGGAATTTAAGCATATGAAATGGAGATATAAATTGTATGCAAGTTGTTAGAAAAGGAGTACATGTGCAGAAGGACAAATATAAGACTTTATTATAAAGATGATGAGTAGAACATTCTTTTTTTTTTTTCCTTGCATTGACTCTGTTGATTAGTCATGACAATAGATTTCTGTTCTGTATGTGCAATAGGAATGGAGAAAGTGGGAATATGGTTATGCTTAAAATAGTCAAGTAGCCTTAACTTCAAGGCTGTGAAGATCTGTATTATTCATATATAAGAATTCTGGAGTAGGACCAAGAAGACCAAATAAATTGTAATCTATGTTAAAAATAAAAATAGTTAGTTTTTAGAATGCAAGGTATGTCTGTATGGCTTTAAAACAAAGGGCATCATACTATAGAAAGTTAGGCTAGACAAAGTATTTACTCCAAATGCATATATCTCAGACTACAGTGATAACTCTAATGTCAGATATTTTATTGTTTAAATCTATATTTGATGTGTTCCTTACAAACTAAGGGGACACTTCATGAACAAGTGCTTCTCAATACTCTCTTCTCACTTAACATTAAATTATTTTTTTGTTCTCAATGACTGGCATATTCTCAGATTGTGAGTTGATGGGAAATTTAGGTCAAAATAATAGTTGCTTATTGAGTTGTAATGATTGACTTGAATTAAAAGTTGCAATTAATTCTGATTGTGCAATGTCAAAAGATTAGCCTAGAAAACTTCCATGTTTTATTTTTGCTGAAAAAAAATGTGTATTGAAGAAAACAATTATAAACAATTATACTTCAGGTAGCTTTTTAACAAAGTAGTTAGCAAAAAATAAATAAACTAGATTTTA
Organism: Hydropotes inermis; assembly: GCA_020226075.1. NCBI lineage: Eukaryota > Metazoa > Chordata > Mammalia > Artiodactyla > Cervidae > Hydropotes > Hydropotes inermis. The sequence goes on along the minus strand of CM035272.1, from coordinate 51,895,198 downwards.
GGCAATGCTCTGTTTTATAGAAATAACTTTCAAAACTCTGAATACATTTTATTTAAAATAAATAAAGGAACAAGAGAATGTTGGTAATATACACTGAAATTTTATGATAGAATTTTCATCAAAATGATGTTAAGAACTTTTACAAAAACTGTGAAAGGGAGAGAAATATACTAATTTCTATTTTTAAAAAGCTTGAGAACATAGTCAACATATATGCAGAAGATGCTTATTATAAAAATGAAAAAATAGTTTTCTTTATCATATTAATGGGATACCACCTGACTGTATATATTCTAAGCAGATATAGACACAAACACAGATTAAATCACATATTAAAAGCCCAGTGATATTGAAGAGAGTGAGGAGTCTACATGCAAGTGAAAATGGATTTCAACTCTACCTCCATTAACATTCTGTTGCATGACCAGATTCTTCAGATATATAAGGGAGAAAGAAGGGCATATACTCTAATCAGTTACCATTTTATTAAAAAAAAAGTTTTGTAGTGAAAATGAAAGTCACTCAGTCGTATCTGACTCTTTGTGACCTTATGGACTATACAGTCTGTGGAATTCTCCAAGCCAGGATACGGGAGTGGATAGTCTTTTCCTTCTCCAGCAGATCTTCCCAACCCAGTGGTGAGTTCATATTAATAGAAGATTGATTTATATTTATTTTTATATATAATAAATGGCATGGATTTGAAAAATCATCATGTATTATTAGCTATGTGATCTTAAGCAAGTTATTCAATTTCTCTTTGCCTGTTTCTGGAAGAAGGATAATTATGCTGCTTATTTCAAAATATTGTTATTGAAATAGGATTGGTTTAGATAACTTATATTAAAGCTTTGGAACCCCAAGAAGCAAATAGTAATTTCTCAGAATATTATTGGTTATTTTTACTTAATCTGAATTATCTTCTGTGAGATAATGGAAACTGTATATATTGGTCTCAATTCCCAGTTCGTGTTGCAGGGCTCCTTACGCCACTATAAATCTCAAATGATAAGAACACTTGGAGAATCTTCTGTTTTAATGAACTGATTCTGCATGAAATCTGGATGGCTCTGATTACACAAGGACAGAAGTTCCTGTGCTCAGGATCCTGCCATATCTTCCACTTAGTGTTAGTTCATCTGGTTATTCACCTTTATCATTTAGCATATCTTTTAATAAATGGATAAACACAAGTTTTTCCGTGATCCTTGAAAATGTTCTAGCAAATTAACTGAACCCAAAGAGAGAGTCACTGGAACCTCCCACTGCAGATGGCTGATGAGAAGCACAAATAATATCCTGGGCTTGAGACTGACTTCTGAACTGCTAGGGGGGACAGAAAGGAAAGGCTTGTAAGACTGAGCCCTTAGTTCATGGGATCTGATACTTTCTAAGGGTAGAGCATGTAAGAATTGAGTTAAACTTCAGTACATGGAATTGGTTTCACAGAGACATCTGGTGACCAGAAGTGTTAAAAGTTAAATGTTTTATGTGAGTATAATACTAAAAGAAACTTACAGGGAAGATATACATAATACGGAAGAATTGGGCTTTTGTCTATACAGAAATAAAAAAGTGTACGTTTTTCCTTTACACCTGCCATTTCTAGTCTCTATTTTGATGTATCTCTTATACTCATCATTATCCTCCTAGAAACTTACCCCATAGTCCCAAATTGGGTTGCATTTTCTTCTTTCCACTTCAAGAAACACACCGTATGCTGTTTTGTATCAATATGAATATAATATGTTGATTTATTTGTCTCCCTCTGTAGGTCATGAGTTTCTTGGGAGCCAAACTACATCCCATTCTTCTTTATATCATTTAGACTTGCATCTGTGTCTCAAACAAAGAAGCATGGCTTAAACCAGTAATTCATTGAGTATAGGATACAATGTATTTCATTTCAGAGTAGAATTTATTTTATTTAAATCCTTCATATCTTCCTTCTTGCCTTCCCAGGCGCTAGTGGTAAAGAACCTGCCTGTCAGTGCAGGAGACAATAAGAGACGCAGTTTCGATCCCAGGTCGGGAAGATCCCCTGGAGAAGGGCACAGTAACCTACTCCAGTATTCTTGCCTAGAGAATCTCCATGAATAGAGGAGTCTGACAGGTTCAGAGTGTCCCTAAGAAACAGACACAACTGAAGCTACTGAGTACAGAACAGCACATGTCCCTTCTACATAGAAACTTTCTATTTGTCCTTAAGATAAGTTTTTTTTTTTTTTTTCCCTCTGCTACAATGAAATGGCGTGTAATGTGTTGCTTTCATAAATAACCAGAAGGCAAGTCACCATGTCAAGTATATATGAAAACAATTGAAAACAATCATTCACACAGAGGATTGCTAGTTCACTGGTGTGACTTAAGACTTCATAGTATGAATGGAGTTTACAGTTTATCAGAAAGGCCTGAATGCTTTGCAGAATTGCTTTCTATTTCTTTATGTGATGTTTTTCCATGTATACAGCCCAATGCCTTCTACCAATTTCAGGACAGGTTATTTCACTGGGATTTTGTATAATCCTTATTCAAACACTTCTTCTCTTTTTAATTTCAAATGAAGTTAAGTCTTCTGCCTTCAGCTTCTTTTGCTTTAAGTAATAGACATTAGAACTGAGCAAGCATCATTTAATCAGCATCTTTATTATGGTATCTGCAGTTGCTAATAAGTTATTGCATCATTCTTAACTAGATAATAGTCCAAACTTACAGAAAAATGAGTCAAATGTGACCTAATTTTAGATTCAGAAAGCTCAGGAGAAGTCACTTCTCTGTGTCAGCGAGAAAGGTAAGATTGAAATTCAGGTCCCTTATTCAACTTTCAGTTCACTTCAGTTCAGTTCAGTTCAGTCACTCAGTCATGTATGGCTCTTTGCGACCCCGTGAACTGCAGCACGCCAGGCCTCCCTGTCCATCACCAATCCTTGAGTTCACCCAAAGCCATGTCCATTTAGTTGGTGATGCCATTCAACCATCTCATCCTCTGTCATCCCCTTCTCCTCCTGCCCCCAATCCCTCCCAGCATGAGGGTCTTTTAAATGAGTCAGCTCTTTGCATCAGGTGGTCAAAGTATTGGAGTTTCAGCTTCAACATCAACCTTATCAATGAACATACAGGACTGATTTCTTTTAGGATGGACTGGTTGGATCTCCTTGCATTCCAAGGGACTCTCAAGAGACTTCTCCAACACCACAGTTCAAAAGCATCAACTCTTCAGCGCTCAATTTTCTTCACAGTTCAACTCTCACATCCATATATGACCACTGGAAAAACCAGCGCCTTGACTAGATGGACCTTTGTTGACAAAATAATGTCTCTGCTTTTTGATATGCTGTCTGGTTGGTCATACTTTTCTTCCAAGGAACAAGCATCTTTTAATTTCATGGTTGCAATCACCATCTGCTGTGATTTTGGAGCCCAGAAAAATAAAGTCAGCCACTGTTTCCACAGTTTCCCCATCTATTTGCCATGAAGTGATAGGACCAGATTCCATGATATTAATGTTCTGAATGTTGAGCTTTAAGCCAACTTTTTCACTCCCCTCTTTCACTTTCATCAAGAGGCTCTTTAGTTCTTCTTCAATTTCTGCCATAAGGGTGGCATAGCATTTGCATATCTGAGGTTATTGATATTTTTCCCGGCAATCTTGATTCCAACCTGTGCTTCTTCCAGCCCAGCGTTTCTCATGATGTACTCTGCATATAAATTAATTAAGCAGGGTGACAATATACAGCCTTAACATACTCTTTTTCCTATTTGGAGCCAGTCTGTTTTTACATGTCCAGTTCTAACTGTTGCTTCCTGACCTACATGCAGGTTTCTCAAGAGGCAGGTCAGGTGGTCTGGTATTTCTATCTCTTTCAGAATTTTCCACAGTTTATTGTGATCCACACAGTTAAAGGCTTTGGCATAGTCAATAAAGCAGAAATATATGTTTTTCTGGAACTCTCTTGCTTTTTCAATGATCCATTGGATGTTGGCAATTTGATCTCTGGTTTTTCTGCCTTTTCTAAAACCAGCTTGAATATCTGGAAGTTCATGGTTCACACATTGCTGAAGCCTGGCTTAGAAAATTTTGAGTTGTACTTTAATAGCGTGTGAGATGAGTGCAATTGTGTGGTAGTTTGAGCATTCTTTGGCATTGCCTTTCTTTGGGATTGGAATGAAGACTGAACTTTTCCAGTCCTGTGGCCATGGCTGAGTTTTCCCAATTTGCTGACATATTGAGTGCAGCATTTTCACAGCATCATCTTTCAGGATTTGAAATAGCTCAACTGGAATTTCATCACCTCCACTAGTTTTGTTCATAGTGATGCTTCCTAAGGCCCCCTTGACTTAATGTTCCAGGATTCAACATTTGCCAATTGACACTTGATGTGACAATAATAAGTAATGTAAGATTACTCTCTTGGGGAACCTGTGATGTGAGAAGAAGTTAGATCCTGTTACTAGTTAGGTCCTGTTAATTGTAACAGGACTGTGGGAACAGAAAATGAAATAATACTCATCCACAGTGAGTAAGATCTGGAAAGGTCTCATAAAAAGGTGGTTTTTGGTTGTTCCTAGAAGGATAAATAATGGTTGCATGTATATGTGTTTAGTCACTCAGTTGTGTTCTACTCTGAGACTCCATGGACTGTAGGCCCCCAGGATCCTCTATTTGATGGTTAAAAAGAGAAATTAATTCAGGTGAAAAATAACATATTTGCCAACTCAAGATAGATCAATATTTATATTAAAATGTGGAAATTAGATCTTGAGTCGCCTTAAAAACCAATGGGTCAACTTCAGCCAATATAGTGTGCTTCATGAAGTACAATGCTTTGGAAATTTTCCTGACTTTTCTTTACCTGAATTTGAAGTTCACACACATTAAAATACTTCTTCTGGAAGGGTAGTATTCCACACTGTTTTTTGCCTAGATACCTTGAAGATAGGCATTTTATCTCTCTCTTTCTCTCTCTCTCCTAGAGAACTGACATTCAGGAAATATTTTGCATTACCTGGTTGCTATCTGTATCTTTATCCTTGCTTTATTTCTTTCAGCTCTTTATTTGGATTTGACCCATGTTTCCTCATACATTTATCTTATTCTTGAAATAATGTTCTTTATTCCACATTGGCCAACCTAAAACACGACATGCCTTCTTCCATACTTCAAAACAAAATTCTATCCTCATGTCACTGGACACAGAAGTTATGTAGATGTACAAATCTTCTTCTCCCTTCCATTTTCTAAATTAGAATTCTTCATTTCTTAATTATTTTATTAAACTTAAGATATACTGTATATAGTTAATATAGTTTTTATTCTTTATTATGATTTTATTCATTATTCAAGGGCTCCGTTTCTATATACTGAGAATTTTTTCATCTAACCCAATATTCTTTTTTCATTCTTTATTTTGCTTTAATTCTTGAGAAAACACTGACCTTGGCAGCGAGTCATCAAATAATCTACTCATTTATTTCCTAGATTTTCTAAGTTCAAATAATATTCACATACTTTTCCCTTGATCAGGCATTTTGAATAGATTCCTAGCCAGGAAGACCTAAATATTTAGAAGTGCTTCTTCATTTCTCAAAATGATGATAAGAAAGGTCAAGTTGTGCTAGTTATATCACAGAAAACAGATTTCAAGATCATACATTGCTATTGATAAAGACATGATCCTACCTTTGTGAAGTAGGAATTTGGAGGACATGGATTTCTTGGAATCTGTATTAACTCCTTCTAAATAGAATGTGTATGCCAGGAAAGAGGCATTCTAATTTGGACAGGCAAAGTTCTGATCTCTTTTTTGTGTTCAAATGGAAGTGAGAAGAGTGCATAGGATTGATTTTCACTGCAATGTGTAGAATACTTGGATTTCATTTTACTTTCTGAAAACAGAGATTTATGGGAAATGAATGCAGTCACTAGATATCAAGAAATAATTTTGGACTGTGAGAATAATTGCCACACATCAAAAAAGATCTGGAAGAGCCTAGACTTTGCACATTTTATACAGCTGCCATGTTAACCAGTCCTAAACTGTCTGAACTGAAAGATCTGGAAATATTTATAAGATGAACTTACATTATTTAAAAGACATTGTTATTTTGATGTTTCTTGTTTAGTGCAACCATCTGTTCAGTTCAGTTCAATTCAGTTCAGTCGCTCAGTCATGTCTGACTCTTTGCCACCCCACGGATTGCAGCACACCAGGCCTCCCTGGCCATCACTAACTCCTGGAGTTTACTCAAACTCATGTCCATTGAGTTGGTGATGCCATCCAACCATCTCATTCTCGGTCATCCACTTCTCCTCTCGCCTTCAATCTTTCCAAGCATCAGGGTCTTTTCCAGTGAGTCAGTTCTTCTCATCAGGTGGCCAGAGTATTGGAGTTTCACCTTCAACATCAGTCCTTCCAATGAACACCCAGGACTGATTTCCTTTAGGATGGACTGCTTGGATCTCCTTGCAGTCCAAGAGACTCTCAAGAGTCTTCTCCAACACCACAGTTCAAAAGCATCGATTTTTTAGCACTCAGCTTTCTTTATAGTCCAACTCTCACATCCATACATGACCACTGGAAAAACCTTAGCCTTGACTAAATGGACTTTTGTTGACAAAGTAATGTCTATGCTTTTTAATATGCTGTCTAGGTTGGTCATAACTTTTCTTCCAAGGAGTAAGTGTCTCAATTTAATGGCTGAAGTCACCATCTGCAGTGATTTTGGAGCCGCCCAAAATAAAGTCTGTCACTGTTTCCACTGTTTCACCATAAGTAATTTTAAATATTACATTCAGCTTTTATATATATATATATATATTTATTTATTTATTTATTTATTTATTTTATTTGTCTGCCTAGCTCTTGTCATTTATTCTTAGTATTCTTTTTGAGGTTCCATTCTTCTAACAACTTCTTAAAAATTAGTTGTCCGAGAATCTTTTCTTAGATGTCTGCATTCTTCAATATCTACAATTTTGCAGAATACACTTATTTTTAATTTCACAGATTTTAATCTCACTCTCATAGACAAGTTGTTTTAGCCCAGGTATAGTTGGACATGACTGTCTAAGCACATAAGTATATTATATACAACTGCTAGTTAAACATCTTTACTTCAGTATTCTACCATCATTAAAAGTCAACTGTATTGCATATAGGGTTATTGTTACCATCTTTCTAAATTCCATATATATGTGTTAGTATACCATACTGGTCTTTATCTTTCTGACTTACTTCACTCTGTATAATGGGCTCCAGTTTTATCCATCTCATTAGAACTGATTCAAATGAATTCTTTTTGATGGTCAAAACAGAAAAAGAGACACAGATGTACAGAACAGACTTTTGGACTCTGTGGGAGAGGGCAAGGATGGGATGTTTCAAGAGAACAGCATCAAAACACGTATATTATCTAGGGTGAAACAGATCACCAGCCCAGGTTGGATGCATGAGACAAGTGCTCTGGCCTGGTGCACTGGGAAAACCCAGGGGGATAGGGTAGAGAGGGAGGTGGGTGGGGAGATTGGGATGGGGAATACATGTAAATCCATGGCTGATTCATGTCAATGTATGACAAAAACCACTATAATACTGTAAAGTAATTAGCCTCAAACTAATAAAAATAAATGGAAAATAGTCAACTGTAAATATTGAACTAAATGTCATTCCCTAATTCATTCCCTAAATTTATTTTTCTCTGCACATTCTTTATTTCAACAAATGACATCATTCACATAATACAAACCTAGAATTCTAAGTTATTCTAAATATATCTTTCTATTAAAATCTTCATATCATTTAATCACAAACTCCTGTGAATTATGCTTTTTATTTACTCTCTTGGTTCATCATGGTCCTTTTTTATTTTTTTACTTTAAGAATTATATTTTGACATAAATAGAGTGACACCTGCTTTTGGATGCCTGCATTCTCCTTTCTCAATTAGTATATTTGCAAGCCTGTAGTCTCTGAGATGGAAATGTCATTTTGCATACCAGAAAAACGTAATTTATTAGAAAAAAACTGGGCAACTAACTCAAGGAAATCATCCATATGCCTGTCAATGACTTAATGCTCAGAATTTAAAAAGTGATAAATCTGTTCAATCCAATCCTTGTTTCAAGATTAAGTTTAGGAAGTTAAGAGATTGCTAGGTAACATGAGAAATGGAACTAAAATTTTGTAAATTTAACAGTCAAACAAGTCATGGTTGTGTGTGTGCATATGTGTGTTTATGTGTGTGTGTGCTCAATCATGTCTGACTCTTTGTGACCCCATGGACTGTAGCCAACCTACCAGTCTCCTCTGTCCATGAGATTTTCCAGGCAAGAATATTGGTGCAGGTTACAATTTCCTACTCCAGGGGATCTTCATGACACAGGGATTGAACCCACTTCTACTGAGTCTTCTGCATTGGCAGATGTATACTTCACCACTGAGCCATCTGGGAAACTTCAAATCATGGTGATTATAGGTAAATATAAGTCATAAAAAAGCTAGTTATTGTGAGAATAGAAACTTCAGGAGATGCATAGAAAAATAGGGACAAGACATCATTCAGTGCTGAGAAATGAGAGTTCATGTTGTCTGACATTTCAATTTATGTATGGTCTATTGTATCTACATAAGATTCTGTTTTTGTATCTGCACTTATAAACTTAAAATAAATTCCTCTTTAATTGAGTGAGTTTAAGTATAAATTCCTACTTCTTACGAGCAGAAGAGACTTACACTAAATGATTAAAACATTGTGAGAAATAAGAGCAGCACGCATATCAATGGTACTGTTTTCTTCAGTAAAGACACATTGTTCTTTCCTGACTTCATTCAGAAATCTTATTATTATTCTTTGACATCTTATTATCAAGTGACATATAACATTCATATAGGATCACTAAATTTGTTTGTGGTAGAATCTGGATGTTCTCAACATCTTGGAAAATATTCACTAAGTGCATTTTTATTGTTCTCCCCTGTCACTCCCACCATCATGTCCAGAATAAGTGGAACAATAAAATTTTAGTGTAGTTTATGTATCAAATGAAGCAGCGGTAAATACAATATGACTCAAGAGACATGAAATGTGAATTATCAATCAGTGGCCTACAACTATCAGTAAGAAAATATGGTTTTAAATGTGTAAAAGTGAAAATCTGGGTAACAATCCAATGAAAAACATATTTAGTAGAATTTTGTTGTTTTGGGGAGCCATGGCAATGGGGTTGTGAGTTCTAAGCCTAGTGCATTATACTATCATTTTATTTTGGTGTCTTAATTAAAGCAGAGACATCACTTTGTCGACAAAGGTTTGTATAGTTAAAACTATAATTTTTCTCAGAGTCATGTGTGGATGTGAGAGTTGGACCATTATAAAGATTGGGCCCCAAAGAATTGATGTTTTTGAACTGTGGTGCTGAAGAAGACTCTTGAGAGTCCATTGGACTGCAAGGAGATCAAACCAGTCTATCCTAAAGGAAATCAACCCTGAATATTCATTAGAAAGACTTGTGCTTAAGTGGAAGCTCCAGTACTGATGTGAAAAGTATCAGTTAGACAAAGTATTGGAGCTTCAGCTTCAGCATCAGTGGAAAAGACCCTGATGTTGAGAAAGATTGACGGCAAGAGAAGAGGGTGACAAAGGATGAGATGGTTGGATGGTATCACTGACTCAATGAACATGAGCTTGAGCAAACTGCAGGAGATAGTGAAGGACAGGGATGCTTAGCATCCTGCAGTCCACGGGGTCAGAAAGAGTTGCACATGACTTAGCTACTGAACAAAAGCAGTTAAACTACTGATATCATAGACTTCAAGCCACAGGTCTAAGAAGCTAGAAAAAGATTTCCCTGTGGGTGATGTGCACAACTGATTACTGTTGCATAACATAAACCTGAAGTGGTATGGAAAATAAATGGGAGAGAGACAGTGGAATATCTTAGAACACTGTGGTTCTGTATGGCTGCCCACAAGATTGATTAGAAAAGGGTCGCAAAGAAAAAACTGTTTATTTTTCTTGAAATTGTTAGCAAATTAGCTATTTTTATTATTCAATTAGCTATTGAATAGAAAGCTACCATGTATTTCAAACATGGGCAGAAACTTGACATTCTTTGATGATACTTGAGAGCCTTTAGAAACTAGTGCGGGCATATGTTTACTGCTCAGAACAAGAGTTAACATTGCAATATACTTCAGATGGAGGAAATGCTAATCAATAAAGTTCCATTTGGTAAAGTCCTGAGTAACCTGCTTTCACTATTTTGCAGATGGCAAGATTGGGAAGCCTGGATCTTACGAAAGTAACAGACAATCATAGGTATAGTGGAATTTTATATTTCCAAAGAAATGCAGTTCTCTTTTATCTTCCCACTAAAACAGCATATTTTCATGTGCCTATTTTGTTAGATATTTGGGACTGGTAGTTCAAGGCCAGAAGGGCTTAGAAAACAAGTATATCTCTTCCCTTCCAGTTGCTTATAAAATAGTTGGGTTGATAAAATATCTATAATACAATTCTGGAACACTTTATGCAAACGATAAAAGTTCTTGTTGTTTTCTGTAGAGCACTGCTTCTGCTTTGCAGAGATAGGCTAGAGTAAATAATTTCCTTTTTTATAATAGTAGGTCCTTTTGCATGCCTGAATCTAATACTAACTCTAGTTTTATAACTTGCAACTGAAATTCTATATCAAGTGAAATGCAAAAAAAAATATGTACATCAGTCATCTTTTAAAAGCACACAAGTTCTTTTTTTAAGCAAGGAAGCTTCAGTCTGAGGCACTTTCTGGAGTATTCTGCTAGATTTTATTCTAGGTCCTATTCAGGATTCTTATCAACATTACACATTGCAGCATTTATATTAATCATAACTATCAACTTTTAGAGTGACTTTAAGCTGAGATAGAGCTAATGAAAGGTACACACAACATTTATTAAGACACTGTCAAACAAATACAAATGTGACCTGTAGATATTTAATATTATGTTAACACACATTACTACTAAAATAAAATTAAATTTTGTAGATATGAAGAAACTATTATTTTTCCTATTTTTCTTTTGATGGTTACTTAATTTTGCTTGCTCAGTTGCATCAGTCATGTCTGATTCTTTGCAGCCCCATGGACTGTAAACTGCCAGCCTTCTAAATCCATGGATTTTCCCAGCAAGAACTCTGGAGTATGCTGCCATGGCCTCCTCTAGGGGATCTTCCCAAACCAGGGATCGAACCCTCATGTCCTGCATCTTCTACATTACAGATGGATCCTTTACTGCTGAACCACCAAGAGAGCTGGGTTACTTAATTTTAGAAAATCATAAATACCCAGATATTAATGTATTTATCATTATTTATAGAATTTATGTGTTTAGGGGGAACCAAGAGTCCACTTGTGCATCTGAGGAAGACAAATCTTCAAAACCAAGATGTCAACCTTGAGCAGAAATTTAAAATATTGAGTAATTTTCCTGGACTGCTATGTGTTATAAATATCAAATAAAGCATGTGATCTGGCAATAAGAAACCTCAATTATTTTGTTTCCTGAAGTAATCAGGAGAGAAGGGTTTCTATGCTTTATATACAATTTGGTTAACACCTACACTTTTGAGATTGATTTAAAATAATGCTTTTTTTCCTTCTCTTATGGAGTCACTGAACTTCAAAAATAAGTTAAGATTTCATGAATTACAAGAACTGATTTTGTTCTTTAGCTTTTCAATATTTTCCCAGGTCTCCATGAATATAACATCTGACAAGGAAAAAGAGGTTGAATTCTAACATGTCCTGTTAGCATGCAATCATATCTGACAAGAATAAGTCCAAAGCAGGAGATTTACAGAAACAGTTCCAGATTTCTCTATATTCATTAAAATTAGCCTTTGTTCATTAGAGAAAATTTAAGGATATGAGGAATTCAGGGAAATTTCTGGAATTAAGCAGATGACAATTGTGAGCACTAATAGAGGAAATACATGTTTAGTTTCTCTGAAGGAAAATATTATTCATCATGAAAACAAAAATCTGCTTTGGGGATTACTGTAGCCCATGAACCTGCTAGAACATACATTAGCACTCTCTGTGGACAGAAAAGAGAGGGAGTTTCTCACTCCAAAAAAAAAATATATATATATATATATATATATATATATAATTAATATATATTAATCAATATATTAATATGTAATATAGATAATAATAATTAATAATACTTAATATAAATTAATATATATATAACTCAAACAGTTCTGGGACTCTATAATATGGTATTTTTTAGCAGTTAGAAATATAGTAAGTAGCTCTGTAACATTAACCAAACTCAAAATACCCAGTTAAATAATGGCTACCTTCTTCTTTGCTAACTGGGAAAATCTTGTAGATGACTCCAACTAATCTTGGAGAAATAGCAACGAGTGATCCTGATAAAAGGATACCTTATTCCCCTACTCAGAAATTGAACTTGCGAAGCCTGGATAAAACCAGGACTCCTACCTACTAAACCATCAAGGGTTATGGGCTAGAAGCAAAGTTTCCCTGACTCTTACCCCTATTGAAAGCAAAATTGTTTAAAGGAGACAAAAACTTTGAGAATAGATACAAAATTTATTGGGCTTCTCTGGTGGCTCAGAGGTTAAAGTGTCTGCCTGGAATGTGGAAGACACCGGTTCGATCCCTGAGTTGGGAAGATACCCTGGAGAAGGAAATGGCAACCCACTCCAGTACTCTTGCCTGGAGAATCCCATGGACAGAGGAGCCTGGTGGGCTACAGACCACAGGGTCTCAAAGAGTTGGACGGGACTGAGCGACTTCATTTCACTTAACAGTTTATTATTAGAAATTCAGCGTGACACAATGGGAGACCACGGCAGAAAAGCAGTTTGTTTATTTAAGACTGGAGCAAGATAGAAATACACACCTAGAAAAAAAAAAAGGGTATGGGGGAGGAGTGCAGTAAAGAGGTGATTTAAATCACTTATAGAGGACAGTCCTTCCAGGTCTTTGTTTACCTTTGGCAAATTACCTTTTTTTCTTTTTTCACACCTGACTGTTCCTAAGACCCTCCCCAACATGCATGTGCAGATTTTTGCTAAGAGGGATCCCATTGCATGTGGGTGTATGTGTACACTTATTATGGGGCCAATATAATAAGGTGGCCAAAAAAGCCACCTCCTTTTTTGACCCTCAAGGACTCTTCCTGCACATGTGCAGACAGGAAAGTTTTCCTTGACCTCAGGAGCAGTCATCTTATCTTTTTAATTCAACAGAGGTAAGCTTTTGTTACCAGCTTTGTCCTTGGAGTGTGTATGGATAAAAGAATAAAGCTTCAATTTTACTCCACTTGACAAGCACCAGGTGTCCAGTACAGGGGCCATCTATTTTTCTATCTCACACCCACAAATCTCCCTCTTTATCTGTGCTGATGCCTCTCCACAGTGTATTCCTTTATTTGTTTCAGCAGTACTTGAGGATTTCTACAGAAATAAGATATACTTGAGGATCTAGGGGAACCATGATACAGGAGTCAGCAGGATTTGTAGTCAATTTTCTTACATGTTTCGTATGTGGGGCAGACAGTGGTTGCAAATGGAGACAGAATGTTGCTAATCTGACTTGGGAGGGATAAAGTTCATTTGCTGATCCCTGGAAAGAGATCCATAAGAGCAGATGAGGATTTTTTGATGTTTGTAAAAGGTGTATCAGATGATAAGCCCTAGAGAGAGATAGGTGTGTGTAGTAAACCTGGTACTCAACTTGAGGTTCTTAAGAGTGCTCTTGAGATTACAACTGTGAGTGAATTACCCTGTCTAAGTAGTGAAACATGCAACTGACTAAAATAGTTGAGAAAATAAGTTAAAATAAAATTAAAAAAAACAACATAAAAATTACATCTTAAGCATTGGATAAATTAGTACTGTTAACAACTTGCAAGATGTGTTTAAGAGTGGTGATCCTTTGACAGTGCTTGAGGAAGGGATGAATGGGTCTACACCTACTGGTTTTTAAGAATTTTAAAAATAAATTAAACATTATTTATGGAATGTATGAAACAGTTAAAAATATGTGACCAGGACAATTTGATTCAACTTAGAGGAAAGTAATGGATTATGGTGTGAGATAGTGAGATGCATGGAAGTTCTATTCTATGGCAGATATGTTACTTGGCTTCTGTTTGAAGACTTTGGAAGGGGAGGGAGGTTTTCATCAAAGATGAATCCCTGTCCCCATACATCCTTATTCTGAAGATTAACAATATCTTATGGGAATCTGTGGCAAACCAGCACAGTTTAGCCAATTGGACCATTTTAAAGGGCTGACTTCCAAGCTCCCTCACTCTAATCACTCAAAGGATAGGAATGACCTGAACCAACATCCTCGGGGAATTTTCTCCACTTTCACAGCCTTGATATCAATGATCTCAGTGCTGCTCTGCTAGCTTTCTTGTGACTAGTTCCTACACATGCTTCCTGTATCTGCTTAAATGTCACCCTCCCTGAGAAACCTCCATTAACCTATCTTTCTCATTTCCAGTTCTCTTCCCATTTCCTGAGTCTGGTAACAAAGATATTTAAACTGTTTTATTTATTCCTGAACAAATGTTATTTATTTGCTTAGTCTTTATTCTCCCTATAGAACATAAATGCCACAAGAGGAGAGATACTGCACAGTTTACTGCTATTCTTGCCTAAAAATATCTGTGATATAAGAATTAACTGATATGAATGAATCAGTTTCCCTGAAGAGATTGTGAATTCAAGGAAGTATTGCACAGGCTAGAATAAAACAGCTACTTTTGATAGGCAGTAAATTATCTCTGGTGATGATTGAAGAATTTGAAAATAATTTTTAAATGGCATTGTATTTCTTACTATGTGCAAATATGCTAAGTCATTTCAGTCATATCTGACTCTCTGTGATCCCATAGACTGTATCCCACCAGGCTCCTCTGTCCATGGGATTCTCCAGGCAAGAATACTGGAGTGGGTTGCCATGCCCTTCTCCAGGGGAACTTCCCAACCCAGGCATCAAACCTGAGTGTCCTGTGGCTCCTGCATTGAAGGACAGATTCTTTGCTCTCCTCTAAACACTGGGGGAAAAAAAGTTTTTTTTTTTTTTTTTTTTTGATAGGTAAGTTCACCATTGAAATTTATGCTCATTGCAATTAAAGTCAGTCCTTATCGATATCCAAATACAAAAAAAAACTTAGGACAATCACATCTATTTCAAACTGAAATCAGAATTGTACAAATTACACTCAGGAAAATAAAAGCTTATATGACAAAATTTTTCTAGACATGATTAGAACCAAGATTTCACAAAGCATCCATATTATTCTACATATTTCAATATTATCGTAAGATTTTGAAAGGTTGTTGCTGAACCTTGAAAAGACACTGGGATTCTTGGCCTCCGGAGGAGAATTCAGTCCAGGGCCAGAGAAGAGGCTTGATCACTCAGAGATTTTGTGTAATAAAGTTTTATTAAAGTATAAAGGAGGTAGAGAAAGCTTCTGATATAGACATCAAAAGGGGATAGAAAGAGTACCCCCTCGCTAGTGTTAGCAATGGAGTTATATAATCTCCAATGAATCCAAAGAATGTCTGGAGGTTGTAAAGAGCTCACCAGACCTACTCCCATAATTTACATTTTAAGATAACAGGATTATCTAGAAGGTTTAATCCAGAGACTGTCCTTAGGCAGAATACATTATCCATACATAATCCTACGGAATGTAAAAGGAAAATAAAGCTTGTCATTTCTTCCTCCTTGAGAATTCCAGACCACTCTCTCCTTGGGGACCCCTAGACTTCTTATCAACCTACCTAGGAAATGACTCTCTTAGTTTGATGGAAAGATAACTAGATCTTAAAACAGAAAATACATAACAATTGAATCCCAGACATAACAAAGACCATTTAGTAGTGTCATGTGCAATTAATTGATTAAAATATATATATTGCATTGGCCACAAAGTTCTTTAGGATTTTTCATATGTTATGGGAAACCCCAAACAAATCTTTTGGCCAACCCAATGTATTATGGGATGACATAAATCAAATTATCTTATCCAATGTACTAAGAACATTATGTTTAAATAACCTATTGACAAAGGAAGATAGTGATAACTTGAAAATATGCTGCATGAAGAATACTGGAAGCACAGTAAGTCTGATTCTGGTGAGAAAAGGACTCAAAATGTTATGCCTGATGTCCGAATCCCCGAGCGGGAAGAGAGAAGGCTTCCAAGACAATGCAACTTGCAAAAAAAAGGAAGTTTATTGCTGACTCGAGTCAGGGCTCCTGCTGCGCATCCAAGTGGTACAGGGTCAGAGAGCACTGAGCCCAAGCTGTTACCCAGTTTATAAGGTGTGCATAAGCAGTTGGTAGCTGGGTTAAGCGGATTGGTTACATGTTTGCAAAGTAATCTTATTGGCCCAAACCTTCGCGGGCTTTTTTCAAATGGGCGTTCGTGGGTTTTTCAGCTTTCCCCTGATAGGTTCCCTTTTTCTTGTTAGGCGCATGTTGATTGGCTGGCTCCAGGTTACCTGATGGGGGCGGGGAATCCCACCATTTCAGGGGAAACCGAAACCCAGGTCTGGGCCACCTGCCAGCCCCGGCAGTGCCACAAAAGTTGGTACATTATAGGGTGAAAGAGAAAAGCATTCATCACGTGTCATGTAGATAATAGAAATGGGAGCAACAGAAGTTGTATCTTTAAAGGTTCTAAAATAAAGAACAATTTACAAGGCTCTATGGTTTCTTCTCAAGGGCTGTAGATAACATTCTGAGCCGTATCCTGTGAACTGTCTTGTAGATACTGGAATCTCGACTGGATTGGAAAAAAGTTAACCACATGATGACCAAATTGTAACCACAACATAAGCAGCCACAGTTTTGAGAATTAGCCTCAAAGAAATGGAAACAAACTTGTTTGACCCTGGAACTGAAGATTAATTGTACTCAGAACAATCAAAATGATAATGGTCAGACCATGGATGACCAATTTCAAGATGACTGTCAGAGATCACTGTGCTGTTTCTGCATATAGTTCTCTCCCTTTGTCTATAAAAACTCTTGTCCCCTGGTTGCCAGTCAGGGAGTTGGCCTTTGAACAGACATCTGCCCTCTCTGTGACCCCCCACCTTGCTTGCCAGCATCCAAAATAAAGCAAACTTTCCTTTCTACCAACCTGATCTCTTTAATGACTTTTGAGAATGAGGAGCAGGACCCTGGGCTTAGTAACACTACTACAGCGTGCATTATTGGTGATGTTGGTCTTTCTTATCCTTTTAGTAGCTTTTACATTGTTTTTGCAGTTGCTCAAGCAAAGACTAAAATGTCTAGGTTTTGCAAAGCATTAACACTAGTTTATGCCAAATTACGCATGCCTTTTGCTTATCTCCTTCCCCAGAGTGGGACAAATTACATGATGATTCAGGCATTTCTCAAACTCTGCCAACAATCTTCACCTTTGAGTACCAAGAATAGTTCTGAACTTATGAACTCTAGACTTTTCCTGTTTCTTGGATTAAGATGCTAAATACAGAATGTGCCTAGGTTTTCTTGCTTATGAATGCTATTATATTCACAACCTTCTCTTCAGTGTAAGTCATTACATGATTATGCATGTAACTCTTGTTACCACCATTCTCCCCACTGCATTCTCTAAGCTGCAAAGAAACAAAGATTGAAAATAATCTTAAATCCAAGAAAGAAAATAGTCTGACTGGTGATTTACCTAGAAAAATAAATGAACCAATCCAAATATATTTCTCTACACAATTTTGCTCCTGTGAACTGCAGCTTATGAAGAATTTAATTCATTAATTCAACAAATATTGTTGAGTGTATCTGATGCTTCAGATATGTTGTTTAGAAAAATAACTGTATTGGTGAACAAGACTTAGTCTTTCATCTCAAAAAATTTTTAATGTTAAGTATTTAGAAAGTTAGAAGAAAGTTTTAAAAATTTTAGACAGGATAGAGAAGGCAATGGCACCCCACTCCAGTACTCTTCCCTGGAAAATCCCATGGATGGAGGAGCCTGGTAGGCTGCAGTCCATGGGGTCGCTAAGAGTCAGACACGACTGAGTGACTTCACTTTCACTTTTCACTTTTATGCATTGGAGAAGGAAATGGCAACCCACTCCAGTGTTGTTGCCTGGAGAATCCCAGGGACGGGGGACCCTAGTGGCCTGCCGTCTATGGGGTCACACAGAGTCGGACACGACTGAAGTGACTTAGCAGTAGCAGCAGGGAAATATATGAGTAAAAAAAAGTGAAACTGTAATGAATGCAGTCTCTTTGACTTCACACTGTATTGCCTTAGTATAGTCTATTGTCTAACAAGTTTTAGGAAAGTTCTTTGTCTTTTACTCCTTTCTCATTACATTCATTGACACCAGAGCATTATTGGGAAGAGAGAAGATGATCAAGAAAAATATTGACTGAAAGATATCACACAACCTAGGAGTAGTGAGTTAAATTTTATTTGACTTCCTTTCTGAGGATTATAACCCAGAAGATAATTGCTCAGATATTCTTGAATAACTGCTCTAATGAGGTAAGGCAAGAACCTGGATATATGAGTTTTCTGTTGAGGAGTAGTGAGTTAAATTTTATTTGACTTCCTTTCTGAGGATTATAACCCAGAAGATAATTTCTCAGATATTCTTGAGTAACTGCTCTAATGAGGTAAGGCAAGAACCTGGATATATGAGTTTTTCTGTTGAGGGGAGGGATGTAGGAAATCATCAAATGATTACTTCTAATCACAAAGAACAGGCCTCTCAAGTTAATTGCAGTGCTTTTGTGTGTATGGTGTATTGCTCTTCATCCTGTTCATGACACCAATTGTCTTGCTGTTCACAGCATCTGCACTGTTCACCCAACCCAGGGTAGGCAAGGTGCAAGCTAAAAGGCTGGAAGGAGATTTGAAGAGCCATAGGAAATGTAGACATGTTTATCTTCTCCTGGCTGATGCAGCAGCCAGCAGCTATAGCAGCAGCCATAACATTACCATGATATAGCAATAACATAGCCATAACACAATCTCATATAACATAACCATGATGCCACTCCATTGTTGCCCCAGTTGTAGCAGTCGGGGCATCCGTGGTGAAGCTCTCACAGGCATACTACACAAAGCAGCTCCTGCCTGACATGCATGTACAGTGCTATAAGTGATCTCAGCTGTTACATAAACCATGTGATGTGCCTGCAAAGTGCTATAAATAATCTCAGC
Organism: Hydropotes inermis; assembly: GCA_020226075.1. Lineage (NCBI taxonomy): Eukaryota > Metazoa > Chordata > Mammalia > Artiodactyla > Cervidae > Hydropotes > Hydropotes inermis. The sequence continues at coordinate 51,875,957 of CM035272.1, read as the reverse complement.
TCTTACATAGTCATTATTTACAAAACGTGGGGCAAAAATTCCTGAACAGAGCATCTGGGCTAATTTGCTCTCTCCCCACATATGGGAAGATGCAAAAGTATGTTTGTTCAAATTATTCCTTAGATATACTTAACTATTTAGGGGCAGTGTGCAAAGTAAAGAATGCTTCCTGTTTTCTTCCATCTTACGTTCCCCTCAGTGAGAATTGTCAGTGGGTGATTGCACTGGCTAATGGCCTGATTCCTGTAGGACAGAAATTGTTACTGACCATGTTTATGGTTTTCCTTAATCCTTAGAGATAGGTAAAACATTAGAGAGGAAATTCAGGCAAGGCCATTTTGGGACCCTTGTTGCCTCAGAGGAGACCAAAACCAAGTAACAGTTTCCTGGACTCACTCCCCTAGACAGGGCACTGGAGAGCTGGTTCCCTATATGGGGGTGGAGTGGGTTAGGGTTTGGGCTGGAGTGGTGGCTTAGTGGGTTGGCTGGTGGTGGTATGTGCAGGGAGCATTCACAGTAACCTGTTTTTTCTCCCAACACCCTGAAACCCTGTTTTTTGCCCCTGGCTCTGGTTCTTTAGAAGTGGAAGCTGGGCTTTTGGTTGTTTTGTATCTTGAGGTCTATAATTTGTCCCAGTTGTACATGCATGGAGTTATTTTTAATCCCTTATAGATTCATTGTATTTTGTTTCTCTAGGAAATGTTTGTCCAGGTGAAGCACTGTAGCAAAGAGACCTAAGTTCCAGGTCCCAGGTCCCAGCATGCATTAGAATGGTGGGAACATCCTTCACTTATGAAAGCATCAAGAAGACTTCTCCCTCCTACTTCACGTTTCTCCACTTCATCGTGTGCACTTACTCACCTTGCTGTTGTCTTTAGGCACTCATTCATGTCCAACTCTTTATGATTCCATGGACTGTAGCTCCTCTGCCCAGGGGATTTTCCAGGCAAGAATACTGGAGTGGGTTGTTATTTCCTTCTCCAGGGGATCTTCCTGAAGTGAAGATGAGGAAAACAAAGTAATGGAAGTTATTATTATGATAACCAGAGATTCCCTCAAATGCTTTTGCATGGGAAGTAACAATTCAAGTAGAGAAGCAAAAATGCCTGGGGCTCTCAGTGGTATCCCAATAGGTCTTAGAGAAACAACTCAAGAGACAGGAATTGAATTTACATTATGATACAATGTAACTCTTTTTCTTATCTGCTATTGGATAGAATTAGTGAATGTAATGTCAAGAATCTCTATTAAGCACACATCCTCCTCATGATTTCAAATTACACTCAGCCATACCCCAAGGAATAAACAGAGTCACAAAGGATAAGTAAAGGAGATCCAGGAGGAGAAGGGCAAGGAATTTATGGGATTGATACTATTTTCTAACTGCTTCAAATTATGTTTAAATCCTGAGCAGTTTCAAATTTTCTATTTTGCTTTATTAACCCCTTAGTGTGTGTTTTTCAGTTCTGTGTATCAGTTCAGTTTGTGTACGACTCTTTCTGACCCCATAGACTGCAGCACACGAGGCTTCTCTGTCCAGCACCAACTCCAGGAGCTTGCTCAAACTTATGTTCATGATGATGATGTAATGCCATCACATCAGGCAAAATGGTGATGCCATTCAATCATCTCATTCTCTGTCATCTCCTCCTCCTGCCTTCACTTTTTCCCAGGATCAGGGTCTTTTCCAATGAGTCAGCTCTTCGCATCAGGTAGTCAAAGTATTGGAGCTTCAGCTTCAGCATCAGTCCTTCCAATGAATATTCAGGGTTGGTTTCCTTTAGGATTGGTTGGTTTAACCTCCTTGCAGTCCAAGGGATTCTCAAGTGTCTTCTCCAACACCAAAGTTCAAAAACATCAATTCTTTGGGGCTCAGCTTTCTTTATAGTCCAACTCTCACATCCATACATGACCACTGGAAAAACCATAGCTTTAACTAGATGGACCTTTGTTGGCAAAGTAATGTCTCTGCTTTTTAATATGCTGTCTAGTTTGGTCATAGCTTTTCTTCCAAGGAGCAAGAGTCTTTTAATTTCATGGCTGCAGTCATCATCTGCAGTGATTTTTGAGCCCAAGAAAATAAAGTTTGTCACTGTTTCCACTGTTTCTTCATCTATTTGCCATGAAGTGATAGAACCAGATGCCTTGATCTTAGTTTTCTGAATGTTGAGCTTTAAGCCAAATTTTTCACTCTCCTCTTTCACTTTCATCAAGAAGCTCTGTAGTTCTTCTTTGCTTTTTGCCACCAGGGTGGTGTCATCTGTGGATCTAAGGTTATTGATAATTTTCCCAGCAATCTTGATTCCAGTTTGTGCTTCATCCTGCTGGCATGTTGCATGATGTACTCTGTATTTAAGCTAAAAAGCAGGGTGATGATATAGAGCCTTGACGTACTCCTTTCCCAATTTGGAACTAGTCCATTGTTTCATGTCAGGTTCTAACTGTTGCTTCTTGACCTGCATACAAATTTCTCAGGAGGCAGGTCAGGTGGTCTGGTATTCCCATCTCTTTAAAAATACACCATAGTTTGTTGTGATCCACACAGTCAAAGGCCTTGAAGTAATCAATAAAGGAGAAGTAGATGTTTTTCTCAACTCTCTTTCTTTTTCTATGATCCAATGAATGGTGGCAATTTGATCTCTGGTTCGTCAGCTTTTTCTAAATCTAGTTTGAACATCTGGAAGTTCATGGTTCATGTACTGTTGAAACCTGGCATGGAGAATCTTGAGCATCACTTGGCTAGCTTGTGAGATGAATGCAATTGTGTGGTGTTTGAATATTCTTGGCGTTTCCTTTCTTTGGGATTCAACTGTGATAAAATCATTTTTGAAGTTTTATTGCCAAGCCTCATATTGTAGAATTGGCAAATGGATGGAAGTTTCAATACAAAAGCCTCCCACAGGAGCAAAGCTAGTACACTTACCTAGGATATTTGTCATATCATACCTCCCTATTCAAAATAATTTTTTTTTGCTCTTCTTATAGCTCTTCTGCTATAAGCTTTTTCTGCTATATGAATTCATAGAATTCACATAATTGTAGAATTATTCAGGTTAATTTTTGCAAAAGAAATTTTGTACTGATTTGCTCTGACTTTGGTTTGGTCCACTTTTCTCTTGTTGTTCCTCATATAATCTAACCATACACTTTATATAATAACTCCAACATTCACAACTATTGTTTCATATATGATATTAGCTTGTTTATTCATTAATATATATATTTTTTGCTTCTGAACTGTTTATTTCCCTTAGTTTGATAATAGGCTTCATAAAAGCCAAATGCTTTCTAAAGGTTCATTATGGTGATCCCAGAATTTAGAATACTACATGCCTGAGACTTAGCGATACAATAAAACACATATATTGAAGAATAATTAATTAACTTGAGCATCAAAATGTAAAACATGTTTTCTTCATATTTAATAGTATAAGAGAGATAAAGTATGCATTCAGAAAAAAGAAAATAAAGGCTAGAAGCATCAAGGCCAAGTTCAAGAAATCTGTGAAGATGTGTGTGCATAATCATATAAGGATTCTTCTTACTATACTGCTTTTAAAAAATTTTACTTTATTTTTCCATGTTAGTGCCCTTGAAGAAATCATGTATTATAAATAGCTGTCAGATTTAAAATTACTTGCAAAAAATAACTTTCTCCAAGAGAAAATAGGATAGTAGTTAAACTAGGAATATAAACTTATCAATTCTATAGAATATACAATGTACATTGGCCATAGTTTTCTTATAAGGTGGCTTCAGTTATTTTAATTAAATGCAGAGTTAAAGTAAATCATAATTCATCGAAGTAAAAATAAAGTCTCGCTTAATAATTAAAACCATTATATAACCACAAATTTGTAAACTTTATACATGAATTTCAGAAGATGCACTATTCTGCTTTCTGAAGGTGAAATCAGTACACTTTTTATTTTCACACTTTAGAGATATTTTTACTATGTCTTTGTGAAACTAGACTTACTGTATATTCAGGTGCTGTTGATTAGAACTCTTCTAACCTCTTTTAGTCTCTCTCTCTATTCACACACACACACATTCACCCAAAGACTTAAACTAAAAAAGTAACATACTCTTTGTAATTCAAAGCCTATAATGATGACAATGTCCCAAGGAATATTGTTGTTCCATTAGTCAGGTTACACTCTTTGAGATTAAGGTCTTAGACATTGTTTGATCATGGGTTCGCTTGAAAGTGGAGCCTAAGGCAAGAATTAACTGCTAACAATTTTTTGTTGAAAGAGGTAAATGCCCAAGGCCATGAAACTAAAGAAAAGGGAAAACTAAGCAAAATAGACTTGGAATTGATCAATGGATTACTACACTGGCAAACAACTTCACAAAGAGATACAAGACAAAGCATATTGCTCAACTCTGTATGCCTTGCTCATTATACTTCTCAAGAACATTAAAAGGACAAACATTCACCTATCACAGTGCACGAGAGAGCAATCAAAGACAGATTTTTTTCTGTGTGACTCTCCTATTTCTGGCTGGTAATATTTCAGCCCTTGAGAAGTATTTCTATCTTTCTGGTTTGCACAATCTGCTCCAAGGAGTGCACTCAAGAAGCCAGATCCTACATACAATGCTTTGGAGACTTATTTATACATGGAATTGAATGGGGGTGATGTAGTATGGTGCAGCATCCTAAGAGAAAGAAACTAGGAGGAAGTCAGAAGACTCTGAGAAAGCACACAAATGTGTGTTCCAAAAAAGCAACTGAAGTCAGAGATATATGGGTCCATTTCTCTATCCACTATTGTCTAATAGTTTAACCAGGTAGAATTTAACCTTTCTAGCTTTTGTTATTGTTCTAATATACAAATCATTTTGTATCTTAAAACTGGGTTTAAAAGTATTTTTATGCACTGAGTATTAATGCATGCAAATTTAAAAATATAATTTAGGAAGAGAAAAGAATTCCATGGTAGAATGTAGATGGTGACAAAAGATCTACATTATGCATGCTAGAATTAACCTCACTGGAAGAGTAGGGAGTCACAGCCATGGACTTAATAGCTCTCAAAATGCATTGATCCTGGAAGACTGAAAACAAAAGGAATTTTACATGAGTGCTGTGATATTTTACTGATATTGTTGTATTATTACATATATTTTATAATTATATTATTATACTACACTGGGATAATGATTCTAATATTGCTATGCAGGTATACTGGAATTGAATACTTAAGAAAATGATTAGAGGATGGTAGAAGCAGGTTTTCTCATTGGTGGAGTGAAAAATTACAGATAAACAGGGAGGAGTCCAGAATGATTCATGTGCTATTGTATTAGAGGTAAGGACATCAGTATGAACTGGGATTTATATTTATATAAATAAAGACCAATTAACATATGTTTATATATGTATATATGTACAGGTTATTGAAAATATAAGCGTGTGTGTGTGTGTGTGTGTGTGTGTGTGTGTGTATGACTTCCCAGGTGCCTCAGTGGTAACAAATGTGCCTGCCAATGCAGGACATGCAAGAGATGTGGGTTTGACCCCTGTTTTGGGAAGATATCCTGAAGAAGGGAACAGCAAACTACTCCACTATACTTATCTGTAGATTTCCATGGACAGAGGATGCTGGCAGGCTACAGTCCATAGGGTTGCAGAGAGTCAGACACAACTGAGTGACTGAGCACACACACAGTGTGTGTGTGTGTGTGTGTGTATGTGCATGTGTTTATCAGCTGTTATGGTCTGGCAGTAATGACTTCACAGTGATGATGAATACAGTTATCACCAAATCTTGGTTTGTAATAACATTCACCAAAAAAAAAAACCAAAAAACCAAAACAGGACTCCTTGGAGCAATGGATGATTATACAACTGGCCCAGGAAGTATACATAATAAGTCTGGAGTGTCTTGTAATGCTAGAAGTAGGAAAGTACTGAAAGGCAAACATAAAACCCTAAACTCTATGACAGAATATATCAAAAGGACACAAATACCAACTGAAAGATCTCCCAGAGGTCACAGCTTTAATTATCTTAAGCAATAATATAAAGTATCATTGGATCAAAACTTAAAGTATAATATAAGTATACTTAAGCCCATACTGATAAAATGCTTTAAGAATAAATGAGGGAAAACATATCTTATATGCAGAAGATTTAAATAATACATTTAAGTACTTCAGTCTCAAGAAAGAGGGACATCCCTCTTCCATGAGTGTAGACTGAGCATTGTGACCTACTTTCAAATAGTATAGTATGGAATTAAAGGTGAAAAGTGATGCAAATTTTAGGTGAAGAAACTTGAACAACAACATCAATTAAGTGATCAAGATCAACATCAACAGAGATGTCATGTTGAGATTTTATATATATATATAATAATATAATATTATATTATAACAATAATATAATATATAATATTATTATAATATTATATAATATAATAATTATAATAATTATATTATATAATATTATAATATTAATATATAATAATATTATATATTATATATTATATATTATATAATATATATATATCTCCTTGATATGACTGTGATGACAATAAAAACAAAGAAATGTGAGGAACTATTTTAGCAAAGAGGACCATAAGATGATATTACAGTTAAATGTAATGGCATATTATAAATGGAACCCTGGTGCAAAAAAAAAAATGTCATTGGATTAGAAACTAAGGGAATTTAAGTATAAGTAAAGTATGTACTTTAGTTAGTAACATATCAATGCAGGTTCATGGATTTTGAAAAATGTGCTACTTACTAATCAGTTCAGTTCAGTCTCTCAGTCGTGTCTGACTCTTTATGACCCCATGAACTGCACACGCCAGGCCTCCCTGTCCATCACCAGTTGCTGGATTTCACCCAAACCAATGTCATTGAACCATCTCATCCTCTATCATCCCCTTCTCCTCCTGCCCTCAATTTTTCCCAGAATCAGGGTCTTTTCCAATGAGTCAGCTCTTTGCATCAGGTGGCCAAATTATTGGAGTTTCAGCTTCAACATCAATCCTTCCAATGAACAATCAGTACTGATCTCCTTTAGGATGGACTGGTTGGATTTCCTTGCAGTTCAAGGGACTCTCAAGAGTCTTCTCCAACACCACAGTTCAAAAGCATCAATTCTTCCGTGCTCCATTTTCTTTATAGTGCCAACTCTCACATCCATACATGACCACTGAAAAAACCAAAACCTAGACGGACCTTTGTTGACAAAGTAATGTCCCTGCTTTTTAATATGCTCTATAGGTTGGTCATAACTTTCATTCCAAGGAGTAAGTGTCTTTTAATTTCATGGCTGCAATCACCATCTGCAGTGATGTTGGAGCCTCCCAAAAATAAAGTCTGACACTGTTTCCACAATTTCCCCATCTATTTTCCATGAAGTGATAGGACCAGATGCCATGACCTTAGTTTTCTGAATGTTGAGCTTTAAGCCAACTTTTTCACTCTGCTCTTTCACTTTCATCAAGAGGCTATTTAGTTCCGCTTCACTTTCTGCCATAAGGGTGGTGTCATCTGCATATCTGAGGTTATTGATATTTCTCCAGACAATCTTGATTTCAGTGTGTGCCTCCTCCAGCCCAGTGTTTCCCATGATGTACTCTGCCTATAATTTAAATAAGTAGGGTCACAGTATACAGCCTTTACATACTCCTTTTCCTATTTGGATCCAGTCTGTCATTCCATGTCCAGTTCTAACTGTTGCTTCCTGACCTGAATACAGGTTTCTCAAGAGGCAGGTCAGGTGGTCTGCAATTCCCATCTCCTTCAGAATTTTCCACAGTTTATTGTGATCCACACAGTCAAAGGCTTTGGCATAGTCAGAAAAGCAGAAATAGATGTTTTTTTTTTTCTGGAACTCTCTTGCTTTTTCGATGATCCATCGGATGTTGGCAATTTGACCTCTGGTTTTTCTGCCTTTTCTAAAACCAGCTTGAACATCTGGAAGTTCATAGTTCATGCATGACTGAAGCCTGTCTTGGAGAATTTTGAGCATTACTTTATTAGTGTGTGAGATGAGTTCAATTGTGCAGTAGTTTGAGCATTCTTTGGCACTTCCTTTCTTTGGGATTGGAATGAAAACTGACCTTTTCGAGTCCTGTGGCCAACTGCTGAATTTTCCCAATTTGCTGACATATTGAGTGAAGCACTTTCACAGCATCATCTTCCAGGATTTGAAGTAGCTCAACTGGAATTCCATCACCTCCACTAGCTTTGTTCATAGTGATGCTTCCTAAGGCCCACTTGACTTCACATTCCAGGATGTCTGGCTCTAGGTAAGTGTGAATGGTCACACCATCGTGATTATCTGGGCCGTGAAGATATTTCTTGTCCAGTTCTTCAGTGTATTCTTGCCACCTCTTCTTAATATCTTCTGCTTCTGTTAGGTCCATACCATTTCTGTCCTTTATTGAGCCCATTTTTGCATGAAATGTTCCCTTGATAAGTCTAATTTTCTTGAAGAGATCTCTAGTCTTTCCCATTCTATTGTTTTCTTCTATTTCTTTGCAATGATCACTAAGGAATGCTTTCTTATATCTCCTTGCTCTTCTTTGGAACTCTGCATTCAAATGGGTATATCTTTCCTTTTCTCCTTTGCTTTTCACTTCTCTTCATAGCTATTTGTAAGGCCTCTTCAGACAGCCATTTTGCTTTTTTTGCATTTCTTTTTCTTGCGGATGGTCTTGATTCCTGTCTCCTGTCTATTAAAAGATATAAGTAAGAGTGTAAGCTAAATACATAACAAAGAGGACTCTCTGTACTAATATTATAATTTCTGCATAAATACAAAAGCATATGAAAAAAGTTTATTAAAATATCATTTTACATATTGTATAGATACTTGCCTAGAAAAGCATTGACTCATAGAAATTGGGCTTCCCTGGTAGTTCAGTTGGTAAAGAATCCTCCAGCAATGCAAGAGACCCTGATTCAATTCCTGGCTTGGAAAGATCTGCTGGAGAAGGAAAAGGCTACCCACACCAGTATTCTAGGGCTTCCCTTGTGGCTTAGCTGGTAAAGAATCTGCTCCCAATGTGGTAGATCTGGGTTCAGTCCCTGGGTTGGGAAGATCCCCTGGAGAAGGAAAAGGCTACCCATCCCAGTATTCTGGCCTGGAGAATTCCATGGACTGTATAGTCCATGGAGTCACAAAGAGCCAGACATGACTGAGTGACTTTCACTCACTCATTCATAGAAATTACTCAGTTATATTAACTGCAGGCATATTTTGTTCTGTTATTTTAATAATTTTATTCTTTTTCTCTATTATCACATCTCCATATCTCTCTCATATACATTTAAACTTTGTGATCCTCATATTATACAATAGCCCAGAAGACTCCTCTGTCCATGGAATTTTCTAGGCAAGAATACTGGAGTGGGCTTCCATTCCCTTCCCCAGAGGATCTTCCCAATCCAGGGACCAAACCTGTGTGTACTGTGTCTCCTGTTTTGGCAGGTGAACTCTTTACCATTACACCACCTGGGAAGCCCCTTATGCATGATAATATACCTAACAAAATGTAACATAGGTAACCATGACAGAAACAATGTAACATAGGTAACCATGACAAAAACAATGTAATGTAGGTAACCATGATAAAAACAATAAATAATTTCTGTCATGGTTACCCAAGTTACACTTTGTTAGGTATATTATCATGCATAAGTGGCTTCCCAGGTGGTGTAATGGTAAAGAATTCACCTCCCAAAACAAGAGACACAGTAGACACAAATTTGGTCCCTGGGTTGAGGAGTTCCTCTGGGGAAGGGAATGGCAACCCACTCCAGTATTCTTGCCTGGAAAATTCCATGGACAGAGGAGCCTGTTGGGCTATAGTCCATGGGGTCTCATAGAGTTGGACAACAATGAGTACTCACACACACACACACATGTATCACGTATAAAGGAGTTAGTAATTTCCAAGATGTATCATGTTTCACCAAATTATACTAGGTCCTTTAAAATGTTACATATCTTAAACAAGCCCTGCCCCCCCAGGAAGAAGTAAAAACTGATCCTGAGATTTATTCTTACCACCTTCTCCTTGTCTTTTCCAACCTTGTACCCTTTGTTTGAATTATTTCTGGTTTTCTCTTATCTTTTCATTCATGACCACCTCAAATCTTACTTCTTTTATTCTGTGGTCAAGTAAATCAGGATTGGAACTGACTCACTTTTTGAAAGATGATTTGCACTTTTGTTCTGGATTTCTGCCTTCAATATCTTGAAAAGTTCTTCCTTTATCTTATTTATCTGTTTTATTTTGTGCTCTTTCTAGAGCTACTGCAATGCAAACAGCCTTCACTGACCTCCATAATGGTGAAGTGTAATTAGAAAAACGATCAGTGTAAGAATTGAAAAAGGTCATAATGGCCTTATAATCCAACCTTGCTCTAGTTACTACTTCGAATTAATATATGTTCTTGATATTATCATTCAATATTGCTTAAACCATGATTCTTGGAGGTAACAAAGAAATTACATTATCGAAAGGGGTAGAAAATTATTAAGAAGGATTAGTATCTAGTCTCTTTTGCATGTTTGGTAGATTTCACCAGTAAAGACATGTCATTGGCAGGTTTTGGTTACTGGTTCAATCCTTTTATTTGGTATTAGTCTATCTTGGCTATTTCTTCTTGATTCAGGTTGTGTAGATTGTATGATTCTAAAATTTAACCATTTCAAAAAATAGGACAGGGAACACTTCTAAACTTATTTTATATTAAAGTGTCTACTATCATACCATAGTGAGGCAAAAATACTACACACACACACACACACACAAATTGCAGGCCAACCTTCCTGGGAAATATAGATGCAAAAAAACCTCAATAAAATACTAGAAAATCAAGTTCAACCACATATTGAAAGAATTATATAACATTGCCAAGTGAGATTTACTCAAGGATAGTTCAACACAAACAAATATATCATTGTGATAAGCCACAGTAACAAACTAAAAGAAAAAAAAAAAGCACATGATGATCTTAATAGCTGTAGAAAATGGACTGAACAAAGTTGAACACCTATTTATTTTTAGCATCCAAGATAGAAAGCCCACAGCTAACCTGAAAATAAATGCAGAAAAAATGCAAATATTCCTGCAAAGATCCAGTACAATATAAGGATGTTTACTCTCATTATTTCTATTCAGTTCAGTTCAGTCCAGTTGCTCAGCCATGTCCAACTCTTTGCAACACCATGGACTGCAGCATGCCAGGCTTCCCTCTCCATCACCAACTCCTGGAGCTTCCTCAAACTCATGTCATTCGAGTCAGTGATGTCATCCAACCATCTCATCCTCTGTGATGACAGAGATCCAGCCATCAGTCTTTCCCAGCATCAGGGTCTTTTTGAGTGAATCAGTTCTTCCCATCAGGTGGCCAAAGTATTGGAGTTTCAGCTTTAGCATCATCCTTCCAATGAATATTCAGGACTATTTCCTTTAGGATGGACTGGTTGGATCTCCTTGCAGTCCAAGGGACACAAGAGTCTTCTCCAACGGCACAGTGTAAAAGCATCAGTTCTTCAGTGCTCAGCTTTCTTTATAGTCCAACTCTCACATCCATAAATGAGTACTGGAAAAACCATAGCTTTGACTAGATGGACCTTTGTTGGCAAAGTAATGTCTTTGCTTTTTAATATGCTGTGTAGGCTGGTGATAACTTTTCTTCCAAGGAGTAACTGTCTTTAAATTTAATGGCTGCAGTCACCATCTGCAATGATTTTGGAAGTCCCAGAAAACAAAGTCTGTCACTGTTTCCATTGTTTTCCCATCTATTTTCCATGAAGTAATCAGATTGGATGCCATGATTTTAGTTTGTTGAATGTTGAATTTTAAGGCAACTTTTTCACTCTCCTCTTTCACTTTCAAGAGGCTCTTTAGATCTCTTCACTTTCTGCCATAGGGTGGTGTCATCTGCAAACCTAAGGTTATTGAAATTTCTCCCAGCAATCTTGGTTCCAGCTTGTGTTTCATCCAGTCTGGCATTACACATGATGAACTCTTCATGTAAGTTAAATGAGCAGAGTGAAAATAAAATATACAGCCTTGATGTATTCCTTTTCCTATTTGGAACCAGTCTGTTGTTCCATGTCCAGTTCTAACTGTTGCTTCCTGACCCTGCATACAGATTTCTCAGGAGGCAGGTCAGGTGGTCTGTTATTCTCATCTCTTTAAGAATGTTCCATGGTTGTTGTGAATTTCTAGTCAACATAGTACTAGAAGTCATACCAAGAGCACCTAGACAAGAAAGGTAATTAAAAAAAAAATCAAAGTTGGAAAGAAAGAAGAAAAATAAGCTCTATTTGCTAAGATATAGTCATCAATTTATCAAACCTTATAGACTCATCAAAAAAATAAGAAAAAACAAAAAAAAGCTTAGGTTACAGGATATAAAATTGAATATATGGAGGGGAGGAGTCAAGATGGTGGATGAATAGGACGGGGAGATCACTTTCTCTTCTACAAATTCATCGAAAGAACAACAGAACGGTGAACAAAGTTTACAAAACAACTTCTGATCACTAGCAGCGGACATCAGGCGCCCAGAAAAGCAGCCCATTGTCTTTGAAGGGAAGTAGGACAAAAATATTAAAGATTAAAAAAGGGAGACAAAAGAATGAGGGACGGAGACCCGTCCCGGGAAGGGAGTCTTAATAGAGGAAGTTTCCAACCACCAGGAAACCCTCGCGATGGCGGGTCCGGGGGAAGTTTTCAAATCTCAGAGGGCAAGCTAACTGGGAGGAGACATTAAATAAGGCCCACAGATTACGTGCCTAAAAGCAACTCCCAGCAGAAAAGTACCCCAGACGCCCGCACCCGCCACCAGCAAGAGGGGGCGGAAGGGTGAAGAGCTGGCAGCATTGCTTAGGGTAAGGACCGGCCAGAAGGCCCTGAGAGCAGTTGGAGGGAGCTTTTTTTAAACTGTGGGAGAGCGAGGAAAAATTAACCGGCTGTAACACACCGCCGGCGGTTCGCAAAACAAAGGGACTGAGAAACTGCAGAGAAGAGTCGCCTCACCCCCGCTGGGGGTAGGAGGCAGGGGGAGGGGCAAGGGGCAAACTCAGCCCCAGAGAAGCCACGCCCTCCCTCCCTCCTCCCACCGGTTCCTATCTAAAGACTTCCTGAGACCCGACCGGCGGCGCGCGCTGGGGCCGCAGAGGGAAAAGGCACGCTGCACCCGGGGAGAGCGCGCGCAAACCTCTGGCCACTCGAGCCGCTCGCCGCGGAGGGAAAAGGCGCCCAGCACCCTGGGAGAGGCGGCCAAAACTGCTGGCTGCCCGGCCAGAACACCTGCGAGTACTCCCCATACACGGCGACATCTGCCTGCAGCGCCCCTCCCTCCCCACAGCAGGACTGAACTGAACTAGCAAACCTAAATAAGAGATCACCTCCGCCGACCTGTGTCAGGGCGGAAATTAGAGACCGAAGAGACGGCAAACAGAAGCCAAATAAACAAAGGGAATCGCTTCAGAAATTTTAACCTGTGCAACAGGTTAAAAGCCCTGAAGGCAACACCGACTACACCGGAAGGGGCCTATAGATATCGAGAAGTGTAAGCTGGAAAAAGGAGCTATCTGAAATTGAACTGAACCTACACTGACTGCAACAGCTCCAGAGAAATTCCTAGATATATGTGTATATATTTATATATTTTTTTTGTTGTTGTTAAATTAAAAAAAAAATTTTTTTTCTTTTTTTCTTTTTTCTTTTCAATTTTTTCTCTTTTATTTTCTTTTAAACTTCCCTACTACTCCCGCATTACTCCTCAACTTTCATTTTCATATATTTTAATGATTTTTTTCAATTAGGGGAAAATTTGTTTTTATTTTTTCTTTTTTTTCTTCTTCTTTTTTTTCTTTTTTCTTTTCTTTCTTTTCTTTTGCTTGTTTTTCTCTCCTATTTCCTTTTAAAGTCCTCTAATACACCGCTATTATTCCTTAATTTTCATTTTCATCTCACTATAACCTTGCAAAAAAAAAAAAAAAGAGGAGAGAAGCCCTATTTTTAAAGTGAACTCCATATATATTTCTAAATTTTGGGTTTTTGTTTTTGTTTTTAAATATTTTATTTCAAAGAGTCTAACCTCTATGGTAAATTTTTTAATCTTTGTTTTTCAGTGTGTGATATAAATTTTGGACATTTAAGAATCCAATATTCAATTCCCATTTCTATTCAGGAGTGTGTTGATTACTCTCTTCCACTTTTGACTCTCTGTTTTCTACCTCAGAACACCTCTATTTCCTCCTTTCCCCTTCTCTTCCCAATCCAATTCGGTGAATCTTTGTGGGTGTCTGGGCTACGGAGAACACTTTCAGAACAG
>CM035272.1:51751860-51856626 GCA_020226075.1 Hydropotes inermis | reverse complement strand
ATTACAATATACTAACACTTATATATGGAATTTAGAAAGATGTTAATGATAACCCTATATGCAGAACAGAAAAAAAAAGACACAGATTTATAGAACAGTCTTAGACTCTGTGGGAGAAGCTGAGGGTGGGATGGTTCAAGAGAACAGCATTGAAAGATGTATATTATCTAGGGTGAAACAGATCACCAGCCCAGTTTGGATGTATGAGACAAGCACTCGGACCTGGTGCACTGGGAAGACCTAGAGGGAGCAGGTGGAGAGGGAGGTGGGAGGGGAGTTTGGGATGGGGAACACATGTATACCCATGGCTGTTTCATTTCAATGTATAACAAAATTCACTACAAATAAAAAAAAAATTGAATACATGAAATTATTCACATTTTAATATAGAAACAACAAAATATCCAAAAATAGAAATCAAGAAACATCCAAAAAAGATGTCCTTTTCATTATAGGGGACTGGAATGCAAAAGTAGGAAGTCAAGAAATACCTGGTATAACACATAAATTTGACCTTGGAATACAAAATGAAGCCAGGCAAAAGCTAATAAAGTTTTGCCAAGAGAACTCACTAGCCATAGCAAACACCCTCTTCCAACAACACCAGAGAAGACTCTACACATGCACATCACCAGAAGGTCAATACCGAAATCTGATTGATTATATTTGCAGACAATGATGGTGAAGCTCTAAACAATCAACAAAAACAAGACTAGGAGCTGAATGTGGCCCAGGCCATGAACTCCTTATTGCCAAATTCAGACTTAAATTTAAGAAAGTAGGGAAACCACTAGACCATTCAGGCATGACCTAAATCAAATCCCTTTCAATTATACAGTCAAAGTAACAAATAGATTCAAGGGATTAGATCTGATAGAGTGCCTGATGAACTATGGATGGAGGTTCATGAAATTGTACAGAAGACAGGGATGAAGACTATCCCCAAGAACGCCTTTTTGGCCAGTCTTTCTCTGTAGCTCCACCCATTCAGATACTTAGAGGGCTTCCTTGCTTCTTTGTTGTTCCATGTATCAGGAACATAGAGGGGCTCCCCACCTGGGGTTTACTCAGGAGATCAGCACGTCAGGCACTTAAAGGGGCACTCTGGGTGGAGTCTTACTCTGTAGTTCAGTGCATCAGTTACTTAAAGAAGCACCTTGGTTGGGGGTCCTACTCTGTAGTTCAGGTTCCTGACATTATACAGGAGACAGGGATCAAGACCATCCCCAAGTAAAAGAAATATGAAAAAGCAAAATGACTGTCTGAGGAGGCCTTACAAATAGCTGTGATAAGAAAATAAGTAAAACGCAAAGGAGGAAAGGAAAGACATGCCCATCTGAACATAGAGTTCCAAAGAATAGCAAGGAGAGTTAATAAAAAAGCTTTCCTCAGTGATCAGTGCAAAGAAAGAGAGAAAAACAATAGAATGGGAAAGACTAGAGATCTCTTCAAGAAAATTAGAGATATCAAGAGAACATTTCATGCAAAAATGGGCTCAATAAAGGACAGAAATGGTATGGACCTAACAGAAGCAGAAGATATTAAGAAGAGGTGGCAAGAATACACAGAAGAACTGGACAAGAAAGATCTTCATGGCCAAAATAATCACGATGGTGTGACCATTCACACTCACCTAGAGCCAGACATCCTGGAATGTGAAGTCAAGTGGGCCTTAGGAAGCATCACTATGAACAAAGCTAGTGGAGGTGATGGAATGCCAGTTGAGCTATTTCAAATCCTAAAAGATGATGCTGTGAAAGTGTTGCATTCAATATGTCAGCAAATTTGGGGGGAAAAAAAAAAAACAACTTAGCAGTATCCACAGGACTCGAAAATGTTCATTTTCATTCCGATCCCAAAGAAAGGCAATGCCAAAGAATGCTCAAACTACCACACAACTGCAGTCATCTCACACTCCAGTGAAATAATGCTCAAAATTCTTCAAGCCAGACTTCAACAGTATGCGAGCTGTAAACTTCCAGATGTTCAAGCTGGTTTTAGAAAAGGCAGAGGGACCAGAGATCAAACTTCCAGCGTCCATTAGAATATTGAACAAAGCAGGAGAGTTCCAGAAAAAAATCTATTTCTGCTTTTCTGACTATGCCAAAGCCTTTGGCTATGTGGATCCCCACAAACTGTGGAAAATTCTTAGAGATGGGAATACCAGACCACCTGACCTGTCTCTTGAGTCATTGAGTCCATGCGGACTGTGGCCTGCCAGGCTTCTCTGTCAGGTTGAGGGGTTCTCCAGGCAAGATTAGTAGAGCCTATTGGCCAATACTTGTTGCCATACCCTTCTAGAGCACTATATTTCCTGCTGCCCTGGCTGCCAACTCCCCTGAGTACCTGGTACTCCCAGAATCCCCATGGCTCAAGCAGCTACACTACCTCCACCTGTGACCTTCACAGGGCAAACCCAAGTCCTCCAGGGCAGCCTCAGAATCAAACCCCAGTGGACAACCCATATCTAAAAGTGGAAATAAAATCATGATTGAAACCCAGGGGCAGTGTGACTAAGGAAGAAGACACAGAACCCTCCCACCAGCTGTACAGCAGTAGATTAAATCCACACAATGAACTAAGCAGATTCTGTGTCTGTGGAATATATAAAAGATAACTGAAAGTTCCCACAAAGGAAAATTCACTAGTTCTGATAGCTGTGCAGTTTGAAGGCAGGAACACAGAAGAGTAGGAATGGATTAGAATTTGAGCTGCACTCACAGCAGGTCCAGAGATCAGCACAGTATTAGAGGGCATCCTAGAAAAGTGAAGTGGACTCTGACTCCCAGTGAGGGAAAGGACGCTGACAGCAGTGACTCAATAAAAATATTTATTATTTTTATGCTTTGACATGTTTTGTGGATTTTTGGATTTTTTTTTTCATTTTTTGCCCCCTTCATTGCAGTTGCTGATTTTACTGGCACTATGAAATCTAACTAAGCTTTTGAGCTTTTTTTCCCCTTCTCTTTTTTCTCAGTCACATTTTTTATTATTGTTATATGCTTCTGCCTATATATCAAGATATTGCAGTTGTGGGGAGTTTTTGTTTATTTTCTCTCTCTCTCTCTCTTTTTAATTTTAATTTTTTAAACCTATTGTTATTTTTCTACACTTATTCCTTTGTTTGCTTTTCCTACTGTTCTTTTCCCCTTGCGCTTAATATTAAATATATATGTCTTCTTTATATACTTCCTTTTAACTTTGTAAATCTGTTTTTTCTTTCTTTACTTTCTTTCTTTTTAGTCTCAACAAATGTTAGTTATATTTTCATTGCTTTATACCCCAATTGGGACCTTGCTTCAGTTTTGCTTTTGGTTTTGTTCTGATAGACACAATTTTTTGTTCCTTTTGCTTGCCATGTTAATCTATTATACTTTATTTTTGCTGGACTCTTTTGATTCTGCATATGGGTGTATATGTATATATTCAGTCACAATTTTTACTGCTGTTATAAACCTCTGCCTCTACATTGGGCCTTAGCAATTCTGTGGAGTTTTCCTTTTTTTCCTTTTCTTTTACTTCTTCTGATTTTTTCCCCTCTATTTTATGATTTTAATTTTTAATTTTCTTAAAACTATTATATATGTTTTTTACATTTATTCCTTTGCTTGCCCTTCTTACTGTTCTTTTGCCCTTGCAGTTAATTTTCAATGTATTCAAACCTTCTTCATTTACCTCTATTTAACTTTGCATAGCTATTCTTTCTTTTCTTTCCTCTCAACATATTTGTTAGTTTTATTTTCATTTCTTTATTCCCCAATTGGCACCTTGCTTTAGTTTTGTTTTCTAGTTTGTGCTTTAGCTAGTTTTGTTCTTAACTGGTAAATATAAATTTAGATTTCCTTTGTTCACTGGGTCAAGCTATTGTACTTTATTTTTGTTGTACTGTTTTGATTTTGTTCATGGGTGTATATGTATTTGTGTATATTCCATTATTTTAATTATTATTTGCCTGATTTTGTAACTGCCATTTGTCTGGGGTTCATCTTTCATTTCTCATTTTTGGGTATGTTTTTTAATCTCACTTAAATCCATAAGAAATCACATGTAGACTCTTTTTTCCTGACTAGAGATCAAGCCCTGAGCCTTTGGAGTGGGAGTACTAAGTCCAAGACCCTAGACTACCAGAGAACTAACCCTAAAGAGGGTCAAATAGTGAGAACTCACAAAAAGGAAACCACTTTAATGCAAGACCCAGCATCACCCAACCACCAGTAGCACCCTGTGCAGGATGACTCATCTAAACAACAAACAAAACAAAAATACAAACCCAGTCATCAGCAGACAGGATTACCACCTCACTCAGCCTTGCCCATCAGAGGAAAAACAAACAAACAAACAAAAACTCAATACAAATATAACCCTATAAGAAGCTTATACAAACCACTGGACCAAACTTAAAAAGAGGGCAGAAACAAAAAAGAAGGAAGATTTCAGTTTTGAAACCTGGGAAAAGGCTAGAACAAGCTAGAAACACATACATTCAAATAAATGAAGAGGAAATAGGCAAGTTACCTGAAAAAGAATTCAGAATAATGATAGTAAAGATGATCAAAAACTTTGAAGCAAAATGGATAAAATGAAAAGACCTAGAATAATAAAAGAATAAGCATGCAGAGATCAGCAACACAACTACTGAAATTAAAAATCCTTTAGAAGGAATAAATAGCAGAATATCTGAAGCACAAGAATGAATCAGTGAACTGGAAGATAAAATGGTGGAAATAACTTCTGAAGAGCAGAATAAAGTAAAAAGAATGAAAGAGCTGAGGATAGTCTCAGAGATCTCTGGGACAATATCAAATGCACAAACATTTGAATAATAGGGGTCCCAGAAGAAGAAGAGAAAAAAAAAAGGGTATGAGGAAATTTTTGAAGAGATTATAGTTGAAAATTTCCCCAACATGGAAATGGAAATAGTCAACCAAGTTCAAGAGGCACAAAGACTCCCATAGAGGAAAACTCCAAAGACAAGCACACCAAAACAAATACTAATCAAACTAACAAGACTAGACACAAAGAAAGAACATTAAAAGCAGCAAGGGAGAAACAACATGTAACATACAAGGGAAATCCCATATGTGAAACAGTTGATCTTTTAGAAGAAACTCTGCAGGCCAGAAGTGAATGGCAGGATATATTTAAAGTACTAAAAGGGGAAAATCTACAACCAAGATTACTGTACCCAAAAAGGATCTCATTCAAAATTGTTGGAGAAATCAAAAGCTTTTCAGACAAGCAAAAGTTAAGAGAATCCAGTACCACCAAACCAGTTTTACAACAAATGTTAAAGGGAGTTATATTGTCAAGAAATACAAAAGAAGAAAAAAAGATTTACAAAATCAACTCCAAACAATTAAGAAAATGGCAATAGAAGTATATATCAATACTTACTTTAAATGTAAATGGATTAAATACTCCAACTGAAAGACACAGACTAGCTAAAAGGATAAAAAAAATGAGATCCATATATATGCTGTCTACAAGAAACTCACTTTAGACCTCAGGACATATATAGACTGACAGTGACAGGATGGAAAAAATATATTCCATGAAAATGAGAAGCAAAAGGAAGCTGGAGTAGCAATCCTCATATCAGACAAAATACACTTTAAAATAAAAAAAAAGATTACAAGAGATAAGGGAGGACACTATATAATAATCAAGGGATCAATCCAAGAGGAAGATATAATAATTTTAAATATCTATGCACCCAATATAGGAGCACCTTAATACATAAGACAAATATTAACAAACATAACATGAGAAATGGACAATAATACAATAATAGTAGGAGACTTTAATATCCCACTCGTACCGATGGACAGATCATCAAAACAGAGAATTAATAAGGAATCACAAGTCTTAAATGATACATTAGATGAGATAGATTTCATTGATATCTTCAGGACAGTCTGCCCAAATGCAGAAGAATACACCTTCTTCTCAACTGCACATGGAACATTCTCAAGGATGGGCCACATCCTGGCTCACAAATCAAACCTCAGTAAATTTAAGAAAATTGAAATCATATCAAGCATCTTCTCTGACCACAATGCTATGAGAGTAGATATCAATTAGAAGAAAAAAAAGTAAGAAACACAAACACATGGAGACCAAACAACACATTTCTAAATAACAGGTTACTGAAGAAATCCACAGGGAAAATAATAAAAAAAAATTCTAGAAACAAATGACAAAGAAAATAGGACAACTCAAAACCTTGGGATGCAGCAAAAGAAGTCTTAAGGGGGAAATCAACAGCAATAAAATACTACTTCAAGAAACAAGAAAAATACCAAATAGACAGCCTAACTCTACACCTAAAACAATTGGAAAAAAAAGAACAATAAAAAATCTAAAATTAGAAGGAAGAAATCATAAAGATCCAAGCAGAAATAAATGAAAGAAACAATAATAAAGATTAATAAAACCAAAAGGTGGTTCTTTAAGAAGATAAACAAAATTGACAAGCCTTTAGCCAGACTCATCAAGAAAAAAAGAGAGAAGAATCAAATCAAAAGAATTAAAAATGAAAAAAGGAGAGGTTACAACAGACAATGCAGAAATACAAAGGAATATAAGAGACTATTATGAAAAACTATATGGTAATAAAAGGGATAACCTGGAAGAAATGGACAGATTCTTAGGAAAGTTCAATGTTTCAACACTGAACCAGGAAGAAATAGAAGTTATGAACAACCCAATTACAAGCACTGAAATTGAAGCTATGATCAAAAAACAAAAACAAAAAACAAAAAAGACCAAAAAAGACCAAAAAACAAAAGTTCAGGGCCAGATAACTTCACAGGAGAATTCTGTCAAACATTTAGAGAAGAGCTAATGCCTATTCTTCTAAAAGGCATTATATATTTTCTTCTAAATTCTTTCAAAAAATTGCAGAAGAAAGAACACTTCCAAACTCATTTTATGAGGCCACCATCATTCTGATATAAAAACCAGACAAAGACAACACACAAAAAAAGAAAACTACAGGCTAATATCACTCAGTATCACTGATGACATAGATGCAAAAATTCTCAAAAAAAATTTTAGCAAACGGAATTCAGTAACACATCAAAAAAGCTCATACACCATGACAAAGTTGAGTTTATTCCAGGGATGAAAGGATTCTTCAATATATGCAAATCAATCATTGTGATACACCATGTTAACAAACTGAAAGATAAAAACCATATGATCATCTCAGTAGATGCAGGAAAAGCCTTTCACAAAACTCAACACCCATTTATGATTAAAACTCTTCAAAAAATGGGGCATATTGATGAACCTATCTCAACATGTTAAAACCATATATGATAACACTACAGCAAACATTATTCTCAGTGGTGAGAAACTGAAACCATTCCCCCTAAAATCAGGAACAAGTCAAGGGTGTCCACTTTCGCCAGTGTTATTCAACATAGTTCTGGAAGTTCTAGTGAGAGAGTCAATTCCTAGGCAGGTTGATAAGCAGTCCGGAGGTCCCCAAGGAGACAAGGGTCTGGAATTCTCAAGGAGGAGGAAAGGACAAACTTTTTTTCCCTCTACATTCCTTAGGATTATATAACAATAATATATCCTGGTTGAGGACAGTTTCTGGAAAAAAAAAAACCTTCTGCCTAATCCTGTTATCTTACAAGATAAGTTATGGGAGTGGGTCTAGTAAGGTCTTTATAACCTTCAGACATTCTTTTGATTCATTGTAATGATATTCTTTGCAGCCAAAGATAAAGAAGCACTTTACAGTCAGCAAAAACCAGACTGGGAGCTGACTGTGGCTCAGATTATGAACTCCTTATTGCCAAATTCAGACTTAAACTGAAGAAAGTAGGGTAAACCACTAGACCATTCAGATATAATCTAAATCAAATCCCTTATGACTATACAGTGGAAGTGAGGAATAGATTTAAGGGACTAGATCTGATAGAGAGTCTAATGAACTATGGACAGAGGTTCATGACATTGCACAGAAGACAGGGATCAAGACCATCCCCATGGAAAAGAAATGCAAAAAGGCAAAATGGTTGTCTGAGGAGGCTTTACAAATAGCTGTGAAATGAAGAGAAGTGAAAAGCAGAGGAGAAAAGGAAAGATATTCCCATTTGAATGCAGAGTTCCAAAGAATAGCAAGGAGAGATAAGAAAACCTTCCTCAGTGATCAATGTAAAGAAATAGAGGAAAACAACAGAATGGGAAAGACTAGAGGTCTCTTCAAGAAAATTAGAGATACCAAGACAACATTTCACTAAAAGATGGTTTTGATAAAGGACAGAAATGGTATGGACCTAAGAGAAGCAGAAGATATTAAGAAGAGGTGGCAAGAATACACAGAAGAACTGTACAAAAAAGATCTTTACAACCCAGATGATCACAACGGTGTGATTACTCACCTAGAGCCAGACATCCTGGAATGCGATGTCAAGTGGGCCTTAGAAAGCATTACTATTAACGAAGTTAGTGGATGTGATGGAATTCCAGTTGAGCTATTTCAAATTCTGAAAGATGATGCTGTGAAAGTGCAGCACTCAATATGTCAGCAAATTGGGAAAACTCATCAGTGTCCATAGGACTGGAAAAGATCAGTTTTCATTCCAATCCCAATGAAAGGCAATCTCAAAGAATGCTCAAAGTGCTGTACAACTGCACTCATCCCACACGCTAGTAATGCTCATAATTCTCCAGGCCAGGCTCCAGCAATATATGAACAGTGAACTTTCCAGATATTCAAGCTGGTTTTAGAAAAGGCAGAGGAACCTGAGATCAAATTTCGAGTATCTGCTGGATCATTGAAAAAGCAAGAGAGTTCCAGAAAAATATCTATTTCTGCTTCATTGACTATGCCAAAGCCTTTGACTGTGTGGACATTACTTTGCCAACAAAAGTCTGTCTAGTCAAGGCTATGTTTTTTCCAGTGGTCATGAATGGATGTGAGAAATGGACTGTGAAGAAAGCTGAGCACCGAAAAATTGATGCTTTTAAACTTTGGTGTCAGAGAAGACTCTTGAGAGTCCCTTGGACTGCAAGGAAATCCAGCCAGTCCATCCTAAAGGAGATCAGTTCTGGGTGTTCATTGGAAGGACTGATGCTGATGCTGAAACTCCAAATACTTTGGCCGCCGGATGCAAAGAACCAACTCTTTGGAAAAGATCCTGATGCTGGGAAAGATTGAAGGTGGGCGGAGAAGGGGACGACAAAGGATGAGGTGATTGGATGGCATCACCAACTCGATGGACGTTAGTTTGAGTAAACTCCAGGATTTGGTGATGGACAGGGATTCCTGGAGTGCTTCAGTCCATGGGGTCACAAAGAATCAGACACGACTGAGGTAATGAGCTGAACTGAACTGAAATTAACAAAACATTCTGATTCACTATAGCAAAAAATATAATAAGATGCTCAGGAATAAATTTAACCAAGGAAGTGAAAGACTTAATGATTATGATAGCTTATGGTGAATGATGTGGGATTCATGATCTCCAAAGAAGAAGATTTAGCTTCAGGGTGCGGGCCAGGCTTGATCACTCAAGAGCTTTTGTGTAGCAAAGTTTTATTGAAGTCTAAAACAGAACAGAGAAAGCTTCAGACATAAACATCAGAAGAGGGGTGGAGAGTGCTCCTCAGCTAGTCTATCAAGGCATTTTATACATTATTATAGGAAAGGGTCTTGCCAGACCCAGACCCACTCCCACAATATAAGATAACAGGATTAGAACTAGCAATTAAAAGGTCTTAGTAGACCCACTCCCACAACATACATCTTAAAATCACAGGATTTGTCAGAAGGTTCTTGTTAAGGAGAAGCATATCCTCCAGCAAGATACATTTCTATATTGACTAAGACAAAGCAATGTAGAAAATAACATTTGTCCTTTTCACCTCCTTGAGAACCCCAGACCCCTTTCTCCTCCTTGAGGGCTCTGGACCCCTTTATCCTCCTAGGGGACCCTGGATTTCTTATCAACCTACCTAGGAATTGACTCTCCCAATTATATCTGAAAATTATAAAACATTGATGAAAAAAATTAAAGAAGGCTCAAATAAATTAAAACACATTTGTATTCATGGACTGGAAGAATTGATATAATTAAAATGTCCATGCTACACAAAATGATCTAATTGTTCAATGCAATTCAGTTTCTTAACTTATTTTCTCTATAACACATATCAATTGGAAAAGACCATGGAAAATATTCATTGAAAAAGACCCAGATGCTGGGAAAGATTGAAGGCAAGAGAAGGGAATGACAGAGGATGAGATGGTTGGATAGCATCACCAACTCATTGGACATGAGTTTGAGCAAGCTCCAGGTGTTGATGATGGACAGGGAAGCCTGGTGCGCTGCATACTACGGGGTTGCAAAGAGTCGGACATGATTGAGCAACTGAACTGAACTGAATAAACTTTATCAAATTTTGTCTTTAAATTTTTTTCAACTGTTCTATCCCCAGTACTTATTTTAAATAATTATGTTTTGAATGACCACTCAGTTATACTCTATCATTTTCCTTTGTAAATAAATACAGATATCATTTATATCATAATTTTTCTAGCAGAGATGTCCATATTAGGGCCTTTTAGTGAATTTTCAAGATGCAGAGATGTCTGAACCAATGGACAATGCTATTTGTGTTTGCATTTTCTGTTACTTGCCTCGAGAAAGCATGTATATATATATATATATATATATATATATATATATATATATACACACACACATGTCATTTGTACCTAAATAAGAATTATGACAGAAAAAAAATTCTGAAAAAATATTATTATATATAAATCAATGAATCCATCTAAAATATGTGTAGAAAAACTAAATATAATTTTTACATATCAGAATAATGTTTTCATAAAATGGAATATAGTTTAAATCTGAAACTTATTTTATCTCAACATGTAATAACAATATATTGGTTAAAGGAAACACAAAGAAATACTGCTTTTGCTATTTGTATTCTACTAATCTCTCCCCAAAATTAAGATTTCTAAACAAACTCAGGAAAGCATTCAAAAAATTTTACAGACTAAACTGAAAGTCAAGAAATACAAGTTATTCACAGTTTTCCACATGTAATACTAAGAATTAAATAGAAATCCAACTGCAAATATTGTTTGATAAGTCTATAACATTAGATTTAAAAATTAATATTAAATTTGTTGGTAACACAAGGATTTCTACAGAATAGATTTCTCTTGTGTATATCTGAAACATTGTTCCTAGCCTTTAAAGATTAATCCTTGTCTGCATGCAGTCAGCAAATCAGAATTTTGCCTTTGGTATGCTTTTTTAAAGCCTTATGAAATGTTTCCACATAGGTGGTCAGTTTCAATATGGGCAGATTGGAAATAGTTGCCATCACTAGAGTCAGCATGCTACAGTCCAGTGGGCAGACTTGGAAAGCTTTATTTATGGATAATACTGTTTTTGCTGCTGACCTGTTGTCAAAATTCACAACTCTTATCGAATGGGTACTCTCCTACTTCAAAGATTCTATAGATTCAAGGTGAGCTTCACTTGAAGCCTTGTATATTTTGCAGCTGAGAAGTTGGCTGTGATTGATCCCACTACCATAGTTTTCTTTCTGACCATCTGCAACTTTCCACATCATAAATCATTGGCATTCTGGAATGGACTTTTGTATTTCAAATTAAATCTTAGAACTCAACAGAATACACCAGACAACATATTTTATGTCAATAGTGAAGGAAGTAATGCCAATTTAAACTACACTAGAGGAAAACTTTTAAAAAAATTAAATGCAACAGCTTTGTCAACCTAGTCTGAAGGTTTTCAGAGTCTATTATTACTCTCCTTAACTTTTCAAACCTATTATTGTGTATTGATGTCATTTTCTCAAATTTCTGATGAAATTTTGCATAGCCACAAAGAGTCCAAGGCTTAGTTGATAATAGAGGAAATAACAGTAGTCTATCACACAGCATCTGCCTACCAGATATCAGAGAAATGAACCAACTCACTTGGGTTTTTCAATATTGTGACTAGATTCCCAAGGCATTCTGTTTTGCTGAAAGTTTTCACACACTTTTCACTTTTATCTCAGGTTCAAAAGATTTGTTAACAAAATAAGCCACTCACTGCAATCAAATAAATAATACAAATATTTATCAGAGAATTATCTAGCTTACTTTCAGTACACTAACATTAAAAGGAAAGAGAAATAGAAAGAGCAGAGGATACATCAGTAAGTTGGGCTTTGACCAGCATTCAGATTTAAACAGCGCTGATAAATCTTCTCATGTCAGAGAACATCTGGAGTCCCAGTTGGGAAAGGGCCTCAGGCAGTATGTCTATTCTGTGGGTGAGACTTCAGAGATGGCAGTTCTGAGATTCCCACTTATATTCCCAGGACGGTGGCAAACTAATATCATCATCAATCTGTGACCAAATTGCAGCTCTGGTTTCGTGTTAATGTTGCTTATTTTGTTGTGTAAAACTTGGCGTGTTGCTAAGCCTGGGCTTGGTTGGCCAGGCCACCTCCAGGGGTTCAACAATCTCAAGATTTTTCCTCCATTTAATCTATGATGCTGCAAGTCTTGCACTCACAGCAGGCAGTAGTCACTCATAATCACTTTTAGTCAGGGCAGTGGCTGGGCAGGTTAGAAGCAAGGTCAGGGGACTGCTCTGCTTTGTCTCTGAAGTCTCAACAAGACTATTCATTTAATTTCCCTAATGCATTTTCCTTGTCAGTCCCATCTGAACTACATGGAGTCCAACAGAGAAAGTGATTTTCTGGAGGAGACACTGGTCAAAAAACAAGACCAACAAGTGTTAGCAGGACTTTCTTTTCTCTTCTTTTAAAGTTCATGTATGATGGTAGAGCCTTTCACTTTGACTAGGAAAATGCTTGGGGCTCTGAAACAAGAACTTTTATGGTTCATCTTTCTGGCTGTGTTGGCTCAATAAAGAACTGCAGTTGTTTCTTTAGTACCATAAAGCTAAAGAAAATAAAAAGAAATACTAATCAGATGACACTTCATTGCAGGTGATTCAGCATTCAAATCTCTTTCAGTCTTTTCACAGGTCCACTTCCATCTTCAAGTCTCCAAGACCCTCTTTCTGTCACAGGAAGAGGTGGCAGGTCATGGAAAGACCAAGAGTAGAAATAAGTGATACAGAGAAGGGTATGTGTTGGCTGGGGCTGGAATGTGGATGGAGATCTGATTAGGAACCGGTGGTGGGTGAGTAGCACAGTCCACTTATCTCATGACTCTTATTCCAGACAGTCAGAATCTTCAGTTTTTGAAGTATAAGTATACCAACTTTTTCATGATGGTCAAGTGCAGGGCAGCTTTCACAGTGGAGAGAGGAAGTTCAAAAGTCTGGGCCAACAGATTCTTACTAACCAATTTTACACAAAGAAGGCAGTACTTATAGAAAAAGCAAACTTTAGTCTTCTTCATTTACCTTATTGGTTGCTGTTTAGAAATTTAACTTAAGTATATTTGACAAAATTACTAATGCATGGAACTTGTTATGTGTTGAATTAGAGCTGACCCATCTCGAAAAGTGTTTATGTTTATTCTTTAGGCTTAAAGTGTCTTATGTTGGGATTATTGATCACTTTGTCTTTGGTTTACTGTCCTCTTAATGCTTTTTTTCTTATTCAGAATATTTCATGCGTGCCAGTTCAAATCAACTCCTCTTCTTCTTCCTCCATACCACATTTTAGAGACAGGATCCCCATGATTTGACCTCCTGCACTGTAGTACTCTGAGTCTGCCCTTTTATTCTATCTTATTGCCCCAGTTCTGGCTCCTTATCCTCTAGTCTTAAGACTTGAAATGACTCAACATTAAGCTCTCAATGCTGACTATAACAACATAAAAATTTATGTTTCTTAGGTAACCTATCCATAAAAAATACATATATTGTTTGGATTGTAATAAAAAATTCAAACTGTTCTTAATTATTTGGTGACATTTTCTGAGAGAAATCAATGGGTAGAGACAATTCAGTTCAGTCAGTCAGTCATGTCCAACTATTTGCGAATCCATGAACCGCAGCATGCCAGTCCTCCAGTTTATCCAAACTCATGCCCATTGAGTTGGTGATGCCATCTAACCATGTCATCTTCTATCATCCCCTTCTCCTCCTGCCTTCAGTCTTTCCCAACATCAGGGTCTTTTCCAATGTGTCAGCTCTTTGCATCAGGTAGCCAAAATAATGGAGTTTTAGCTTCAACACCAGTCCTTCCAATGAACACCCAGGACTGATTTCCTTTGGGATGAACTGGTTGGATCTCCTTGCAGTCCAAGGGACTATAGAGTCTTCTTTAACACCATAGTTCAAAAGAATCAATTCTTCACTACTCAGCTTTCTTTATAGTCCAGCTCTCACATCCATACAATACCACTGGAAAAACCATATCCTTGACTAGATGGACCTTTGCTGACAAAGTAATGTTTCTGCTTTTTAATATGCTGTCTAGGTTGGTCATAATTTTCCTTTCAAAGAGTAAGTGTCTTTTAATTTCATGGCTGCAGTCACCATCTACAGTGATTTTGAAGGCCCCCTAAAATAAAGTCAGCCACTGTTTCCAATATTTACCCATCTATTTGCCTTGAAGTGATGGGACTGAAGGCCACGATCTTACTTTTCTGAATGCTGAGCTTTAAGCCAACTTTCTCACTCTCATCTTTCACTTTCATCAAGAGGCTTTTTAGTTCTTCTTCACTTTCTGCGATAAGGGTGGTGTCATCTGCATATGAGGTTATTGATATTTCTTGCAGCAATCTTGATTCCATCTTGTGCTTCATCAGTCCAGCGTTTCTAATGATGTACTCTGCCTATTAGTTAAATAAGCATGGTGACAATATACAGCCTTGACGTACTCCTTTTCATATTTGGAACCAGTCTGTTGTTCCATGTCCAGTTCTAACTGTTGCATCCTGACCTTCAAGCAGGTTTCTCAAGAGGCAGGTCAGGTAGTCTGGTATTCCCATCTCCTTCAGAATTTTCCACAGTTTATTGTGAAACACACAGTCAAAGGCTTTGGCATAGTCAATAAAGCAGAAATAGATGTTTTTCTGGAACTCTCTTGCTTTTTTGATGATCCAACAAATATTGGCAATTTGATCTCTGGTTCCTCTGCCTTTCTTAAAACCAGCTTGAACATCTGGAAGTTCATGGTTCATGTATTGCTGAAGCCTGGCCTGGAGAATTTTGAGCGTTATTTTACTAGCATGTGAGATGTGTGCAATTGTGCAGTAGTTTGAGCATTCTTTGGCAATTAGCCACATATTAAAGCCTCAATAACAAAATATTCTTAAAAGGCAGAATTTGGGTGGTATATTATAAAATGTCTTCTTTTTTTTCTCATCAGCTTTCTGTCTCCTATGTATATAAGTGGGCTTAAGCTGGCTTTTTTTAGTAACTGTAGGGGAATTTACTCCAAATTTTAAAATATCAACTTCTAGTGTGAAGTCTCTCTTCTTCGAGAAGACATTTAAATTTAAGCCACTCAGCAATCAATTATTACTCTTATTTTTAAAAATTAATTGTTGGCTTTTAATATTTCCTGGTGGGAATTTTAAAATATAAACATTCAAGTTGGCCGAGAAGTTCGTTTGGTGTTCCTAAATGACCTCTTTGGCCAACTCAATGGACTTCCCTGATAGCTCAGTTGGTAAAGAGTCTGCTTGCAATTCAGGAGACGCTGGTTTGACCCTGATCTTCCCAGTAGGATTAGGCAGATCCCCTGGAGAAGGGATCGGCTACCCACTCCAGTATTCTTGGGCTTCTCTTTTGGCTCAGCTGGTAAAGAATTCACCTGAAATGTGGAAGACCTCGGTTCCATCCTTGGGTTGGGCAGATCCCCTGGAGAAGGGAAAGGCTACCCATTCCAGTATTCTGGCCTGGAGAATTCGGTGGACTATATAGTCCATGGGGTAGCAAAGAATTGGACATGACTGAGTGACTTTCATTCACTCAGATATCTCTCTCTCTCTCTCTCTCTATATATATATATATATATATCTGTGTTTATATGTATGCATATATGTGTGTAAAGAAAATGAAACTGCCTTTCACATATGCCCCTGTATGAGTTATGTGTGTGCTTAGTCATCTTCAGCTCTTTGTGAACGCATGGACTATAGTCCGTCAAGCTCTCTGTCCATGGAATTATCCCAGCAAGAATACTGGAGGGGGTTGCCATTTCTGGCTAAAAAATAAAATAAGCTGCTCTTTTTCTTGAATCAAAAAGAATGATTCTCTTGATTCTATAGTTCTTGAAATAAATGTAGCATGTTCTGGGAATGACTCAATCAAATCACATTAAGACTGTAGAGAGATATTTGTCCTTCTTGAGTTTCTTATGGTGTCTTTAGAACTTTATAGGCAAGGCAAACAGCCCTTCAACTTTGCTGGAATTCTAAGTTATATGAGTCAAGAAAATATTTTAAAACCTTGTTTATTTGAATCCCACCCCTGATATTAATAATTATCAATAGCTAGTGATGTGCCAAACTTTATTCACAGAGACACTAAGACACTTCCAGGAACAATATTAGTTTTTTCCTGAAGTCAGACAAAAAGTGTAATATCAATCTCTAAACATCCTAAGGGAAAGAGAAACTTATTTTAAAATTACCTTGTAGGTTTGCTATTAATATTTAACTCTACCACTCAAAGCCAACATAGTTCTAGTAGGCAACATAGATAATAAGGCAATTTATATTATGAAAGAAGAAAAAGTTTGTTTATTGGCTTCCTGACAAGCCCTTCTTTAAATTTTCTTAACATATCTGTTCTTATCTAATTCCTAACTTTGAAAGTTAGAAGCTCAATTCTGCCTTGAACACAGATAGAAAACTGGTGTTTGTGATTACCTATTATAAACTTATATGCTTTCCCTTGTTTGAATTTCTTTCCATGGGATATCAACCTAATATTCCATGATATTGCTTGAGATTCAAAGCATTTTTACTTAGTTCATAATCATTTTCGCAATAAAGGAACTTTTCCCTGATAGTTTTAACCTTGTTATCAAGCAGGTTGTCAACTCAGTCTTCATATGATGGTAGATACTTCTGTATGAATGCATAAATACTGGTTTTAAAGCCTCTCAGATCAGACTTTGTATTGGAAAATGGTACCTGCTGCAGTCATTTTATTTACTTCACCAGTGTTTAGAGTTAATTTAAAACAAAAAGCATTTTCACAAAAGCAGAGTTAAAAACCAACATCCTGGTTTGTGTCTACACCTCATTGACTGAATGAGGTGTAGACAACTCATTATTCTGAATTACCTTTCTCTTCCTTGGCAGAACATCATAATGACTGTTGTGCTATTCACAGAAGAAATTTAACCATACCTCTATTTGCTTATTCTGACAAAGACAAGTTTCATTTTGCAATGACAGTAAAAAATAAGTCAACGCATTAGAGCTTATGGACACAGTATAACTGGGCCAATCAAGATACAATTTTCAAGAAGACAACATGTACACACAACCTGTTCCTTGGCACATTTCCTTAACAGAAGCCAGGAAAGAGTTGAAAACTTTTCTGAATCAGAAGTCAAGTCACTGGCTTAAGTGCTGGCATCACACTGTCTTTACTGGGTGACAAAAATGAAGATAACTAAAAATTTATAAAAATGTTGTATGTGCCAGCACATTGAAAACTGTAAAATTCCATTAAAATGTTAAATTTTCTTTGATTGCATTGATTTTCAAGGATTGCAATGGAAACAGATGGATCAGCTAAGGGAAAGAGAATGGATATAATGAGTGCAAGATAACACAATACATTTATTGTACAGTCAAAATTAGAACCTACTCTTCTTACTAACAATTGTATCAAACCATAAAATTGAGAAAACTAGTCTTCAATTTCAACAGAAAAGTCTTAGAGATGTGTTCTAATTATCTCCTATTCACACAGTGGTGAGGGAGGGAATCCCAATCCAGGTTTATGGGGATGGTCAATCATGCAACAGCCAAAAACGGCGAGCTGAAACCACAACAGTTTTTTTTTTATTATGTGTGCTCACAGCCCATGGGGGAGGACACCACATCATGCATGGCCATATGGGTGTTCCACTTGGGAACAGGGTAAATCATCAGGGAATGTGGGAGGCAGGCTCCATTGTATCAAGAGGATGAGATGGCTTCTGGTTACCATGGGAGAATGTGCTTCTTCTGTTGTAATAATTCCATGGGCTGACATGGAACTGACCCTACCTTTCAGAGACAAGCAAGAACTGGGTCTGGCTCTTTTGATATGGAAGATTGTTTAGCTGTGTTGTGCTTAGTCGCTCAGTCTTGTGGAATTCTTTGCAACTCCACAGACTGCATCCTGCCAGGCTTCTTTGTTCATGGTAATTCTCCAGGAAAAAATACTGGAGTGGGTTGGCATGCCCTCCTTCAGGGGATCTTCCTGACCCAGGAATGGAACCATTGTCTCTTGCATTTTAGGCAGATTCTTTAGCAGCTGAACTTCCAGGATTCCCTGGTAGCTAAATGACCAGGTTTCTCTTGTTTAGCTAAGGGACTATTTCTCTGGGGGGGCACAGTAGAGGGGAAAGCTTGTTGTTAGACTGTGTGAAATCTTCCTGTTCTCATTAGATGCCAAGGCAGGACTTAATAGTACAGTTTAATTTTAGACCTTATGACATGAGAGGCATTAACTCAGCTAGTTTAAACAGAAAATTTTGAGTGGAAGTTGTGACTGTGAAGGAAATTTCATACCAGAAACAAAAGTTTAAATTAAAAGCATGGAAACAGTAACTTTTAATCAAAAGACACAGGAAAAACTACTCATAAAAAGAATGAGGGAGGATGGAATAAGTAGATTGAGAATAAGGAGAAAATGGTGTCTTGAAAAATCAGAAAGCATTTGAAAAACTGAAAGATGGGGGAGATCAATTATGTCCATAAATACAAAGAAAAGAAATAGGTCATGACTTGAGATTGATTTTGAAATTATTTTGAAAATTATTAAGTCAATTCCAAAGTCTGTATTTGAGTATGTCTGCCACTGGGGGTCATGCTGAAAATTTTATATGCTCTTGGAATGAACTCAGGAAATCATTCAAGGGATGGTGCAGTTGCATACCAAAGGCTTACCTTGATAATCTTACATTTTACTACTAGGGATCCATCATTTCACCTTAAGCATACTTTTAAAATTAAAACAAGGAAACAAATAAATACTTCAACTAACTCTAGCAAGTCAATGTGCCCCTTTTAGAATCCTAGGGAATTAAGGCAATGAAAAAACAAACAAATAAACAAACAAACAAAAAACACAATGTAAATCACATTTTAATGTAATTCTATTAATATCTTTTCCACTTTGGAAAAGTGGAAATATTTTCCTCCAAACTTACTGACCTATTTGAATGGCAAAAAGCAAAATCTTTTGGGGACCAAGGAATCTAATGTTATTCTTTAACTCAATAGAGATATCTGTTAACTCCACCTGTAACTTACCAATCTATTTTCTTTTGAAGAAACCAAAACTTTATTTATTTTAGGAAGTTTATTCTTGTGACTAAAAGCACCAAAAAATGAATTTCCTCAACACTGAAAGTGATTGATACAAAACATATGTTGGAAAAAAAAAATCAGTTTCTCTGCTGCAAATTATGCTGTAGAAAGGTGAGACAAAATCATGTTTAGTATTTAAGAAATATAAAAACAATAAAACTGGATAGTACTGGCACTCAGCAGGTTCTCATTAAGATGTATTGGGCCATAACATGATATTTTTGGTTTTCTACATTTCTCTTTAAAATAATTAAAACCTTCAGTGAAAAACAAAACAAAACAAAACAAAAAGTGATAAAAACCAAAACAAAAAAGGACACCAAGAATAAGAAAGACAAAGGGGAAAAAAAAGGAAAATTATCTGGCAACATTGGCTTGGCTCAGCGATGAAGAGTCCACCTGCCAAAGCATGAGATGCAGGAGACCCCAGTTCAACTCCAGGGTTGGAAAGATACTCTGGGAGGACATAGCAACCTACTCCAGTATACTTGCCTGGAGAATCCCATGGAAAGAAGAGCCTTCTGGACAACAGTCCACAGGGTTACAAAGAGACACAGCTGAAGCAAGTTAACACAGCACACACACATGTGAAAGTACATAGAGTTCCCCTTTACCACAAATGCAACAACAACAACAAAGTTACAGATGAAGGAATTCTGGAGACTGGCAGAAGAAATCCTATACAACCAAGACAACCACCTAAAAGAATTAAGTAAAGAAGAATAAACAAATCGCAGAATCAATAGAAGAAGTAAACAATAATGATCAGAGAGGAAATAAACAAAATATAGATAAAAACAATAAAGATTAATGAAATCAAGATCTTAGTTTTTGAAACAATAAACAAAACTGAAAAACTTTTAGCCAGATTTGTCAACAGAAACAGGACCAAATTAAACAAAATAAGAAATGAAAGAGAAGAAACAGCAATTGATACAACAGAGACACAAAATATTATAAGAGAATACTAGTAAGAATTATATACCAACAAATTGGACAATCTGGAAGAATTGGACAAATTTCTAGGAACATACAATATGCCAAGACTAAGTGGTTGGTGGATATGTAAACTGGAGCAGCCACTATGGAAAACAGCATGGCAGTTCTTCAAAAAACTCAAATTAGAACAACCAAATAATCTAGCAACTCCATTCCTAGATATATGCCTAGAAAAAAGGAAAACATCAACTCAAATGATACATGCATCCCAATATTAATAGTAGTATTATTTACTATAACTAGAATATGGAAGTGACCCAAATGCTCATGTCATACACACACACACACACACACACACACACACACACACATCTTTCTTATCTTTCTTTCTTTCTTTCTTTTTTCCCTTCGTTCTCTCCCCCTTCCTTGATTTATTCTTTTCCTCCCTCTCCTTTCTTTTCTTCATTACTACTCTCTTTTTTTCTCACAAAATTTCAATTTTTATTAAATACTAGGTATTCTTAATGAAGACTTCCTTGATGGTACAGTGGTAAAGAATCCATCTGCAAAAGGAGGAGATGCAGGATCAATCCCTGAGTCAAGAAGATAACCTGGAGAAGGAAGTGGAAACCCACTCCAGTATTCCTGCAAGGGAAATTCCATGGGCAGAGCAGGCTAGCACACTATAATCTTTGAGGTCCCAAAAGATTTGGACATGAAACAGACTTAAAAAAATAATTTATTTTAATTGGAGGCTAAGGGTATGCAGGTCAGGAAGCAACACAGAACTGGACACTGAAAAACAGACTGGTTGCAAATAGGAAAAGGAGTACGTCAAGGCTGTATATTGTCACCCTGCTTATTCAACTTATGTGCAGACAACATCATGAGAAAGGCTGGGCTGGAAGAAGCACAAGCTGGAATCAAGATTGCTGGGAGAAATATAAATAACCTCAGATATGCAGATGACACCATCCTTATGGCAGAAAGTGAAGAAACTAAAGAGTCTCTTGATGAAAGTGAAAGAGGAAAGTGAAAAAGTTGTCTTAAAGCTCAACATTCAGAAAACTAAGATCATGGCATCTGGTCCCATCACTTCATGGAAAATAGATGGGTAAATAGTGGAAAAAGTGGCTGACTTTATTTTTTGGGGTTTCAAAATCACTGCCGATGGTGATTTCAGCCATGGAACTAAAAAATGCTTACTACTTGGAACGAAAGTTATGACCAACCTAGATAGCATATTAAAAATCAGAGACATTACTTTGCCAACAAAGGTCCATCTAGTCAAGGCTATGGTTTTTCCAGTGGTCATGTATGGATGTGAGAGTTGGACTGTGAAGAAAGCTGAGCACCGAAAAATTGATGCTTTTGAACTGTGGTGTTGGAGAAGACTCTTGAGAGTCCCTTGGACTGCAAGGAGATCCAAGCAGTCCATCCTAAAGGAAATCAGTCCTGGGTGTTCATTGGAAGGACTGATGCTGATGCTGAAACTCCAATATTTTGGCCACCTCATGTGAAGAGTTGACTCATTGGAAAAGCCCCTGATGCTGGGAGGGATTGGGAGCAGGAGGAGAAGGGGATGATAGAGGATGAGATGGCTGGATGGCATCACCGACTCAATGGATATGAGTTTGAGTAATCTCTGGGAGTTGCTGATGGACAGGGAGGTTTGGCGTGCTGTAATTCATGGGGTTGCAGAGTCGGACACGACTGAGCGACTGAACTGAACTGAATTACTTTACAATACTGTGGTAGTTTTGCCATACATTCACATGAATCAGCCATGGGTGTACATGTGTTCCCCATTCTGAACCCTGCTTCCTCCTCCCTTCCCATCCCATCCATCATGGTAATCCCAGTGAACCAGCCTAGAGCACCCTGTCTCATGCATCAAACCTGGACTGGTGATCAATTTCATATAATATACATGTTTCCATGCTATTCTCTCAAATCATCTCACCCTCACCTTCTCGCACCAAGTCCAAAAGTCTGTTCTTTACATCTGTGTCTCTTATGCTGTCTCATATATAGGGTCATCATTACCATCTTTCTAAATTCCATATATATGCATTAATATGGGTATTGGTGTTTTACTTTCTGACTTGTTTCACTCTGTATTATAGGCTCCAGTTTCATCCACCTCATTGGAACTGATTCAAATGTATTCTTTTTAATGGCCGAGTAATATTCCATTGTGTATATGTACCACAGCTTTCTTATCCATTCATCTGCCAGTGGGTGTCTAGGTTGCTTACTTGTCCTGGCTATTGTAAACAGTGCTGAGATGAACATTGGGGTACATGTGTCTCTTTCAATTCTGGTTTCCTCAGTGTGTATGCCTATCAGTGGGATTGCTGTGTCCTATGGCAGTTCTATTTCCAGATTTTTAAGGAATCTCCAGACTATTCTCCATAGTGACTGTACTAGTTTGCATTCCCACCAAAAGTGTAAGAGGGTTCCTTTTTCTCCACACCCTCTCCAGCATTTAGCTTGTATACGTTTTGATAGCAGCCAATCTGACCAGCATGAGATGGTACTTCATTGTCATTTTGACTTGCATTTCTCTGATAATAAGTGATGTTGAGCATATTTTCATATGTTTGTTAGCCATCTGTATGTCTTCTTTGGAGAAATGTCTGTTTAGTTCTTTTTCCCATTTTTTGATCGGGTCATTTATTTTTCTGGAATTGAGCTGCAGGAGCTGCTTGTATATTTTTGAGATTAATTCTTGTCAGTTGCTTCATTTGCTACTAGTTTCTCCCATTCTGAAGGCTGTCTTTTCACCTTGCTTATAGTTTCCTTCATTGTGCAAAAGCTTTTAATTTTAATTAGGTCCCATTTGTTTATTTTTGCCTTTTTTCCATTACTTTGAAAGGTGGGTCATAGAGGATCCTGCTATGATTTATGTCACAGAGTGTTTTGCCTATGTTTTCCTCTAGGAGTTTTATAATTTCTGGCCTTACATTTAGATCTTTAATCCATTTTGAGTTTATTTTTGTGTATGGTGTTAGAAAGTGTTCTAATTTCATTCTTTTACAAGTGGTTGACAAGTTTTCCCAGCATGACTTGTTAAAGAGATTGTCTTTCCTCCATTGTATATTCTTTCTTCTTTTCTCAAAGATAAGGTGTCCACAGGTTCGTGGATTTATCTCTGGGCTTTCTATTTTTTCCATTGATATATATATATATATATATATATTTCTGTCTTTGTGCCAGTACCATACTGTCTTGATTACTGTAGCTTTGTAGTATAGTCTGACATCAGGCAGGTTGATTTTTCTAATTCCATTCTTCTTTCTCAAGATTGCTTTGGCTCTTTGAAGTTTTTTGCATTTCCATACAAGTTGTGAGATTATTTTTTCTAGTTCTCTGAAAAATACCATTGGTAGCTTGATAGGAATTGCATTGAATTTATAGATTGCTTTGGCCAATAATCTCATTTTCACTATATTGATTCTTTCAAGCCATGAACATGGTATATTTCTCAGTCTGTTTGTGTCATCTTTGATTTCTTTAATCAGTGTTTTATAATTTTCTATACATAGGTCTTTTGTTTCTTTAGGTAGATTTATTCCTAAGTATTTTATTCTTTTTGTCGCAATGGTGAATGGAATTGTTTCCTTAATTTCTCTTTCTGTTTTCTCATTTTTAGTGTATAGGATTGCAAGGGATTTCTGTATGTTAATTTTATATCCTGCAACTTTGCTATATTCATTGAATAGCTCTAGTAATTTTCTGGTGGTATTTTTAGGGTTTTCTATGTAGACAATCATGTCACCTGCAAACAGTGAGAGTTTTACTTCTTTTCCAATCCGAATTCCTTTTATTTCTTTTTCTTCTCTTTTTATTTCTTTTTCTTCTGTGGCTAAAACTTCCAAAACTATTTTGAGTATTAGTGGTGAGAGTGGGCACCCTTGTCTTGTTCCTGACTTTAGCGGAAATGCTTTCAATTTTTCACCATTGAGGATAATGTTTGCTGGGGGTTTGTCATATATAGCTTTTGTTATGCTGAGGTATGTTCCTTCTATTCCTGCTTTCTGGAGAGTTTTTGTCATAAATATATGTTGAATTTTTTCAAAAGCTTTTTCTCATCTATTGAGATAATCTTATGGTTTTTATCATTCAGTTTGTTAATGTGGTGTATTACATTGATTGATTTGCAGATATTAAAAAATCCTTGCATCTCTGAGATAAAGCACACTTGGTCATGATCTATGATCTTTTTAATATGTTGTTGGATTTTGTTTGCTAGAATTTTGTTAGGGATTTTTGCATCTATGTTCATCAGTGATATTGATCTGTAGTTTTCTTTCCTTTTTTTTTTTTTTTGACATCTTTGGTTTTGGTATTAGGGTGATGGTGGCCTCATAGAATGAGTTTGGAAGTTTACCTTCCTCTGCAATTTTCTGGAAGAGTTTGAGTA
This sequence comes from Hydropotes inermis, assembly GCA_020226075.1. Taxonomy (NCBI): domain Eukaryota; kingdom Metazoa; phylum Chordata; class Mammalia; order Artiodactyla; family Cervidae; genus Hydropotes; species Hydropotes inermis. Next base: position 51,831,739 of record CM035272.1, on the reverse strand, counting down.
GGATATTTGTTAGCTCTTCTCTAAATGTTTGGTAGAATTCAGCTGTGAAGCCATCCGGTCCTGGGCTTTTGTTTGTTAGAAGATTTCTGAACACTGTTTCAATTTCCATGCTTGTGATGGGTCTGTTAAGATCTTCTATTTCTTCCTGGTTCAGTTTTTGAAAGTTATACTTTTCTCAGAATTTTTCCATTTCTTCCAAGTTGTCTATTTTATTGGCATATAGTTGCTGATAGTAGTCTCTTATAAACCTTTGTATTTCTATGCTGTCCATTGTGATTTCTCCAATTTCATTTCTAATTTTGTTGATTTGGTTCTTCTCCCTTTTTTTCTTGATGAGTCTGGCTAATGGTTTGTCTATTTTATTTATCTTCTCAAAGAACCAGATTTTAACTTTGTTGATTTTTGCTATGGTCTTCTTTGTTTGTTTTTCATTTATTTCTACCCAAATTTTTATGATTTTTTTTCCTTCTACTAACCCTGGGGTTCTTCATTTCTTCTTTTTCTAGTTGCTTTAGGTAAAGAGTTAGGTTATTTGATTTCTCTCTTGTTTCTTGAGGTAAGCTTGTATTACTATGAACTTTTCCCTTAGCACTGCTTCTAATGAACTCATAGGTTTTGGGTTGTTGTGTTTTCATTTGCATTCGTTTCTATGCATATTTTGATTTCTTCTGTGATTTGTTGATTATTCAGAAGCGTGTTGTTTAGCCTCCATATGTTTGTATTTTTAATAGTTTTTTTTTTTTTTTTTTCCCTGTAGTTGACATCTAATCTTACCACACTGTGATTAGAAAGGATGCTTGGAATGATTTCTTTTTTTCTTTTTTGAATTTACCAAGGTTAGATTTATGGCCCAGGATGTGATCTATCCTGGAGAAGGTTTTGTGTGCACTTGAGAAAAAGGTGCAATTCATTGCTTTGGGGTGAAATGTCATATAGATAACTATTAGGTCTAACTGGTCCATTGTAACATTTAAAGTTTGTGTTTCCTTGCTAATTTTCTGTTTAGTTGATCTATCCATAGGTGTAAGTGGGGTAGTAAAATCTCCCACTATTATTGTGTACTGTTAATTTCCTCTTTCATACTTTTCAGCATTTGTTTTGCATATTGCAGTGCTCCTATGTTGGATGCTTATATATTTATAATCGTTTTTTCTTCTTGGATTGATCCTTTGATCATTATATAGTGTCCTTCTTTGTCTCTTTTCATGTCCTTTATTCCAAAGTCTATTTTATCTGATATGAGTATTGCTACTCCTCCTTGCTTTTCATCTCCATTTACGTGAAATATCTTTTTCCAGCCCATCGCTTTGAGTCTGTATGTGTCCCTTGTTTTGAGGTGGGTCTCTTGTAGACAGCATATATAGCTGTCTTGTTTCTGTATCCTTTCAGCCAGTCTTTGCCTTTTGGTTGGGGAATTCAACCCACTTACATTTAAGGTAATTATTGATAAGTATGATCCTGTTACCATTTACTTTGTTGTCTTGGGTTCGAGTTTATAAACCTTTTCTGTGTTTCCTGTCTAGAGAAGATCCTTTAGCATTTGTTGAAGAGCTGGTTTGGTGGTGCTGCATTCTCTCAGTATTTGCTTATCTGTAAAACTTTTTATTTCTCCCTCATATTTGAATGAGATCCTTGCTGGTTATAGTAATCTGGGTTGTAGGTTTTTGCCTTTCATCACTTTAAGTATGTTCTGCCATTCACTTCTGGCCTGAAGAGTTTCTACTGAAAGGTCAGCCATTATCCTTATAGGAATTCCCTTGTGTATTATTTGTAGTTTTTCCTTTGCTGCTTTTAATATTTGTTCTTTGTGTAATATGTGTCTTGGGGTGTTTCACCTTGGATTTATACTGTTTGGGACTCTCTCGGTTTCTTGAACTTGGGTGGCTAGTCCCTTCCCCATTTTAGGACAGTTTTCAACTATTATCTCCTCTAATATTTTCTCATGGATTTTCTTTTTGTCTTCTTCTGGAACTCCTATGATTCGAATGTTGGGGCATTTAACATTGTCCCTGAGGTCTCTGCGGTTGTCCTCATACCTTCTTTCTCTCTTTTTCTAGTTTTTTTTTTCCTAGTTCTTCTTTCTTTTTTCCTCTCTGCTTCATTTATTTCCACCATTTTATCTTCCACCTCATTTATCCTATATTATGCCTCAGTTATTCTACTGTTGGTTTCCTCCAAAGTGCTTTTGATCTCAGTTATTGCATTATTCTTTATTAATTGGCTTTTTAAAATTTCTTCTAGGTCCTTGTTAAACTTTTCTTGCATCATCTCAATCCTTGTCTCTAGATTATTTTTCTGTATCTCCATTTTGTTTTCAAGATTTTGGATCATCTTTATTATCATTATTTTGAATTCTTTTTCAGGTAGACTATCTCCTCCTCTTTGGTTTGGTTTGGTGGGTATTTATCATGTTGCTTTACCTACTTAGTATTTCTCTGCCTTTTCATCTTTTTTTTAGATTGCTGTGTTTGGGGTGGACTTTCTGTAGGCTGGAAGTTTGTGGTTCCTTTTTATTGTAGAGGTTCCTCCCTGTGGGTGGGGTTGGACGAGTGGCGTATCAAGGTTTCCTGGTTAGAGAAGCTTGTGTCGGTGTTCTGGTAGGTGGAGCTGGATCTCTTCTCTTTGGAGTGTAATGAAGTGTCCTGTAGTGAGTTTTGAGGTGTTTTTGGGTTTAATGTGACTTCTGGCTGCCTTTATTTTAATGCTCAGGGTTATGTTCCTGCATTGTTAGATAATTAGCTTGGTATGTCTTGCTCAGAAACTTGTTGGCTCTTGGGTGGAGCTTGGTTTCCATGTATGTATGGAGGCTTTTGGATGAGCTCTTGTCAATTAATTTTCCCTGGAGTCAGGAGTTTTCTGGTGTTCTCAAGTTTTGGATTTGAGCCTCCTGGCTCAATAAGACTGGCTTTCAGTCTTATTCTTACAGTAGTCTCAAGACTGCTCCATCCATACAGCATCAATGCTAAAACATCCAGGTTAATAGTGAAAAGATACTCCACAGTTAGGGACACTCAGAGAGGTTCACAGAGTTACATGGAGAAGAGAAGAGGGAGGAGAGAGATAGAGGTGACCAGGAGAAGAGGGGGCATCAAAAGGGGAGAGAGAAATCTAGCCAGTAATCCATTCCTTATGTACTCTCCACAGTCTGGAACACTCAGATAGGTTCATGGGGTTACAAACAGAAGAGAAGAGGGAGGAAGGAGATGAAGGTGACCAGCAGAAGAGGAGGGAGAGTCAAAAGGAGATAGACCGATCTAGCCAGTAATCAGTTCCCTAAGTGTTCTCCACGTCTGGGAACACCCAAAGAGATTCACAGATTTAAGCAGAGAAGAGAAGAGGGAGGGAGGAGATAGAGGTGACCTGGGTGAGATAAAGGAGAGTCAAAGGGGAGAGAGCAATCAAGCCAGTAATCAAACTTCCAAGTGAAAATGGGTACTGAGGATTGGATTCTTAAAGGTACAAAATTGATAACAAATACCAAAAAGCAAAGATTAAAAATCTAGAGTAGAGGTTAGGCTCTCAAAAATGCAATATTAAAAAAAATTGCAAAAATTGATTATACATACATATATATATATATATATATATATATAAAATTTGCTTTAAAAATAGGGTCTTATTTTTGCAAGGTAATAGGTTTTAAAATGAAAATTAAAGGAGTAATAAAGAATTTAAAAATGCAAAAGTTAAAAAAATTAAAAATGATAATAGTAAAATATATCTAGGAATTACTCTGGAGCTGTTGAGGACCATGTGGGGTCAGTTCAGTTTCAGATAGTTCCTTGTTCCAGCTTATATGTCTTTTCAAGGTCTATAGGCCCTTTCTAATGTAGTCAATGCTAACTACAGGGTTTTACTCTGTTGCACCTGTCATTTCCAAAGTGGTTCCCTCTTCCCTGTTTATTTTGGCTTTCTCTGTTTTCAAGTCTCTTCAGTGTCTAATTTCCACCCTGACACAAGGGGACGAAGGTGCTAATTTATTTAGGCTCACTTGTTCAATTGTGCTGTGGAAAGGAAGGAACACTGCAAACAAATACAATTGGTGTGTGTGGGGAGTGTTTGCAGTGTCTGGGCCACAATGGTTTTGACCCTGCTCACAGCGTGTGTACTGCCCCGGTCTACACTGTTTAGGCTCCAGGCTGCTCTGTGGGGGAACTGTCTAAAGTGGGCCCTGGGTGGCATGTACTTCCCAGGTCTAAGTTGCTAAGGTTCAGGTTCGCGGGTACTCCACAAAGGCACAGACTCTTATGGACAGATTGCCTTTTTTAAATCATACACTGTTTATAAAATTGTGGCAAGAGTTGCAAACATCTCGGTAATTTTTTTGCAAATTAATAATAAAAAGAAAGAGATTAAAGAACATGGTTGTTGTTGTTCAGTTGCAGCTGGTGTCTAACTCTCTATGACCCCATGAACTGCAGCATGACAGGCTTCCCTGTCCTCCATTATCTCCCTGTGCTTGCTCAAACTCATGTCTACAGAGTCAGTGATCATGTGCATGTGTGCTAAGTAGCTTTAGTAGTGTCCAACTCCTTTCGACCCTATGAGTCATAGCCTGACAGGTGCTTCTACTCATGGAATTCCCCAGGCAAGTCCTCCTCCTGAGGATCTTCTGGACCCAGGGATCAAACCCATGTCTCCTGCATTAGCAGGTGGATTCTTTGCCACTAGCACCACATGGAAAGCCCATAGTCAGTGATTAGGTCATTAAAATAAATAAAGAAAAACCTAAACAACTCTTGGATCAAAGAAACTTCTTTTTAAGTTATACTTAGAGATCATGTGATCAGTGATTCTCAATGAATGTAAACCTATGGTATTGTAGACCTATTTTATTTACAGGAAAAAAAATCAATGTTCTAAATACTTCCAATATCAAAGAAGACATAAGTCAACATTAAACTTAATACTTAATTCTGGATGCTTGAGAAAAAACGGCAAAATAATCTAAGATACCCAGAGATAAATGATAAAGAAAAATAGGTTAGTGAATTCACATAGCAAAAAGGACCAATAAAATAATCAAATACTTTTTAAGATCAATATATTGCACACACAGAAAGAAGAGATAGAATGAGAGATACAGAACACTATTAGGTTTTAATGTATGTGAAAATGCTAATTTAACAACACAAAAAAATTAGGGCAATTATTACTGAATATTAATCTATAGCTATATGTTAAAATATTCATTAAAAAATATTAAAGTACTGGAGACTACCCATTTTAGATTAAGCCAAACTAGGTAATCTAAATTTATCTCCTCATTTTGAGATAGGTCCTAAATTTTAATCATATTTTCAAAATTTATTTTGTCATATTAGGTAACAAATGTACAGGTTCCATAGATAAGAGTATTGACATCTTTAAGGGACCATTGTTCTGTCTATCATATACATCGAATTACAGTTTTCTCTTGTCTTTCTCTGTAGTTCTCAAAAGAGAACTTGTCTTATGCATCCAACCTGGGCTGTTTTACAATCTCTCTCTTTAGGAATCAGCAAAAATACAGTCCCTAATTCCAAGTTTTACTACTCTAATAATTTTTTTCTTATAATTACTTAACCAGTTCTTAGCTTACAGATTAGTTTACAGTTTAGCTCATAAAGAAGAAACGTGATTAAATTTTGCAGAACACAGATTCAACCTAAAACTTAGGTGATATTACCTAAATATATACTACATTCCTGTAATATTTTTCCATTTTTTTCTCTCTAGTATAGATAATGGGCTAGTAAGTGAGGGCAAGGAAAATACCTAAAGCACAACACTTTATACTCTTTTTTATATGATGAAATACATTGAGATTGGACTTTCTTTAATTTGTCATGTGTGTTTTATTTATTTTGCTACATTAAGCTTATATTTAGGTAAAAGAAATTCTCTGAATTTCAAAAAAAATTCATTTCAGTTCAGTCACTCAGTCTTGTCCCCCATAGACTGCAGCAGGCCAGGCTTCCCTGTCCCTCACCAACTCCCAGAGCTTGCTCAAACACATGTCCATCGAATCAGTGATGCCATCACCCTCTGTCATCCCCGTTTTCCTCCTGTCTTCAGTCTTTTGCAACATCAGGGTTTTTTCCAATGACTCAGTTCTTTGCATCAGGTAGCCAGAATACTGGGACTTCAGCCTCAGCATCCATCCTTCTAATGAATATTCAGGATTTATTTCCTTCAGGATTGAATGGGTTGACCTTCTTGCAGTTCAAGGGACTCTCAAGAGTCTTCTCCAACAACACAGTTCAAAAGCATCAATTCTTTGGCACTCAGCTTTCTTTATAGTCCAACTCCTACATCCATAGATGACTACTGGAAAAAATATAGCTTTGACTAGACAGACCTTTGTGGACAAAGTAATGTCTCTGCTTTTTAATATGTTGTCTAGGGTTATCATAGCTTTTCTTCCATGGAGCAAGTGTCTTTTAATTTCATGGCTGCAGTCACCATCTGCAGTGATTTTGGAGCCCCAAGATATAAAGTCATTTACCCATCTATTTGCCATGAAGAGATGGGACTGGATACCATGATCTCAGTTTTTTGAATGTTGAGTTTTAAGTCAGTTTTTCACTCTTCCTCTTTCATTTGCATCAACAGGTTCTTTAGTTATTCTTCACTTTCTGCCATAAAGGTGGTGTCATTTGCATTTTTGAGGTTATTGATATTGCTCCCTACAATCTTGATTCCAGCTTGCGCTACATCCAGTACAGCATTTTGCATGATGTGCTCTACATATAAGTTACATAAACGAGGTGACAATATACAGCCTTAAAATACTCCTTTCCCAATTTGGAACCAGTCCTTTGTTCCATGTCCGCCACTAACTGCTTCTTCTTGACCTGCATACGTATTTCTCAGGATGCAGGTAAGGTGGTCTGGTATTCTCGTCTCTTGAATAACTTTCCACAGATTTTTGTGATCCACACAGTCAAAGACTTTAGCATAGTCAATGAAGCAGGTGTTTTTCTGTAATTCTCTTGCTTTTTCCCTGATCCAGCTGATGTTGGCAATTTGATCTCTGGTTCCTCTGCCTTTTCTAAATCTAGCTTGAAATATATGGAAGCTTTCAGTTCACATACTGTGAAGCCTAACTTGAAGAAGTTTTAGCATTACTTTGCTAGTGTGTGAAATGAGTGCAACTGTGCGGTAGTTTGAACATTCTTTGGCATTACCTTTCTTTGGGATTGGAATTAAAGCTGAATTTTTTCCAGTCCTATGGCCACTGTTGACTTTTCCAAATCTGTTGGCATATTAAGTGAAGCACTTTAACAGCACTTTAATCATCTTTTAGGATTTGAAATAGATCAGCTGGAATTCCATTGCCACCACTAGCTTTGTTCATAGTGATGCTTCCTAAGGCCATCTTGACTTTGCACTCAAAAACTTTAATTGTAATATTTTATGCTACAGTCTCTGTATCCTCTAGGTATTTTATTTGAAGTTGGCAATTTTATTTGGGTATATTATTTATTATCTTATTGATGTTCAAAATTAGTTTCTAGTAAAAAACTACCATCCCAGTGTCATCTATGCTTTGTGTGCTAATTAATATGCAAATTTTAATGTATGTTCCTTTCTTAAATCTAAATTGTATTAAGCTTTGCAGTTCATAATGATATTTGTCTCTTGATTTATAATTGAAGTAGGTTGCTCTTATTAATATACTTCCTCTAGTCAAGGACAGAATTATAGCTATATTTTTTAAACTGTAATAAAAGAGAATGGTGAAGGTTTGATTAATATTTCATTTTTTTCATCTTTGAAAAGTGATAAAACTATATAAGAATGCCTTTAGGTTGAGTATTTATATTCTTGAATAAATAACCAGCATATTTATTCCTTTATCATAAAATAAATGTTTTTATCATTCACTGTTATTCTATACTATAAAATACTTGATTTTCAAATACTGAATGTATTTTTCAAATAATATGGGGAAGTGATATGATACTGGAGAAATTAAATGTAGTCAAAGCATTATTAGTGACCTAGATCTGCCTATTGTTTTATTAAAAATGCTTCAATTTGGTTCAAAAAAGACAGAGGGAAAATCCATTTCTGGATGTTAAAGGATATAGAAAACTGGTCCTCCAATTTTATTCCCAAATCTCCATCTTCTTCCTTATAGATATGTGAAAAAGAAAGTTACAATTTAGTTCAACCTTCATTTTATTTGCTTCTTTCAAAAAAGTATACATTTTCCAGTTTTATTCTCACAGAATATTTGAATTTCATATTAAAAATGCTAATATCAATTTACTCATTTTTTTAAATGTAGGGAGACTGAATTCAGAGCAAGTTCTGATTCTCTAATTATCCTCCAACTCAAGGGGCTGAATCCTTATGTAGTGCATCCTGCTCAGATTTAGTACATGGATTTCTCCTACAATGCACACTTAGCACTGCCACACACCTCGAGTGACTGAGAATTTTTCCTATTCTGAGGAAGTCAGTTCCATCCATCCCTGGAAGGCTTTTGATATGGGACTGTAATGCAGTCAACACAGGTCAATCTTGGTCCCATTTATTCTTTTTTTTTTTCTCCCCCGTTCAGGACCGCAAAGAAAGTGTTTGAAATTTTTTTCTATTTTCCCTCCCAACACGTCACTGGTTGTCTCACTTCATTTTATATTTCCTAGTGCTTCTCTTCAGTTTTTTTTTTTTCCTTCATCTTCACAATCCATTTTTGTTTTCTATACATCCTTAACTTGTCATTATCCTTATCTTTCATTTAAATTTACTGGGCCACTTCTATGTACCTGACAGTCAAGTCACTAGGGAAGCAAAAGTGAAAATTAGACCAAAATCTTCCTCATATGAACTTTTGTTAATTCATGTTTTCTATCAGTTTTTACCTTATTTTCAAACATTTTCTTTCCAATCTAACAGAAACTAACAAATAGACATAGTTTAAAACTCTGAATAAGCAGAATAAAGCATGTATTTACTTTTCATATAAGGAACATCAGGGAAATACTAGTATGAGTTTTAATCTGAACACAATTCTGTAAAAGGTCAAATGTGCCTGGGCTAGGTCTAAACTTATGTATTTATTTATTTATTTTTTCATTTATTTTTATTAGCTGGAGGCTAATTACTTTACAATATTGTAGTGGTTTTTGTCATACATTGACATGAATCAGCCATAGATTTACATGTGTTCCCCATCCCGATCCCCCCTCCTACTTCCCTCTCTACCCCATCCCTCTGGGTCTTCCCAGTGCACCAGGCCCGAGCATTTGTCTCATGCATCCAAACTGGGCTAGTGATCTGTTTCACCCTAGATAATATACATGTTTCAATGCTGTTCTCTCAAAACATCCCACCCTGGCCTTCTCCCACAGAGTCCAAAAGTCTGTTCTGTACATCTATGTCTCTTTTTCTGTTTTGCATATAGGGTTATCATTACCATCTTTCTAAATTCCATATATATGTGTTAGTATACAAGAATGGTCTTTATCTTTCTGGCTTACTTCATTCCGTATAATGGGCTCCAGTTTCATCCATCTCATTAGAACTGATTCAAGTGAATTATTTTTAATGGCTGAGTAATATTCCATGGTGTATATGTACCACAGCTTCCTTATCCATTCATCTGCTGATGGGCATCTAGGTTGCTTCCATGTCCTGGCTATTATAAACAGTGCTGTGATGAACACTGGGGTGCTTGTGTCTCTTTCAGATCTGGTTTCCTCGCTGTGTATGCCCAGAAGTGGGATTGCTGGGTCATATGGCAGTTCTATTTCCAGTTTTTTAAGAAATCTCCACACTGTTCTCCATAGTGGCTGTACTAGTTTGCATTCCCACCAACAGTGTAAGAGGGTTCCCTTTTCTCCAAACCCTCTCCAGCATTTATTGGTGTAGACTTTTGGACAGCAGCCATCCTGACTGGCATGTAATGGTACCTCATTATGTTTTTGATTTGCATTTCTCTGATAATGAGTGACATTGAGCATCTTTTCATGTGTTTGTTAGCCATCTGTATGTCTTCTTTGGAGAAATGTCTGTTTAGTTCTTTGGCCCATGTTTTGATTGGGTCATTTGTTTTTCTGGAATTGAGCTTCAGGAGTTGCATGTATATTTTTGAGATTGATCCTTTGACTGTTGCTTCATTTGCTATTATTTTCTCCCATTCTGAGGGCTGTATTTTCACCTTGCTTATAGTTTCCTTTGTTGTACCAAAGCTTTTAAGTTTCATTAGGTCCCATTTGTTTATTTTTGCTTTTATTTCCAATATTCTGGGATGCTGGTCATAGAGTATCCTGCTGTGATTTATGTCGGAGAGTGTTTTGCCTATATTCTCCTCTAGGAGTTTTATATAAACTTATGCATTTAAATGCAATTGGACATAGAAGAGATGATGATTAATGCTTTGAAGAGCAAATTGTACAATTCAGTGTAATATGAAAGTCTAGGACTACTCTGAATTCAGGCCATCTATGTGGAAAACCTGCTCTATCACACTGGTTTCTGTTAAAAATTGACGAGATAATCTTGCTTGTGCTCATTGTTTCCAATAAAGATACTAGGTAATGCTTAAAGTGATTAATTGGAATTAATTGGAATTAATTAATCAATAGATGGTCTGAATTCAGAGTAGTCCTCGACTTTCATTATTATACTGAAATTTATAATTTGCTCTTCAAAGCATTAATCATCATCTCTTCTACATCCATTTACTCAGACACCATGTGAGTACTTAATTGAAACATGTATTGATTAGCTGTTTTGCATCAGATCCTATGTTGAATGCAAAGTCAGTTTGGTCACTCAGTCATGTCTGACTCCCTGTGACCCCATGAACTGCAGCAAGCCAGGCTTCCCTGTCCATCACTAACTCCCACAGCCTATACTCAAACATGTCCATAGCGTTGGTGATGCCATCAAACCATCTCATCCTCTGCCGTCCCCTTCTCCTCTCGCCTTCCATCTTTCCCAGCTTCAGGGTCTTTTCCAATGAGTCAGTTCTTTGCATCAGGTGGCCAAAGTATTGGAGTTTCAGCTTCAGCATCCATCCTTCCAATGAATATTCAGGACTGATTTCCTTTAGGATTGCAAAAAGGAAAGCTAAAATTCTAAATTTAGTTTTACTCTCTATACAATATTTTTGCATTTTAATATTTTCAACAAAAGTGGAGCTTTATTTAGTTATTTTACTTAACATTGAAACTAAGATTTTAAATACTTTCTGTACATCAGACATAAAAGATAGCATAAATAAAATTTAATATGAATTTGATGGGCTTCCCTGTTAGCTCGAATAATAGAGAATCTGCCTGCAATGCAGGAGACCCAGGTTTGATCCTCGAGTGGGGAAGATTCCCTGGAGAAGGGGATGGAAACCCAATCCAGTATTCTTTCCTGGAGAATCCCATGGGCAGAGAAGTCTGACAGAATCCATGGGGTCATAAAGAGTCAGTCATGACTAAGCGACTAACACTTTCACAATTTTTGTGAATTTGATCATTCCAATATCACTTCTTATTCCTTAGCTATGATTCAGGAATCCATCAAATTTGATCTGTCATGAAAACTTAAAATTAAATAATTTATCCAAACATATAATGGCCAAATCTAATCAGATGGAAAGAGATCTTGACTTTTTCTTGCCTTCTACTGGACAATGGTTTCTTCCAGAAGGTTCTTCATTAATGGGATTTCTAGACTGAAGGTCAGCAACATAAATTCTTCAGAAAGGAAGATGATCTTTCTTTTATCTGAACTGTGCTCTGAATACTATCCTTTGCCTAAAGGAAAAAGTAGAAAATCTACCAAATTTGAGTTTCAAGTTAGAGAAAGTAATTTGAAGGAAGATTAAGATTAAAGCTACATTCTCTATTTGTCTGAAAGAAAATTTTAAATCTTCTGGGATAACCAAATTTATTTCTTAAAAATTATGAATATCACTGCATGCCTTCCAGCTAACACTGACCATTTTAAAACCTTTCTCTTACAGATTCCAGTGGTCATAACTAATTAACTAATGTTTTAATATTTTCTTCATACTTTTTTTGGGTCAAGATTTAAGTGGAAAGTGTGAAGCTGTCTACAGAGGATAAATTAAACAACAAAATTCACTTGTCAAACTCTGGACTACTAAATGATTAGATATGCAAACATACATATGTGCATGTGTGCTAAGTGGCTTAATCATGTCCAACTAACTATGAACCTATGGAATGCAGCCTGACATGGTTCTCTGTCTTTGGGATCCTCCAGGCAAGAATACTGAAGTGGATTGTCATGCCCTCCTCCAACGGATCTTCCCAACTCAGTGATCAAACCCATGTCTCTTGCACTGGAAGGTGGGTTCTTTGCCATTATTGTCAAATGGGAAGCCCCTGAAGATACATAGTAAAAGATAATCTCCAGATAATCTTAAACTGGAAGAAACTTTGTAGGTGAATATTTAATAAAAACCTAATTAATTAAAAATATGATGCAGGGGCATTATGTAACTTTTCCAGAGTTAAAAATATGTCACAGAACTTCTGTGGCTACTACCCTGACTAACCTTTGAATCCATAATTTTTGCCTACATCATGCTGCTTTTCAATGCCTAAATGTGATAAAAGGAATGAAGAGTAATAAAATTTACAATTTTGCACTTACAAATAATACAATTTACAAATTTCTGAGTTAAAAATACATAAGTGGCTATACTTTTCTGAAGGTGTATGGGGCGGGCAGAGGATGATGCCTGTGTTTGTGCTTTATTTCACTTAATGCTTATGGTAAAAATTATTTGTGCTCCTCATATATGAAGCCTTCTCTCCCTGGGCATATAAGAAACTTGTTTCTTATAGTTAGTTGTTGCTCAGTTACTAGGTCATGTCTGACTCTTTGCAACCCCCTTCTCCTCTTGCTCTCTGTCTTGCCCAGTATCCATACGATCACTTGGGGCCAGTACACTGTAAAGAGAAATAGCACATGCCCTGTTAGGCTGGAACACAGGTTCAAGGATGAATATCTCTATACATGTATTTCATACGGTAAACCTGAAAGATGAAAGAACCCTCATTCACCCTCAGATGGCAGTCATCTAATGTGAAACATGTGGAGTGAGCAAGAGATGCATTTTTCTTGAAACACCTCACCAGTATTTACACATTTCTTTTCACTAAATTGAAATCTTGTCTAATCTATTATTTTGCCCAGTTGAACTAAGTTTTGTTACTCCATTTTATAGGTAAAGAAACAGAAACTCGAAATGTTCATGGGAAATGCTCATCTGCATAAACTACTGATACTGAATGAAACAGTGACACTATTTCCACTGTGGACAGTGACTGCAGCCACGAAATTAAAACACACATGCTCTTTGGAAAGAAAGCTATGACAAACCTAGACAATGTATTAAAAAGCAGAGACATCACTTTGCCAACAAAGGTCCATGTAGTCAAAGTTATGGCTTTTCCAGCAGTCATGAACAAATGTGAGAGTTGGACCATAAAGAAGATTGAGAGCCAAAAAATCGGTGATTTCATATTGTGGTGCTGGAGAAGACTTGAGTTCCTTGGACCGCAAGGAGATCAAAAGAGTCAATCCTAAAAGAAATCATCCCTGAATAGTCATTAGAAGAACTGATACTGAAGATAAGTTGAAATACTTTGGCCACCTGATATCAAGAGCCAACTCATTGGAAAAGACTTTGATGCTAGGAAAAGAAGAAGGCTGTGGCAGGGGACAAAATCATTAGATGGCATCATTGACTCAGTGGACATGACTTTGAGCAAACTCTGGGTGATAGTGAAGGATAGGGAAGCCTGGCATGCTGCAGTCCATAAGATCACAGAGTCAGTAGGATGCGACTAAACAACAATGGAAGGAAATGGTTACAACGTCAAACAGAACAGATGCACCAAAACCTGTTATTATTTAAGTAAACTTAAAATTCCACCTTTATCACTATCATGGTAAATGCAGAAAATTCAATGTAGCTAAATCCAAGTAAAATTTGTTACATAGATGTTTTGACTTAAATTTGTTTATTGAGAATTTCTATAGACCTGCAAGCTCTTGAATACTATAATTTTATAGAAATCATTTGAAATCAGCATGACTTTTTTTTAAAATCAATATTGTGCTGGGTATTCTTGCCGTGTCTACTTATCTTGTTATTAATACTTTCTCCAAAAACTGGTAGAATTTTATAGATAGAATTGGAGAGAATGAACTGAAATTTAGGGAGGATATATATGTTGTTTTCCTGCTAATTAATAAAGATCACCTCTCATTTTTTCATGACTTTTATATTTTTTCACCAATGTTATTTAACTTTAAGTGTACATTTATCACAATATTAAGTTTATTCATAATTATTTCATAGGTTTGTTGCTATTCTATTTTTTAAATATTTAATTTTCCATTTGTTTGATGCTAATAGTAGGTAGAAACAAATTTGTTTAACATGAATAATTTTTAAAATCATGAATAATTTAATCATCATAAATAAATTTAAGTTCACTTATTGCATCTAATTCTTGTAAATGGAATTCTTAGCATTTTCTATATATAACCAACATGTCATCTATAAACAAAAGCTGATTTTATTTCTTTCCCATATTTATGCTTTTATTTTTTTTTATCCTAAAATGAATTGTTAGGGCTTTTGCTACAATCTTAACTTGGAGAGAATAAAAATCTTGCCTTGCATACAATGTGTTTTTTAATGTCTTTTTTGTTTGTTTGTTTTGATGGGTAGAGGGCAGATACTCACTATTTCACTATAAAGCAAAATGAAAAATGTGACCTATGGATTATTTATAGATCCCCCCTTACAGGATGAGGAAGAGCCCTCAATAGTCTTCTCTTTAGAGTATTTTCTTTACGAGTAGCCTTTAATAAAGTTTTTTTTTTCTTCAGTATCTTTTGAGACGTTCTTCTTTATCTCATCATTGTATTGAAGCACAATGATTCATATCTCAATGTTAAATCAAACTTATAATTCCTGAGAAAAATTCATCTAGGCTATCTCACTTAATCCTTAGAATTTTGTGAAATTATTGTAATTACCATCATTTTATAGGCAAATAAAATGATATATCAATATATCAACTATGTCCCATTTCAACTATCTAGTAGGGAATTAAAAGATGCTACAGATTTAGATGCTGGAGAAGACTCCTGAAAGTCCCTTGGACAGCAAGAAGATCAAACCAGTTTTTCTTAAGGGAGATCAACCTAGAATATTCACTGAAAGGACTAATGCTGAAGCTGAAGCTATAGTATTTTGGTCAGCTGATGTGAACCTATGACTCACTGGAAAAGTCCGTAATGCTGGGAAAGATTGAGGGCAGAAGGAGAAGAGGGCATCAGAGGATGAGATAGCTGGACAGCATCACCAATGCAATGAACGTGAACTTGGACAAGCTCCAGGAGATGGCAAGGGACAGGGAGGCCTGATGTGTTGCAGTCCATGGAGTTACAGATTCAGAAGTGACTGGGTGACTGAATAGCAGCAGCAACAACAACAACGATTTAGAACTAATTATTTGAATTTTCTGATGAAGAGAGTGAAAATAATATGTTTTTACTGAACAAACATTACAGATGAGTTAGAGAAGATGAAAATGTGAGGAAGGAAACAAAACTACTGAGAACCTACTATGCAATGAACTGTAATAGCCTATTATAGGAAATCACAATTAAAGGTAAAAAAAAGCAGAGGCACAGAAAGGCAATTTTCCTTTATGTGATTTTAATTCAAAATGTCTTGACCAAAATGGCATGGTGGCTTGTTAACTTAGTATGGCCTCTTAACTGTGCCTTTCACATAATTTGCCTAACTTTGACCTGAATCTATGGTAGTCATGTTAAGCATGTAGACTTACACAAGGGATTGCTAGTAAATTGATTAATTCTATAAATCAATCAATGGGATTACTCAGAAGATTCAACAACTCAGGGCTTTAATTCTGTATCTACCCTGCTAAATGAAGTGTGCAAGCTTTTCAAATTTACTTCTTTGCAGACAACTCCCTATCAGCTAGAAACAGATGGGCTGATGGATAGTTTAATCAAACAGTCTAACAGATGCTAAGAAAATTCATCATCAGTGAACCACAACATTGGAATAAATTGATACTTTTTGTCTGTTTCACCCATTGGGATGTTAGTCAATCATCAACAGACTTGTTTCCTTTGAAATGTGCCAGGAGAGAATTTCCAATTAGGGACACCAGAAAGCATAAACTAGCCTAACTGATGACAAGCATCTTAATGACATTAGGTGTAAAGATCAAATAATATTGTCAAGCAGATCAACAGAGTTCAGTTCTCAATAGGACAGAGGTGGGAATTTACATTCATCTTATTGTGTAGAAGACAACATCCTCATTTGTGTGAAATATTTACAGTCATTTTGGATTTAAGCCAATAGCTTTGTCATTCTCACCCTGCTTCCTGATCATTAAAGGGCTGTAATTACAAACCTGTGGGTATTTTATGAGGGTTAAAATGCAAGGGTAGTTATATAACTACATAAATAAAGTCTGATAGAGGATTTATGTCTCTAGATCTAAAGCTAAATATCAATATAAATACAAGTGAGTGTTTTTCTGGGTGAATACAACAATAACAACAAAAAGATATATACACAAGTGTATGCATTCTACCCCTAATGTATGCATTCCAGTCAACTAGCACACCTAAAATCTAAACTTTGGTCCCTAAATACTACTGGTCAATAAAAGCAAACAAGACTAATTCCAGAGCTCAGGCTAGTACAGGATAAGCCTGAAATATCAGGTTGTGCAAACAGTAGGAATGTAAAACATAGAAATATAAATCAAAGTAGCAAGAAATATGAAATTTTTTGCTAAAATATTTAGCACTGCAGAATTTAAAAGTTACATTATTTATAACTGCAACAAGCAATACATCCTGTATCATTAGCTTATGTTCTTATCCAATAAATATCCAGTTCCACAGAATAACAGTAACATATTTTATGTGTCAGACTGAGGAATTTGTCTAGGATATAATTTATCCATTATCTCAGACACTTAATAAATGTGAATATTGAGTCTATATAATTAAATGAGCTTAAAGTGATCAGCTCCTGAATTTTGACATATAATCCTAAATTAATTCAATTTTGACATCTGTTACAAAAAATAAAGGCCACTAAAGAAATTAAAGCAAACAGAAATAATAAATCAAATATAAAATGTTCTATTGCTATGTTAAATACATAAATTATTGGTCTTATGAAGAATGTCATGCAAAGGAGCCTCTAGAGGTTATGAAAATATATTTAGATATTAAAAATTTTAAAATTGTGGAGACATGACATAAAAACTAAACAATGTGTAGATTCTAGAAGCTGGGAATCTCTCCAAACTATGTAAAGGTATAATTATGGACAGAAAATATCAGAGAAAAAATAGGAAGTCTAGTGAAATTTCAAGGATAGACCTTGAAAATTGGAGATTATTGTTCAGTCGTTAAGTCATGTTCGACTCTGCAACCCCATGGACTGAAGCATGCCAGGCTTCTCTGTTCTCCACTATCTCATGGAGTTTGCTCAGACTTAAGCTCATTGAGTTGCTGTTGTAATTGGACCATATCATCCTCTTTCGCCCCCTATCTTTACCTTGAATTTTGCCCAGCATCATGGTCTTTTCCATAGAGTCAGCTCTTCACATCATGTTACCAAATTACTGGAGCTTTAGCTTCAACATCAGTCCTTCCAATGAAAATTCAGGGCTTATTTCCTTTAGGACTGGCTGGTTTTAAAAATGGAGATTAATTAAGATATAATAAAATATAAACAGATTAATCTGAGAAATGATTAAAATTAACCACTGTAGTGGTTAACTGTAATATTTAAAATTAACCAATGTATTAAAATAACCATAATACTTATTCACTTTTCAATGTGTTATACCTTAATAAGTTAAATTAAATAGCATATTAATTATAAGAATTGCTAAGAGAATTATCTAAAATGGATCTTACAGGACTTAGAGAAAGTATGACTTCTCCACATCTCAGTCCAGATGAAATCTGAAACTTGATCACTTATTGTCTGAACTCAGGTATCCAGAACATTTGCCTATTGTTTCAGAAACTCAACACACTTATCTGACCCTTACTCTAAAATAAACCATGTCAGCCTATTTCTTGAGAGCAAATATTTCCTTTTTTGTGTCAGAGTCGATCTTAATTCCTGACAGACACTTAACAACCCTGTGGTTTTGCCTTTATAATCCCCTGACTCTTTCTCTTTCCTGGAACACTCTTCCAATTTTATCTGAATCTGTGTCTTCTGGATCACAAATCCTAAGACCAAATAAAGGCCTAAGACCTTCTTAAACTCTTCATCCTTTGCAGCCTGGATACTGATTATTTGATTATTATTTGATAGTAGGTCATGACGGAGTTGAGTTGAATTGTAGAACAACCTGTTTGGTGTCCAGATAACTGCTTGATGGTGGTGGGGAAACCTCTCCTCCAATGTATGTGAATAGGGATCTGGACACTTTGAGCTTCCTAGGTGGCGCTAGAGGTAAAGAATCTGCCCATCAAAGCAGAAGATGCAAGGGACATGATTGCAATCCCAGAGTCTGGAAGATCCCTGGAGGAGGAAATGGCAGCCCACTCCAATATTCTTGCCTGGAGAATTCTATGGATACAAGAGCCTGGCAAGCTACAGTCCAGGGCTACAGTCTAGGAGGCCACAAACAGTCAGACATAACTGAACAACTTAGCACCACCAGCACTTTTATTAATGGTATAATAGAAAAGTGACTTAAAATAATTCCTCTTTGTATTCACAAATGGGAAGCCCTTGCATACACACACACACATTCATGTACATACAAACACAGAAAAAGAGAGACAGAGAGAAAGAGGCAGACACACAGAAGGGAAGAATTATTGTAGACATTATTAGACCTGCAGTGGTTTAAATGAACCTTTGTTTTGGTATCAGAAGAGTATGGATTACAAGATAGTCTCTGATATCATTTCATATTTTCTGACATCTATATTTAAAAATTTCCTGACATCTATTTTTGCTATTTCCCCTTTTCTCCTTTACTCTTGTCTTATCCCCAACTCTTACCTATAGTTAGCAGAGTTATTTTTGTTTTTTAATTGGAGGATAATTGCTTTACAATATTGTGCTGTTTTCTGCCAAACATCAACATGAATCAGTGGGAATATAAATTGATACAACCACTATAGAGAACCATATGGAGATTTCTTTTTGTTTTTTTTCAGTATGGAGATTTCTTAACAAACTAGGAATAGAACTACCTTATAACTCAACAATCACACTACTGAGTATATATCTTGAGAAAACCATAACTGAAAGAAACACATATACCTTAATGTTTGTTGCAGCATTTTTACATAAGAGCATAGAAGCAACTTAGATGTCCATTGACAAAGAATGGATGTGGATTTAAATATTTTGATGGGATAGAATTAAATAGGTAAAACTAAAATTAAGCACTACAAGACTAGAGGCCTGCATATATGTGTGCTCAGTTTACAAAGACATGATCATGGAGTCAGTTAGCATATGTCTGACCATGAGAATATAATACATTCATTTAATAACTGGAGTCTATATCCTCCTGAGAATTGGGAGTGATACAATGATATATGCTCTACATATCTTGGAAAAAATAGTTATAAAAAGAGTTAGAGATTCTAATGTGCAAGCTATCAGAATTTAGGAATTCAATCTATAAGAATCAGTAATACAAGCTCAGAATCCAAGCATAGATGGACTTGAGAACAAGATTAAAATAGAGGATGGGGAGCATTTGCCAGGGAAAGAATTTGATTAAGGAGGATGTGAACCATTTGACACTAGCAAAAAGGGATAGATTAGTTAGCATAAGCAATTTGAAAAGTGACCATTAATTTAGATCCACAGTCAGTGTACTCTTTTTTGCCTTTTTAGTTCATTTTCAATGATAACAAGATGAGACGAGGTAGAGAGAGAGAGAAAGTGGGAGGACAGGAGGAGAAGAAAGAGTGACAGAAGCAGACAGAGAGAGACAGAGAGACAGAGATATCAAGGAAATTTAATGTTTCAGGAGCCTTAACACCTGCTATCATCTTCAGAGGAAAATAGTAAGTAAGATGGGCTTGGGTACTCTTGTAAAATGTTTTGACCTATGTTCTTATTTCTAAATAAGGACACTTCTGTGAGAAAATCTTAGAATCTCTTTCCATCTGATGCAAATTGACTTTTATGTAAATTATTTATTATACCAACATGAAGAGAGATAAGAATCAAGTAACTCCAGATGAGGAGGATGCAATGAAGACAATTGAATTTGTTAGAAATCACTATTGAACATAGTATGCAAAAATGCATGTGCAAACGTGGCACACATGTAAGTATATGTAATATGTATACAACTAAATCTAAATATAGGTAGATATCTCCATCATAGAAGAGTTAAAATAGACAGGTTGGGCTCATAATTGGGAAAGGAATTTGCATAGGGAGCAAAGTAGTATGAACAATTTGCTAAAAAGAGTGATCAAGACAACAACAAAAAAATCTAAAAACCCAATAACCTTACTCCAACTATCTCATCTTCTGTGGTCCCCTTCTTCTTTTACCCTCAATTTTCCACAGAATGAGGGTCATTTTCAATGAGTCAGCTCTTAACATTAGGTGGCCAAAATTTTGGAGCTCCAGCTTCAGCATCAGTCCTTCCAATGAATGTTCAGGGCTGATTCCCTTTAGGATTTACTTGTTTGAGCTCCTTGAAGCTCAAGAGACTCTCGAGTCTTCTCCAGCACCACCATTGGAAACTGTCAGTTCTTCAGCACTCAGCCTTCTTTCTGGTCCAACTCTCACATCCATAACTAGCATTCTCACATCCAAACAGTATACACAAAGATAAATTTGAAATGGATTAAAGAGCTAAATATAAGACCATAAACTACCCAGAAATATAAGTGGATTAGAAGTCAGATGCAAAGACTATCAGATTAAAGTTCAAATATGTACTAGAAAGAGGAGAAGAATGCACCATGAAAAGTGAAAGTGAAATCGAACCTTGCTCAGTCATGTCCAATTCTTTGTGACACCTAAATACTCATGGTTGGTGCCAAATACTGTCTACTGCATCCACCAGTAGTAGCCCTATGGTGCCTGGTTATGTCATGCTTAGTGAGGTCAGATATATTATTTATTTATTTAAGAAATATACAATTCAGTGTTTTTTAATATATAACACAGTTATTATACTAGTTATAAATACAATGTTATTTAGTAAATATACAATCCAGTGCATATCCTCCCCTATGGGGGCTGTAGCATCCTGCATGTTCACTTATAATGTAGGCATAGCAGTCATTCTTCTCTGTCTTGTCATTAGCATAGGTTCCCAAACTTTCTGATGATGTATAGTTACATTTCTTTCATTATTGTTGATTTCACATTTACAGGTCAAGGGTCATTTGTATTCTATGTGTGGACCTTATATACAGCTGACTAAAAAAGACTCATACCTCTGCTTTTGTGTTTTGCAGACCAAATACAATCAATCCCTGGGATATAATTTTTCATTTTCAAAAAAAAAAAAAAAAACCCAGAAACTAAAACTCTTAGAGGAAAACATAGGCAGAACAGTGTATGACATAAATCACAGCAAGATCCTCTATGATCTACCTCCTAAAATAATGGGAAAAAAAGTAGACAAGGGGCACCTAATTAAACTTGAAAGCTTTTCTCAGCAAACAAACTATAAGCAAGATGAAAATCAACCCTGAGGATTGGAGAAAATAAAAGCCAATGAAACAACTGACAAAAGATTAATTTCCAAAATATACAAACATCACATGAAACTCAATACCAGAAAACAAGGTACACAATCAAGAAGTGGGCAGAAGACATAAACAGACATTTCTCCAAAGACATACAGATGGCTAATAAACACATGAAAAGATGCTCAACATCAGCCATTATTAGAGAAAAGCAAATCAAAATTACCATGAAATATCACCTCACACCACTCAGAATGGCCAACATCCTAACATGTGCAAATAATAAATGCTGAGAAGGTGTGGGAAAAAAGGAACTCTCTTGCATTGTTGGTGGGAATATAAATGGATATAGCCACTATGGAAGACAGTATAGAGATTCCCTAAAAGTCTAGGAATAAAACTACCAAAGGATCCACCAATTCCACTATTGGGCATATACCCTAAGAAAACCATAACTGAACCAGTGTTCATTGCAGCACTATTTACAACAGCTAGGACATGGAAGCAAACTACATGTCCATCAACAGAGGAATGAATAAAAAATCTGTAATACATATAAATAATGGATTATTACTCATTAATAAAAAGGAACACATTTGAATCAGTTCTAAAGAGGTAGATGAACCCAAAGCCCATTACACAGAGTGAAGTAAGTCAGAAAGAGAATAACAAATATTGTATATTAATGCATATATATGGAATCTAGAAAGATGGTACTGATAAACTTATTTACAGGGCAATAATGGAGATGTAGACATAGAGAACAGACTTGTGGATGCAGAGAGGGAAGAAGAGGGTGGAACAAATGGAGAAAGTAGCATGGAAACATATACACTACCACATGTAAAATATATAGCCATTGGGATGCTGTGTGATTCGGGGAGCTCAACCCTATGCTCTGTAACAACAGTGAAGTGAGAGATGGAAGGGAGGTTCAAGAGGGAGAAAACATATGTTTACCTATGGATGATACATTTTGATGTATGGGAGAAGCCAACACAATATTATAAAACAATCATATTTTAATTAGAAATAATTTTTAAAAAATTAAAATAAAAAGAATTTTCCAGTTTGTTATGATCCACACAGTCAAAGGCTTTCACATAGTCAATAAAGCTAAATAGGTAGATGTTTTCCTGGAATTCCCTTTCTTTGTCTATGATCCAGTGAATATTGGCAATTTTATCTGTGGTTCATCTGACTTTTCTGAACCCAGCTTGTACATCTGGAAGTTCTCAGTTCACATACTGCTGAAGCCTCGTTTGAAGGATTTTGAGCATATCCTAACTAGCGTGTGAAATGAGCACAATTATACAGTAGTTACAAGCATCATATACAACCTTTAATTCTTTTTCTTTCTCTTACTGCTGTTACTACTGTGATGTTTCCATGTGTAATCCACTGTTTCTTCCTGTCTATGCCCCACATAATCATAACTGGTTTAGCTTCACATAATAGATTTTAAAGAATGGAAAAGTTCAAAATTTTAAGTATTTGCTATCACAAATTCTTGGCTTTCTTTTTAATTAACTAGCTTCTGTTAATGGTTCTGCTAAGACAAGTTTTTAGATTAATGTCTACCTTTAGAGTAACAAATTCTTCCTAATATCTATAATTTGTCATGGAAACAACCTTCAAATTTACTAAATGCTGCCTGCAACACATAGCAATAAATGTTTGCAGATATGAGTCTACCTATGTTTCACAGTGATTAGAATACAAAATAGTAAATTAAATGTCTTTTTGCATGAATTCAGAGCAGTCAGACTGCAAAAGAAAAAAGATGGCACAGATTTTATATTGGTATTTGAGTGACTGATATATTGACAAGATTTCTAAACAATCCAAGATATTTCAGAGACAAGTTTCTTTGACCAGATACAAGCATTCTCTTTTGAATATTTCATTAGCTATTCTGATTCAATTTTTAAATGATATATTTTTGTTGGAGTTGGAAGGTGGAATCATTTAAAATCATTAATTAGATACCAAATATGGTTAACCTGAGTTACAATATTACACAGGGGTTTTAAAGCTCTGGTATTCTATAATTTTCAGAAAAAAAAATCCTCAATAAAGAGTCCATCTAATTTCCTTTCACCACAAAGCAGGCATCTTTTGTCTTAAGGACTTCAGTAAAGTGATATATTTTCCTCAATGCTATAGATGAGAAGGAGATGAAAGGGATAAAAGTGTGAGGAGAAGTGGAGGAAGTGGTAAAATCATCTAAACCAGAGATCAGAAAACTTTTATGTATAGAATATATTTGGGGGTTTTCTTTTCTCTTTCTTTTTTTTTTTTAAGTTACATGATTTCTGTTGTAATTACTCAAATTTGTTGTGGCAAGAAAGCAACATAGGCAGCATGTAGCCCAGTAGGCATGTCTTGCTACAATAAAACTTATATTCATAAAACAGGCAACAGACCAGATTTAGTTTGGGGGCAGTAGTTTGCCAAATTTCCATCTAAGCTTTGGTTTCATGTACCCAACATAAAAGTTGCAAACCAACTTTGATTGATTAATGCATCCAAGTTGGAACTGATCATTTTAGCAATATTTATTACCTATAAAATGTGTATAAAACAATTGAATTCTTCTGGACTTGAATTATACCTGAAGGCTTCAAACCATTTTTATTTGGAATATGCATAACTAGTGTAAACATTGTCTATGTTTAACAAATGCTGTGGATCATTTTTGCGTGTTTTAGTTGAATATGATTGTGTGAGAGTGGCTTATGAGCTTCTTAATCTTGGTTTCAGGAAAAGAAATTGTCAGAGGATGTTGAAATTAAAACTCCACAGTAAAAGGATAAGAGTTATAGGCAGTCTTTAGACTATAACAATTTTCTACAAAGTACACATAAAGTTTGAGAGATGAAGGGGATCATTTGGATTTCTTTGCTAATCTCATCATTTCACAGATAAAAAATCAAATGACAAATTATTCAAAAAGTTAATATTAGAGTATAATTTACTCTAACAGAAAGAAAATACTGTTTATCAACAGTTTTGATGCTTGATAACAAGTGTAAAAAAAGTTTCCACTTTGGATGATTCATACTTAAATGTTTAAGCATGAATTAGTGTAAGAAAATTAATGTTGGAGAAACTAAAGCTTTTAAAAATATATTCTAATTCTTCACCTTAAAATGATATCTCCAGCCTAATTTCATCTGTAAGCAACATATCTCTTTTTTTTTATATTACTATTAAAACTGAATAATTTTCTTTGATTATATAAAGACCACTTTGCCTTCTTCTCCTTCTCAGGGATTTATTCCAGCAAATACAGCCTTTCTGCTCATCTCCCTCTTTCATGGATTGTTCAATCAGCAAAGAGATATGTTCTAAGGAATCCCATTAAGAAAAAAGAAAAAAACATTAAAAAAAAAAAAAATCCTTCCCTTGAGCTCAAGTCCACCTCCAGCTTTTACTATAACTCTCTGCTCCTCTTCACAGGAAAATACCTTAAAGGAATTGATAATAGTTACTTCCTCTACTTTGATAATCAAATAATCCTTCTGTTGAATTCCATGACACCACAGAGCCAGGATTTTCCTGCTTATTCGTTAGCTTTCATTCTCTGCCTCTTTCATTGAAATTATTTTTCCAGTTCACAAGTAAATATTTAAGTATCATTAAGCTTAGGTTTGTATTCATTTCTCCCATCTATACATATCCCTCAGGTAAATTAACTGAATTCATGGCTTTAAATAGCCTCTATAGATGGATGATTTCAAATCCATAACTTTGGTCTTTTCCCTTGAGCTTCTGGCCAACATCTTTAAAAGCCACCCTGGGATTTCCAGTTAAATGGCTGATAGGCCTAGAAGAACTCTTGATTTTCTGTCCCTTCCATCACCTATATTCAACCAATAATGTAGAATTATTTTTAATATGTCAATGTTTCTTAATCCAGGCCTCAATAATTGTTCCCTACAATTACATCTCAATGGCTCAGCAGGTAAAGAATCTACCTGCAATGCAGGAGACACACGTTCAATCTCTGGGTTAGGAAGATCCCCTAGAGAAGAAAATGGCAACCCACTCCGGTATTCTTGCCTGAAAGATCCCATGGTTGGAGGAGCCTGGTGGGCTACAGTCAAAAAGGATACAAAGAGTCGGATGTGAGTGAGTAACTAAGCACGCACACATACCCACATCCATACACTACACAAACTCAAGAAATGCATTGACACATTTACATAGCCTGTATGGATCCTCAGTTTTTAAATTTACACTCTTTACATTCTAAGTCAGATTACTTCATCTCCCAGTGACACTATTGTAAGCATCCCCTATTTTTTCACACTTAGAATAAAAGTCAAGCTTGTTATCATGACTTTCAAGGCTTTGCCTCATTGAAATCTTTTCCATTATTCTCTTTTAACAAGATCCCTCTTGTTCAATAAGCTGCATCCACTCTAGATAATAAGTTTTTTTAATATTCTTCAAAAATTAATTTTCTCTGATTTTAAGGATTTTCTGTCTACTACTGTTCCCTCTTTAGCCACAGACATCAGATCTTCATATTTTGACTCTTTCTAGTCTAAATGTATCTCCTTAGATTATCCATGCTTACCCAAAGAATTGAGTACCCAAACTCTGGATAATCCTATAGTATAACCTCTTTTTAAATTCTTCATAGTGTTTATTGCTATCTGAAATTATGTTTCTCATATATTTGGCCATTTCATGTTATTTGTCTCTGATACCTTTAGATAAAATCTCACCCTGAGCTATTTCAAACATTTTACTCTCCAGGGCTAGATAGCACATGTCTGGCAGAGAATGGATATTCACTACACATATATTGAAAGAAAGAATAGAATGGTATATTAAGTGATACTTTATAAAGGCTTTTCTCTTCAGCCAGGATAAAAAATATATAGTAAGAATATCTCCCCACAACTCTGCACATGTAGCCTATATGAATAACTGGGAGTAGCACATTTTCTGATTCTTAATGTAGCCTGGGATATTCTCAACACAGTACTCAATTGGCCTACTATTCACACAGCATTACCTATGAGCTGCTGTATCAGAAACGTGTTTCCTGACCCTAAATTAAATAATAGAGCTTAGTTTGTACATAGTTTCAGACAAAGTTGTCAACCTTATTTCATAAGTGTCTGATAATTATTTCAATTCAATAGACATTTATTGAGCATCTAGTCTGCTAAAATACTGGTGTCTTTTTGAGAGATCAAACTGTAACAGGAAAAGAAATGTACAAATAATAAAAGCTAATGAAGAAATTTAGGGAATAGAAAGCAGCACAAAGTGAAACGTTGAGTAACATGACAGTCAAAAATTCATTTTAATGACTGAAAGAAAGGTCAAGGACTGCTGGTGGAAATAAAGCTGGGAAGAGTCGAAGTCATATTGTGAAACTTGTAATGTGACTCAGAGCTTGGATCTTGATGTGCACATACTGGTGAAAAAAGAGTGTGATCAGAGTTTTGTCTGAGAAAGATAAGTGGGGGTGGAGGGTAAAATTGAACAGAAGAGGGAAAATCTAGGGCCACAGAGACCAGCTACAATGAAAATGCAAAAATCTTAAGTGTCAGGAAATTAGGATCTATATCAGGTATTAATGGAAAAGAAAACAAGGAATATATTTCAGGAATCATTGCAGTTATAACCACACATTTAATGTTTGTTTTGTTCTGAGTAATGGTAATAGAAAGTTATCGAGTGAAAAATATCTCTATGATAGGTGGTGACAGAACCCAAGATGGAGAAGCAATTTCAAAAGAACAGAGAAGTCTGTCTGTTATTACACATGTTGAATTTGAAAAGCTGTAATGCTCTCAATGTTGAGTTATTTAGCCATGCTAGAAAATAAATGCCTTGGAATTTATGTGGGTCAGATATATACTTTCTCTGTTGAGTTCTGAACTCACTTAGAAACATGCACAAAATTCATATAGTTCCATACAATTTGTTGCTACTTAGGCTGAATTAGAGAATATAACATAGGGTACCAAATCTTCAGCTATTGAAATTAATTGGCTCACAACCAACAAGAGAAGATCTGTCCAATGAGTGTACAAAATAGCCTTAGTTTTCTACTGTTGTAATTTTCATTTTGTTTTAAACTATGAAAAAATTCTGATTTGAACAATAAGCATATCAACTGGTTGAATCTGACACATAATGGGTCTTAAAATTGTCAGTTCTTTGGAAATGAATTAAAAGCCTGAGTCATAAATGTTCAATTTCACCATTAATCACCATCCTTCATTAAGTTTCCCAGCTTCAAATAAATCCAGAATTCGTTGTCTGCAAACATGTGGCATAACCCTTCATCTAACTTTAAGATGGTTGCCAATAATAATAACAGCAAAAATGATATTTAATCCTTATTAAATAGCATGGGCCACCCTGGGGCTTCCGTAGTAGCTCAGACAGTAAAGCATCTGCCTGCAATGCAGAAGACCAGAGTTCAATCCCTGGGTTGGAAAAATTCCCTGGAGAAGGAAATGGCAACCCACTCCAGTGTTGATGCCTGGAAAATCCCATGGACAGAGGAGCCTAGCAGGCTACAGTCAATGGGGTCTCAAAGAGTCAATATGACTGAGCAACTAACACACATGGGCCACCCTATGCTAATATTTTGCATTCAAAATATTAATACTGATAAATGTTGTTAGGTATTGTTATACTTATTACATACTATATTATTAGGAGTTTTGGTATTAGGTTATATAACTAAGCAAAAAATATAAAATAAAACGAAGATCCAGGGGTTTTCTTGAACTTCACCTGATTGAGTCTGTGATCCATATAGTCAACCGTTTCATTATCTCACCTTGTTTTACTCTTTGGAAGCTTTATCTGAATTCCTAACTAAATATGTTGATGTTATCTGTATATCTAGACTAGGCTTCCTAACCCTTGCTTTGGATTCATAGTATCTGGAAGAGGCTTTGTCTTTATTGCTTCCCCTTTGCTCCATGCTGTTACTCTTAACAGTTAACATCAGAATTTCAGTCTTCCTAAGACAAGTTTCACTACTCTGATGTTTTTCTAGGCATCTGAGTTTATTTTTTTCTTTTTTTTTTTCCATTTATTTTTATTAGTTGGAGGCTAATTACTTTACAATATTGTAGTGGTTTTTGTCATACATTGACATGAATCAGCCATGGATTTACATGTATTCCCCATCCCGATTCCCCCTCCCACCTCCCTCTCTACCCGATCCCTCTGGGTCTTCCCAGTGCACCAGGCCCAAGCACTTGTCTCATGCACCCAACCTGGGCTAGTGATCTGTTTCACCCTAGATAATATACATGTTTCAATGCTGTTCTCTCAAAACATTCCACCCTTGCCTTCTCCAACAGTGTCTAAAAGTCTGTTCTGTACATCTGTGTCTCTTTTTCTGTTTTGCATATAGGGTTATCATTACCATCTTTCTAAATTCCATATATATGTGTTAGTATACAGTAATGGTCTTTATCTTTCTGGCTTACTTCACTCTGCATAATGGGCTCCAGTTGCATCTATCTCATTAGAACTGATTCAAATGAATTCTTTTTAACAGCTGAGTAATATTCCATGGTGTATATGTACCACAGCTTCCTTATCCATTCATCTGCTGATGGGCATCTAGGTCACTTCTGGGCATACACACCAAGGAAGCCAGATCTGAAAGAGACACGTGTACCCCAATATTCATCACAGTACTGTTTATAATAGGCGTCTGAGTTTAGAACCAGACATGAAACAACATACTGGTTCCAAATTGGGAAAGAAGTACATCAAGTCTGTATGTTGTCATCCTGCTTATTTAACTTACATGCAGAGTACATCATGCAAAATTCTGGACTGGATGAAGCACAAGCTGTAATCAAGATTGCTGGGGTAAATATCAATAAACTCAAATATGCAGATGACACAACCCTGATGGTAGAAAACAAAGAGAAACTAAAGAGCTTTTTGATGAGGGTGAAAGAGGAGAATGAAAAAGTTCACTTAAAACTCAACATTCAGAAAACTAAGATCATGGCATCCAATCCCATCACTTCATAGCAAATAGCTGGGGAAACAGTGGAAACAGTGACATACTTTATTTTCCTGGGCTCCAAAATCACTACAGATGGTGACTGCAGCCATTAAATTAAAAGACACTTGCTCCTTGGAATAAAATCTATGACAAACCTAGACAGTGTATTAAAAACAGATATTACTCTCCCAACAAAGGTCCATATAGTCAAAACCATGGTTTTTCCAGTAGTGGTATATTAATGTGAGAGTTGGAACATAAAGAAGAGTGAGCACCAAAGAATTGATGCTTTTGAATTGTGTTGGAGAAGACTCTTGAGAGTCCCTTGGACTGCAAGGAGATCAAATCAGTCAACCCTAAAGGAAATCATTCCTGACTATTCATTAGAAGGCCTGATGCTGAAGCTGAAGCTCCAATACTTTGGCCACCTAATGGGAAGAGTCAACTTATTAGAAAAGACCCTGATGGTGGAAAAGATTGAAAGCAGAAGGAAAAGGGGACAAGAAAGGATGGAATGGTTGGATGGTATCACTGACAGTGCAGAGGAGTTTGAGCAAGCTTCAGGAGACAGTGAAGGACAGGGAAGTCTGGTCTGCTGCAGTCCATGGGGTCACAAAGAGTTGGACACGATTGAGGAACTGAACATCAAACTGAGTTTAGATAAGCAAGCAATGACCTTAAAACTATGCAATCACAAACATATAATATTTCTTCCTGATTTAAATATAGACTCTAATCAGATGTATGCCCTGTCTGCTGAAAATTTAGCTATTCAAATGGCATGTGAACACTGTATTTCAATAGAACTATAATGTAATTAATTTTTAAATTGCACTATCAATTTATATATCACTAGGAAAGAAAAATTTACAAATATTGGACTTGCTTAATTTCATCAATTTTAAGACAGATTTCAGAGTTCTTAAATGTGGAGAAAAAAGTTGTATCTTGGAATGAAATATAAGTTGTTTGAATTTTCACCACCTTTCAGATTTCTTTTACTACTATTATGCTCAGTTGTGTCCAGCCTTCAGCAATCCTGTGAGCCATAGCCCTGCCAGGTTCTTCTGTCCATGGGATTTTATAAGCAAGAAGATGAGTGGGTTGCCATTTCCTCCTCCAGGGTACTACCATTGTATGTTTTGTTAATTAATTGCACCTCTTTTTAAAAATCCTGCAAATATAGTGTGAAGGAAAATCTCCCAAGGTAAATTATAGCAGACAGGTTATTGTTACTGATACCTGCAGACACAGATGGATCCTTGGTCCAAATTTACTTTGAATGTAGAGACTGAAGATACCATTCAAGCAAAGAAGGAGTGAAAAAATATATTGCTGACATATCTGAGATCTCTGAGAGCAGGGCAGTCCTCTCAATCAAGTCTGAAATGGCTTGAGTGTCTGTGGGCTCAGTTGCTCAGTTGTGTCTAACTTTTTGTGGCCCCATGGACTGTTGCCTGTCAGGCTTCTCTGTCTATGGAATTTTCCAGGCAAGAATACTGGAGTGGATGGTCATTTCCTTCTCTAGGGGATCTTCCCTACCCAGAGATTGAACCAGAATTTCTTGCATCTCCTGTATTGGCAGGGTGATTCTTAAGTAGGGAAAGGAGAGTCCTGGTTTTGAACTGTGATTAGTGAGTGGGTCCAAGTGTGAGCTCCCAAGTAAGGCAGGGGCTGGCAGGGTTTCAGTTTCCCTCTGGAGACAGAAGAGGGAACACTAGACCTTCTTGTCAGGTTGTCCAGATGTGGGGAAGAGGGAAGAAGAAAGATTGAGTTTTAAATCCTGTCAGCATTCAAATATCAAAGATTGGAGTCCAACTCCTTTATTTTCAAAACTTGTAAATGTTTTATTTACTGCATGTGCCAGGCAACACAGCTTGTGGAATCTTATTTCCCTGACCAGGGACCAAATTAGTGTCCCCTGCAGTGGAATCACAGATTGCAAACCACTGGACTTCCAAAGAAGTCCATCAGTGTTTTAATTTAACAAGGCAGAAAAGTTAATCAGAATTGTTATGGAAGCTTACTTTCCATATATATATGACAAAACACTAAGATCTTTTGATGTATTGAAATCTACATCTGTTTTCCAAAACTCTTGACCATCCCTTTAGAGAATCTTTCTCAAGGGCTAGTGTCACTCTCTCAGAGACAAAAAAGATAAAGAGTATACCTGATGCATTTTGACTTTCTCATAACTCTCAGGCAGATAATCATATTGTTTCTCTGACTTAATATCATGGCCAGAGTAGAGAATGACTTATTCATTTCTCTCTTGTACTTCTTTGACATTCTTTTTTTGTTGTTGTTGCTGTTAACTTTTTATTTTATATTGTATGTGTATATGCTAAGTTGCTTCAGTTGTGCTTGACTCTGTCATAGGTTCTGACACCCTATGGACTGCAGCCCTCCAGGCTCTCTATCTATGGAATTCTGCAGGCAAGAACACTGGAGTGGTTTTCCAATTCCTTCTCCAAATTCATATTGGAGTACAGCCAATTAATTTCAGGTGCCCAGCAGAGCTACTCAGTTATGCATCCATTCTCCGTCAAACTCCCCTCCCATCCAGGCTGCTAAATAATATTGAGCAGAGTTCTTGGTGCTATACAGTAAGACCTTGATAGTCATCCATTTAAAATATAACAGTGTGTATCTGTCCATCTCAAACTGTCTAACTATCCCTTTACCCCTGGTAACCATAAGTTCCTTATCTAACTCTATAATTCTATTTTTGCTGTATGAATAAATTTATTTGTATTATTTCTTTTGGGATTCCACATATAAGAGATATCATAAGGTATTTCTCTTTCTCTGATTTACTTCATTCAGAATGACAGTCTCTAAGTAAGTGAAGTCACTCAGTCATGTCCAACTCTTTGTGACCCCAGGGATGGTAGCCTACCAGGTTCCTCCATCCAGGAAATTTTCCAGCAAGAGTACTAGAGTGGGTTACCATTTCCTTCTCCAGGGCATCTTCCCAACCCAGGGATCGAACCTGAGTCTCACGCATTGCAGGCAAACGCTTTACGGTCTGAGCCAAAGGGAAAGCTTGACAGTCTCTAGGTCCATCCATGTTGCTGCAAATGGCATTATTTTATTTGTTTGAATGGCTGAGCAATATTCCACTGTATATATGTACCATAGGCTAAATAGCAAGATGGATATTGCTGAAAAATAAACTAACAAGCATATGTATTTAACTGAGGATTGCTCACAAAAAGAAGAGGGATTGTGAAGTATGAAAAATAAATGTAAGAGACTTGGGAAAATCATGTTATATTCCAACATCCAAATTGCTGGAATACTAGAAAGGGAAAGCCAAGAAAATAATAAAGAATCAATGATTCAAATATCAGTGTCTAACTGTGGGAAATATAAATTGGTACATTATTAATTGACTATTTCATTTTTCATATGAAATGTTTAAGGCAAAAAATCAAGAGTATCTGAACATAGAAAACTGTACAATCCAAAAGTACAGATATGAATCTTGCTTGAAGCTTTCAAATTGTGTAAAATGATCTTATAAATATTTTTCTATATGTCCTCCATTTTAATATTATTGAGATGAGTTTGGTCTTATAAAAAGTTTAAAACCTATTTAAGTGACAAGTTACTACCGGTAAGACAGCTTTTTGTAACTGCTATACTAGTTTACATTTAGGGGAAATATGCTGCCTAAAAAGGCCATTATATTTCTTTTTCCTTTTTTTTTTTTTTTTCCTTCTCGTGCTTAAATTATTGTTTGTCTAGTCACTCAGCTGTGTCCTGCTCTTTGCAATCCCCTAGACTGGAGCCTGCCAGGCTCCTGTCTGTGGGATTTTCCAGATAAGAATACTGGAGTTGGTTGCCATACTTAAATTGGAAATTTCTGAAAGACAAAGTGGATTTGTACAACAGTCAAATCTGGATGAACCAGCCTTCAGTAGAAAAACTGCAAGACTCAATTTCTGAACTTAGAAGTACTTATGTTGGAGAGAGTTACTCTACCAAACATAGAATTCTCCCAAGAAACTCTTCTGTTGGTGGTTCTTTTTGTTGAAAGCAGTTATGTATATGAATGAGTTACTTTGTTGTTATTCTGGACAAATAGCAATTGTTGGACACTGGACCACACCAATCAGTCCAGAAAAGAAAGAATACTTATTCGGATATTTGATCTTTGCCTTGGGAAGATCACAGAGGTCATCAGTGCTATAAGGGCTTTTATTATGTCTCCTTCAGGGAATTGTCAGAAACCAATAACTCACGAGGCACAGAACCCTCACACAGAATTTTGATGTTAATAATATTTAACCTCCACAAACCTGGACTAAATTCAGATATGATCTCAGCATCCTGGCCATTACTAACCTCCCTGTGTGAATATGTCCCCCATTTATTGCATTCTGAGCCAGTTAAATGATGCACTGGCTTGACAGTTATAATTTTTGAAAAGGTGGGCATTTTTTATATCCATCTCAAAAGAATTCAAACCTGAAGTAATATCTGACTCTGAACATTTTATGTGACTTTTATTTGAGGGAACATCTCTAAAAGATTTAAGAACTAGACAATTTCTCACTTGGGTTGCTTGTATTTCTATTTCAACTAACTTTTTCATAGCTTTTGAAGTAGTTTCAGATGGTCTATGTAAACACAGGTGAATAATACTTATGGTTTTAGGCCCGTTGTTTTTTGTTTGTTTGTTTTCTCTACATTACTACATGAAATAAAACAGACCTGTTACATTGGGATCTAGTCCAATCTTCCCATTCCCAGGGCACTGCAGCTTCCTGTGGAAGACGTATATCACTTTGGAGAGTGGGTCTTCATCATATCTCCAAATCAAAGCAAATTAAAAATTAATACATTGCAAATTGTGGGGGGAAAGAAACAGAAAATAGCACAACCAAATAAGAATAGTTATATCATTTAAATTTTAATTTTGCTTTTCAAAATTTGAGAGTCAACCATGGTAAAGTTTTAAGTGCTGGAATTTGATCTAAAATGCATCTGTGTAACATTGGAATATGTCTTTATGGTGGACAGCATGAAAAACATACAGCCAGAACTGACAGCTCCTTCTCAGTTTTGTCTCTAGGAGTTCCCTGGAAATCTATTCCCATGGCTGTGGTGGAAGAGTATGATAGAGGAAAAGATACAAAACTTTAGGTTCAAATCCCCTATTCCACTGTGGTTCCAGGTTAGACCCTGTCAGTGTGAAGTGCCCTGGGAGGTTTGGGGTCAGAAAGGGAAGAGAAGGCAAAGTTCTTCGGAGGCAGCTACAAAAGATTAAAAGGAAGATATGAGATTCAAAACAGTTTCTGGAGGTGGAAATGAAGAAGCTTAAGGCAGTAGGGGTAATTAATTCCCAGCTTATGCTTCATAGCTCCATTAGGAACTAGCTATAGAGAAGATAAAGTACAAAGATATACAGTAAGTCCCCTATATATGAACAAATTCAGTTCTGAGGGCAAGTTCATAAGTTCAATTTGTTTGTAAGTCCAATAAAGTTAGCCTAAGTATCCAACAAACACAAGTGGCTATATAGTGCCACACTGTAATAGGTTTTTAATTTTTTTACATAAACACAAAAATAAAGAAAATATTTTTAATCTTACAGTACATTACCTTGACAAGTACAATTCTGTTTTGTTGACTCCTTCAGTCATGTCTGATTCTTTGAGACACCATGGTCTGCAGCACACCAGGTTTCCCTGTTCTTCATCATCTCCCTGAGCTTGTGCAAACTCATGTCCATTGACTTGGTGATGCTATTCAATCATCTCATCCTCTGTCGTCCTCTTCTCCTCCTGCCTTCAATCTTCCTAGCAACAGAGTCTTTTCCAGTGAATCAGCTCTTCCCATCAGATGGCCGAAGTATTGGAGCTTCAGCCTCCACATAAGTCCTTTCAATGAATATTCAGGGTTAATTTCCTTTATTAGTGACTGATTTGATTGCCATGCTATTCAAGGGACTCTTAAGAATTTTCTCTAGCACTGCAGTTCAAAAGCGTAAATTCTTCAGTTCTCAGTCTTCTTTATGGGTCCAACTCTCACATCTATATATGGTTACTGGAAAAATCATAGCTTTGACTATGCAGATCTTTGTTAGCAAAGTAGAGTAGGACCAGCTACCGCACTGCTGCTTTTATGCTT
Organism: Hydropotes inermis; assembly: GCA_020226075.1. NCBI lineage: Eukaryota > Metazoa > Chordata > Mammalia > Artiodactyla > Cervidae > Hydropotes > Hydropotes inermis. The sequence continues at coordinate 51,795,849 of CM035272.1, read as the reverse complement.
GCTTCTGGACATCCTATGCTTGAAAAAAACTTACTGCTGTACTCTATAGAGTATTTACAGTAAAGTACACAAAAGCACAACCAGTTGTAGAGGATGCAGGCAGGCATGACCTGTGAACTTACATGATTGAACATGCAAATGCACATTTGCATCTTTGAAAGTTCACAACTTTAAGAATCTTATGTAGAGATTCTTGCTGCAGTTGTTTGAATATTCCCAGTTATTGAGGCTCTCAGCAGATTCCAGGCAAGCTCTTAAAATTTACCCCTTCCTATACTGAAGGCTGAAGCTGTTAGTGGCACCTCCTCTGACTTTTAGTCATCCTGACCAACATTGGTGTAAGTCCCCACTCTACTGTTCTAAAATCCTTCTGAATGTCTTCTGATTATTTGACTTACTGTTAGATAATATTAACATTAATCATCATTCTTTAAATTCAAAATAAATACATGGAATCAATGCTTGCATTTAATTTTTTAAAATCTTTCAGAGTTTAAAATAGAAACTAGATATCCTCTGAAACTGTGCAGTACCAGCATAAAAAGTATGTCAATATTACATTAATAACACTTTTAGTTAAGTGACACTATTTTTGACCTGGGAAATGCCTGGGGAATCCCATGGACAGAGGAGCCTCATGGGCTAAAGGCCATGCAGTCACAAAGAGTCAGACACAACTGAGCAATTAACAAACACTTTCCATTTTTAGAGACCTATCATAGTTGAAATACAAAGAAAAAGTTTGTTCTTGTATTTTGTTTTCTTTATTTGTTGCATTTAAACCATGATACTCTTTGACAGTTGGTTTTCCTCAAGATGTAGGAAATTTGATACTGAATTTAATTTTACATACCAAATGTTTGGTTTCTATTAAATGCTATGTTTTCAAAAGACTTGGAAACTCACAAGGCTGATTTGAAGGACTTTTCTTGCATTTGTTTCCTTTTTGGTAAAAAGGCTTAAATGGTGGCATACTGCTTTGGTGCTAATGCATGCTTCCTGTAGCTAAATACAAATATGGGGAAATATTAATGGGGGTATATGAGATTTGTTTAAAAGCTTTAGAAAATGAATTCAATTAAAGTGAAATGAACTATCATTATTTAGTTTGAGGAAGAAATTTTGGCAGAAACGGGAGAATTTACAGACAGAACTACGTCCTTTTTTGCATTTGCACTAGGATGAAAAACTGTAATATAGCAATTTGAGCTTAATACCTTAAGTAAAAAGTTTTGTACTCATGAAGTTGTATTTGGAGCAATATCATTAGGTATTTTCTAAACATAGGATAAAATCAGATAATTTTCCAACTATCGGGAATAAGGGGAATTTAGTATGAATACCAATGAAGCTGTTGGACCTTTTGCTGCTTCCTTGGCTTAGAAACTTTTTCCCTTACTCAACATATACAATTTGGGATGCAGAACTTCCATGTCAAAAATAGATAAGGTATACTCTTGCCATGTTGATAAAATAGGGTCTGATATTTAATGTTATAACATATGATGATTTCTGTCTATTCCTTGAATTTGGTCATGTCAAGCCAGAATTTGAAGGTCTACTATATCCACTAATTTATGGTTTACCTTCCCTGGTGGTTCACACGGCAGTGTCTGCCTACAATGCTGAAGACCTAGGTTCAATCCCTGGGTCGGGAAGATCTCCTGGAGAAGGAAACGGCAACCCACTCCAGTGTTCTTGCCTAGAAAATCCCGTGGGTGGAAGATTCTGGTAGGCTACAGTCCATGGGTCGTAAAGAGTAGGATAGGACTGAGCGACTTCACTTTCACTGTTACTTATTGGAGAAGGAAATGGCAACCCACTCCAGTACTCTTGCCTGGAAAATCCCATGGACGGAGGAGCCTGGTAGGCTACAGTCCATGGGGTCAGAGTTGGACACAACTGAGCAACTTCTCTTTCACTTTCATATCTACTAAATTTATTGTATTCACTATTTCATCACTTGAACCCTCTTCACCTAATCCTCTCTCTAATTGGATAGACAGCTTCTACTCCATCAACACTTCAAAATTTCCCCAATACACCTGTATGTCAAGGGATCCTCCTACCCACTGTCCTTTTACTGAGAGATAAGCATTCACATTTTCAGAAGAATAATCACCTAGATTACATAATTTTCCTATGTAGTCCTTTTACTTTGATCTCAGTTGAATCAGTTCTTGGGATCATTTTAGGCACAGGAAATGCTGCCAAAACCACTTAAGCAATGCCAATTATTTGAATGTGAAATTTAATTTAATCATATCTCTTCCAAAAGGGGTAGCCAAAATAATAACTGTATCAGAAATCTTTCAAACATTACCTCTCCAATATCATTTTTCTAGCAATATTTTCTAAACAATGGAAGAATCTTTTGATAGCATTGTCCACAGGAGCTAAGGTACAGAATTTACCTCAGTAAAATTATATTTATCACTGAAATATTCACATAATTTCAAATGCTGTGATTGAAGCACACCATACATTTCTGATGCACACTTTTCATTTTACAGTTGGATAAACAAGTCATTGATGAATGGAATTGCTTTCCAAATATCCTTTAAATCCCAATAATAGTAGACTCTACTCATAATATCTTGAATGATTTTCCTTTGCAATATCTCTGACACATTTTCTTCTTGAGAGATAAGGCAGAGGAAGAGATGAAATACAGTATTTATATATAGAGAGTGTAAATGTAGTATTTAATTTAATCTTAATTTATAGTATATACATAAATATAGTGTTTAGTTAAAGTACTTGGAAGTTTATCTTCCATTCCATAAAGAGTAAAAGCTTTTTTATATAAAGGACATTCTCTCTTTTACTTTAACTAGACTGAGATTCTTCTACCCAAATGAATTCTTTTCAACCCAGGATATAGGTATAAAGGTATTGGACACTGCTTCCCCTTTGGGAAAGGGAAGTCCTGTAACAGATTTTGCCTGGAAGATTGACAGATATTCTTTGCTAAAAATTCAGGGGGGTAAACCCACCAGACTGTAGCTTGTCAGTCTTCCATCAGCTTGAAACATTTTCTTAGAGTTGGTGGGGGATGATTTCGGCTGTGAAAGAAGTGCCTCTAAAAGATTTTACAGGACTTTAGGACTTGGCAAGGAGAAATGCCCACCGTTTTGCTAACCAATCAAAAAGGAAGAACATTACTGGCAAGCTGTCTACACTGAAAACTAACTGATCAGGAAGATGATCAGGGGTTGTATAGGATTTGAACCTTCCAACACAAAAAGTGACTACCTGGGGGTTGTATAGGATTTGAACCTTCCAACACAAAAAGTGACTAGGTACAAATAATTTTTTTGCTTTTCTTTAAGAAAGGAATGAACCTGAATGGGCAGTAAGCTGATATAGATACCAATTTAGTGCCTGATGTATCTCCTTATAGGAATAAAAGACATAGATAAGTCTCTGACTTTCAGGTATTTATATCTTAATAAAGTTGAACAAATATGCGGTCAAATCAACAAAGAAAATGGTTTTTGCTTGTGATGAAGGAATGCATAGGGATAAAATAAAAATAAATGGTTATGGAGGCAGAGATCAGGCCAGTTTGTGGGTCAGACAAATAGGAGGCCATTTGGTGTAGGGACTGTACATATCTAAAGGAATGGCACACTTGCCTGAATATGGCAGCTAGTAAAATGAAATATGAAAAATAGCAAAATTTTTGAATAAATAATTATATGTATCTTGGACATTGATACTAATCTGGGTTTCATGATTTCTCCTAGAATCCAACTCAGTTCAGTTCAGTTGCTCAGTCATGTCCAGCTCTTGTGACCCTGTCCATCACCAATTTCCAGAGCTTACTCAAACTCATGTTCATTGGGTCGATGATGGCATCCAACCATTTCATACTTTGTCATCCCCTTCTCCTCCCACCTTCAATCTTTCCCAGCATGAAGGTTTTTTTCCAAGGAGTCAGTTCTTTGCAGCAAGTGGCCAAAGTATTGGAGTTTCAGCTTCAGCATCAGTCCTTCCAATGAATATTCAGGACTGATTTCCTTTAGGATTGACTAGTTGGATCTCCTTGCAGTCCAATGGACTCTCAAGAGCCTTCTCCCATCACCACAGTTCAAAAGCATCATGCTTTAGCTCTCAGCCTTCTTCTTCTTTTTTTTTTTTTTTTTAAGCTCTCAGCCTTCTTTATAGTCCAACTCTCACATCCGTACATAACTACTGGAAAAACTGTAGCTTTGACTAGATGGGCCTATGTTGGCAGAGTAATGTCTCTGCTTTTTAATATGCTGTCTAGGTTTGTCATAGCTTTCTTCCAAGGAGTAAGCATCTTTCAGTTTCATGGCTGCAGTCACCATCGGCAGTGATTTTGGAGCTCAAAAAAGTAAAGTCTGTCACTGTTTGCATTGTTTCCCCATCTATTTGCCATAAAGTAATGGGACCGGATGCCATTATCTTAATTTTCTGAGTGTTGAGTTTTAAGCCAATTTTATTTCCATCTAAAGTCCTTAAATGCTCGAGTATCTTGATGATATTGTATATTCCAGCAGAAGCTGAAAACAGATCTTTGGACCAGATTTGGATGAAAACAATTGAGATGATCTATACAATATTTAATGGCTTCCCTAGTAGCTCAGATGGCAAAGCATCTGACTGCAATGCAGGAGAGCTGGGTTTGATCCTTGGGTTGGGAAGATCTCATGGAGAAAGAAGTGGCAACCCACTCCAGTATCCTTGCCTGGAAAATCCCATGGACAGAAGAGCCTGGTGGGCTGTACAGTCCATTGGGTCACAAAGAGTTGGACATGACTGCGTGAGTAACACACAGATATGTTTAGCAACACAGAATTTGTATAATATTACTTAGTTGCCAAATCAAAATGAATTGATTTTATAAAACCAAGATCATCAACTTCTTTTTGAATATTAGATTGCCAATAACCTGTGTCTACATTTCTGTATGTTAAAAATAGGATGTTTCTCATAATTGCCATTTTGAAGGAGCATGCACACTCTAATTTGCTGCAGTTCCAACTTATTCCTCTTCCCATCAAAAAAAGCTACTTTCTTTTGACTTTTATTCTTCCCCTTGGACTATAATTTTCCACTTAATAAAACTAAGGGACAGTGAATTATTAATTGTGTGTGCTTGCTAAATCATTCAGCCTTGTCAGACTCATTGTGACCCTATAGACTGTAGCCTGTCAGGCTCCTCTGTCAATGGATTGTCTAGACAAGAATACTGAATTGGGTTGTCATGCCCTCCTCCAGGGGATCTTTCTGATACTGGAATAGAACCTTCTCTCCTGCAGTTCCTGCATTGCCATCAGATTCTTTACCACTGAGCCACCAGGGAAACCTTGATTCATTACTAAAACCCCAGTAAAAATGAGATTTAGAAAGGGGTGGATTTTTTAGGAAGTGAGATGTAGTAAATGCTATGTTGTGCTTTATCACTTAGTCATGTCCTACTCTTTGTGACCCCATGGACTGTAGCCCGCCAGTCTCCTCTGTCCATGGGGATTCTACAGGCAAGAATACTAGAGTGGGTTACCATGCCATCCTCCTGTGGATCTTCCCAACCCAGGGATAGAACCCAGGTCTCCTGCATTGCAGGCAAATCCTTTACCATCTGAGCCACCAGGGAAACCAGGGAAATAAAGTATAATTATTATTAAAATGGACTATTCTTGAACACTTACTGAATGAATTCTATTTGCTTCCAAAGAACAATTTATTCATGCATTTACTTTTCTGTACTAGACTCTTTAGATGTGTGGGCATTTGATGCTTGGAGCCATTATCCTCAAAATGCCCTTGCTGTGCCCAGCAAATGAACTCTTATGTCCTACTTGCAAGACAGTGTCTATGTTTTTTTTTTTTTTTTCTTTTCCTCATTATTTGGCCTTCATTTGGGATCAGTTGCTGCCTCTGATGTCAGAGATTTAAAGCTATAGCCATATTACTCAAGTTCTCATATTTCCCCCTGTCCACAGTATTGAGTACTTGGTAAGGTATATTTAGTCTCCTCACACTATCAGATATGACTTGGGTCATAGAGGACATCAATGTCACTGCAAACAGCCTGAGGTAGCATCCTTGGACTTGATTGCTTAGAATTAGGTATTTTGTTTTTGTAGTTTGGGAGTTAGTAATGCAAATAAGATTTACCTAGTTTTTTGAAGGTTAAAAAAAAAGAAAGGAAAAAGGCCTAGCAAAACTGTAAGGTAAAAAGAATGATCTCTTTCTGCTTGATTTTTTTTTTTTAATTTTGATGCCAACAAAAAGTTTTTGATGCAGGGAAGTGACTTAGCAGCAGCAGCAGCAGCAATCCAAAGACACTGGTGATGTTGGCATGTCCTTATGTATCACTCAGATGTGGACCTCACCCTTAAACAATGTTATATCACTTCAAGAACATTCCTTGCCTTCTCCACCCACCCCATGTCTATGAACAGTTCTTATGTAGCTAGAGAGGCAAGTGGAGTTTACTAAGATCCAATGATGTGAGGCCAACAATAATTATCCAGCTGAATCCATACAATTTATTTTTAAATCCTAAGTCTCAATTATTTCACCTATCAAGAGGAGATGGTACTACTTATTCTCCAGGTAATTGTGAGATCTCAGGAGGCAAAGTGATACAGGATAATGGAATGGTTAGGAACATAAGCTCACGAGTCAGGCTAACTGGTTTAAAATCTCTTTCCATTGATTACTGGGGCCTTGGAGAATTATTCAAATTAAATGAACTTTAATTTCTTCATCTTTATCATAGAATTGTAATATGTTATGTTTTGGATTGAAGGATTTGATTGTTTGACACATGTCTAGCCATCAACTGTCACATAATAGGTGCTCAGTAACTGAGGATAATAATATATATGAAAGACCTTTAATAAACAAAATGAATATACTTAACAATGATTCTGCTTTTGAGCTAGGTTAGTCCTAAGAGAAATTATCTAAAGAAGTACTTTAGCACTCTTTTATAGCTTTTCTCTTAATTCAATTTTTCTTCAACTTTAGTAGCTTAAAAAAAAAAAAGTCAAATCTGTTCCTGAAAAATGATCTGATACAATTACATTTACAGCTCAATTGAATGAAAAAAATATATAGCCAGTAAATTTCCCCTGGAATATTTCCTTTAAAACCAGTATTATTTTCTAAAAGAAATGGAAATTCTGGAGAGCAATTACATTGTGTGGGAATCATACTTTGGATAGGAGATTCCCTAACCACTCTACACTGCTGATTATCTAAAATTTATCGTCCCAAGGCTGTCCTAGCTTGAGATATTCAAAACAAAATGAATATGTAGAATACCTGCTCTGGTTCTAGGAGAGGAATTAAAGTTGACATGCCTGGATCAAGCAGCATATATTTGCATTCCCGTTTTCCAACCAGCTTGCAAAGAATGTAGCTCAATATTACTTTTTTATATTATTAAAATTTATCTCAGAACATAGATATACTGTAAAAGCATGCAGAATTTGCCAAGTCTGATTTTATAACTAAGAAGAAATGCCTGGAAGCAACAATATCTATATTTATCTGTTAATATATTCTTAAATTCAATGGTAATATAATATTTACTAGAGTTACCCATTTAGGTTTGGATATGCATAAGTGGCTTTGTTTTTTGCTGAATATGTTTTCAACAATAATGTTCATGAAGCATGTCCATAAGGAATTTTTTTGTGAATTTAATAAATTCATTTGGTTTTATGGTAAAACTAGTTTTATAACCTAGATGCACAGATAAAGGTATAACTATAATGCAGTTGCCCTAGAGGTCAGTTATAATAAAACATCAGCTTCTGCACAAAATAAAACTAGAGTTGCACTTAAAATTTATCCGACTTTAAATTTAAATAACAGCATATCTATCTTAAAGCCAGGAGGAAAATCAATTTTAACTTTGAATCATTATTGCATGTATACTTATTGATGTATATTATTTAGCTGTCTAAATATTTTATTATTGAAATCATACATATGTTGAGCTATAACTCACAATGTGCTCTGATGCATCAGTGACTTTATCAGATGGGCCTTCAACTTAAAGCAGGGTCTAAATAATGGTAGTAATAGACTAAGGAGGAATTAATTATAACAATATCATTGGCTTATAATTGATATTCTATCTAAAGTTAGGAAAAGTTAAGAAATTTTCATTTGAAAAATAAGTTATCTTACTACATCATATTAATAATAACTGTAAGGTTTCCACATCCACAAACTTGGGGGGAAGGGGGCATTCATATACTTGCTGGTAGGGCTTTCTGCACATATTTGTGAGGCTAATATTCAAGATCAAATATGACATTGTTTCTATATAAAACTATTTCATATAATTAAAACATCTGTCTGGCAACACATAGGCCACTTAATTTTATTTATTATAAATATATATAATAAATGTATATATATATATACAGTTATATATATATATATATATATATATATATGGAGAAAGACTTACTTTTCTGTTTTGTTCTCTGGTATAAAATTCCCCTTCATGGAATTATTACTACCCTTTATACCATTGCTTCTCTAGCAATGATATTAATAAGCAGATGATACTTGAAATATCACACTCTGAAACTGACTGTGTATGCAAAGTCAAAGAATATGCCTAGAGTTTTACTGAAATTCCTGCTTGAATTTTACATACCATTTATTAAATTTCCAATCAGTAATTATTGAGTAGTTCCTATGTCTTAATTATAGCATTAATTTTGAGATTATAAATGATGGATGAAAAAAGGTTTGTCCCTTCAGGAAATTTAGAAGTCACATTTGAGAACAAAATTAAAGAGGCAGTTTTGATATTATAATAATAAAGGTGTGATATACACTACTGCAGCAGGGTGGTGAGAAATGAAATTATACTATACTGTATTTCATTACATCTTGATATTCACATTTGCAAGCCTACTAAACAGTATGAGATTAATGTGTGGTTGTGTGCTATTGGGTAATCTTTTCAGCAGCTTGGAGTCTTTTATGATTTGTTTCTTCTTTTTTCTAAGACAGTGTTTTAGTTTAGAGAAAGGGAGACTGATTTGTATTTTGGGGTCACAGTGAGAAGTGGGGTTACTCAGACTAGATGATTTTCTGTGCATGCTAGCTGCTATACTTGATGTAGTTGCCTTGTCTTTAAATAGTAATCATGGTGGTCCATTAATGATTTGGGGATTACAGACCATCTATATTATTAGTTTGTGGTTGCAAAACTTATTTTTCTAGATACATATTAACTACACAGTTTGGGGGTGGAGGTATTTTTATTCTTGTTTTCCTTTAAAACATCTTTAAAAAAATGCTGCTTATTACCAGTGCAACCATTCTCTAGGACATGCAAGAATTTCTGGATTTTTTCACACAAATCTGTAGGTTATGTGGTCCAAGGATTCTTCTAGTGTTTTATCTTTCTAGATCCCTCCTACAGCACCTACAAGCCATCTTTTATTCTAATATTTTCCAGAGTCTTCTGGAGTCTTCTACACTTCATGCCTTCCTCATATCAGGAAATAGAACCCGCATATATTGGATGTAAAGTTTTGGTATTTTCAGAATTTATCATTCTCACCCGGCTCGTCAGTTCTGGGGTTGACCATGAGAGAAGGTTAATCAGGGCACTGGTATCTTGACTTTTCTGCTATTCCTTTCTCTCACTTTGCTTTACAATGCACCTCATTAGTAGCAATGGGCTTATCTTTTTCCCATTTTTCTGTACAGAATATCTGAGTAAGATTAAGAGTAATAAAAGGTTCCACATAGACACAGTAGTGCTTCCATAAACACAGTATTAAAAAATATGACAAAGCTAAAGACTAATCACCAAATCTTCACATTGAAATGGCTTATAAAGAATCAAGCAACAATATAAATGAGAAAAAGGCAATTCTATATTATATGGACATTTAAAAACATTAAAGAACAAGAGAAAATTCTGAAAGCTAATGCAAAAGAAAATCAGGAAATGGCCAAAGGATAGAAACGAATTAATATAATATTTTTCAATGTCATTGGATGCGAGAAAGGAATAATGATATATCCAGTGTTAAAGGAAAATGCCTTAATATTTAAAATGTTCTCACTTTAACAGTTTTATTTTTAAAAAAATAGTTGTGTTTCCTAGGCATACCAAGAAAAATCTTGCAGAATATTTGTTAGCTAAGGCTCCAGGTACACATCTTTAATGGGTCTCTTGGCAAGCCCTCTAACTTTCCTCTTTTGATAGATGAGATGGTGTTTTCTTTTGTAAGTCCTACCAATAGAGACAAATCAGAGGGAAGGAGGGTAAAAAGAATGTGATACTAATTAGCTAAATTAACAAAATATACCTCAGAAAGAGTTCCCCTTTAAACTCATTTGGATTGTTGAACATTTAATATGGGAGTGGGGAGAAAATCAAATAAAATCTATTTGTGATATTGTAGGCAATTTCTTTTTGTATATTTATGTACAAATATAAAGAAATACATATCAGTCTAAAGAAAGAAGAGGAAATTAAGGACCTTGATTGTTATAATGGAAACATTATTAAAATCTAGAGTTTATTAAAAGTGATATTTAGCTACTAAGAAAACAGCCTTAAGAATGTAGATAAGAAGCAACACTTTGTTAAGAATATATGTAACATACTTTGAATCCTCATGTAGAGGGATAGAAAACATTTAAAAAAATGCATTTGAATATGTTTGTTGCAAATATCACTTTTAACAAATTAAAGTAACTTTATTACTGGAAATAATGGTGGTAGTACATTGTAAAACTATGCAAAACCTTTGTAAAACCATGATGTAAAAATATTCAAAATATTCAAAGTTACAGTCAACTCGCTCCCTGATGAGTTTGGAACTGTGCCCAGTTCCAAAACTTTTCCCCATTCCCTTGCCTCTTTGAATAAAGAAGTCTCTTGCACATAGAAACAAACTGTCTTTTTTACACTTAATTTCCGTGATTGATCCACAAAACCATAGTATATAAACCTGTGTATTGCTTGTAAATTTTCTCCATAATGATTGACAACATTCATTGCCAGTGATATAAAAGAAAATGTAAGAAGAAACAGTTAATGAACTAGATCATGAAAGACCTTAAAAACCATTAGAAAAAAATTAACAGTTTTCACAGACATTGGAGGAGAAACAGAAGAGATTTTTAACATAATAATTACTATCCTTTAGACTAGTCATTTTTAAGTATTGCCATTTTTAGAATAAAACTTTTGAAAGAAGGATAAAAAGGAATGCCAGTTAGATTTAAAATCATCAAACCCACTCTGTCTTCCTCATGCAGAAAAAGATGCAGTTCTCCTTAATAGATGTTTAGAACATAGGGAGTACTGGGGGAGTAGCCTATAGGCCAAGATTCCAGAAATATGTCTATGGTGTTTAAAATTCTCTCCCTAAGGATGCAACGCGTTTGCCAGAATCAGTAAGGGGGAAAAAAAAAAAAAAAAAAACAGCAGAGAGCTGCTCCAAGATTGCCTTATCTCAGCTGTGTTCCAATACCAAGAAAAACAGTTGCCCTATTCCCCGATTCTCTACATTCAAAAGTACTGAGCTCAGGAAGGCTTCTACAAATATCCACCCACTCCCACTCCCCCCACAGACCCTGGCACTAGAATCAACATAATCAGCAGAAATAGTTAAAGTGTAACCAGAGCCTCATTCCTAACTTTTCAACTGCTCATGAGTGCATCTACTTGGCATGAGTCAAGCATGTGTAGAACCTGGACTTTGTAAGACTATTTAGGAAAGGTTGTCTTTAACTTCTCAGCCTGCAGCATACCCTAAGAAGTGCAAAAGAGCAGTTGGCCTGCTGTTAATAAACCAATCTGCTATCACTGCTGTAACCAGGAGGGAAAGGAATGTGTATTAATGTTATTCAAACTGAGTGAGGAATGTCTGATATTCAAACAAATGAAGTACATGTAAGGGAGAATGCATTTTCTTGGGAAAAATTTTCTTTTGGCTATCCACAGAAACTCTACCTAATTTTGAGAATGACTTTCTCCTTTTTTCCCATCAGAGAGTCCTCATATTATATCAGACAGCTGGTCTGATCCACATACTTAAAAAGATTTTGGATTTTTGCCTAAAGAACAATCTTGCTCATTTTTGTGTCCCATATCTCTATCATCTTGAGCTTAAAAATATATATATTGTAGAAGTATTTTTAAAAAATAAGAAACTCTTTTTATTACTCTCTTTTACCTTTAATCTTTCTAAAGTGCCCTTGCCATCCATATAATATTAATATAATCCTGTTTTATATTCCTAATCAGAGGAGAGAATAACATAGGGATATTGTATAAATATTGAAGTGCTTTCTACAATCACTATAAAATCCTCAGTCTTCTATTATCTGCCAAATGCTATCACTGCCTGGCTAGAAGGTCAAACCATCCATACTAGATTCTTGTAATTACTTTAAAGGATACGCTGAATGCTACTGACATAGTTAAAAAAAGAAATCTGTTTGTAGCCAAGATTTAAAAGATAGTCACCAACCAATCATACTAACTTTTTTATGAAGCTAGGTGTTTTCTCCTATTTCAGCTGAAAAATTCCAAAAACTGATCATTTTATAAACACTATAAATTTATGTTTCACAGCTCTGGAGGCTGGGAGTATGAATTCATGTTAATGAATTTAAAAAATAAGTATTGTGAAGCAGTCAATCTTTTCACTATCCTAGTAGATTCAATCAAAATACCACATTGGTTATTATTCTTGCTCTTCACAAGAATCGGATATTTTAATGAGAGAAAAACAACAACAAAGAGCACAAGAAACAACACATACATACATGTACAATAGAGTGTTATATGTTGCAACATATTCTATTAACTTGCAAGTCATATTTTACAGTTTTACTAAGGAAGAACGTAGTATAGTATTGAGTACTGACATAGAACAGAAAAAAAAAAATTTAAAGCCAGTGCCATAAAATAACCCTTTTTAGAAAGAAAGCATTTTTAAAATAGCCAATTGACTTACAATAAAGTGTGAATTTAGTAAACAAGGAAACTAAAGGACTAACTATAAAAAACAATCATTATATGTTAAATGAAAAAGCTTCTATTAGAGATCCAATTAGATAAAAAGGAGAAAAGAAAGGTAATAACCATTTAAATAAAGGAAAGAAAAGAAAAGCAAGCTTCTAATTTAAAGAAGATACTGACAATATATGTAATCCTCTAAGAGGTAGGACTTATGAACAGAATGTGTTAAACAATCAAAATTAAAAAAAAATTGTGAAGGAGAAATCAACAGAAAATGGATGAAAGATTTGAAATGACAGAGTACAAAGAAAGTATCAGATGACCAATAAATACATGAAACTGTGCCAGTTCAGTTCAGTCACTCAGTTGTGTCCAACTCTTTGCAACCCCATGAACCGCAGCACTCCAGGCCTCCCTATCCATCATCAACTCCCGGAGTCCACCCAAACCCATGTCCGTCGAGTCGGTGATGCCATCCAACCATCTCATCCTCTATCATTCCCTTCTCCTCCTGCCCTCAATCTTTCCCAGTATCAGGGTCTTTTCCATTGAATCAGCTCTTCACATCAGGTGGCAAAATATTGGAGTTTCAAATTCAACATCAGTCCTACCAATGAACACCCAGGACTGATCTCCTCTAGGATGGACTGGTTGGATCTCCCTGCTGTCCAAGGGACTCTCAAGAGTCTTCTCCAACATCACAATTCAAAAGCATCAATTCTTTGGGACTCAGATTTCTTTATAGCTCAACTCTCACATCCAGACATGACCACTGGAAAAAACGTAGCCTTGACAAGACGGACCTTTGCTGGCAAAGTAATGTCTCTGCATTTTAATATGCTGTCTAGGTTGGTCATAACTTTCCTTCCAAGGAGTAAGTGCCTTTTGATTTCATTGCTGCAATCACCATCTGCAGTGATTTTGGAGCCCAGAAAAATAAAGTCAGCCACTGTTTCCACCTTTTCCCATCTATCTGCCATGAAGTGATGGACCAGATGCCATGATCTTAGTTTTCTGAATGTTAAGCTTTAAGTCAACATTTTCACTCTCCACTTTCAGTTTCATCAAGAGGCTCTTCAGTGCAGCTTCACTAATAAAGACAATGCAAATTGTATATAATATGATTACCAAGTAATTGACCTGGAAACCACAGACACTGAATAAAACAAAGCTTACATACAAGGACAGTTAGAAATCAAGAAGAATCTAGATTAAATAGATTGAATTCAGTAACAACAACAACAAAAAAGGCAGGAAGCAGTGGGTAACCTTAAGCTATTTTTAATTTGCATTAGTTAGTAATTTCAGTAATGCTGAATCAAGAATTACTTACACCATTTGTAGACATGATATTTCTTTGCATTTTTATGATTAAAAAATAGTAACGGGTTTTAAAAAATGATTTCTTATATTTTAATTCTACCAGTTTGTCTGTATAATTTCTTAATATTTTACATCTATATTACACTTTGTAGTTCACAAAGTGATTTCTCATATCTCCCTTCCAAGGTGTCACTAAACAACTTTAGGCTATCTAAGTTCCTACAACCAGGAAATGGAAATTAACTACTGATTTTGAGTCAGGGAAGGAATTTACTTCCAATTCAGATACCACTAATTCCTTATTTTTGTGAACTTAGGTTGTTAACTATTTCCATTTCAATGCAATTTCTCACAAAATGCAAGAAAATATTAATTCAATTGCATCTTCCTCACTATATTATTAGGCAAACTGTATGCTGCTGCTGCTAAATCGTTTCAGTCGCGTCCAACTCTGTGTGACCCCATAGACAGCGGCCCACTGGGCTCCTCTGTCCCTGGGATTCTCCAGGCAGAATACCGGAGTGGGCTGCCATTTCCTTCTCCAAAAACTCTATGAGGTAGTACCTTTAAAAGCTATTTACATTTTAGTGACTGCAAAAAAAAAAAAAAAAGGACAAGTGATGATGCTGCTGATGAATATTTGAAGTTTTCCTGAGCTCAAAATATCTTCTTATTTCTGTGATACCAATAATTAAAAAAAAAATGAGAAACTGAGTATGGAATGAACAGTTACTCCAGCCACATACACCACCAGTCTGAAAAGGAATTTTGGGCTAAAGAATAGTTAGTTGGAAATCATTACTGTACACCTGCATTTGTAGCTAAGCAACACACTCAAAATATCCTTGCTTCTGTTGGCCATTTTACCTCAAATACATTAAATAAAGTTCTTTTAAAACCCACCATGATTTTTTATCTTCTTTGATTTTGACTTTGTATTTCATTTAGAAGTGGCTATGTGCTAATATTACTTTGCAAGCTAATATAAGGCCATCTTTTTAAAGAAGTGAATGTAAAAACACATTGATGCCTAGTTTAGTAAAAAGTTCTATTTATGTTGGAAGCATTAAATTATTTTTATTTAAACTGTGACATATTTCAGTTTCCATGGGAACCTGGATGCTAACCAAGTCCATTGAAGCATCATGGAGTTTATTTCTGATTCAGCATGGCTTGTCAAGTTCTTTTCCTAAGGTGTTGGCTAAATATAATTACATGAGTTTGGAGGAGATACAAAATTGTTCTGTGGAGCAGGACTTTTTTTTTTTTAATTGTTGTTTGTTTTTATTTGTTTTGTTTGAGTCACCCTAGAGGGACAATGGTACTTCTCAAAGAAAAATGTATTGAAAACAAATTGAAGTAATAACTGGGATTTGAATTTCTGAGCAGTGAGTAATTATCAAAGATTTTCGAGCATGCCCGATGTTTAAGTTAACCTATAGGATGTACCCCAGAGGAGGGCATGGCAACCCACTCCAGTATTCTTGCCTGGAGAATCCCATGGACAGAGGAGCCTGGCAGGCTAAGTCTATGAGGTCATAAAGAGTCAGACAGGGCTAAAGCAACTTAGCATGCATGCATGCATGCATGCATGCATAGTATGTACAGGACTTTGCCAATGGTGCAGTGATAAGAACTCTGCCTACCACTGCAGAAGTTGCAGGTTAGATCTTTCGGCAGGGATGATCACCTGGAGGAGGGCATGGCAACCCACTCCAATATTCTCATGTTGAAAATGCCATGGACAGAGGAGCTGGGCGGGGTACAGTCAATAGGGTTGCCAAAGAATTGCACATGAATAAGCATCTGAATGTGCACACATGAGTAGGATGTACAATAAAAACTCTACTATGTCACACACACACATGTGTGCATGCACATATACATATGTACATATACATATACATATATACACATATGCTCTACAATAAACTAAAGTAGAATTTTGCTCTCAGACATTGAAAGTAAAACAAAGAGAAAAGCAGAGTAAAATGAATTTCTTGCCAAGTCACTGATTAATTACATTATGCAGTAACTGATTCATTTTAATGCTAGGGATGAGGACATATGTTTATTTTCTTCTTAATTTGTACTATAAATTCAGAGATGTTTGTAGAGTATCACTATATTTGATTAAGTAGAAACACATCATATGGTGCTCACAACAGGAAAACATTTGAAAATTGTGACTCTCAGGTATCTGCAGAATCAACATAAAACCAAATACCTCAAAATATGTTGTTTGGATATCTATTATTTACCAAAATTCTTCTAGATTAACATGTTAGAGAAAACACTACTTTTCTACCTTCAAAGTATTAACAATAGGGAATGAACACTCTCATGAAAACAATGTATCAGCATAAGGGACAAATTATGATAAATAATGCATTTTACAATAGGGTTAATAACAAAGCAGTATTAAATAATGTGTGCCAAAGAGAAAGAGACAGAGGGACTATATGTATATGTTATGTGTGTTGATTTATATTTTTAGGTTTCATGTCATTGCTATATGTTACTTTACATATGTACTTCTGAGACCAAACTATACTCAATACTCCATAATGGTATATACAGGAGAAGAATCTAAAAGACAGTGAGTATATATGTATATGTATTATTGATTCACTCTCCTGTATAGCAGAAACTAACACAACATTATAAATCAACTATACTCAAAACAAAAAACAAAACTAAAAAAAAAAAAAGGATGTTACTGCCTTGTAGTCCTCAGTGTGTTTTATGCTGTTAATCTGGCACTACACCGATATTTATTGCAGCCATTCCTTTTTGCTACTTGTGCTCAGTAATCTTTCTGCTTTTGTAGATGATTTCACATTAAATTTAATCATTATTATGGGTCGTGTTTCTCTGTGTATTTTTTTCCAGGTATATCTCTTTTTATTTTGTCTATAATAAGACTCTTTTCCTTTCATTCTTACTGACATCTTAACTGAGTGGTAGCTCCCTCACTTGTCATTAGTAGGACAACTGATAATAATACATTACCTTACAAAATTGCTTCCTCTCACTATGATCATCAATAACATAATCACAATTTCTATAATTTTTCCCTTTTAATTTTCTTTTTTTTTTTTTTTTTACCAAAATGTCTGTCTTAATTTTTTTTTTTTTTGGTTCTCTCTTACTAGTTTTTCCATTTTGATCTTACCTATATTATCATTGCAGATCTATTTATCTATTCGCTATCATGAGTAAGTCAGTTCTTGACTGTATGTGTATGTTTTGTGTGATTCTGCTAGTCCTGCTTCTCTAGTGGAACCCTGACTGATGTCAATTTTGGTAGTATGGCTCTAGAAAATATTCAGGGAAATTTTTATGGATTGGTTCTGAGTTTCTGACTTTGGTTATCTAATAAGATTAAACTTAGAGCACTGAAGATTCTATTTCCAATGGTAATTAGGGCACTTGCTATCCCTAATGTCATCCCCCTAGGGTTATATATGTCATCCCTCTAATGTTAGTTGCTCAGTCATGTTTGACTCTGTGACCCCCAGGACTGTAGCCCACCAGGCTCCTCTTCCCATGAGATTTTGCAGGCAAGAATACTGGAGTGTGTTGCCATTTCCTATTCCAGAGGATGTTCATAACCCAAGGATTGAATCTGGTTCTCCCACATTGCAGACAGATTCTTTGTCATCTGAGCCACTAGGGAAAGCCCTGTAATCATGCAGCAAGAAAAAGACAAAATATCACCACTGGATACTCATAATCTAACATTTGTAAATAATAATAATAATAAGGTTTCAAGAATAAAGTATTTGATAACTTAAAACATATTAGTAAGGCTATGATGCATAATGACATTAGCTTTTTATTCTTATCTGCTAGGAAGAATTTGGGAAATAAAGATGATGAGCTCAGGACTTCATCATCTCAAATCATTTCAAATTCCCAACTCAAGGTATAAATTGCCTGCAAGTCTGCCCTGAAAGAAATGTTTATATCTTGTAGGTGCAAGGCAGAGACTTTTTCTGAAGGCCAAACTCAGAGTCTCATTTTGTATGTGGTTGAAGTATAATACAAATTTTTCAAATTTTCAGAGAATATAGTGTTAGTAAAGACATTGATTGGACAGGAAAGGTATCTTGGAAAGTTGAATGAGGACATGTGGGAGATCCCAAAGAAGCTGCGAACACAGAACCTCTACATTCTGATGAGTCTTTTTTGCCTATAGATTTAATGTTTCCAACTATGTTTGGAGAAGCTGACTCTATTTTGTCTGAATGACCTATAATTGCTTCCTCTGACCTTGCCAGACACCGCTGATTCTCTTCAGGACCTCCCCCACCAAACACTTAATTTGCATGTAGACATGCATTTTAAACTGTGCTTTCCTGGTTCTTCAACCAGTAAAGAATTTGTCTACAGTGCAGAAGACCCAGGTTTGATCCCTGGGAAGATCCCCTGGAGAAGGGAATGGAAAACCACTACAGTATTCTTGCCTGGAGAATTCCATGGACACAGGAGCCTGGAGGACTGTAGTCTATGAGGTTACAGAATTGGACATGACTGAGCAACTAACATTTTCATTTTTATATATCTAAACTGAAGAACCAGCAAGACCCAAAGGGTGAATTAGAAAGCTTAAACTACTAGGGCGCTACACATCAGAACAACGCAGGACATTTCCAATTTATAAAGAAGGAAATATGATTAATGTATATTGTTATTCAGTTACTCAGTTATGTCCAACTCTTTGTGATCCCATGGACTGTAGCACAGCAGGCTCCTCTGTCTTCCACTATCTCCCAGACTTTGTTCAAATTCATGTCCAGGTAATATATGTTAGGATATATATTAAGGATGTGGGGTAATGGTGAAAAGAAAATGTAGTTGGATCCAGTCAAATCTATTTATGTAGGGCCCTCATGGCTCAGTTGGTAAAGAATATGCCTGCAGTGCAGGAGACCCTAGTTCAGTTCCTGTCTTGGGAAGATCCTTTGGAGAAAGGAAAGGCTACCCACTCCAGTATTCTGGCCTGGAGAATTCCATGAACTGTATAGTCCGTGGTGTCACAAAGAGTCAGACATGACTGAGAGACCACTGACTACGCAGGAACATAGAATCAAAGTTTTAGAATGACATTTTGCAAGAGTTCTAACTGCTGATTTTGGTGGTTGGCTGAAACATGGACCTAAATGTGGACTACACTAGGTAAGGTATACTTTACAGGGAAGTGTCCAAAGTCTTAGGGAGATTGGAGTATTACAGTAGATTTATTATATAAAACCTCCCTAGACACTCCTGGAAATTCCCAAGGGCACACCTTTCAGCATGGCTGTGAGAAATAAATTTGTGAAGGGAACCCCCACCACCCTTGAAGAGATCTATCTTCACTCTTCTTGTTGGTTGGAAACTTCAGTCAATTGGCATTCCCAAACTCAGTGCAAAAAAATTGGATAGCAACGTCAAGGGGCCAATTTGTAGCACTTGATCATCAAAGCCAAGATGATCATGGTTTTACACTCTGTAATGGATAGTTAAATCAAGATAGTTGTCAGAATAGTCTAAAAAACAGTAGGCCTATGCTGTTGGCCGGGGCTTCCCAGGTGGCACTGGTGGTAAAGAACCCACCTGCCAATGCAGGAAACATAAGAAACATGGGTTCGATCTCTGGGTTGGGAAGATCCCCTGTAGGAGAGCATGACAAACCACTCCAGCATTCTTGCCTGTAGAATTCTATGGACAGGGGAACGTGGTGGCCGATAGTCCATAGGCTAACAAAGGGTTGGACACGACTGAAGTAATTTACCACAGCACAGCACAAGCTATTGGCTAGTTGATCACAGTGGTCCAATAAAAGAAATAGGTGAACAGTCCAATAATTACTACTTGATCCATGTAAGTATATGAATTCTAGGCTAGATACACAGAAATCAAACTTGAAATAACAAAGCAACCGTGGTTCTTTTATCAATTTCCAGGCTTTAGAAAATTTACAGACCCAAAACTGCTTGAATGAAGGAGAGGTTGGGTTCCTTTCAGGAAGTACTTTGCTACAATTTGTATATTAATATTATTAAAATTCCCCAAAATACCTGTCACCATTTGTCAGGATGATTATTTACTATGGAAAGGGATATATTCACATTTTCAAGCTTGGGGGGGGATTGCTAGATCCAGACTCTGAAATGAGGCTGATTCCAAAAGACGGAAACATCTCTGTGGTCTAACAGTCAAAAAAGAGGTTATGGAAGTCCATGGCATTTTAGTTCTGGTCCTTCTCCCAGTGTATATATTGCCAAACCCATCATCTGGTTGCTTCCCCGATTCCAAGTAGCCTAAATGCAATGGATGAATCATCAATTGGTAGAATTGTTATCCCGTTTATCTGATCTGTGGAGTGAACTATTATTTTAGAAAAGGAGAAATGACACAACTAGACTTGCCTCTACCTAAATAAATAAATAAATAAAAATAGTAGACCAAAGGCAATGATACATTCCTGAAGGAATTTCAGAGTCTGGTACCGGCATCAAGGACTTGAGAGACGCACAGATAGTGATTGTCCCAACTTCCCCATCCAATTTGCTTATTTGGCCTGTGCAGAAAACAGATGGTTCTTGGAGGATGAGAATAGATTATCATACACTTAACTAGGAATGACTGCAGTTGCAGCTGCTTTCCCAGATGTGGATTTATTGCTTGAGAAAATTAGCATCTCCCCTGGTACCTAGTTTGCAGCTATTGGTCTGAAATTTTTTTCTCAAAACCTGTTAGTAAAATTCTCTAGAAACAATTTTCTTTCAGCTGACAAGCCAGCAATAACCATTAAATGTCCTATTGATATTAATACATTTAACATCCTATTACTATGTAGGTGTATATTAGCCTCCATCCTTATACCACTATTTAGTCTACAAGGAACTTTGTCACCTATCTGTTTCAGATGGATAAGCTGCATTGATGACATTATGCTGGACCTACTTATCAAGTAGTAGCAACTATTGTAGACATAATAGAAAGGAATTGCATGTCAGAAAAAGGGAAATAAATTCAACAAAAATTCAGAGAACTTTCACCTCATTGCAATTTCTAGGGGCCCAGTGGTGTTGAATATCTTCAGACATTTTTTCTAAGGAGGAAGTTTATAAAGGATAACACACTGCCATAGCCCTTCCTGTAATGAAAAATAACTCCGTTAGTATTGAGCGGAACTCTTTTATTTCAGAGATAACGTATTTCTCATTCAGGTGTGCTATTCCTGTACTAGTGGTACAAGAAGCTGCTAGTTTAGAATGAGGCCCAGAAGATGGAAAGGTTCTGCAACCAGTTCAAACTGCTATGCAAGCTGCTCCACTAGTTGGACTCTTTGATCCATAAGATTATTTGCTACTTGAAGTGTCAGTGATAGATAGACTCTGTTTGGATCCACTGGCTTCCCCTCTCAGTGAGTCATGGGGCTTCCCTGGTGGCTCAGATGGTCAAGAATCTGCCTGCAATGCACCAGACATGAGCTCTATTCCTGGGTCAGGAAGATCCTTGGATAAGGAGATAGCCACCCACTACAATATTCTTGGCTGGGAAATCCCATGGACAGAGGTGTCAAGAGGGCTGCAGTTCACGGGGTCACAAGGAGTGACTAAACACAGGTATATATACACATAGATTAGTCACAGCATAGGCTCCTAGAATTTTGCAGTGAAGTCCTACCATCTTATATGTAAAACTACTTTACTTTTGAGAAGCAGACTTTGGTTTACTATTGGCCTTAGTAGAGACTAAAAGCTTTGCCATGGGTGCCCATGTTACCATGAACTTGGTGTTTTCTGACCTCTTAAATCATAAAGTTGAGCATGCACAATAGCACTCCATTTTCAAGTGGAAGTGGTATATAAAAGATCAGACTTGTCATACATTGGCAAGAATCAGCCCTAGTTTTACATGTATTCCCCATCCTGATCCCCCTTCCCACCTCCCTCTCCACCCGATCCCTCTGGGTCTTCCCAGTGCACCCGGTCCGAGCACTTGTAACCACTACAATATTGTAAAGTAATTAGCCTCCAACTAATAAAAAAAAAAAAAAAAAAAGATCAGACTTAAGTAGATCCTAAAGCCACAAAGATACATGAGGAAGTGCCTTGGGCTCCTACCCCTTCTACATTTCTTTTCTTTCTCAGCCCATACCCATGTTTCATTTCAAGTTCTCTATGACCATCTGAATAAGGAAGAAGAAACGTGGGCCTGGTTTATAGTGTTCTACATGATATGTAGGCATCACCCAAAAATTGTCAGTGGTATTACTATAGCTTCTTCCTGGAACATCCTTAAAGGGTATCAGTAAAGCAAAATCTTCCTAGTGGACATAGCTTCGAGCAGTGCAATTGTTCACTTATTTTTCTTGGAAGACAAAATCGAAAAAGATGTGAATTTACACTGATTCATGATTGTGTCCAAAGGTTTGGCTAGAAGGTCATGGTCTTGGAAGGAATATATTAGTAAAATTCTAACAAGGATGTCTGTGAAAGAGACAAATTGATTGGCATCTCTGAATAGGCAAAAAATGTAAAGATATTTGTGTCTCATGTAAGTGATAATCAATGTGGGACTTCAGCAGAGCAAAATTTTAATAATCAAGTAGATAGGTGACCTGTCCTCTGAAATGCAGTCAGCTACCTTCCAGAACCACTCCTTTCATTTCCCAGTGAGCTCATGGTTCAGTGATGGTGCTTATGCATGGTCTCAGTAACATGCACTTCCACTAATCAAAGTTAACCTGGCTACAGTTACTTCTGAGTGTCCAGTCTTTCTGCTGGTGTATTTTGTCTACCTTCTTCTATTAGAGGCTTGAACATATATATGTATTATTATTTCAATTTTCTCGTGACTGCCATCATCTGTGTCATAACTGAGCTGGTTTTGATGCTTGTTTGCCTTTTCAGATTGTGTTTTACTCTCAGATGTGCTCTGTAATTGTTGTTGTCCTTGAAAGCCACACTAGATGTTGTATCAAATAATAGGACCTTTTATTTAGGCCAGTACCTTGATTTTGTTTAATATTTATTTTAGATATAGTTGTCAGAATATAAAAAGTCCTCTAGTGTTCTTGTTTTTGTCTCCTCTTCTGACTTGAGTTTTCTTAGTACTTCTCAGAGGGAGTCTGGTCTTGCAAATCTTTCACCTATAATCCCCTATTATTATACTGGAGTGGGTGGTAAGGTTTGGTGCAGGGGAAGCATTCTGTAATGTTCCAATTAAATCTCAACCTTTTAGGTGGCACAAGTATCTGGCCTATAACTTTCACAATTACTTCTTATTTTATAGCTTCTTTACTCCCCATTGTTGAGAAAATAAATCTAGAAGCTGCTGGAGTGAGAGGAATACCTTTCCCCAAAGCTCTTGGACAGGGGTTTATTATGTGTTTACTTAGAGTTTAGATGTTTGTGATTGAGAATACTCTCTTCTCCCCATGTCATGAAATGATTTCTCTTGGCTCTTTACCAGGAGAAAATTTTGTGATCATACAGATAAGACCCATGAAACTGTGAAGGTGTCCATAAGACTGTAGACTCCAGGAGTTTCTCACTGTCAATCTAATCTTTATTTAATCTCCATCAACTTATTAAAATTATAATTTAAATGTTTCTACCAGTTGATGGTTCCAATAGCTTCTGCTCCAAATAAGCAGATCTTGTCTGTGACTCCCAGAGTTCATCCATCTATCCAGATTTTGGGGTGGTAATTAGCACTACAAACTTGGTTTTATCATGTGTCCATGAAAATTATTTCATTGGAAGGACTGATTCTGAAACTGAAGTTCCAATACTTTGGCCACCTGATGCGAAGAGTTGACTCATTAGAAAAGACCCTGATACTGGGAAAGATTGCAGGCAGGAGGACAGGTGACGACAGAGGATGAGATGGTTGGATGGCCTCACTGACTCAATGGAAATGAGTTTGAGTAAGCTCTGGGAGATGATGAAGGACAAGGAGGCCTGGCATGCTGCAGTCCATTAAGGTCACAGAGTCGGACATAACTGAGTGACTGAATAACAACAATAAAAGTTATTTACTTTTAATTTGCATCTCTTGTTGTGAAGACAGAAATAACTTCTAAATAATTTACATGTCAAATCTGAAACTGAATATTAACAATGACTTTTGAATAGTTTATCTGTTTTGATAAAATTTTACCTCAGTTGGGTATCCCATCATATCAATTGCCCATTTTACATTCATATCTACTTCCTGCACACAGGAACAGCATGTCCATGAAGGTTCTAAACATGCCATTTTGATGACCATAGATTATTTTATTATGTCAGAGTGTCATTAGGGTGGAAAAATCTCATAATTGCTTCTTATAATTACTATTTTCTTGGATTCACTTTCTTAAAGGAAAAAACAAAATCTTAAAACAATATTTAAAAAAAAAATTCTCATCCTATGATTACTTCTGAATATTAGCTTGCTGACTGGATAAAATTTTAGGTAAAATATGTTACTTATTGGGGAGTGAAAGAACTGCTTTTGGGGAATGGGAGATAGAATATGAAGGGATAAGGCTCATTAATGCTGTGGAATATATCTGTGTGTGTGTGTGTGTTCATGAGTGTATTTCCTTATGACTTAAAGCATACTTGGAAAATGATACTTCATTTCATCCTTAGTGGGTTAAATCTTGTGAGAAAAGTACAAAGATATTCCTTTCCCAAATTTGTACATTATGTACCTTACAGTCTTGAAGAATAAGTCTGTCAAAGACTCAAGATAACTAAGTTTTAAGCACCACAGGAATGGTTCTTAGATAGGCTTACAATCGGAATCCCTTGATTGGTGCTTCTAACATTCTTTTTATGACTTTGCACCAAATACAAAGTGCTGAGGTTACACTAATTTCTCTGGAAATTTATTGCATTTTTTCCTATTTTATGTAACCAGTCCTTCGTTCCTTCAGTCGCTAAGCTATGTTGCCCTCTGACCACATAGACTGTAGCCCGCCAGGTCCCTCTGTCCATGGGGTTTCCTAGGCAAGAATGCTGGAGTGAATTGTCATTATCCTCTCCAGAGGATCTTCTTGACTCAGGGATCAAACCCAGGTCTTCTTCATTGGCAGGGAGATTCTTTATTGTTGAGCCACATAGGGAAGCCTTATGTAACAATTAAACCTGTTTTTATTTTGTCTATTGTCAAAATTTTATTAGTTACATCATTGTTTTCTTTTGGCTACTATACAAGCATGCATTGAAAGTGACATTTTTAATTCCTCAGCAATATCATTATTGACTGTTTCATTTTCCTCAAATGCTATATCAGATAGACTTGAGCTTGAAATTTATATACTTATTATATGACCTGAGGCAAAATATTTAATCTACCTAAATATAATTTTTTTCAGTCATTTTGTGGGAACACCAACAATATCTACTACCTAGGGCTATGATAAAGATCACAAAAATAATTCATTTAATAGGTTTAGGTTACTACCTGCCACAGAGTGTGATCCAAACACACCTGAGCAAAGATATTCTACAATCTATTCATTTATTCTTTAGTAGTATAATTAAGGCAGATGTTTAGATGGGACAATCTTTTTTTTTTTAACTTTAGGAATCATTTAAAAATAAATTGTTTATATGCCCAAATTCTGATAAATTTAGATCATATTCCTGATATTTCATTGTCTTCTTATTTTGAGCAGTTGAAGTGACACTGAAGAAGAAGAAGTTTTTTAAAAAGGAACTGATGACAAGGTTTAATACAAATTTTAAGAACAAAACCTCAAAGCCATATTTTGGAGAAAGTTCAATAAAACAAATATGTAGAATTGATAAAAATGTATTTCCCCAACTAAAAGATAATTAGTGGTGTAGGGGATAATTGAAATTGTCCACTTATATACAAAGAAAAACCATACTCCCAATTAATTCAATTCCATCACTTGGCTTTCACTGGCAATGAATTTTTAGAATTGGTGAGAAAAGTAGCTTGGAGGAGTTCATCACTTGAATTATATTTCAATAACATTGAGTTTCATTACAATGTCCAATGTCATCAATCCATGTATAATTAAAATATATCTGGAGTAATACTATTACACAGCTTCATTTGTATTCCACTTAACATTTTGCATTTTGCATTTAGATCTTTCATTACAAATGGATTCTCAAATTAAATGAGGTGGCAAGTTTTCTATATTTAGCACCATCTAGTTTTAATTTGCAGTTTTCTGGTGAGAAAATATGAACAACTGCCATCCTACTGATGATAACTGAAAAGAATGGAGCAATATAAAAATTCCCCAATAGCTTACATTTATTGTTCCTGACAAAAACACCGTGCCTTCATTTGGCTCAATTACAGAGTCAATGTTTTAAATCTGATTGGAACTTAAAGATATTTTGACCCAGTATAGGAAGACTTACTGCATTCACTGGAAGGGCTGATGCAAAACTGAAGCTTGGGTATATTGGTCATCTGATGAGAAGAGATTACTCATTGGAAAAGTCCCTGATTCTGGGAAAGATTGAAGGCAGAAGAGAGCATCAGAGGATGAGATGCTGGACACACCACCGATACTAAGAACATGAACTTGAGCAAACTCCGGGAAATGGTGAAGGACAGGGAAGCCTGGCGAGCTGCAGTGCATGGGTTGGCAAAGAGTTGGACGTGGCTGGAAAACTGAACAACAACAGGAAAATTTTAATATTTTAAAACTGTTATCTGAGAAATCTCATATCCATGGTTTTAAATATCTTTGAGTTAGAAAAAAAATTATGTACTTTGTGATTTCAGTTCAGAAGAATTTATGGCATATATGGAGGTACAATAATTTATTTGATATAAAGATTAAATGAAGCAATATCTATAAAAAGCTTAACACAGTGCTTGTAATATTGGGTAATGTGTGTCTATTAGTACTATTAGCATTTTCTTTATCTCACCTCTTTTTTCTTTATTATTAATTATTTACATTATCTAGTACTCAATGTACTTTTCTGCTGGAGTAAATGCTATTATTATACAAGGTGTTATAGATCAAGACCATAGCTTTTGCAAAATGTGGATGGAGAAGAGAATGTGGATTGTATTACATTCCTTCAACTCATTTAGTTACAAAGATACCAGATGGCATAATTCACATTTTAATTTATTGAATTTAATAAATTATTAACAATTTAGTTCACATTTGTTTACATAATAAAATCTATGTAATTTAAATCATAAGAACTTGAACACACAATCATCTAATAATTTGAGTCAGTCTCCTTCATTAAAATAAAATTATTTCCTATCTCCTCCTTCTTATCAACAAGTTTATGGTAATTATTGATGATTTTAGTCTTTTAATAGATAATCTTTTCAATATCCTGCTTCCTTCACTCACTGACCTCTTCTCCTCAACTGATGGTGTCCTTCATTCTAGTTCACATGATCCACAATAGATAAGTCCTGGAATGTAGCATTACTCAGCTAGTGAAGAATCCCCCTGCAATGCGGGAGACCTGGGTTCAATCCCTGAGTTGGGAAGATCCCCTGGAGAAGGGAATGGCTACCCTTCTTTCACTTTCACAATACTTGCAATATCTTGATCTCAATTACCCAGTTTTGTGACCAACAAAAATTTTTCTTTCTCTCACTGATATTCTGACTCTAATGATCTTCAAAATGGCACACAATTAATTAGTCTCAGGAAATTTTAGCTTTCTATCAGTGCTTTCATGTCCTCATTTCCCTCCATACCCAATTTACATTTCATAGTCAATAACAGTAATCACTGTCATACATTCTAATTGCTCTCCTTCCTTTAATGTCAACTTTAAACACTTTATTTCCTGTAGAGAAATGAAGTGGTATATAGTATACAGTGTTTTCAAGCTAAAGCCAGACTCCTTAGAATTGTTACAATAGTTCTTTTGAGTTATAAATTTAAAAAATTATATATTTACTAATTTACATGCACAAGATTTTCTTGTTTGTATTCTTGAGTGTAAGCTGCTAACCATAACATATACTAACCTTCAACAAGATTAGATATTGGCAAATTGTATCTCCCAAAATTTGTACACTCAATGTCAGTATGTGAGTTACTTTTACTACATATACTAAAAGAATTCCTGAGCTGTCAGTGTTTATAATGCTTTTGCAAATCTTATGTATTTGAAATTATATGTTTAGCTTTGTTTAGCATTTCCTTACTACTAGTAATATGGAACATATTCTGAAAATTTGTTAAATATCATTGGTATTTCTTCTTGGATGAATTGCATATTGATAGACTCTGCCTCTTTTATAATTAGACTTTATATTGCAGTTACTGGTTTGTAGAATTCTGTCTGTCAACCTATCTATCTTTCTATCTGTTATGTATATCACCTTTCATCTATCTACTGTTAAACACTATAGGTGTGTCTTTTACATGCATTTTTAGTATATTTACCTACTGTCTCCTAATGTTAAGTTTTGCATACTCATTCATTGATTTTTGAAGAAAATTAATGATTAAACCTAGATTGCTTTTTCATACTATTCATGGGGTTCTCAAGGCAGGAATACTGAAGTGGCTTGCCATTCCCTTCTCCTTTCTTCTCCCAAAGAAAGGCAATTCTAAGGAATGCTCAAATTACCACACAATTGCACTCATTTCAGATACTAGCAAAGTAATGCTCAGAATTCTCCAAACCAGGCTTCAACAGTTCATGAACCCTGAACTTTCATATGTTCAAACTGGATTAAAAAAAGGCAGAGGAACCAGAGATCAAATTGCCAATATCTGTTGGATCATCAAAAAAGCAAGAGAATTCCAGAAAAACATCTACTTCTGCTTTATAGATTAAAAAATATATTTCTGATTTATTGACTATGCCAAAGCCTTTGACTGTGTTGATCACAACAAACTGTTGAAAATTCTTAAAGAGATGGGAATACCAGACCACCTGACACACCTCCTGAGAAATCTGTATGGAGGTCAAGAAGCAACAGTTAGAACTGGACATGGGACAACAGACTGTTTCCAAATTGGGAAAGAAGTATGTCAAGACTGTATATTGTCATCTTGCTTATTAAACTTAAATGCAAAGTACATCATGAGAAATGCTGGACTGGATGAAATACAAGCTGTAAGCAAGATTGCCAGAAGAAATATCAATAACCTCAGACATTCACATGACACCACTGTTATGGTAGAAAGTGAAGAAAAACTAAAGAACTTCTTGATGAAAGTGAAAGAGGAGAGTGAAAAAGTGGGCTTAGAACTCAACATTCAAAAAACTAAGATCCTGGCATCTGGTCCCATCACTTCATGGCAAATAGATGGGGAAACAGTGACAGACTTAATTTTGGGGGGCTCCAAAATCACTGCAGCTGGTAACTGCAGCCATGAAATTAAAAGATGCTTGCCCTTGGAAGGAAAGTTATGACCAATCTAGACAGCATATTAAAAAACAGACATTACTTTGCCAACAAAGGTCTGTCTAGTCAAACCTGTGGTTTACCAGTAGTCATGTATGGATGTGAGAGTTGGACTATGAAGAAAGCTGGGCACAGAAGAATTGCTGCTTTTGAACTGTGGTGTTGGAGGAGACTCTTGAGAGTTTCTTGAACAGCAAGGAGATCCAACCAGTTCATCCAAAATGAAATCAGTCCTGAATGTTCATTGGAAGGACTGATGCTGAAGCTGAAACTCCAATACTTGGGCCACCTGATAAGAACTGACTCATTTGAAAAGACCTTGATGCTGGGAATGATTGAAGGTGGGAGGAGAAGGGGATGACAGAGGATAAGATGGTTGGATGGCATCACCGACTCAAAACACATGTGTTTGAGTAGGTTCCGGGAGTTGCTGATGGACAGGGAGGCTTGGTGTGCTGCAGTCCATGGGGTTACAAAGAGTCAGACATGACTGAGTGACTGAACTGAACTGAAACCTAGTTTAATTATATATGTATATATGTATCTTTGCATATAATAGTTTTGGTACTTTTCCTTAAAATTTTCATATTTTCAAATTTCTTACATCTTTATACTAATTTTAAACATTTCTTTCCATATACAGATTTTTAATACTGCTTTTTTATTATGTTGTAAGCAAAAGATGATATTTAATTTTAATTTTTTCTTATGGATATCTGTTGTATCAAAACAATTCATTGAAAGACAAAATAATATGAATAATTATTTATTAGTTTAATAATACAGCTGTCATATTTGATATGTCAATTTTTCTGTATATACAGTTCATTTTTAATTCTTTGTCTATGTATCTGACCAGTATTACAATACTGGTAACTAATTATATAATAAACTTTGCTATGTATGAGAACAAACCCCATGACTTGTTTTAAAATTTGGAATTTCATCCTTCTATAAGTTTTGAAATGGTTATATCAATTTCTCAACAAATTTACACCTGAATTTTGAAAGGGTATTTATTAGATGTATATATTATTTTAAATTATTCCTATTTTTTATTTTTATTGAATTTTCATATCTATGAACTTTAAATTTATTTATTTATATTTTTACAACTGATTTTCAGTAACAGTTTATAACTTTTCCAAAAGAATTATGCATATTATATATTCTCTTTTTATGGACTTTATTGTTAATAAATATTCTAATAAAGTATTTCTGTTACATGAGTTTTAGTCAATTATTATTTTTGATTACATCTCTGCTACAATTTATATTCAAGTGATTTATCTAGGAACTTATATTTTTAAAATTATCATTCACTAGAGTTTTATAGTTTATTAATTCTTTCAATCTTTCTCTCTGTCTCATTGAATTTTTGTTAGAAAAATTGCCTATATGGTGCTGATATTTAGAAATTAGTCAATTATTGATTTATGTCCTATTATATGGGCTTCCATCAGGGCTCAAATGGTAAGAATCTGCCTGTAATGTGGGAAACCTGGATTTGTTCTCTGGGTTGGGAAGATGCACTTAAGAAGGGAATAGCTACCCACTCCAGTGTTCTAGCCTAGAGTTTATTTTTAATGTTCTATTTTACTATTTGGAAGACTCAATTCAGTTCAGTCAGATGCTCAGTTGTGTCTGGCTCCTTATGACCACGTGATCATGAGGACTCCAGGCTTCCCTGTCCTTCACCAACTCCTGGAGCCTGTTCAGACTCATGTCCATCAAGTCGGTAATGCCATCCAACCATCCCATATCCCCTCTTGTCCCCTTCTCCTCCTGCCTTCAATCTTTCCCATCATCAGGGTCTTTTCCAATGAGTAAGTTCTTCACATCATGTGGCCAAAACATTGGAATTTCAGCTTCAGTATCAGTCCTTCCAATGAATATTCAGGATTGATTTCATTTTGGATGGACTGGTTGGATCTCCTTGCAGTCCAAGGGTCTCTCAAGAGTCCTCCCAAAATCATAAATTTTTTGGCACTCAGCCCTCTCTATAGTCCAACTCTCACATTCATACATGACTACTGGAAAAAGCACAGCTTTGGCTAGATGGACCTTTGTTGGCAAAGTTACATCTTTACTTTTTAGTATGCTGTCTAGGTTGGTCATAACTCTTCTTCCAAGGAGCAAGTGTCTTTTAATCTCATGGTGGCAATCACCATCTGCAGTGATTTTAGAGTCCCACCCCTGCAAAGTTCTCTTAGTTTTTATTGTTTCCCCATCTATTTCCCATGAAGTAAAGGGGCTGTATGCCATGATCTTGAGTCTTCTGAATGTTGAGCTTTCAGCCAACATTTTTCACTTTCGTCTTTCACTTTCATCAAAAGGATCTTTAGTTTTTCTTTGCTTTCTGCCATAAGGGAAGACTATGCAGTTACTGGGCTTCCCTAGTGACTCAGAGGTTATAGTGTCTGCCCACAATGCGGGAGACCTGGGTTCAATCCCTGGGTCGGGAAGATCCCCTAGAGAAGGAAATGGAAACCCACTCCAGTATTCTTGGCTGGAGAATCCCATGGATGGAGGAGCCTGGTGGGCTACATTCCACTGGGTCACAAAGAGTCAGACAGGACTGAGTAACTTCACTTTCACTTTCATGCATTTGCTATTTATTATAGTCAGTTTGTTGGGTTCTTAAAATTTCCTATATTCTCCCAAATTTATTAAATCTATGAATTGACATGAAATGTCAAAATACTTTTTATTATAAAGGCAAATTTATCATTAATTAATTTAAAAGCTGTCATTTTGCTTTTTCTTTAAGCAGATGCATGCAAATTTATGTTATATTTTGATGCACTGAGACTTTGTGTGTGTATGTTAGTTGCTCAGTCATGTCTGACTCTTTGTGAACCCATGAACTGTAACTCACCAAGCTCCTCTGTACATGGAATTCTTCAGGCAAGAATAATGGGGTGGGTTGACATTCCCTTCTCCAGGGGATCTTCCCAACCCAAGGACTGAACCCCTATCTCCTGCATTGCAGGCAGATTCTTTACCATCTGAAACACCAGGGAAGCACTGAGATTTTGGTATTACCAAATGACCCTTTTGGAGAAGGCAAAGGCACTGCACTCCAGTACTCTTGCCTGGAAAATCCCATGGATGGAGGAACCTGGTGGGCTGCAGTCCATGGGGTCGCTAAGAGTCCAACATGACTGAGCGACTTCACTTTCACTTTTCACTTTCATGCATTGGAGAGGGAAATGGCAACCCACTCCAGTGTTCTTGCCTAGAGAATCCCAGGGACAGGGGAGCCTGGTGGGCTGCATCTATGGGGTCGCACAGAGTTGGACACGACTGAAGTGATTTAGCAGGAGCAGCAGGAGCAGCAGCAATGACCCTTTTAACTCTAATCATATCTTGTAACATAAAGTCTGTGTTTCTCTGTTAGAGCAACAACATTAGTTGTTGTTTTGCAGTTTCTCAGTTGTGCCCAACTCTTTGTGACACCATGGAGTGCAACATCTCTGGCTTCACTGTCCTTCATCATCTCCTGGATCTTGCTCAAATTCATGTCCATTGAGTCGGTGATATCACCCAGCCATCTCATTCTCTGTCATCCCCTTCTCCTGCCTTTGATGTTTCCCCACATCAGGGCCTTTTCTAATGAGTCAGCTGTTTGCATCAGGGAGCCAAAGTGTTGGGAGTTTCAGCTTCAGTATCAGTCTTTCCAGTGAATATTCAGGATTGATTTCCTTTAGGAATGACTGGTTTGATCTCCTTGCAGTCCAAGGGACTCTCTAGAGTCTTCTCCAATACCACAGTTAGAAAGCATCAGTTCTTCAGTGCTCAGCCTTCTTTATGATCTGACTCTCACATCCATACATGGCTACTGGAAAAACCATAGCTTTGACTAGATGGACCTTAGTCAACAAAGTAATGTCTCTGCTTTTTAATGTGCTGTCTAAGTTGGTCATAGGTTTTCTTCCAAGAAGCAAACATCTTTAATTTCATGGTTGCAGTTACCATCTGCAGCGATTTTGGAGCCCAAGTAAATAAAGTCTGCCACTGTTTCCATTGTTTCCCCATCTACTTGACATGAAGTGATGGGACTGGATACCATTATCTTCATGTTTCGAATGTTGAATTTTAGGCCAGTTTTTTCACTCTCTTCTTTCACCTCTATCAAGAGGCTCTTTAGTTCCTCTTTACTTTCTGTCATAAGAGTGGTGTCATCTGCATATCCGAGGCTATTGATATTTCTCCTAGCAATCTCAATTCCAGCAATCTTGATTTATCAAGCCCGGCATTTTGTGCGATGTACTCTGCATAAAAGTTAAATAAGCAGGGTGACAATATATGGCCTCAATGTACTCCTTTCCCAATTTGGAACCAGTCTTTGGTTCCATATCCATTTCTAACTCTTGCTTCTTGAACTGCATACAGGATTCTCAGTAAGCAGGTAAAGTGGTCTGGTATTCCCATCTGTTTAAGAATTTTCCACAGTATTCTGTGATCCACACAGTTAAAGGCTTTAGTGCAGTCAATGATGCAGAAGTAGATTTTTTGAGTGTTTTCTCACTTTTTCTGTGCTCTAACAGATGTTGGCAATTTCATTTCTGGTTCCTCTAACTTTTCCAAACCCAGCGTTAATATCTGGAAGTTCTCGGTTCACATGCTGTCAGTTAGCATTGAAACTTTTTTTCTGAAGATTTCTATGTCCTTATCTTTTCATAAATGCCATGGATTCTTTAACCCAGTCCTTTAATTACAGATATTAGTACAAATTTACGTACTATGCTTGCTGACATATTTTGAATTATATCTATCTCTTTACTTTTTTAATATTTATTTTATCTATTTATTTATTTGACTGCACTGGGTCTTAGCTGTGGCATGCAATCTTTGATATTTATTGTGTCATGTGCAAACACTTGGCTAAGGAGTGTGGGATCTAGTTCTCTAAGCTACACTCCTGTTCCCTGAGCATGGACTCTTACCAGTCGACAATCAGAGAAGTCCTCAAGTTTTGCTTTTTTTCATACCTATTATTTGTACTTATTTTAAACTATTTTTCCTTTTTCTCACCTAGATTATTTAACTGTTTTTTTTTCTCCTTTTCATATCCATGCTAGCATTTATAAAATTCATTTAAAGTTTTATATATACTTATGTATATTTATCATACTTGTGTAAGAATATATATTAATAAATAATGCATTGTTCCTCATTAATAATAATTGAAGTTTTTTTTCAAAAGTGTCTCCCCATTCATAATTATTATTATTATTGGTTTGCAATAACTGGTATCTGTTTTGCTTCAATCACTTTCTTAACTCCTTACTTTTTGCATCATTTTTTTAAAGTTTATTCTTTTATCTGAGACCATTTTTCTTCATTTGAATGATCCATTTAGAATTATTCAATATTTATTATTTCACTATGGACTGACTATTTTCATTTAAAAATAGCCTTGATAGTAATTTTTACTTTCTTTTAAGTTTTGTAATTGCAATTTAAATATTTTATATAAAAGCTTTTATATTACATGTTAGACAATACTAATATTGTGATGTTTATCTTGAGTCCTTTCTTTACCCCTTTCCTCTTGTTATATGTTAATTGATGATATTTTGGGGTTTCATAAGTGTCTGAGTGAAAGAAATTTGTGTTTTCTTGAAATTATGCTTCCTTCTCTCAAAACTACTGAATTATATGTATAAACTTTTCAGCAGTAGTTATGATTTATGTGACATTTTTAAAAGTGCTTCATAACTACTAACACAGTTAATGTTAGCTAAATAATTGGCTGGGAAAGTGTTGTATGCATTCATACATCAATTTTTTATAAAGCTCAGGTTGTAGTTACCAAAATCTCAAGAAATATTATTTTGGTATTCTTCCTACCAAGTGTCGTGAATGACTTAGTTTTCTGTGCTGTCTTCCTTTCTTGATGAGCACACATTTTCTAATTCTCTATTTCTCAAATACTTTAAGTTTTGTACATGATTTTATTTCAATGAAGTAATCAGGAATGGGCCCAAGACTCCATACTTATCCAGTCTTTAAAACCCAAGGCACTGTTTCTCTGGATTTTACAACACACTCTTTTCAGTCATATTCCAAAGATTTTATCCCTCAGCAAATTTTATTTACAGCCTCTTATAGAATCTATATTCTAAGATTGCTCTTATTGTCTTGGGGTATTATTAGCTCCACCTGGAAAAATAATATTACCTGAGCTATAAAAATTATTTCTAGATGTTTTATATCAGTAGATGCCTTTTAATATTTTGAGAAATTTAAGTATATATATATATATATATATATATATATATATACAATAAATTGTGATGAATCCACGTGATAGAAATCTATGTGTCAGTTCAAAATATCAATAAGACTCTGTGATCTTTGTAATACTAATATGTATGTGATAAAAGATCAATATACTTGGCATGATTCAATTTATGGAAAAGGAAACATGCATAAAATTTTCCAATCTATATATTTTGCAAAATGTCACAGCATAAAATATTTAGAGGACTAAGTATTTGCATCTGTGATTTAAACTTAGAAGGA
Source organism: Hydropotes inermis (assembly GCA_020226075.1). Taxonomy (NCBI): domain Eukaryota; kingdom Metazoa; phylum Chordata; class Mammalia; order Artiodactyla; family Cervidae; genus Hydropotes; species Hydropotes inermis. The sequence continues at coordinate 51,759,620 of CM035272.1, read as the reverse complement.
TTAACAAGAATAGAAGAGTCCAGAAGGAATTCTTTCACATCATCATTTTTTCAGTGGTTATTTTTACCTAAATGAACAAATATTTATAGTTTATCAATGAGATTCAGCATGCCATGATGGTTAAGGTCTTACATTATGGTATATGACTACCATATATGGTGTTATTTGAAGTTAGTCCTTTAATATTGCAGTGGATCACTTCATTCCTTTATAATGAAAATAAGTTTATACTTGTACCTATCTCATAGTGCTACAAAGAGGAAATGAGGTAATATATATAAACAACTTGAAAGAGGCCAATTCCCATTGTTCTTTTCCCCTTCAATTTTTACCTAAGAAATCAATTGTCAGTGGTTTTTAAAATTACATTTGAGGCTAAACATAAGTATCAGTAGGTGATGATTCCAACAACAAAGAAAGACAGAGATGCAGAAATAAAAATTGTTTTCCTCTACTTTGTGTAGAATACAGCAGTCTTATACCCTTTTAATTGTAGAGACTAGAACTAGTAATGTTTATAAGTTTTGGAAATATAATCTGAATAATCAAAAGTGTTTATTCCAATCTCATATATTTTTTAGAGTAAGACAAAGGTCAAATATCAAAGGTGGATAAGCGTTAGAAGCTCATCATCTCAATTGTGTTATAAAAAATGATTTTAAAAGAACATAATATGTGAATAAATAATTACAAATGATGTTATTTTAATTTTAAATGTCTAAACTATTTATTTTAAGACCTTCAGAAGCAATCTGCTATGTCAGGTTTAAAAAAGGTCATTGGAGAGCACAGAAGAAAAAAGGAATTTGAACAAGAATGTTTTATATGTCCTTCACAGGAGAATCCCATGGACAGAGGAGCCTGGTGGAGCCAGATGTGTGTGTGTGTGTGTGTGTGTGTGTGTGTGTATATATATGTATATATATATATATATATATATATATATATATATATATATATGGGCTTTCCAGGTGGCTCAGTGTAAAGAACCCTCCTGTCAATACAGGAGATGTGGGTTTGATCCCTGGGTCAGGAAGATTCCCTAGAGAAGGAAATGGCAACCCACTCCAGTATTCTTGCATGGGAAATCCCATGGACAGAGGTGCCTGATGGGCTACAGCCCATGCGGTCACAAAAGAGTCAGACCTGACATAGCAACAATGATTTTCTTCAATCTTTTATGCATACATAGATTGATAATTTTGTTGTGTCCATATTTTGGCTATTGTGAATAATGCTGCAATGAACAGGAATGCAGTTATCTCTTCAAAATAATGACTTAATTTTTTGTATATGTACCCAAAGAAGAATTCCTGGATGACTCTTTTAAATTATTGGGGGAACCTCCATATTGTTTTCCATAGTGGCTATACCATTTTACATCTACCAACAGTACAAAAGAGTTCCCTTTTCTGTGTATTCTCCGCAATTTTTTCTTAACTTTTTTTTCCTGATAATAGCCAAACAGTCCCTTCCTGTTTTTTTCCTTCCATCAAACGACTCACTTAGCAAAAACTCCAGAATAGAGAAGTTGAGAAGCAGTAGTTTTTTACAGAGATATGCTTTATTTATTCTGCCAAGAATAGCTACTCATAGATTTCATGACTGAGATAAAGGAGCAGGAATTTTTTTTTTTTTTTAAGGACACGTTTAGATAGCATAAACTTTCATATTTTTGTCCTCATTCTGTGAATATAAGAAAAATAGTAGTCAGTTTCTACTAATATCCATTTCCTTTAGTCAGTTATTTTAACCATGCAAATTGTTTTATGCACTACAACTTTAACCACTTCAAAATATTTTTCCAGGCACTGTTAAGATATGGTCATCATTAAATAGCAACTGTATTTCAAATAATGACAGATTTAGGAAGGCACTTCCTCATTTCTTTCTGGTTATTTGCATTTGCATTACTGAACCTCTCACTTCTCATGAATTCTCTTACCTCTGAACTCTCAAGGCAAAAACTTGCATCCAGTACTTAGAGAAAGGTTCTGTTGCCATAATAGCTTACAAAAAGAGAAAAACTCAGCATTGTATATATTTTAATGAAATACACTACATATTTTGAAGTAGGCAATATAATGGCAAATGCACAGACAATTGTCAAAGGGGAGAAAAAAAAATATAATGATGAAATGACGCCATTCATTTAGCCTAAACTTCACATCATAAAGGGATGTAGCTCTTCCCATGGGGTGTTTAAAGTACTCAGCATTCTTTGTTGTTGCTATTTTCTAAAATTATTCAAGCTAATATTTCAATTTAGAAGTTATTTGTAGTAATGTTTTAATTAAATTGTTTGTTATAATTATTTGATGCTTTTATAGGCCTCATAATAAAGAAGACTTGGTACAAAATGAATCAAATGTACTACTTTACACAAGCTATTTTATTCTGATAATAAAAAATAAAACATCAAATTACAATGAATTAAACATAACACTATTAGTGTCATGTTTTATTTTATTTTCCCTTTCTGAGAATAATGTTACACTGTTGTCAAAACATTTGACAGTGCAAGTGGGGTAAGTGATATGCTATGCAGTTACCAAAAAGGTATTTATGTTTTCTATATCAGAACACTTAGACATTATTGTAATAAATATAGATGCTACCAAAATCCCAGGGTCATTGTTATATTAGCTAATGTTTGTGGAGAAATTAATAGATTTTCAAATATTGATGTCTTGGTTTACATCTCACTTCTAAATTACATAATTTCAATCATATATATGTTTGTTTAATGAGTTATATATCCTCAGAATTGGGTCAAAAGTGAATAATTCTGTTCACCTGATTTCTTAGGTTTTTATGTACATTGTTTTATAGTTCATATCCTTCTTATGTAATGCCATATACATGGATGGTTTCAGTTAATACTGATATGGGAGGAATCTGGACCCAAAAGTCTTCAAATGAAGTGATATTTTCAGGTCCATGACAATATGATGAATCCCTGCTTATTTTCTCGTCTCTTGTCTTTCAGAATAGATTTCCTCATGGTTAAAAAGGTGACAAAAATCTGCTGTGAGAATTTGCTACCCTGCTGATGTTCAGCAGAACCAGAGATCAAATTGCCAACATCCGCTGGATCATTGAAAAAGCAAGAGGGTTTCAGAAAAAAACATCTATTTCTGCTTTATTTACTAGGCCAAAATCTTTGACTGTGTGGATTGCAATAAACTGTGGAAAATTCTGAAAGAGATGGGAATACCAGATCACCAGACCTGCCTCTTACGAAACCTGTGTGCAGGTCAGGAAGCAACAGTTAGAACTGGATATGGAACAACAGACTGGTTCCAAATAGGAAAAGGAGTACATCAAGGCTGTGTATTGTCACCCTGCTTACTTAACTCATATGCAGAGTACATCACGAAAAATGGTGGGCTGGAAGAAGCACAAGCTGGAATTAAGATTGTCAGGAGAAATATCAATAACCTCAGATATGCAGATGACACCTCCGTTAGGGAAGAAGGTGAAGAACTAAAGAGCCTCTTGAATGAAAGTGAAAGAGGAGAGTGAAAAGTTGGCTTAAAGCCCAACATTCAGAAAACTAAGCATGGTATCTGGTCCCATCATTTCATGACAAATAGATGGGAAAACAGTGAAAACAGTGGCTGACTTTTTCTAGGGGGCTCCAAATCACTGTAGATGGTGGTTGCAGCCATGAAATTGAAAGACGCTTACTCCTTGGAAGGAAAGTTATGACCAACCTAGATAGCATATAAAAAGCAGAGACATTACTTTGCCAATGAAGGTCCATCTAGTCAAGGCTATATTTTTCCAGCAGTCAGGCATGGATGTGAGAGTTGGACTATAAAGAAAGCTGAGCACTGAAGAATTGATGGTTTTGAACTGTGGTGTTGGAGAAGACTCTTGAGAGTCCCTTGGACTGCAAGGAGATCCAACCAGTCCATCCTAAAGGAGATCAGTCCTGGGGTGTTCATTGGAAGGACTGATGCTGAAGCTGAAACTCCAATACTTTGGCCACCTGATGCAAAGAGCTGACTCATTTGAAAAGACGCTGATGGAGGGAGAGATTGAGGGCAGGAGAAGAAGGGGATGACAGAGGATGAGATGGTTGGATGGCATCACCGACTCAGTGGACATGGGTTTGGGTAAACTCCGGGAGTTGGTGATGGACAGGGAGGCCTGGCGTGCTGTGGTTCATGGGGTTGCAAAGAGTTGGACACGACTGAGCAACTGAACTGAACTGAACTGATGTGCAGAAGGGAAGAGATGGGGTATCTCCACTGGGAATAAAAACTCTTCTAACCAGTGTAACTGTGGCAATTTTTTTTTCCCATGTGCACTGCTATATTTATTTTTTTTATTTTGTTGGCTGCACTGAGTCTTTGTTGTTGCACACACTCTGTCTCTAGTTGTGGAGAGTAGAGGCTACTCTCTATATGTAGTGCATGGGCTTCTCAATGTGGTAGCTTCTCTTGTTGTTGGCACAGGCTCTAGCTGTGTCAGTTTCAGTAGTTGCATCATATGGTCTCTTTAGTTGTGGCTCGTGAACTCTAGAGTATGGACTCATAACTAAGCCAACTAAAGTTCAGTTCAATCACTCAGTTGTGTCCAACTCTTTATGACCACATGGATTGCAGCATGCCAGGCTTCCCTGTCCATCACCAACTCCTGAAGCCTACTCAAACTCATGTCCATTGAGTCAGTGATGCCATTGAACCATCTCATCCTTGGTCATCTCCTTCTCATGCCTTCAATCTTTCCCAGCATCAGAGTGTTTTCCAATGAGTCAGTTCTTCACATCACGTGGCCAAAGTATTGGAGTTTCAGCTTAAGCATTGATGGATATTCAGCTTCCAATGAATATTCAGGATCGACTTCCTCTAGAATTGACTTGTTTGATCTCCAGGCAGTCCAAGGGACTGTCAAGTGTCTTCTCCAACACTACAGTTTAAAAGCATTAATTCCTTGGCGTGCTGCCTTCTTCATGGTCTCTCACATCCATACATGACTACTGGAAAAATCATAGCTTTGACTATAGGGACCTTAGTCAATAAAATAATGTCTGTTTTTTAATATGCTGCCTAGGTTTGTCATAGCTTTTCTCCCAATGAGCTATTGTCTTTTAATTTCATGGCTGCAGTCACCATCTGAAATGATTTTGGAGGCCAAGAAAATAAAGTTTGTCACTGTTTACATTATTTCTCCATCTATTTTCCATGAAGTGATGGAAGAGGTAGTGTATGTCATGATATTAGTTTTTTGAATGTTGAGTTCTAAGCCAACTTTTTCACTCTCCTCTTTCACCGTCATCAAGATGCTATTAGTTCCTCTCCACTTTTTGCAATAAGGATGGTATCATCTACATATCTGAGGTTATTGGTATTTCTCCCAGAAAATCTTGATTCCGGCTTGTGCTTCATCCAGCCTGGTATTTTTCATGAGGTACTCTGCATGTAAGCTAAATAAACAGAATGACAATATACAGCTTTGACATACTTCTTTCCCAATTTTGAAACAATCCCTTGCTCCATGTCTGGTTCTGTTGCTTCTTAACCTGCATACAAGTTTCACAAGAGACAGGTAAGGTGGCCTGGTATTCCCATCCATTTTGGAATTTTCTACAATTTGTGATCCACATAGTCAAAGGCTTTAGTGTAATCAGTGAAGTAGAAGAGGATGTTTTCTGGAATTCTCTTGCTTTTTCTGTGACCCAATGGATGTCGGCAATTTGATCTCTGGTTCATCTGCCAACCCAGGGATTGAAATCACATTTTTTTTTAAGCCTACCATCTGCCTATGGTAGGCAGATTTTTGGCCACTAGTGTCACTTGGGAAGTCCACATTTAGCCTATGTCTATCAAAACTATGTAATAGCCCAGGTGCAGATCTCATGAAGTATTGAGGAATTTTTGAGTGACTAAGCACATGGCACACATAGGGTGGCTCAGACAGTAAAGAATCTGTCTTCAATGCAAAATACCTGGGTTCAATCCCTGGGTCAGGCTGGTCCTCTGGAGAAGCAATGGCAACCTATTCCAGTATTCATGCCTGGAGAATTCTATGGATAGAGGAGCCTGGTGGAATATAGTCCTTGATTTGCAGAGTCAGACATGACTGAACGACTGACACTTTCACACTTTCTTTCATTGGAACTTCCTTGGTGGCTCACATGGTAAATAATCTTCCTGTGATGCAGGAGACTCAGTTCAGTTCCTGGGTTGGGAAAATCACCTAGAGAAGGGAATGGGAATTCACTCTATTCTTTTATGGAGAGTTTCCATAAGCAGAGGAGTCTGGAGGGCTACAGTTCATGGGGTCACAAAGAGTCAGATACCACTGAGTGACTAACACTATCAATATTGGAAGAAGTGACTGATGAACAAAGAAATTAGTTAAATTATTTGAAAAATAGTCATGTTAGGGACATAAGGATTAATCTCAAAAATATACAAGCAACTCCTGAAACTCAACTCCAGAAAAATAAATGACCCAATCAAAAAATGGGCCAAAGAACTAAACAGACATTTCTCCAAAGAAGACAAACAGATGGCTAATAAACACATGAAAAGATGCTCAACATCACTCATTATCAGAGAAATGCAAATCAAAAATCACAATGAGGTACCATTACATGCCAGTCAGGATAGCTGCTATCCAAAAGTCTACAAGCAATAAATGCTGGAGAGGGTGTGGAGAAAAGGGAACCCTCTTACACTGTTGGTGGGAATGCAAACTAGTACAGCCGCTATGGAAAACAGTGTGGAGATTTCTTAAAAAACTGGAAGTAGAACTGCCATATGACCCAGCAATCCCACTTCTGGGCGTACACACCAAGGAAACCAGATCTGAAAGAGACACATGCACCCCAATGTTCATCGCAGCACTGTTTATAATAGACAGGACATGGAAACAACCTAGATGCCCATCACCAGACGAATGGATAAGGAAGCTGTGGCACATATACACCATGGAATATTATTCAGCCATTAAAAAGAATTCATTTGAATCAGTTCTAATGAGATGGATGAAACTGGAGCCCATTATACAGAGTGAAGTAAGCCAGAAAGATAAAAACTATTACAGCATACTGACACATATATATGGAATTTAGAATGATGGTAATGATAACCTTATATGCAAAACAGAAAAAGAGACACAGATGTACAGAACAGACTTTTGGACTGTGGGAGAAGGCAGGGTGGGATGTTTCGAAAGAATAGCATGTATATTATCTATAGTGAAACAGATCACCAGCCCAGGTTGGATGCATGAGAAAAGGGCTTGGGCCTGGTGCACTGGGAAGACCCAGAGGAATCGGGTGGAGAGGGAGGTGAGAGGGGGTATCAGGATGGGGAATACATGTAACTCCATGGCTGATTCGTGTCAATGTGTGACAAAACCCACTGAAATGCTGTGAAGTAATTAGCCTCCAAATAATAAAATAAATGAAAAAATAAAAAATATATATATAAAGATGAAAAGTTTATCACTTCTTAGCTTTACCTCTAAAATATAAACTGGCATATTCCTGTCAGTATTTCAGTATTACGTCTAATCCAGCAACCATGTATTGAATAGACTTGTGTTTAAATAATATAGGACTACAGAAGCATTATGTTGAGTCTCGTTTTTTTTTTTTTAATTTTTATTATTATTATTATTTTTTATTAGTTGGAAGCTAATTACTTTACAATATTGTAGTGGTTTTTGTCATATATTGACATGACTCAGCCATGGATATACATGTATTCCCCATCCCGATCCCCCCTCCCACCTCCCTCTCC
>CM035272.1:51644433-51751460 GCA_020226075.1 Hydropotes inermis | reverse complement strand
TTGATGACTGTGGCTTTGTAGTATAGTCTGAAGTCAGGCAGGTTGATTCCTCCAGTTCCATTCTTCTTTCTCAAGATTGCTTTGTCTATTCCAGGTTTTATGTATTTCCATACAAATTGTGAAATTATTTGTTCTAATTCTGTGAAAAATACTGTTGGTAGCTTGATAGGGATTGCATTGAATCTATAGATTGCTTTGGGTAGTATAGTCATCTTCACAGTATTGATTCTTAGAAGGTAATTTTTCAAGCCTAATGCATATCACCCTCTTCACAGAGAAGGGAAAAAGCTACAGACCTGAGGGGGATAATAAACATCTTACCTACAGAGGAACAAAATACAAGGATTTCTTTTGACATTTCTTCAGAATATCTGAATAGGAAGAGAGTATACTGAAATAAATATTGGGGAAAACCTAAACAAAACAAAACACCACCTAGCAATGTTGTACTTTGTGAAATTTTCCCTCAAAATTGAAGGAGATTAAAGACTTCCTCAGAAAAACTGTTTGATGAAATTTTTTACTTGTAGACCTATTCTGCAAGAAATGTTATAAAAGTGTTTTAGAGAGAAAAAAAAAAGTGACATGGGTCAGAAACTTGGATCAGTGCAAGAAGGGAACAGCATCAAAGAATAAATAGGTAACATTAAAATAAAAACAGTTATTTTTCATACTAATATCAAAGAATGCTCAAACTATTGCACAATTGTACTCATCTCAAACACTAGCAAAGTAATGCACAAAATTCTCCACGCCAGGCTTCAACAGTACATGGAATTCCATCATGGAATTCCAGATGTTTAAGCTGGATTTAGAAAAAGCAGAGGAACCAGAGATCAAATTTCCAACATCCATTGGATCATTGAAAAAGCAAAAAAGTTCCAGAAAAAAAATCTATTTCTGCTTTATTGACTATGCCAAAGTCTTTGACTATGTGGATGACAACAAACTGGAAAATTCATAAAGAGATGTGAATACCAGACCACCTGACCTGCCTCCTGAGAAATCTGTATACATATCAGGAAGCAATAGTTAGAACTGGACAAGGAACAGCAGACTGGTTCCAAATAGGGAAAGAACATCAAGGTTGTATATTGTTGCACTGCTTATTTGACTTTATGCAGAGTACATGATGAGAAATGCTGGGCTGGATGAAGCACAAGCTGGAATCAAGATTGCCAGGAGAAATATCAATGACCTCAGATATGCAGATGACACTACCCTTAAGGCAGAAAGTGAAGAAGAACTAAAGAGCCTCTTGAAAAGTGGAAGAGGAGAGTGAAAAAGTTGGCTTAAAGCTCGACATTCAGAAAACTAAGATCATGGCATCTGGTCCCATCACTTCATGGGGAATAGATGGGGAAACAGTGGAAACAGTGGCTGACTTCATTTTTATGGGTTCCAAAATCACTGCAGATGGTGACTGCAGCCATGAAATTAAGACATTTACTCTGTGAAGGGTAAGTTATGACCAACCTAGGCAGCATATTAAAAAGCAGAGCCATTACTTTGTCAACACAGGTCCATCTAGTCAAGACTATGGTTTTTCCAGTAGGCAGGTATGGATCTGAGAGTTGGACTATAAAGAAAACTGAGCTCCGAAGAATTGATGTTTTTGAACTGTGTTGTTGGAGAAGACTCTTGAGAGTCCCTTAGGCTGCAAGGATATTCAACCAGTTCACCCTAAAGGAAATCGGTCCTGGATATTCATTGGAAGGACTGATGCTGAAACTGAAACTCCAATACTTTGGCCACCTGATGTGAAGAACCGACTCATTGGAAAAGACCCTGATGCTGGGAAAGATTGAAGGCAGGAGGAGAAGGGAATGACAGAGGATGAGATGGTGGATGGCATCACTGATTCAATGAACATGAGTTTGAGTTAGCTCCAGGAGTTGGTGATGGACTGGGAAACCTCGTGTGCTGCAGTCCATGGGTTCACAAAGAGTCAGACATGACTGAGTGACTGAACTGACTGATGCTCTCATTTTGTTGCAATTACTTACACTTGCATCTATAAAATATACAGAAACATAACTTCAAAATCTTATGAATATTTATTTGTGTGTGCATCATTTTCTACATGTTCTCACTTTCTTTTATAATATTACTGCTGTATTGCAAAATAAACTTCTACCTTAAGATATAATGAAAATATACATCTTCCTCATAGAAAAGTTGGAAAGTGAGTTTATTATCAGTGCAAAATATAATTGAAACCCTCACAGAAGATATTACTCTTTAAGAAATTATAAATTTTCTAGATTTTATATAATCATATGTATCTATGTTTATAATAGCTTTATTAATTAATAAATTTAACATCTTCAGGATTAAGTGTGAATTTAATGAATGCATGCAATATAAATAAGCATAATTGTTAGTAGCTGCATAATTCTACATAATTTTACATAATTGCATGCAGTACTATTGTCCTGAAACCTATTTAGCTATTGCTGGATAATTATATTTTTAGATAAATATTATAAACTCTACTGGATTACATATTTATATGTATTTGTATGAATTTGTGCTATATAAATATTGTTCCTTTTAACAGATTCCTAGAATATGTAAAGATATGTGAAAACACATAACAGTTTAATGGATCTTTCTGTATAATGCAAAATTGTTTTCTTTAGAAATTTTGAGATTCTTAAAACAAGTCACAGTTTAATAACAGTTTTGTGCTGACTATATCAATGTGCATGTTTGCTAAGTCACTTCAATCTTGTCTGACTATTTGTGACCCCGTGGACTATAGCCCACCATGCTCCTCTGTCCATGGAATTGTCCAGGCAAGAATACTAGAGTGGGTTGCCAGGCCCTCCTCCAGGGGATCTTTCTGACTCAGGGATCAAACCAACATCTCCTGAATTGGCAGGCAGGTTCTTTGCTACTAGCCCCACCTGGGAAGTCCCAACTGTATCAATACTCTTTTCTAGAAATTGCCTAAAACCTGAATTTAAAATATTATATTTTTGGAAAGACTAATTTTAGAAGTGAGAATTTCCTTATGCAGGTAGGACACAGTGTTAGGTAGTCTCATTGAGTAAATACTGAAAGACTCAGGATGCTTCTCAGGAAAAAATAAGGAACCCTCAGGATGACAAAAACGGAAGGAAATGAAGACGTATGGTAAGTAATCTTGACAACTTTTCCTGGCCCATTCCAACTTGTACACATCTATTGAAAAAGCTGGCTTAAAATTCAACATTCAAAAAACTAAGATCATTGCATCCAGTCTCATCACTTCATGGCAAATAGATTGGGAAACAATGGAAACAGTGACAGATTTTATTTTTTTGCACTTCAAAATCACTACAGATGGTGACTGCAGCCATGAAATTAAAAGACATTTGCTCTTTGGAAGAAAAACTATGACCAACGAAGGCAGCATATTAAAATTCAGAGACATCACTTTGTCAACAGTGGTCTGTACAGTCAAAGCTATGGTTTTTCCAGTAGTCATATATGGATACAAGAGATGAACCATAAAGACCCATAAAGAAGGCTGAGAACTGCTTTGGAGCTGTGCTGCTGGAGAAGACTCCTGAGAGTCCCTTGGACAGCAAGAAGATCAAACCAGTCAATGCTAAAGAATATCAACCTTGACTATTCATTGGAAGGACTGATGCTGAATCTGAAGCTCCAATACTTTGAAGTGAAGAGCTGACTCATTTGGAAAAGACCCTGATGCTGGGAATGATTAAAGGCAGGAGAAGGGGGAGACAGAGGATGAGATGTTTGGATGGGATCACCTACTTAATGGACATGAATTTGAGCAAACTCTGGGAGTTAGTGAAGGACAGGGAAGCCTGACCTGTTGCAGTCCACGGCATTGCAAAGGGTCAAACAAGACTGAAGCACTAAATAGCAACAGTTGTTTCCACTGGTATTGAACAATTGAGTCCTACTGATACCTCTCTTACAGATAGAAGTTTGAAGAAACAAAAGAAAGAAAAACTGATATTCAGCATGTTTAATTTTCTTATGAAGTCAGAAATCAACTTTAAAATGCTTTTTGGGGGGTCAAATTATGGAAGTAGCCAAATGTCAGATTTGGCTGCTATTTATGCTGTGGTTGAGGATGTCTCTCCTATGGAACTGGATGTGAATATTGAATTTGCATTAGGAGATTGGAAGCTGCCTGTTGAGATTTGCTGCCTGGTGCCCTGAACACATTTGGAAGGAAAACAACAAGTTTTGTTCAAGGTGAAAGGTTACATATAACCCCCTACACAATAGCTAGAGATTAATTTCTCTGCATTTCCAGGATATATGTCTTAGCCAAAAGTTTCTATTTATCCTCCTAAGTATTACTGACTAGGTATAGTTAGATATATATGTATATATGTGTATATATAAATATGATGTTTTCTTTGGGGAACTATATTTACAGTCTCCATATTGAGATGGGATTTTTGTTTGTATGAATTGATATTTTTGAGAGAATTCCATAATACTCTATTGAGACAGATTAGCATTATGCTCATGTAGGCAGTTCCCCAAAGTAGCAAACTACAAATATAACAGAGCATGAACTAATCATCATAATCTGAGCAAAATTTAATTTTGACCATGAAGTGGAAGTCTAGCAAGAAAGTCAGGGCTGTTTGGACGATAAGGAGTTTAAAATCTGTGGTCAATAAGACAGCAAGAAGTAAATATTGGATTTTAGATTGGCAAAATGAAAATATTTGTTTGTAATTAGGCATTCATTTATTCATCAATTACTGAAAATTAGCCACTGAGACTACAAGAAGGAGTAAAGTATGGTCATAGTCTCTGCTCCTAAGGAACCTATGAGACAAGTTGTAAGTTAATATTACTCTGAGAAATAGTATGAGAAGTGACCCTGAATGCAGAAAATCCAAATATGTGCATAGCCTAAAAGTCTGATTAAGTGAGCTGTTCATTTCTAATTATTAGAATATAAGAAGAAAAATAAACACATTTTAGGTTTTTTAACATGAAAGGATATAAATAAAAGACTAAAATATTCTTCATATTTTATCACATAATAACTATTTGTATTACTGTGAATTGTTTTATATTTAAAAAGTTGTAAAGAAATAGCTGAGGCCAGAAAAACAAAACTGGAAGTCATCATCCAGAATGAGTCTTTATTATTCATAATTACTTCTTTATATTTTATTATGTACTCAATATTCACAATTAATATATGAATCCTCATTTGTAAATATTCAGAACCAATTTTAACATACATTATTTCAGTTATCTTTCTATCTTTCTGCTTTAATTATAAGCTCACATGTGCTTCAAAGTTTACTTTAAAGCTACCATATCACCTTCCTACACAGTAACCCTAAAACAACATTTTCTGTATATTGGTCTGTTTTAAACATCAAGGATGAATAGGATGCTAAAGTCTAGGATGATAGGGAAGTAGTGGAACAAACTCAAACCTTCATGCCAATTATTTGTTTCCTAGATGATATATTTTGGTCAGTTTGAGTGGCTATAACAAGATACCATAGACTGGGATGTTTAAATAACAAATATTTATTTCTCACAGTTCTGGAGGCTGATAGATTATGAAGTTGCAGGAAGATCCAGTGTTTGGTAAAAGCCAGTTTCTTGACTTCTAGATTGTGACCTTCTTGCTGTCTGCTCATATGGTCTTCTCTCCTTGCCTATTCCTGGAGACAAAGTGTTCTGTCTCTACCTCTTCTTAGTGAAAGTTGCTCAGTTGTGTCCAACTGTTTGTGACCTCACTGCCACTATACAGTCCATGGAATACTCCAAGCCAGAGTACTGGAATGGGTAGACTTTTCCTTCTCCAGGGGTCTTTTCCTCTAATTAAGTTAAGAGTGAATGTCTCTCAGTCATGAAGTTTCTCTCTCTGACTCTTTGCGACCCCATGGACTGTAGCCCGCCAGAGTCCTCTGTCCATGGAATTCTCCAGGCAAGAATACTGGAGTGGGTAGCCATTCCCTTCTCCACGGGATCTTCCCAACCCAGAAATCAAACCCAGGTTCCACATTGCAGATGGATTCCTTACTGTCTTAGCCACCAGGGAAACCCCTTCCTCTTCTCAAAAGGGTATTAGTCCCATCATGAGGACCCCACCCAAACAACCAAATTTAGCCAAATTAGGATCCACCTCCAAGTATCAATACATTGGGCATTAGGGCTTGAACATAATGAATTGGGAAGGGGGGGTGAGTTGCAAATATTCAGTCCATGATGTCATTAATGTCTTTTCAAAGGTCTTTTACTACTGATTGACATTGCAGGTGCTCAAAATTGGCATAACATATGACATTTATTTTTTAATCTAGTCTGGGCTTGATCAAAAGACTAGGTGAATAATTTTCACAGTATGTGTATCTTTGCAAAGAAATAGGATTGCATGTCTGGTGTGAACACACAGGTGTAGAGCATTATTCAAGCAGTTAAGTCTATATGATATTTATTTCTACCATTTATACAGTCCTGTTTGGCTATTTATGTGTCCTTTTATAACTCTAGGTAGATTTAAAGTTTGCAGTGGGCAATAGCAATGCCCTTACCTAGTGTGTTCACGATAATGCTTAAAAGTACACCTGTGGCTGATTCATGTTGATGTATGGCAAAACCCACCACAATATTGTAAAGTAATTAGCCTCCTATTAAAGAAATAGGTTATTATTATTATCTTTTTCAGAAGTGAAGTGTTAGTCAGTCAGTCATGTCTGACTCTTTGTGGACCTATGAACTGTAACCTGCCAGGCTCCTGTGTCCAGGCAAAAATACTGGAGTAGATAGCCATTCCCTCCTCCAGACTATACTGTATAAAACATTATAACACATGCAAATATAATATGCAAAGCTTTTAAATTGAATGCATTTCTCCATAGTTTTCAGTAAAGATTGCTCAAGAGAGGAAGTAGAGAAGGTTAGGAGAGAAAATAAACTAATGTAACTTCTTCAGTCCTTTTTTTATCCCTTACTCCTAATCTGGCAATCACAGGCACATCTATATGCTTATTAAATTACCTACACACATTCAATCAACATCCTGCCACTGAAATTCATCTGCCTGGGAACATATCCCTTCAACTCAACTTTATCATGTTTCACAGAGTACTTGGACTATTTCATTTTTGTTACCTCAGTGTTTATGAGAGAACATAGGTTATTCTGATGTCTTCTTATGACTAAATGAATAGTTAATCAAAATTACACTAATCCAGATCATTTTAAGCTGGTAGTAATTTAAAGCAGTGAGAAGTATTTGTTTACCTGCTATCTGGTAAGAAAACAAATCATGCCTTTGGAACAGGAATATTTGCCTGTGTGTTAGCTTTCACAACTAGCTTTAAAAGGTCTATACTGTATCTAAGCCTCCTTTCCCAACTCCCACATTATCACATTTATCAATCTGAGTTTACTCTGTAAATGAACTCAACCTTTCCATATTTGGAAACCTTCATAAGTGGCCTTTAAAGTTGTAAAATTTCAGAGGCAGAGGATAGTCTTCAATGACATCCAGTCTATCAAAAACTTCATGTTTCTGGTTCTTCTGTCTTATAAACTCATCTATCTGTACCCTGGAGGAACATATAAGCCAAAGGAAGCTAATGTCCATGGTATCCAGGCAAATTAAAAAGTTGCTAATTTTACTACCTTCTGAATAATTGAATATTTTCTCCTGTATTTTATTGCTACCTACACCACCAATCATCAGATAAGGAAGAAAAATAAATAAATCTCTTCATCAATATCTATATTTATTAAATTGTGTTTATGCTTTTCCTTATTTTTGAAAAATAATTAAAATGTTACACATAATTATGTACTTTATGTCCAGATTAAAATAAGCACAGAGTAATCAGAACAAATAGAAGAGAGAGAATAAAGAAGGTTAAGTTTCTAGACCCTTTTGTTTACCTGTTCTTACAAATACACTATGATTCTCTAGGTTAGCAAACACACTATTTTTCCTCACAAAAAATCATATTCTTCCCAAAGAAAGCACTATTTCACATTAGGATGGATGTTCAGGAAACTGGCAAGTACATTAATATCTGTAGATTATTTTAAGTGTAATTAAGGATTCAAGAAATTTTAAAATTCCACAGCAATACAGTTGCTTTTTCCCACAGGGCCCTATGACAAATGTGTTCATTTGGGCAAGTGGATGACTTTCATGGAGTGATAATGAGGGAGTCAGTATTCCATGTTGACTCAATGCAGTAGGTGACAAATTACTTTCTCACTACTCCCCAAATGGTTCCTTAGGGCCAGCCTCAAAAATAGATTTAGCAGCTGCAGCTTTAGTAAGAACTGAGAAGCATCAAGAGTCTATACTCATAGTCATAGTAGATTCTTTCCTCTAAACCCACTAGTGGAACAAGTAAGAAAGACTGCTTCTAAACACTGATCTTGAGATCATATAGTTTAACTGAAAGAGTCTCTATGTTTTTTTTTTTTTATCTTCTGTAGTTTCTTATATTAGTTTGATATAGTAATTTAATACAGGACAATAATACCACTTTGAAACTGGTGCATTTATAGTGCTTCACTAAATCCATTTGTCACTTTCCTTTCTAGGCTTCATTTTTTACAAGTAAAAAATAAGGAAGTTTGGCCAAGTATTTCCAATAACTTATTGAAAAGAATTACTAATTTCCCCCAAATATTCATTGAATATTTGTTACTCTAGTAGAGTATCACTTAAAAAAAAATTGAAGGATAACTGGAGGATAAATATGCCCACTAATATGCTCTCAGAAAACTATATTTCAAAAAGACACATGTATATATATGGAATTTAGAAAGATGGTAATGATAACCCTATCTGCAAAACAGAAAAAGAGACACAGATGTACAGAACAGACTTTTGGACTCTGTGGGAGAAGGCAAGGGTGGGATGTTTCAAGAGAACAGCATCGAAACATGTATATTATCTAGGGTGAAACAGATCACCAGCCCAGGTTGGATGCATGAGACAAGTGCTTGGGGCTGGTGCACTGGGAAGACCTAGAGGGATCGGGTGGAGAAGGAGGTGGGAGGGGGGATAGAGATGGGGAATACATGTAAATCCATGGCTGATTCATGTCAATGTATGACAAAAACCACTACAATATTGTAAAGTAATTAGCCTCCAACTAATTAAAAATAAATAAATAAATAAATTAAAACACACACACACACACATGTGCCTCAGTGTTCACTGCAGCGCTACTTATAATAGCCATATAAGCAACCTAGATATACATTGACAGTTGAATGGATAAAGAAGATATGGTACATATGTGAAATGGAGTATTAGTCATAAAATTGAATGAATTTGAGCTTAATGACTCAAAAGAGTATTGTATTCCTTAGCATTTTATTGGAGTTCACTTTATTTGAATTCATTGCTGTTACTAAATGTTAATTGTCCTAACATCCAGATGTCTGAATAAGATTTCTAACATTAAAATAATAATAGAAACAGTTTGATATTGCAACCCATATTTATCTTCTTCGGCTCTTAATGTTTTTTTTTTGTGTGTGTGTTTGTTTGTTTGTTTGTTTTTTACCTAAATACCATGTGTTTAATAAGACTTAAGATGAAAGTAAACTCTGGAAGTTGGTGATGAACAGAGAGACCTGGTATGCTGCAATTCATGGGGTGGCAAAGAGTCGGACACAACTGAGCGACTGAACTGAACTGAACTGAACTGACAATGAAAGGATATTTATGTAACCATTTTATACCATAGTCATACTTAGATGTTGTCACTGGATTATATTAAAAAATAAATTAAATATTTTCTTATTCTTGGTTGCTGTATAGCCAAGCCAATTTTAAACCAGCTAGAAGCAATGCATACATCAGTATTTGAGTTGATCTTCACCATTGGCAATTACAGCTATGCCAAAACTTCTTGTAACAACATTGAGTAATATGCCACACTAATCTGGCTAGGTTATTAGGACTAGATAATATAAAAATGATGTTAACAATCTGAATTAGAATTTTGCTTTGTTAGCCAGTTGCCATAAAACCAGCAATATATAAACCACAATTAACTGAAGTCATTGATTCATGAATAATTTAACATTATACATTGTAATTTAGTGGGGGTGGGAAGGGGAGCAGAGGAGATGGAAAGAGGATACAATTTATCAAGGAAAGGGTTACCAGAAGTGTTCATTAAAATAATATTAGCCATCATCTTGGAGAAGGAAATGGCAACCCACTCTGCTACGCTTGCCTGGAGAGTCCAAAGGATGTAGCAGCCTGGTAGGCTATAGTCCATGGAGTCGCAGAGAGTCGGATATGACTGAGCGACTTCACTTCACTCACTTCATACTTTATTACTGGAGAAGGAAATGGCAACCCACTCCAGTATTCTTGCCTGGAGAATCCCATGGACAAGGGAGCCTGGTGGGCTGTGGTCCATGGGGTCACAGAGAGTCGGACATGACTGAAGTGACTGAGCAAGCAAGAGCACTAAAGTAGATGAACCTAGAGTCTGTAATACAGAGTGAAGTGAGTCAGAAACAATGACAACAACAAAAATATTTATATTTTCTATAAATAGAAAAATAGAAAAACAAATGTATATTTTCTATATATATATGTGGAATCTAAAAAAATGGTATGAGTATCTTATTTGCAGGGAAGGAATAGAGACACAGATGTAGAAATGTACTTGTGAACACAGCAGGGGAAGGAGAGGATGGGACAAATGGAGAGAGGCATTGAAAAATATACATTATCATGGGTAAAATAAATATATTATCATGGGCAAAATAAATAGCTACTGGGAAGTTGCTATATGACACAGGGAGTTCAACCTGATACTCTGTGATGGCATTGAGAAGTGTGATGGGAAGTAGGAAGGAGGCTCAAAAGGGAGGGACTATATATACACTTATGGCTGATTCATGTTGTATGGCAGAAACCAACACAACATTGTACAACAATGATTCCCCAATTAAAAAAAAAAATCTGATGTAGTAACAAACTCAAAAAGATTCAGGGAAACATCAAAACACAAGCACAGTGTGGGAGAAGGTGAGGGTGGGATGATCTGAGAGAATAGCCTTGAAACATGTATATTATAATATGTGAAACAGATTGCCAGTCCAGGTTCGATGCATGAGACAGGGCGCTCAGGGCTGGTGCACTGGGACAACCCAGAGTGATGGGATGGGGAGAGAGGTGGGAGGGGGGTTCAGATGGGGAACACATGTACACCCATGGCTGATTCATGTCATTGTATGGCAAAAAAACACTACAATATTGCAAAGTAATTAACCTCCAATTAAAATAAGTAAATAAATTTAAAAAAAAAGACAGAATTACACACACAAAAAAAGGAAAAAGCAATCGTTGAGAGCAACCAGAATGCCAGGAGAGGGCATGGAATTAACAGAGTGTCATGAGAGTTTTTAATACTGATTAAAGTATTTACTACTTTAATCAGTATTCTTTAATACTGATTAAAGAAGTAAATAATCACATGGACAAAGAGTGAAAAATTGAAGACAAAAGAAGTTAATGTAAAAGATAACTATGCATGTCAATAAATCAGGACTCCTGATAGGAGGATAACTGTGAAAGGAAACCATCATAGAGTGAAATTATGGAACTAAATAACTACATTTTGATAAGTTTGATATGAATGTCAAAGTCTTAGATGTAACTGAGAGTTATGTGCTAAAATCAAGAGAAGTTCATTGGAAATGAGGTCAAGCCATTCAGGATTTAGGATTTTGAATAAGTTTCTCAGTCAGGTATTAAAAACAACAAGGATAATGTCAAGAGTTTCAGTGTAGACAGTTGGTAAAACTGAGAAATATGATTGACAGTTTCTCCCTTACACTCTAATGCATCCAGTTACAAAGACCTGTGATTCTACTGCTGGAGTCTGTTTTCAATCTGCTCACTTAATTCCAGCATTGCCACTGCTACTTGTCTTATTTAGATTGGGAAAAAGCATATTGACTGCCATGTCAGTAAGCAAATTATATCACAGTCATCAGCAGTTGCAGCCACAGCAAAGATGAGCTGGTGAGCCCTGAGGGAACTCAGAAAGGAAAAGAATACCTTCCATCTACCAGCCATTAGACTGTAGCCACTCCCCGTGATGAGCCCTGAGAAAACTCAGGATGTGATAACACAGAAAATCACCAACTTGAGATATCTGGTTTTCTTTTATTAACAGTGACATTTTGATATTCTGACTACCTGACTTTTGTTGCAAAACTCTTATATACTCTGAGTCCCCACTTCCGCTCCTCAGAACAGTTCTCTCAGGGTTTCTTGAGATGCTGCCTATAGGGTTTGATATCCTAAGAATTTCCATGGAATTAAACATGAATCAACATTTAGGTTGTGTATATTTAATTTTTTAGTCAACAAGATAAATTACTATAATATCTTTCTAATGGATCACCTGCTTTACAAATGTGTTTATTCTAATAGTTTCATCTTACTGTGGCGTGTAAGGTTTCGGTAAAATCACAAAACTAACCTTACAATTTCTTTTCTGAAAAGTTTTCAGAGGTTTTCATTGAATTTAAGACAACATACATTCTCTTCTTCTTCTGGGACTCCTATAAAATCAAATTTCATGTATTAATGCCTGCATGCAGAATCTAGAAAAACGGTATAGACAAATTTGTTTGCAGAGCAGAAATAAAGATACAGATGAAAATAACAAACATATATATCAAGGGGGAAAGGGAGGGTGGGATGAAATGGGAGATTGAGATTCTTATATATACATCATTGATACTATGTGTAAAATAGGTACCCTAGAGGAGGAAATGGCAACCCAATTTAGTATTATTGCCTGAAAAATCCCATGGGCAGAGGAGTCTGGAGGATATAGTCCAAAGGGTCAGAAAGAGTCAGACACAACTGAATGACTGAGCACACACATAAAAAAGATAACTAATGAGAACCTACTGAGTAGCATGGCTTCCCAGATGCTCAGTGGTAAAGAATCTGCCTGCTAAGACAGGAGATATGTGTTCAGTCCCTGAGTTGGGAAGATCCCCTGGAGAATGAAATGGCAAGCCTCTCCAATATTCTTGCCTGGAGAATTTCATGGGCAGAGGAGCCTGGCAGGCTACAGTTCATGGGGTCACAGAGTCAGACACAACTTGAGGCACTGAGCATGCATGCACTATATAGCACAGGGAACTGTATTCAGTGCTTTGTGGTGACCTAAGTGGGAAGGAAATCCAAAATATAGGGTATGTATGTAAGCATATAGCTGGTGTTTTTGCTGTACAGCAGAAACTAACATATACTGTAAAGCAACTATATGCCAATAAAAATTAATTTAAAAAGCAATATACAGAATCATTAGCTTGTCCTGTCAGTCCGATCTCTCTCATGCATCTGATATCAATAATTTACTTATTTTAAGGCTAGACAAACTTTTTTTTCAGTTCCTAGAATGCCAAAAATATATTTCTAGATCTTGATCTACACACTTAAAAAAAATAATTTATTTATTTTAATTGGAGGCTACTTTACAATATTGTAGTGGTGTTTTTAAAATCTTTGATATTTCCCACATTTTCCATTATGCATCTCTCATGGTGATTCCCAATGCTCTAGGTGTCCTGCCAATCACCTCTTTGATCATTTGTTTTATTATCTTGCTCAAGATTGAAACCACTAACTACTTTGCAAATTCTATCTGCCTCACTGTTTGTACATTTTACTAATATGAAAAACCCAACTCCAATCTTCCAAGGCTTTCTTTAATCATTGTTCCACAGATACACAGTAGTGACAAGTCATACCATCCTCAACTTCTTTCTTTGCCTGGTATAAGATAGTTGCTGTTGTTCAGTAGCTAAGCTGTGTCTGAGTCTTTGCACTCCCATGGACTGGAGCACACCAGGCTTCCCTGCACTTCATTAGCTCCCAAGTGAAAGTTGCTCAGTTGTGTCTGACTCTGTGACCCCACGGGCTGTCCATGGAATTCTCCAGTCCAAAATACTGGACTGGGTAGCCTTTCCCTTCTCCGGGGATCCTCCCAACCCAAGCACTGAACTCAGGTCTCTCTGCTGCATTGCAGGCAGATTCTTTACCAGCTGAGCCACAATGGAAGCCCAAGAACACTGGAATGGGTAGCCTATCCCTTCTCCAAGGGATCTTCCTGACTAGCTCTTGAAGTTTGCTCAAACTCATATCCATTGAGTCTGTAAGGCCATCCAACTACCTCATACTCTGTCATCACTTCTCCTCCTTCCTTCAATCTTTCCCAGCATCAGGGTCTTTTCTAATGAGTCAGCTCTTCCCATCAGGTGACAAAAGCATTGGAACATCAGTTCTTTCAATGAATAGCCAGAGTTGATTTTCTTTAGGATTGACTGATTTGATCTCCCTGCAGTCCAAGAGACTCTCAGGAGTCTCCTCCACAGTCCTAAAGCATCAATTCTTCAGCATTCAGCCTTCTTTAAGGTCCAATTCTCACAGCCATACATGACTCCTGGAGAAAAAAAAAAAAAAAAAAAGCTTTGACTATATGGACCTTAGCCCAGACACCAAAGTGGTGTCTCTGGTTTTTTAATACACTGTATAGGTTTGTTGGGCTTCCCAAGTGACCCTCCTGCCAATTCAGGAGATGAAAGTGACATGAATTCAATCCCTGAGCTGGGAAGATCCCCCGAAGAAGAGTATGACAACAAACTCCAGTATTCTTGCCTGGAGAATCCCACGGACAGAGGAGCCTGGTGGGCTATAGTACACAAGGTTGCAAAGAGTTGGATATGACTGAAGCAACTTAGCATGTATGCATGCATTCCCCTTTCCCCTTGGTTTTTATAGTTTTCCTTCCAAGGAGCAAGTGTCCTTTAATTTCATGGCTGCTGTCACCATCCACAGTGATTTTGGAGCCCAAGAAAATGAAATCTGTCACTATTTCCACTTTTTCCACATCTATTTGCTGTGAAGTGATGGGACCAAATGCCATGGTCTTAGTTGGTTTTTTTTTTTTTTTTTTTTTTTTTTTTTTAATGTTGAATTTTAAACCAGCTTTTCCACTCCTCTTTCACCTTCATCAAGAGTCTCTTTATTTCCTCTTCATTTTCTATTAGAGTGTTACCCTCTACATATCTGAGATTGTTGATATTTCTCCCAGCAAACTTGATTCCAGTTTATGAGTCATCCAGCCTGGCACTTTGCAGGATGCAATCTGCATATAAGCTAAACAAGCAGGGGGACAATTTACAGCCTTAACATAAGATTAACATACAAAAAAGTGAGACTATTTTAACCAACTTAGAGAAACAAGGCTCTCTGACAATCTTTTAGAGTTTTTTTTTTACCACCTATTTGCTGTTGATAATGTTATCCTATCCTATTCTACTTGAGAAATGCTTTCTTTCTCAAAGAAATTAGGACAAAAGGACACACAGATTTTATTAATTTTCTTCAGACTACATTGTATATGGGATGCCATAGTCTCATATACTGGGATAAAAATCTCTAGATAAGCAGTACAACAGAATGCTAGGTTTATTTTAACTCAAAGAATGGAAGATAAATAGGAATTTCTAGTGATCCTCTCTTTTGTTAACAAATAAATTTGTTTAGCAATGGAGAACTAGAGATATCAATATAAAGCTTATGTAAGCAGGTGGGAGGAGAAGTGGACAACAGAGGATGAGGCGGTTGGATGGCCTCACCGACTCAATGGACGTGAGTTTGTGTAAGCTCTGGGAGTTGGTGTTGGACAAGGAAGCCTGGTGTGCTGCAGACCATGGGGTCACAAAAAGTCGGACACGACTGAGTGACTGAACTAAACTGAACTGAAGCGCAGCATTACATCATCATCTTTTAAGGGAAACTGTTGCTTATAGATTTAGAGTGTTCTGGGTATTCTTCTGGAAGTAGTGAGGTACATGATTTTACTGCTTTCTCCAGTTTGCAGCCTGGAGCACCAATGTTATGGCTGGAGATCTTGCAGTCACCTCAGATCAGGGGGACAAAGGCCACACTCCATTGAAAATGGCACATAGAGGTGACAGAAGTTTGATTGGTTAAAGCCTTTGTGAAACTGCCTTAACTGTTCTGTGCACTGTACACCTACTGTTGTTGTTGTTCAGTCACTTCGTTGTGTCTGACTCTCTGCAACCCCATGGACTGCAGCACAGTAGGCTTCCCTGTCCTTCACCATCTCCCAGAGCTTGCTCAAACTTACATCCATTGAGTCAGTGATGCTGACTCGTTGGACAGCATCACAATCCATTATACATGTATACAATGTATAACTGTATACATTTTATATTTACTCAGTTATTAACTATAATTTGTCTCTCTTCTTGTTTGCCCTCACCACCACTTTTACATTTAGATGTAATCCATAAACTCACAACAGGATTTCTAAACTACTTTTCTTTAAACTTATTCATCTGAATATCTTCTTTTTTACTGAAGTATAGTTTATTTACAATGTTGTGTTAGTCTGGGGTACAGTAAGGTAATTCAACTATATATATATATATATATATATATATATATATATATATATATACATACATATAATTTTTTATATTATTTTTCAGTATAGGCTATTACAAGATCCTGAGTTTAGGTCCTTGTTTCTTTATCTATTTCATGTATAGTAGTGTATATCTGTTAACCACAAACTTCTAATTTATTCCTCCTTTCCTTCCCCTTTGGTAACCATAAGATTGTTTTCTATGTCTGTGAGTCTGTTTCTGTCTTATAAGTACATTCATTTGTACTTTTTTTTTTTAGGTTTCACAAATAGGCAATATCAACATTTGTTTCTGTGCCTTACTTCCCTTAGTAAGATAATCTCTAGTACCATCTATGTTGTTCCAAATTACATCATTTCATTTTAAGGTGTCTTCTTTAATGACAATATAACTTTGATGTTTGGAGATGGAAAAAGAGAGACAGATCACAATTTAAGTACCAAACACAAACAAATGCATGGAGAATAGTGCAGTGGATATATAGGGAATAGATTTGACTTGGAGATTCAATTTGAAAATTTGCACATATTTTTTTCTGTGGCATTTGAATTCATATCCTGATATTGGAGGGATGTCAGGAAGGTTCTGAAATAATTGTTAGGCTGGGAGGAGATATATGTGTTCCATTTGAAAATGTATTCTCAGTCACTAATTTTTTTTTTCTTATTTGTTCAAAGATGAAATATACAGTGCACAGAATTGTCTCCTGTTCAAATATTAAAGCATTTTTGATAGTCATATATTTTATGGTTATACATTTAGATATATGATTGAATGCATGGATTAACAACCTTCTCTGCATCTTTAATTAAATGAAATCTATATTGGAAAGAGTCAGCCTATTTATTTCTTATTATACCTGCTTTATTTAGCAATTTAATCATCTTTATCAGGTGAATTATGTACTTTGGCTATTAATATTTAATTATCATTTTATTGATATTTAACTTCAAATGATTAGATTTGTTTACCTTATTTATAGAATTAAACAGTGGTAATTATGAATTTACCATCATATGCATAATGTCTTTACTATAAAATTAGGTTGTTCACCTATAAGACTTAGAAACATTAGGAAAAACAACTCATATTGGAAATGGAGGGAATTTAAGTCTATTTCAGATTCAATGCATTGATGTAAATAATGCTAGAAAACACACTATTTGAATTTATTCTCTCATTTTGTAGTTCATAAGAGAGTGGTTATTGTCGTGATGAATTCAAATCTTTAAATTCACAATAAACCTAGTTTGGGCCTTGCTGTGAAGATGCCCTTTTATTGAGAATCTCTTTTGTGGGAAGTCTTACAACATGTGTTTAGCTGTTAACAAAGTCAGAGGCATAGTTTATGATTTTAACAAGTTAACATTGATTTGGGTATTCAGTTGCTCAGTCATGTCCAACTCTTTGAGACCCCATGAACTGTAACTCACTAGGCTTCTGTATCCATGGGATTTCCCAAGAAAGAATACTGGAGTACATCATCATTTCCTGATTTGGGTAGGCAGAAGGAAACATATGCACAATATCCTAATGAAATATGAACTTCCAAGACAAGTATAAAATCACATTTCTAAATTCTAAAAATCAAAACCAATAACATAATCAGAGGGAAAATGCATAGAGATATTATCTTATACTGTCTTGGAGTATGATGAAGCACAGAAATAGAAAATAAGGGACCATGGCATTCCATTCTTTAAAGGATACTTCTAAAATACTATAATCTAACAGGGATTTATATTATTGTTAACTCATAGGTAGAGATTAATTCAACTTTATTTCTTTGGCTCAAAAAGTGAAAATTAACATGTAGTCTGCTGATAAATAAAGTTCTGAATAGTATTTACTTAAGCTGCATTTTTCAGCATAATTAAGGGAAAATTCTCTATTTGTTCCCAATAAATAAATAAAGAGGTATTTCTTTAATGAGCTCATGATTTGTGGCAGAAGAGAAGGTGCCATTAACAGTTTGATACAACTCAATAATGACCCCTCTGTATTTCTCAACTCTATCTAATAAATATAAGAATTGATTCTTTTTAATCTATTTTATTGAAATATAGTTGATTTAGTTGGTTTATCATATTCTGTTAATTTCTGCTGTACAGCAAGTTGATTCAGATATATATATATACACACACACACACACACACACACACACACATATATATATTTTTTTGCATGTTCTTTTCCATTTTATGTTTTATCATGAGATATTGAATATACTTCCTTTTGTTATATACAGTAGGACTAACAGATGCAAACTATTATATATCGAATGGATAACCAACAAGGAATTGATTCTTAAGATTAAGATTTTGGCCTATTTTGCCTCAATTTCTCAAAAAAGTGAAATTAGCAATATATATCTTCCTGCAACTTCATCATTATTCCCTTTAAATTCTCCTGAATTTTGATACTTATTTTCATAAACCTTTTTTCTTAATGCTTTCATTTATTGCTACTTACATTATTGTTGTTTTTCAACTATGCTTTCCCTGACTTTATCCTAAGCCTGGTCAACCTAGTGGTCTGGAGATAGCCAAAACAAATAGAGACTAAGTCTTCATGAAAATTCTTCTTAAAAAATAAAGAAAATTTGTTACACCTCAATTATTGCCATGCTATTAGGTATTGCACATTGATATCTGTCTTTATTTGTATATATATTTTTGTGAATTTATTTATTTACTTGTTTCATAAATACAAAAACTTCATTAGTTATAGCAATTGATCACTTGTCTGTTGTAGGGTTTGTCAGATTTCTGAACTATAAGCTTCCTGTTTTTCCCTTTTCCTACATTGTATTTTTTAGAAGGAAGCTATTCTGTGTATCCCACACTTAATTTAGGAGTGAGAATTATGTTCCACCTTAATTGCATATTATCTACATAAATGACTTTAAATTCTGCACAAGAGATTTGTCTATTTTCTACCATTTATTTACCTATACTGGAGGAGGAAATGGCAACCCAGTCCAATAATGTTGCTTGGAGAATGCCATGGACAGAGGAGCCTTGGAGGCTACAGTCTTTGGGGTCGCAAAGAGTTGGACACTACTGAAGTAACTTAGCACATTTACCTATACAATCATATAAAAAGAAAAAAAATATATAAACACACACACACACACATATATGTGTACTATACATTTATATATAATGCATAATATATGTATTATATAATACATTATTTACATATTATATATGTATTATATATTAATTAATATATTAATAATGATATTATATATAATAAAATATAAATATAATAAAATCAATACTTTATAATTAATATATAATATATAATTTATATATATTAACATTTATATATATTATATATAACACATGTGTATTATATGTATTATATATATACATATGTATATACATATACATACATAATGCATAATATATAATACATATATAATACATATACAGATATAATAATACATTATATTATATATATCTATAAATTAGTATGGAGTAATTATATTTTATTTTATACTTTTATTGATATTTTATTGACACTTTATATATTCTATTGCTCATATTGCTCCAGTTTTATCCAATGGGTACTTTCAGCTGATTTTGATCCCATGTACCTATCTCCCAACATTGTGAAATTTGTTGAGCACTTCTTTAGCTTTTTGCCACTATGAATTTGTTGAGCCCATCTTCTATAGTTCTTTGTGGTGTTGCTCTTTCTATTCAAGGCAGCCAAAACCTGCCTTATACCTTCTTGTTAAAGACAGTACTTGAGTAATATTCATTTATTTCTTGTCTTTCTTTGGTTCTATGTTGTTGTTGTTTTTTTTTTTTTTTTTTCATTTTTCTCTTTCACCCTGACTTTAGAAGCAGTGCGTTTTGGTGCCTCAATGCCAGCACCTTAAAACTTTTACTTTCTATAAGTGGTGATTCCAAGGAAGGTGGTAGGGCCTATTTGTCTTTTCTAGTACAGAGCCATCTTCCTTTCCACATTTATGACAACAAGGAAGATTATTTTTTCTTATGTTGCATCCAATGTTCTCAAAAGCATCTGTGAAGGCTATAAAAAGGATTATATAAGGATTGTAAACTCTTATTTCAAATAGGGCTCCAGAAGAATCTATATTTTCATGACATCCCACTGCATGTTTTTAACAGCTTTTTAAAAATTCTAGTGGAACTGTCCTTATTAATGTGTATTTGGCACATTTTTGTCCTGTGTTCTGTTTTGGGTGAGATATTTCATGTGTTCCATCTTTCATTCATGGCCCTGCTTATCCTTGGAATTTACATGTCTTGATTTCCCTAGTGCCTTCATTGGATTTGAGAAAATTTTAATTTTCTCAAAACTACATTGGAGCTGACATTTTTTTCAGCTTTTTACACTTGAGTTGGAAGATGAACTCCAGTCTTTTGAGTGTTGTGTTCAATTCTAATTTATACTTCCTTTTATATGTGAATACATTTATATTATTTCAAAAGTAAAACTACATAAGTACATCAAAAATGTTTGATCCCATACTTCTTCAAACTGTCCTCATAAGTACTTATTTTTATTATTTCTTAATGTTTCTGGTACTTTCTTTTGCTAATATAAGCACTTGTGCATAATTTTTTCATACTTTGTACCACAAAATTTCACACTACCTTTTCATCCGTTTTTTTTCCCACTAAAACTGTGGATATTGAAACTCTCTTCCTGTAAATATTATCTAACAGCTTCATGTTACTCCATTGTGTGAATAAAGTGTGTTTAATCAGTCATTCCCCCATGTTCTGGGTATTTGGGACCTTTTGAATTATTTACTATTACAGTTTCAGCAGGTATTTCAATGTCTTAGTTCAGTTCAGTCACTCAGTCGTGTCTGACTCTTTGTGACCCCATAGACTGCAGCATGCCAGGCCTCCCTGTCCATTACCAACTTCCTGAGCTTGCTCAAACTCATGCCCATCAAGTCAGTGATGCCATCCAACTATCCCATGCTCTGTTGTCCCCTTCTCCTCCCACCTTTAATTTTTCCCAGCATCAGGGTCTTTTCTAATGAGTCAGTTCTTCACATCAGGTGGCCAAAATGTTGGAGTTTCAGCTTCAGCATCAGTCTTTCCAATGAACATTCAGGACTGATTTCCTTTACGATAGACTAGTTGGGTCTCCTTGCAGTTCAAGAGACTCTCAAGAGTCTTTTCTGACACCACAGTTCAAAAGCATCAATTCTTTGGTGCTCAGTTTTCTTTATAGTCCAGCTCTCACATCCATACATGACTACTGGAAAAAACATAGCTTTGACGAGATAGACCTTTGTTGGCAAAGTAATGTCTCTGCTTTTAAATATGCTGTCTAGGTTGGTCATCAGTTTTCTTCCAAGGAGTAAGCGTCTTTTAACTGCATGACTACAGTCACCACCTGTAGTGATTATGGAGTTCCCCAAAATAAAGTCTGTCACTGTTTTCACTATTTCCCCATCTATTTGCCATGGAGTGATGGAACCAGATGCCATGGTCTTATTGTCTGAATGTTGAACTTCAAGCCCACTTTTTCACTCTCCTCTTTCACTTTCATCAAGAGGCTCTTTAGGTTTTCTTCACCTTCTGCCATAAGAGTGGTGTCATCTGCATATCTGAGGTTATTGATATTTATCCTGGAAATCTTGATTCCAGCTTGTGTTTCATTCAACCCAGCGTTTATCTTGATGTACTCTGCATATAAGTTAAATATACAGGGTGACAATATACAACTTTGATGTATTCCTTTCCCGATTTGGAACCAGTCTGTTGTTCCATGTCCAGTTCTAACTGTTGCTTCCTGACCTGCATACAGATTTCTCAAGAGGCAAGTCAGGTGGTCTGGTATTTCCATCTCTTAAATAATTTTCCACAGTTTGTTGTGATCCACACAGTCAAAGGCTTTGGCATAGTCATTAAGACAGAAGTGGATGTTTTCCTGGAACTGTCTTGCTCTTTCAATGATACAACAGATGTTGGCAATTTTTTTTATCTCTGGTTCCTCTGCCTTTTCTAAATCCAGCTTGAACTTCTGGAAGTTAGTGGTTCACATAGCAGTTGAAGTCTGACTTGGAGAATTTTGAGCATTACTTTGCTAGTATGTGAGATGAGTGCATGTGAGATGAATGTTTTAAGAAAATAAATAAATAAATAAATTGGGGAAAAGTAGCCTAGAAAAGGGAAATGTAATCATAATTCTTAGAGGAAAGAATGGCTTAATGTATTTGAGGATGTCTAAAAATTTATATCAGTTAATAATTTTGAAGAAAAAAGATGGGGCTCATTAGAGTATGTCATTATTGCCTATGGTAAAGCTTATTTTTCTCAGTATGTGTGTATGCTTAATCACTTAGTCATGTCTGACTCTTTGCAACCTCATGGACTGTAGGCCACCAGACTCCTCTGTCCACAGAATTTCCCAGGCAAGAATACTGGAAGGGTTGCCATTTCCCACTCTAGGAGAGCTTCCAAAGTTTGAACTGTTGCCTCTTGCATCTCCTGCATTTCTTGCTTTGACAGATGGATTATTTACCACTGAAACACCTGTGAAGCCCTTCTCTAAGTATATTGTTGTCACTAAGTATGTACAGTCACTAAATCATGTCTAACACTTTTTGACCCCAAAGTCTGCAGATACCAGAATTTCCTGTCTTTCATTATGTCCTGGAGTTCACTCAAACTCATGTTCATTGAGTCAGTGATGCCACCAAACTATCTCAGTCTCTGTCTCCTCCTTGTCTTCCTACCCTCAATTTTTCCCAGATCAGGGTCTTTTCCAGTGAGTCGGCTCCTCATATAAGGTGGCCCAAATATCAGAGTTTCAGGTTCAGAGCCACTCCTTCCAATGAACATTCAGGGTTGATTTCCTTTGGGACTGACCTGCTTGATCTCCTTGCTGTCCAAGGAAATCTCAAGAGTCTCCTCCACCACCACAACTCAAAACGATCAATTCTTCTGAACTCAACCTTCTTTATCATTCAATTCTCACATCCATACAGGACTACATAGCCTTGACTATATGGACCTTTGTGGGCAAAGTGTGTCTCTCCTTTTAATATGTTGTCTAGCTATGTCATGGCTTTCCTTACAAGTAGTAAGCATCTTTTAATTTTGTAGCTGCGATCACTGTCTGCCATGATTTTGGAACCCAAGAACATAAAATCTGTCACTGTTTACCTAACTATTTTCCATGAAGTGATAGGACTGGATGCCATGATCTTAGTATTTTGAATGTTAAGTTTTAAGCCAACTTTTTCTCTCTGCTCTTTTACTCTCATCAAGAGACTCTTTAGTTCTTCTTCAATTTTTGCCATTTGATTGGTATCACCTGCTTATCTGAGGTTGTTGATATTTTCCCTGGCAGTCTTGATTCCATTTTGTGAGTAATCTAGCCCAGCATTTCACATGATGTAATCTGCATAAAAATATAATGGATAACTTTTGAAAGGCTTTAAGCATGGAAATGGCATGATATAGTTTCATGTTGAACTACATGCAACAGAGTGAGAATATCTTACAGAGTGAAGGCTGTTACTTATCTTATATTGGTCTTTATAATTACGTTTGCTTTTCTGGTTTCATTGTTGCTACTCTATTGAAATTTCACTGAGCTAGTTGAAAGGGAAAGTTGTCCAAAATGCAGTCGTTATGATTTGAACATATGCCAGTGCCTCCATGGTAGCTCAGCTGGTAAAGAATCTGCCTGCAATGTGGAAGACCTGGGTCCAATCCGTGGATTGGGAAGATCCCCTGAAGAAGGGAACAGCTACCCTCTCAAGTATCCTGGCCTGGAGATTTCCATAGACGGCATAGTCCATGGGGTCACAAAGAGTTGTACACGACTGAGCAACTTTCACTTTTTCTTTTTGGTCCTACTAAGGAAGTTCTAACACATTTTCATTTTGGTATTATTATTTTTCAGTGATAATTCATCACTTGATTCTTTGTAACTTCACAAAATCTTGACACTTCTATAATTCATAAATAAAGTCCTTTATAGCTTGTAGTATAGAATTCCATTCCCCCTTATTTCCAATGCTAATAGAAGTTTTTCCCTGTGTTTATATTTTCCTGCTAATTTCAGCCTTACTCACAAATGTTGGATTTAAGCATTTATGCTCACATTATTTATTCCCATAGATGTTTTAAATAAACTTGTTAGGAAAAAAACTTAGACAATAATATATTCCTTAACCATATCATATTGCATCTTATTGTTGGATATCAAGAATGCCTTTATAAAAGGTGACTCTGATGAAAAGCTAATTTAAATATGGGAATGCTAAGTAGAGTGGACTGAACAAATGAGAAAATTTACATTAATGAAACAACAAAGAATCATGTCATTTTTATACTAATCAGATATATTGAGACTTTTTAAAATTAAGAAATTTTAAGTAAAATGAAGTTGGCAATATTACATTAGAATCACACAAACATATATTTTAAATTGCTAATGAAGACGTATAGCCAAATCTTCTTTAAGAGATCCAATTTTAGTATCTTAAAATAGGACATATGGAGGAGGAAAAATACCAAACTACATTAGTAAATGAACTCGAGATGGAAGAAATGTTTTTGCAACTAAAGGGGAGAAAAGTGTGCATATGATATAATCGAATGTAAGAGGTTGTGAAAAATGTGTAGTAAAATTAAGTTATGAGCATACTTATTTTCAAAGATAAAAATAAAATGCTAAAAATAGACTTAAAATTCTTCATAAAGATTTTTAATAAATCCACTGAACTTTGTATTATTTGAGCCAACTCTGAAATAGTGTATCTAATTCTTAGAAGAATATTTTTGAAATAGAGAGAAAATCATTCCTTCTGTCTATAATTTTTGTTTCTACTCTTTTCTTTTCCTTTTTGTTTTCTTTCATTCCTTTTTCAACAATTATGATTTGATCACCTCATCCTTGCAATTTTACCCATAGATTTCCAGGATAAACAACAATCCCTGACACATAGTGAATGGAAGAACTACATTCAGGTCATACTGAGCAATGAAGACAGAAAAGATCAGAGTGAGAAGGGAATGCATAGGAGGATGAAAAAAGCTGAATAAAAAGGAAACAACATTTCAAAACTAGCAAGTTAACTTTATAAAGTCTAGATTAGAAGGCTTATCTATTTAAAGTGTCCCAGATTACTAAGTCTTTACCAACTTAGTGGACAGTTACTGTGGATACCAAGCTATTGACCTCACTACTCAATTTTGTTTGTTTGATTTTACCCCCGTTGACAGGAATGGGTCTGATGGCATGTAAGGACAGAGGGAACTTTGTGACATCTTGTCATTTTACAGAAAACTAATCAGGCCCAGAAAAGTTAAACAATTTTTCCTGGACTCATAGTATAATTAACAAATATGTGACTTGATTTTAGGTCCCCTGCTTGTAATTGCCTTCCAACAAAATAAGTAAAGCTGATCAGGTTTATTGTCAAATTGCATGTTCTCATTCTAGTCACCATTCTTATTTGCCAAATGTATTTTGTAGGAGCAACATTCTTTTTATAATACTGTAAACAACATTTTATTACCATTTATACCACTCTGGCTTCATTCATTTAAAAGTAACTCTTAAAAATATTCTATTATGTGGTCTACTAGGCTTTAATTTATGCCTCCCTTTCCCTTTAATTGAATTTTATTAGACACAGTCATGACTTCTTCAATGCAGATTTCACTGGGTTATGGGAAAGCATTTGGTCAATGGTGATACTTCCAATTCTCAGACTAAGTTTCACACCATAGTTACTAAATGAAGACTTAGTTCTTTGGAGCTATTTTAATTTTGTGTCTCTCAAACCAGAGATGTATCCCTAGTCCTTCAGCACTTATAGAAATCCCCTTCAGATTTTATTTTTGTTCCTTTCCCCCTTCCAGACATTCAAGAAATCAAATAATAATTAGAACTCAGAGAACATAGCCTTCATGCATTCATGCTAAGTCACTTCAGATGTTTCCGACTCTTTGTGACCTTATAGACTGTAACCCACCAGTCTCCTCTGTCCATGGGATTCTCCAGGCAAGAATACTGGAGTGGATTGCATGCCCTCCTCTAAGGGATCTTCCCAACCCAGGAATCGAACTTGTATATCCTTCATCTCCTGCGTTGCAGTTGGATTCTTTGTCACTGAGCCACTGGGTAGACCCATAGCATTCATAAAATGACTCTATTAGAAGCAAAAAAGAAAGCAAAACAAAACAAAACAAAAACTTCTCACTGCAATTTAAATGGAAACACAAGAACAACACACCGATTTTGATACATGGCCTATCTGGAAACACTTTGGACAGAAGTTGACTCTTTCATAAATGCTGTCTGAATGCCCTGAATTTGTTTAGCTTCTTGACCCAATAAGGGATTTTTCTGGGATTTCAAATTTTAAAATTTTACTAAGATATGTTCATATGAGACTCAGCAATTGTGAGGACATATTAAGCTTCATTACTTATATTTGGAGAGATACATGTGCCTTTTATCACTGCTCCCTAAGCATTAAGCATCTTGTAAATCCTAAGGACTTTTCTCATATTTCAAAAGCTTTCCTGTACTTTGTATGTCAGTTGGGAGTACAAAAGCTCGAGATATTTTGACAAATTCTAAATCTCATTCCTATGACAAATTGCTAGTTTTGTTTTGTTTTTCATAAGACTTACTTTTCTGAAAGCAGCTTTAGGTTCACAGAAAAATAGGGTAGAAGCACAGAGATTCCCCTATTTTCTGCCTCCCATGCATGCATAGCCTCCTCCATTTTTAACATCTCTCCTGAGAGTGGTACATCTGTTATACTTGAGAGCCTATTATTGACACATCATAACAATTCAAAGACCATAGTTTACATTATGGTTTACTGTTGGTGTTATATATTCTATGGGTTTGGAAAATCTATAATGATATATATATATATATATATATATATATATATATACCATATTTGTATCATACAGAATATTTTCACTATCCTAAATATCTTGTTTGCTTTACCTGTTTATCTCAAAGCCACCTTACCCACAACTGGCAACCACTAATCTCTTTACTGTCTCTGTAGTTTCATGTTTTTCCAGGATGTCACATATTTGTTTGTGTGTTAGTTGCTCAGTTGTATTTAACTCTTTGCAATCCTGTGGACTGTAGCCCAGCATACTCTTACGTCCATTGGATTTTCCAAGCAACAGTCCTGGAGTGGGTTGCCATTACTTTCTCCAGGAAATTTTCCCAATTCAGGGATAGAACCTAGGTCTCCTGCATTGCAGGCAGACTCTTTACTGTCAGGTACCAGAGAGGCCTGTTACATGCTTAGAATTATACAGTATCCATTATTTTCTTTCATTTAGTAAAATTCATTTAATATTCTCCCATGTAATTTCATGCCTTGATAGCTCATTTCTGCTTAATACAAAAAACATTCCATTGTGTGAATGTAATGCAGTTTACACATTCCCCTACTGAAATACATCTTGGTTGCATCTAAGTTGCTACAATTATTAATAAAGCTGCTATATGTTTACATACAGATTTTGTGTGGACATAAATTTTCAAATTCTTTGAGCAAATACCAGAGAGTACAGTTGCTGGATTGTATAAGAATATGTTCAGTCTTCCAAATATGTCTTCCAAAGTGGCTGTACCATTTTGCATTCCCACCAGCAATGAGTGAGATTTCCTCTTGCTTCACTAATGTCAGGTCTTGTCAGTGTTGTGGAATTTGGCCATTCTGATAAAAGCATACTGGAATTTCATTGTAATTTGCATTTCCCTGATGACATATAATATAGAGCATCTTCTCATATGTTAATTTCCCATCTGAGGATCTTCTATTGTGGCATGTCTCTTAAGATCTTTGCTGTTGTTCAGTTGCCCAGTCATATCCAAATCTTCGCCACCCCATGGATTGCAGCATGCCAGGCTTCCCTATCCTTCACCATTTCCTGGAGCTGGCTCAAACTTTTGGTGATACCATCCAACCATCTCATCCTCTGTTGTCCCCTTCTCCTGGTTTCACCCTTTCCCAGCATCAGGACTTTCTCTAATGAGCTGGATCTTTGAATCATGTGGCCAAAGTATTGGAGCTTCAGGGGCAGAATCAGTCCTTCTAATGAATATTCAGAGTTGATTTCCTTTAAGACTGACTGGTTTGATCTCCTTGCAGTCCAAGTGACTCCCAAGAGTCTTCTCCAAAACCACAGTTTAAAAGCATCAATTTCTAGGTGTGCAGCCTTCTTTATGGTCCAACTCTCACATCTGTACATGACTACTGGAAAAGTCACAGTTTTGACTGTATGTATATTTGTTGGCAAAGTAATATCTCTTCATTTTAATATACTGTTTAGATTTGTCATAACTTTTCTTATCAGGAGCAAGCATCTTTACTTCCATGGCTACAGTCATCATCTGCAGTGATTTTGGAGCCCTAGAACATAAAACCTCGCATAGTTTCCATTGTTTCTCCATCTGTTTACCATGAAGTGTTGGGACCTAACGCCATGATCTTGGTTTTCTAAATGTTTAGTTTTAAGCCAGTTTTTTCACTTTCCTCTTTCACCTTCATCAAGAGGCTCTTTAGTTCCTCTTTGCTTTTTGCCATTAGCATGGTATCATCTACATATCTAAGGTTACTAATATTTCTTTTGCCAATCTTGATTCTGGATTGTTCTTCATCCAGCCTGCCATTTTGCATGATGTATGCTGCATAAAAGTTAAATAAACAGTGTGACAATATACAGCTTTGATGTACTCCTTTCTCAATTTGGAACCAGTCCTCTGTTTCATGTCTGGTTATAATGTCTGTTGCTCTAATGTCTGTTCATTGTTTGTTGATTCTTAACCTGCATACTGGTTTCTCACGAGGCAGATAAGGTGGTCTGGTATTCCCACCTCTTGAAGAATTTCCCAGTTTCTTGTGATCCACACAGTAAAAGGCTTTAGTGTAGTCAATGAAGCAGAAGTAGATCATTTTCTGGAATTCTCTTGCTTTTTCTATGATCCAAAAGATATTGGCAATTTGATCTCTGATTCCACTGCCTTTTCTAAATCCAGCTTGAATATCTGGAAGTTCTCAGTTCACACACTGTTGGAGCCTAGCTTGTACAATTTTCAGCATTACTTTGCTAGTATATGAAATGAATGCAATTGTGTGGTAGATTGAACATTTTTTGGCATTGCCTTTCTTTGAGCAATGAAAACTAACCTTTTCCAGTCTTGTGGCCACTGTTAAGTTTTTCAAAGTTGCTGGCATATTGAATGTAGCACTTTTACAACATCATCGTTTAGAATTTGAAATAGCTCAGCTGGAATTCTATCACCTCCACTAGCTTTATTCATAGTGATGCTTCCTAAGGCCTACTTGACTTTGCACTCCAGGATGTCTGCCTCTAGGTGAGTGATCACATCATTGCAGTTATATGAGTCATTAGGATCTTTTTTTGTATATTTCTTCTGTGTATTCTTGCAACTCTTCTTAATATCTTCTACTTCTGTTAGGTAAATACCGCTTTTGTCCTTTATTATGCCCATCTTAGCATGAAATGTTCCCTTGGTATCTGTAATTTTCTTAAGAGATCTCTAAGATTTTTTGAAGAGATCCCTATTCTATTGTTTTTCTCTGTTTCTTTGCACTGATCACTTAGGAATGCTTTCTTATCCCTCCTCGATATTCTTTGGAACTCAGCATTCAGATGGATATATCTTTACTTTTATTCTTTGCCTTTTGCTTCTCTTCTTTTCTCAGCTATTTGCAATTCCTGCTCAGACAAGCATTTTGCCTTTTTATATTTCTTTTTCTTGGAGATGGTTTTGATTACTGCCTCCTGCACAATTGTTCTATTTTTAATCAGGGTATTTATTTCCTTACTGTTGAATTTAAAATATCTTTGTATATTTTTGGATAATAGAACTTCATCAAATATGTCTTGCAAACCTTCTTCCCCCAGAGTGTGACTCGTCTTCTCATTCTCTTTATATTTTCTTTCACTGTTCAGAAGTGCTTAATTTTAATGCAATCCAACTAATCAGTTATTTCTTTCATGGGTCATGCCTTTGGAGTTTGTTTTTTGTTTGTTTGTTTGTTTGTGTTTTGCCTTTGGAATTTTATCTAAAGAGTAACACTACTATACCCAAGATCCTCCCATTTTTTCTCCTATGTTGCATTTAAGAAGCTTTATAGTTTTGCATTTTACATTTATATTTAATTTCCATTTTTAGTTATTTTTTGTGAAGGGTGTAAGGTTTTTGTTCCCCATGTGAATGCCCATTTTTTCAGCAACATATGTTGAAAATATTTCTTTGCTTTATTGTATTGCTTTTGTTATTTTGTCAAAGATCAGTGTATATTTTACTATGTCTATTTTGGTGTACTTCTGGGTCCTCTCTTTTGTTTCACTGATGTGTATCCTTTCACACTGTCTTGATTACTGTCACTTTATATAACTCTTGAAGTATGATAGTGCCAATTCTCCAACTCTCTTCAACTTTTTCAATCTTGTATTGGCTATTCAGGATGTTTCTCTTTTCCATATAAACTTTAGAATCAGTTAGTTGATATTTAGATTATCTTTGATTATTACATTTTGATTGCAGATAGTTGTGCTTTTTTAAAAAACAATTTTAGAACTCAAAGAAAGATTAAACAAAGCAAAACAAAACAAAAATTTTGGACCTCAGAAAATATCAATGTCTTCATCAGTTTGGTGTACAAAATTTCTTGTGTAAGCAATTAAACCATTCTCTTTTATTATTCTAGGTAGATTTTAGTATTCCCAAGAGCAGGATGCATTTAATGAAAGAAGTGACAACTCACTCAGTAGAGGCACCCAAAGCTTTAGCCTAATGATAGTTTGTTGACCTCAGTTATATGGGCACCTTAAATGCATTGCTTTTTTAGGATCATGATTAATATATTCAACATTGAGTAAATACATGTACCTAAGTATATATTATGCATTGGTGGTAAAACAAATAAAACAAAGATCCTCCTTGGAGATTATATATACTGATATTATACATTAATACCATGAAAGAACTAATTAAAAAGTTCTATGTTTATTTATTCAAAATAATTACTGCTTATTTGTATCCAAGAAACTCTACCAGATATTGGAATACAGCAATAAACAAAGGCAATATGTTTCCTAAGAAGTAGCTTACATTCAAGATGGATGACATAGCTAATAAGAGGTAAAAAATAAATATTTTTGGCTTGTTTATTTGAAGATAAAAGCAAATCAGGGTAAAGGGGATACAGAGTTATCTGTGTGGTACTCTTTTTTAATGGTAGAATCAAGGGAGACTTCCTGGAAGTGGTGATGTTTTTGATCAGTATTCCAAATAATGTGCACAAATTGGAAGGATTCTTGCAAAGTCCTTGGAAGCAGAGTTCCTGGTGTAGGGAAAAAGGAAAGCACAGAAGCAGAAGCACTTTTGATATGTTTGAGATAAAAGGAAACTGGTTGGCTTGAGTGTAGCAAGCTAGGGAGAAAGGGTATTAGGAAGAGAGTTAGTGAGACATCTGTGAAACAAGTAAGAGAGTACTTTATAAGCCACAGAAAGCATTTTGAATTTATAGCACACAAGATATGTAGTCTAATATTTTGCATCTATAAGCCTTTGGCTGTGATCTTGTAGGATCTACACATCTGAATCCATATTGTTTTATGTCCTTGAAACTTCAAGACTTCAGCCACCTAATGTGAAAAACCAACTCATTGGAAAAGACCCTGATGCTGGGAATGATTGGAGGCAGGAAGCAAAGGGGATGACAAAGGATGAGATGGTTGGATGGCCTCACCAACTCAACAGACATGAGTTTGAGCAAACTCCAGGAAAAAGTGAAGGACAGGATTATCTGGTGCATGGGGTCACTGAGTCAGACATGACTGAGTGGTTGAGCAACAATTATTGAATATCATTCACTCAGTAAAGATTCTCCTGACTAAAAACATAATATGACTCCAAACTTTAGCAGTATTAAAGCAATGAAGATCACATACTGTAGAGAAAAATGCATTCTTCTTTAAACTTCTGAGGGTTCTCTTATCCTGTAATTTACTGTGGACAATCAGGGAAGGTGATATTTAAATAAATGGAAGAGACATTTAAAAAGTGTTGGAAACGTGGAAATTGTATAAGTCTTGAAAATAGGAAAGGGAAGCCATAGGTATAAGGAAGATTGGGAGGCTGGCTGCGGTGAATGCAGTTGATACCTCACTCCAATTCCCTCTACACACCTGAGTTCACCCTCAGGTACAAAGCTGGTGGACAGCTGCTTTGCCCATAGCTTCCTGTCTCAAGCACTCAAATCTCTCAGCTGCTTCTTGATCCAAAGTCTTCCTCTGGTACCATAAAAATCTGCTCAGTGCAACCAAAGCATCCTGATTTGATGATGAATAAATGTCACAGAAGCAAGAAATAAGGACTGGAAATTCAAATAAATGCTGCTTTCATATTTCTTGGTTGTTTGATCTTAAGATGGTTTTACCAGCTTCTTGGAGTTCTCCTAAAGGTTTCAGTTTCAGTTATCCCGGGTCAGGAGTGGGAAGATCCCCTGGAGTATGAAATTCTAACTCATTTCATATTCTTGCCTGGAACATTTCATAGATAGAAGAGGTAGTGGCCATGGGCTCACAGATTCAGACATGAGTGAACACACATGCATGCATGTCATGCATCCACAGTGGTAACCTGCTAAGTGGGAATTCATGATTGCATATCTTCCCTTCCTGTCACACTCTGCCTGATCTTCACTGATTCTTTCCCAAATCACTTTCCATAAAAACCACCAGCATTCAATTACTTGTCTCATGGTTTGTTTTTGAGAATTGTGTATGGTAATTGTTGACTGCTTGGGAAAAAAATTGTTAGAAATCTTGGTGCAAAAAAAGGAGGAAAAAATTAAAATAAGTAATATTAATTGGTATGAAATAAATAAAGGACTTCAAGAAATGAAAAAAATCCCATGTTAACATTGGAAGAACTGTATTAAAATCGCTTCAAATATTAATATTTTTTGCCATATTTGATTTTTTATTGGCTGTATAAGTATTATTAGATGTATCTTAATACATGTTTCATACTTGAGGCAGAAATGTATATGTAGAAGATTCAATTAGTGATTTCATTATAGATACGGCCTCACTTGGAAGAGCATCTCCAGCACTGGCTCTGTTAGTCAGAGATCACAAACTAATTTCCCACTTGATACAGTGGAAAGAAGGAATAATAGCTTGGAGATTCAAAGCACTTCTTCTAATTCTCAAATGCTTTCAGTTTAAACACACTTAGTCCTCACCACGTCCTTATGCAGAAAATGTTGGATAGTAAGAATAAAGCATAATTATGTGATCAAAGAGACTGTACGTTCCATATACCTGAATATTCATTTATTCAACCAAGTTTCATATCTTTAATATTCATATAGTTAGTTTCAAGTAATAGTTTCATATCTGTCCTATATCTTAATCAGGTTGCAAACTTAGGGTATAGAATTATAAAGTTGGATCCACAATATGTCTCTTCTTGATTTTATCCTTTTTCTTCTACTTCAAGGTTCAAAACTAATATATTGCTAAAGCTGTTTTAAATAACAAAGCTAATTATCAATTAATTAAATGATACTATATTAAAGGTAAAAGTGCACTTGTCCTACCACCATCAATTCCTTACACACATTTAAGCTTCCTCAGAAAGTATATTTTAGAGTGGAATTGATGGTGGTAGGACAATTGCTTTAGCAATTTCACCCATTGAGAAAAGAAAATGTGAAAGTTTTAATTTCTGTAGGTTTTCCAACAATTTGTATTTAAGATTTTACATTTTTTGCCAATTAAATGGTATATCATATTTGTTTTAATTTGCATTTTGTAATTTCTCTAATAAGTTCCATTGAAATATGTCTCTACTTTTATTGCCTGGCCATACTTCCTTCATAAGAATTGTATGTTCATTTACTTTATCTATTTCAGTATTTGAATTTCTCTTTTTATTGGTTAATAAAATATATATATTAGAATATGTTTGTGGAAAAATCTTGATGATAGAATAAGATGCCAAAGATTCTTTTTTGTCAGTAGAAGCCTGACTGTTTGGAAAAAGTAATTTGAACTGTACTTTGTGTATGTCACCTTGCAAATGCTATTTCCTTTATGATTACATCTGAAGAATAATATGACAGAATAAGTAAATGAATTATTAATGATTTAATTTATCAGTTTTTATTGATACAAGCTACTTTTCTAAACTTGTATATTTTATATATAACCAACTACTATTCAAATGTGAATTTATTTTAATTTACTGTGCAACTATACATGCCATGCATAAGATATAAAAGCACATATGATTCACTCCCTGTATATATACAGGGCTTCCTTGGGTACTATTTTTTTTTTTAATATCTTGTAGGTATCTTCCAGTATGTATCTCAGATTTTTCATTCTGCTAGTAATACCTCTGTTCTAAAATTATTTAAAAGCTTTGGTAAGCAGGTTCCATTATTCAATATTTGTATTTTTATCTTTAAATCTATCCAGTTATAAAGTTAAATGTATGCTCTATATTTTCTTCTACACTGATAAATTTTAAAATCCACGT
Organism: Hydropotes inermis; assembly: GCA_020226075.1. NCBI lineage: Eukaryota > Metazoa > Chordata > Mammalia > Artiodactyla > Cervidae > Hydropotes > Hydropotes inermis. The sequence goes on along the minus strand of CM035272.1, from coordinate 51,716,411 downwards.
GTATATCTTTGTCTATGTGAAAAGTAATGTTTTTGACCCTATTATGTGAGAATCAATTTTATAGTTCCACGTGTATAACAATTACTATAACAACAATAATTTAGTTATTCATTAACTATTTCTTTCCATCACACATTTAACAATCATCTATCAAACATTGTCTTCTCTGTCTGGCAATGTCATAGGCAATAGAGTTTAGAAAAAATAGACATCGTCTGTGCTTCCTAGGAGTGTCATGGAGATGAGAGGCCAGTTCCTTAGCCTATACTTAGAGAAGAAATTCAGTTCAAGCTTTAGTTCAATAACTTTTCATTTGTTTGATTCCTTTTGTTTTTGAAAGATGATAAATCATCTGGCTTATTGCAGATTGTTTGAGGTGTACTGGATGCTGGACTTGAACAGCATGCTGGAACTTTCACTGATTTTTAGCAGTTCTGAAGGTGCAGAGAGGACCCTTATAGGGTTAAAATTGAGTAATGCCTTTCTCCCTAAAAGTATGTACCAGAAAAATGAGTGTTGCTGGGCTGAGTTAAGTTGCTTCAGTTATCTGATTTTTTGTGACCCCATGGACTGTAGCCCACCAGGCTCCTCTGTCCATGGGATTCTCTAGACAAAAATAGTTGCCATGCCCTCCTCCGGGGGATATTCCCAAGGTAGGGATCCAACTAGTCCCTTATGTGTCCTGAGTTGGCAGGTGGGTTCTTTACCACTAGTGCCACCTGGGAAGCCCAGGTGGACAATGCCCTATAACTAAAGAGAGCTCTCGGCTTCCCTCACAGCTCAGTCAGTAGATCATCTGCAATGCAGGAGGCTCCAGTTCAGTTCCTGAGTCGAGAAGATGACCTAGAGAAGGCAATGGCAACCCACTCTAGTATTCTTGCCTGGAGAATCCCACGGACAGAGGAGCCTGGCAGGCTACAGTCCATGGAGGTCGCAAGAGTTGGACAGAGCTTGGTAAATAAACCACCACCACCACCAAAGAGAGCTCCTGGACTCTTGGTACTCAGGGAAGGCAAAAAGAAACAGGAAGAGGGACCTAATAAAAGCATGTGAAGTTTTTCCCCCTAGTGAAGAAAGAAACTTGAAGTAGGCCACCCACTTCCAGTTATCTCTCCTGTAATTCCAGGTCTAATGCCACACTCTGATTCTAAGTCTAATGCCAAAACACAACACTGAAATTATAAAGCATAAATACATGTTGAAATGTTTCATCTTTTGCATCATCAAACAATGCTTTATTTTTCTATGTAAAATTTTGTTAAAATTAATTTGTTAATTTTTAAAGAACATAATTCAATTATTAATATGATGATGAAAATGTGTGTGAGGAAGCAAGTAGTTTTGTTCCATACCAGGGAATAATAACAAACCTTCTTCCACATTTTTCCTAGTTTCCCTACTAACTGGCCAACAGTTCTATGTTTATGTGATCAATTAAGGCCCTATGAGGCCTTCCTGGGACAGGACTTCCCTTATATTCTCTGCTTTAACTCCTGTCTGAAGAACCTACATAATAGTATGTGCATGTGAGCAGGCGTGCATGTATGCTTAGTCATGTCCAACTCTTTGTGACCCCGTGGACTGTAGCCTGACAGACTCCTCTGTCCATGAAATTTTCCAGTCAAGAATACTGGAGCAAGGTTGCCATTTTCTCCTCCAAGGGATCATCCCAACTCAGAGGTTTCTAATGTCTCTTGCATTGTCTCTCCAATGTCTCTTGCATTGGCAGGTGGATTCTTTGCCACTTTGTGACCTGGGAAAGCTCCTAGATAATGGTATTTGATGAAAATTTCTGGAGTTGTTTTGCAGACATGAAACCCCCCACCAAATGGAAGAGGTTAATTACTTGATGACCATCAACAGGTAGCCAGCCCCAGGACTCCTGGAGCCTAAAGATTGAGAATGTTAAGTCCTGTGATACCACACTCTTCCCTCATCAGCAGATCAGCCAATCAGAGGATCAGGATCTGAATACACATCCTGTGACACTCCCTCCCACACCTGTCTTATAAAGCTACTTTTGAAGCTCTTCATGGAGCGTGGGGCTTTTTTGGGCATGAGCCACGCATCTTACATGGTCCTGAAATTGACTTTTCTCTGCTCCAAACTCCAGTGTTTCAGTTTGACCTCATTGTGCATTGTGCACACGAACTTGCATTAATATTTATAGATTCTTTTCCTCTAATTTTCTAGCTTTTTATGAGTCACCTAAATTAAAATTTGTTATTTTATTATGCTACTTTTTTGGACATGAAATTAAAAGTTGTATACTTTTCTAAATCGCCAGTGCCCTGATTCATCTTGAAAACATACTACCTTTTCTCTGTAAGGGTGCTATTCTTTCCTCATGGTCAGTAGGGTATGCACTCTGGCTTGTTTGTCAATAACATCATAGTTTGGGCTCAATTCTCAAGGTTCACTTAGTTAAATACCTCTTGCTACCGAAATTGTATGCTCTCAAAATGCCAGATCAAGGTTATCAGTGAAGTTTGTGGCCAGAGAAGCAGAACAACTTACAGGATGAAATGATGACCTTGGTTCACAAGTATCAGCTCTAAATTAATGAACTAACTTGCTTGAACTATCTATCAACTACTCAAGAAAAAGGCTTTTGTAAAGAACACAGGTGCTATTTTTTTCTTCCTTCAGGTTTATTGCAAAAAGAGGTCTGATGTTTCTAACCTGGAACACATAAAGTAATTTCCTGATGGTAATAAGGATTTTAAAAAGGTTCATAAAACCTCCATAGTATGTAAAACTAGAATCAGTGCATGCCTGAGAATAAATGCTTGCCTTTTTATAAGCCAATTTTCATTATCCAGTTCTTCCACATTTAGTCTGGAAGAAAAAAATCACTTCTTAAAATATTTAATGCCTAAAATATTAGAGCAAAACTAAATTAATCTGACATTTATGATGTAATTGTCATAGTTTAATTTTCCTTCTTGGTTTTATTGAACAGATTGAATTGTGACTCTTAGGTTATTGAACTTTGATGCTTTCCCATCAATATGTATAGGGCTGTAAAAATGATGGTGAGAATTAGGGAGAAGCTCTCAGCAATAATGGAAAAATCTTAACATTTTCATAGAAAATTTTGATCCATATTGAACCATAGACACACTGTAACTTTTTAAATTGATAAAGTAGATACATACACATCAAGTCTGCATACACTGAACATCAAACTTAACTCCAGAAGTAATATTACAATCATACAATAAGATTCCTACTTTTTTTAATATGGAAGAAAAATCAGAATTACTTGGAGTAAGAATAATTTTTTTGAAGTCACAATATTATATTGTTAGAGTTGGAGATATAACCTTAGATCAGAAACTGTAAATTTCTATTCACCATCCAAAAAAAACTTACTTCTGAACTGAATATTTCACCCCAAATGTGTTCTGGGAAAATGCAATTTCTACAAATAACTTCTGTGTTCAAGTAAGGTGGTGAGGTTCCCCCAGATCATACTCTCTTCTTTGAAATTCACAGTTCCTCTTTGTGTTGAATTGGCTTGGGAAATTTTTTAATAGAGATTTTTTTTTAATAGAGAATCTTTATACACATTTCTCAAGGTGTATTTTTAGTTTATCCTAAAATAAGTCTATGGGAAAAAGGGGCAGTGTTTTACCTGACAGCAGCAAGTAAAATGAGAAGACGATGTATCTAGAAAAGACCCAAGTACTCATCATTTACAGCATTTACTGAATATGTTTTCTCAGATTTGATCTCTTTGTTTGACTCAAATTTGCATGGTATGAAGCCCTATCACCTTTATTCATAGAAATTAAGTTTTATACTAATTGTTCCTTTTTTAATATACTAATTGTTCTTAAAACATAGTTTTAGAAAAACCTGGTTCTGCTGATTATAATAGATTTCCCTCCTTGAATTGACTTCTCATGACTCCTGTTCCTAGTAATAACCACTATGAGGTAGACAGTACACCAAGGCTACAATCAGTGCCAAGTTCCTACCACTACCTCTTTAGCTTCCCCAGAAGAAATAAATAGTTCTCTCTTTTCTTAATTAGTTGTAGAAAATTGATCTAGAGTTATTGCTCTCACGATTTTACTGAAGATGGTATCCCATCCAGCTAAATGATGTTCTTACAGAGGCTCTGTCTCAACTTTGGAAAATTATGAAACCCTGGGCTAAAATAAGTTTATTGCCAGAATCACAGAGAAGAGACCACTTCATGGATCACAGTTTTATTGTGGCAAAGAGGCTTGCATAACTCGATGAAGCCATCAGCCATGCTGGGCAGGGTCACCAAAGTAGATGGGTCATAGTGAAGATTTCTGACAAAATGAGGTCTTGGACAAGGAAATGGCCAGCCCACCCAGTATTCTTGCCTGGAGAATGCCATGGATAGTATGAAAAGGAAAAAAATAATATGATGCTGGAAGATGAGCACCCCCAGGTTGGAGGATATTCAGTATATTACTTAGGGAGAACAGAGGGCAATTACTAATAGCATCAATAAGAATGAATTGCCTAGGCCAAAGTGGAAATGATAGTTGTGGATGTGGCTGGTGTCAAAAAGTACAGTCTGATGCTGTAAAGAACAATATTGCATAGGAACCTGGAAGTTTAGGTCCATGAATAAAGATTAACTGAACGTGGTAAAGTGGGAGGTGGCAAGGTTGAACATCAACATTGAGGAATCAGAGGATGAAGTGAAAAGTGAAAGCAAAAGTCATTCAGTCATGTCTGACTCTTTGGCACCCCATAAACTTTACAGTCCATGGAATTCTCCAGGCCAGAATATTGGAGCGGGTAGCCTTTCCCTTCTCCAGGGGATCTTCCCAACCCAGGGATTGAACCCAGGTTTCCCACATTGCAGGTGGATTTTTTTACAAGCTGGGCCACAAGGGAAGCTCTCAGAGAACTAAATGGACAGGAATGGGTAAATTTAATTCAGATGAACATTATATCTCTTACTGTGGGTAAGAATCCCTTAGAAGAAATAGAACAGCCCTCATAGGCAATGAAAGAGTCCAAAATGCACTGTGTGGGTGCAGTCCCAAAAATGACAGAATGATCTAGGTTTATTTCCAAGGTAAACCATTCATATCAGGGTAATCCAAGTTTATGTGCCAATCATTGATGCCAAAAAAGCTGAAGTTGACCAGTTCTATGAAGACATATAAGACCTTCTAGAACTAACACCAAAAAAGACGTCCTTTTCATTGTAGGGGATTGGAATGCAGAAGTAGGAAGTCAAGAGATTCAAGGGATTAGATGTGATAGACAGGGTGCCTAAAGAACTATGGACAAAGGTTTGCAACATTGTACAGGAAGCGGTGACCAAAACCATCTCAAAGAAAAAGAAATGCAAGAAGGAAAAGGAGTTGTCTGAGGAGGCTTTACAAATTGCTGAGGAAAGAAGACAAGCAAAAGTCAAGGGAGAAAGGGGAAAATATATCCAATTGAATGTAGATTTCCATAGAACACTGAGAGATAAGAAGGACTTTTTAAATGAGCAGTGCAAAAAAAAAAAAAAAAGAGAGAGAGAGAGAGGCAAAGAACAAAAGAATAGAGTGGGAATGATAGAGATCTCTTCAAGAAAACTGGAGATATCAAGGGGCCACTTCATGCAAGGACATGCGTGATAAAGGACAGAAATGGCAAGGACCTAACAAAGCAGAAGAGATAAAGAAGACATGTCAAGAATACACAGAAGAACTATACAAAAAAGGTCTCAGTTTTGGAGAGGGAGGTGGGAGGGGGGATCGGGAGAGGGAATACATGTAAATCCATGGCTAATTTATGTCAATGTATGACAAAAACCACTACAATATTGTAAAGTAATTAGCCTCCAACTAATAAAAATAAATGAAAAAAAAATAGCAGTAAAAAAAAAAAAAAAAGGTCTCAGTGACCCAGATAAGCATGACAGTGTGGTCACTCACCTGGAGCTGGACATCCTACAGTGTGAAGTCAAGTGGGTCTTAGGAAGCATCACTACAAACAAAGCCAGTGGAGGTGGTGGAATTCCAGCTGAGCTATTTCAAATCCCAAAAGATGATCCTGTTAAAGTGCTATAGGCAATATGTCAGTAAATTTGGAAAAGACAGCAGCAGCCACAGAACTGGAAAAGGTCAGTTTTCGTGCAAAAATATGTTCAAACCACCATACAATTGCATTCATTTCACATGCTAGTAAAATTATGCCCCAAATCCTTCATGCTAAGCTTCAGCAATAGGAGAACCAAGAAATTTCAGATGTACAAGCTAGGTTTTGAAGAAGCAGAGGAACCAGAGATCAAATTAGCAACATTAAGTGGATCGTGGAGAAAATCAAGGGGGTTCCAGAAAATATTTACTTCATAAAAATATTTATTTCTTATAGCATTTCTAGGCATATAGCAATGTCCATTTTTTAAAATCAGAATACTAAGAATCAGTGTAGGAAAATTCTTATTTGTCAACTTTATTTTTTGGTCAACATTAAATTAAAAGATGCTTACTCCTTGGAAGAAAAATTATGACCAATCTAGACAGCATATTAAAAAGGAGAGACCTTACTTTGCCAACCAACGTCCATATAGTTAGAGCTGTGGTTTGTCCAGTAGTCATGTATGGATGTAAGAGTTGGACTATAAAGGAAGCTGAGTGCTGAAGAACTGATGCTTTTGAACGGCGGTGCTGGAGAAGATCCTTGAAAGTCCCTTGGACTGCAAGGAGATCCAACCAGGCCATCCTAAAGGAAATTGGTCCTGAATATTCATTGGAAGGACTGATGCTAAATCTGAAGCTCCAATCCTTTGGCCACCTGATGAGAAGAACTGATTCATTTGAAAAGACTCTGATTATGGGAAAGATTGAAGGCAGGAGGAGATGGGGATGACAAAGGATGAGATGTTTGGATGGCATCACCGACTCAATGGACATTAGTTTGAGTAAACTCCGGGAGTTGATGATGGACAGGGAGGCCTGGCATGTTGCAGTCCATGGGGTCGCAGAGTCAGACACAACTGAGTGACTGAACTGTACTATGGAAAAAAAGGATTTTTGTAGTGATGTCTGTATGAACAAGACAACAAAATAAAACCAAAATGTTGACAGTGGTAATTAATTTTCCCATTTAAAAATGTTTCAGGAGTTTTGCTTTCTAAGGGTTGTAGTTATGTCCAAAACATATACTAAGACAGATTTTCCTATTTTTACCAGTTTTGAATATCTTTGAACAATAATAACAATAAAATGGAAAATATGTCAAAAATCTTATAACTGCAATCTTTGGAAGCATTTTTTTTTTTTCTTCCTCAGAATGAAAACTCAGTGTTTTGAATGACAGACTATTGCTTTATTTCCTAGATATTAGAATGAGTAAATAGTCCTATCTGTATTATTAAGGTAATTTTTATCATCACTGACACATTTGTAAAATGAATGGCCAGAGTTCATAAAGTTAATATTTAGTGTATAACTACTTGAGGCTCAGACAGTGTATGGAGAATAATCAATGACTTGCCTCCTGAACCTCACACTCTCATTAACTTAACTAGCCATGCTAGAATGCATACATTGTACATCGATTCAGGAATTTCACTTTTATTGCAACTTGACTCAGAGTACCTATTGATCAATTAAAAAATGACAAAATTCTAATTTCAAAAATTTTACAAAAGATGGTGCTGTCTACACAGACTTGATTAATTGTTGTAAGCCAACTGAGTTTATCTTTTTTTTTAACCAATGTTTATTTAACAGCATAATTTATTTGCCTGTTTCAAGATTTACATAGCAGGACACTTCATTTGAGAGTCTGTATATCTTTGGAAAGTATACTGTGGATACAGGGGATAATCTGTCAAAAGTTATTTGACTGTTAAACTAAGTAACATTTATTTTTAATACTGATGTGGTTGGTACTTCTAAATTTTAAAGGGTTTTTCTTTAAAAAATGAATTAATTTATATTAATTTATATTAATATAAATTTATATTTAATATATTAATATATATGGCAGCAAGAATACACAGAGGATGACTTTTTAAACTAGCTAGCCAAAATACTTAATGGAATTCATAACCCAAACCTTCTTTACTCCACTGGTTTCATTGGCCTGGATAATGACTACCTCATGCTAAGGTACAAACCCAAATTTTGTTTTATTTTCAGAAGGTCTTTCCTCTTCTCACTATATAAAAAAGAAAGAAATAGAAAGGAGATAGCAAAACACACTAAAAGATCTCCTTGCTTCCTTTTGTAAGCCAAGATTCTCTTGACAGTACTCATCTTTACATCATACATATATATTATATATTATATATATATATATGCATTTTTGCTAGCAAAGATGCTCATAGTTACATGTTCTTTTATAATTATATGTATATATATATATATATATATATATAGAGAGAGAGAGAGAGAGAGAGAGAAAGAGAGAGACATGATTATTTTTTTAATTTACTTTAATTTACTTTTTTTTACTTTAATTTATTTTTAATTTACTTTAATTTACTTCTTGACCATGCCATGTAACATGTGGGATCTTAGTACTCTGACAAGAGATTGAACCCTTGACCCCTGCATTGCAAGCATGGAGGCTTAAGAACTGGACTGCTGGGATGTTCTTATGATTATGTATATATAATATATATATATATATATGTTATATAGTACTATAAACATATGGTAATAATATAATAAATATATGCTGTGTTATAATATATACTTGTATATTGTACATCACATCATACATTTAATATACATTGTATTAAACTATATTATATATATAGCATTATAATAAATGGTATATCTATAATATGTATTATACATGTATTATAATACATATAATACATATAATATTTAATATAATATAATACACATACTATACAAAATATCATAATACATATGAGATGATATATAAACTATAATGCATTATGTTACATATAATATATTATTAAAATATGATATATACCATGCATTATAATTTGTTCTATAATATGTATTATATATCATTTATTATGATATATATATTCTTCTCATCTACAGTTAAGAGTGGTGAAGTTCATGGTGGTGATAACTACTGGTATTAACTTTATCTCAGACACTTTACTTCATATTTTATCTGTATTACATTGCTTATCTGAAAATCATTCTGAAAGTCAGGTATGCTATTGTGCATCACACAAATGAAGAAGTAAATCTTACAGAACTCATGAAAAATGAACACAGTCAAAATGCTAACATGTTGTATATCTTAAACTCAAATTCACATTCCAAGTCCATAGTTTCCCCAAGTGACAAATTTGTTAAATTTGGAAACAGTGACAGTGCCACTGAGGTTTAAACTGGGAATGAAATAAGTGAAAGATTAGGTAAAATCATATGATTATTTATTAGCCAAACTTTTAAAATATTGTGATTCAATATAGTGAAACTCAATTACCTGAATATAAAAAATGCAAAATTAATGGTGTGGGTGACATTGACATAGGAATATAAGTTTATGATCTCGATTTGTTTCCAAGGCAAACCATTATATATCACAGTAATCCAAGTCTGTGCTCCAACCCACTAGTGCCAAGAAGCTGAAGTTAAACAACGGTTCTCTGAAGACCAATAAGATCTTCTGGAACCAACACCAGTCAAAGAAGTCCTTTTAAACCATGGGAGACTGGTATTCAAAGTAGGAAAGCAAGAGATACCTGGAGTAACAGGCAAGTTTGGCCTTGGAGCACAAAATGAACCAGGGCAAAGACTCACTGAGTTTTGCCAAGAGAACACACTGGTCATAGAAAACACCCTCTTCCAACACAAGAGACGACTCTACACATGAACACCACCAGATTGTCAATACCAAAATCAGATTGATTATATTCTTTGCGTCTGAAAATGGAAAAGCTGTTTATGGTTAGCAAAAATAAGACCTGGAGCTGACTGTAGCTCAGATCATGAACTCCTTGCAAAATTCAGATTTAAATTGAAGAAAGTAGGGAAAACCACTAGGTCATTCAGGTATGACTTAAATCAAATCCCTTATTATTATACAGTGGCAGTGACAAATAGATTCAAGAGATTACATCTGATTGAAAGAGTACTTGAAGAACTATGGAGGGAAGTTCATAACATTATACAGGAGGTTGTGATCAAAATCATCCCCAAGAAAAAGAAATGCAAAAAAGAAAAATGGTTGTCTGAGGAGGAATTACATGTAGCTGAGAAAAGAAGAGATGCAAAAGGCAAGGGAGAAAAGGAGAGATATACACATCTGAGTTCCAAAAAATAGCTAGAAGAGATAAGAAAGCTTTCCTAAGTGAATAATGCAAAGAAATAAATGAAAACAACAAAATGGGAAAGAATAGAGATCCCTTCAAAAAAAATAGAGATACAAAGGGAACATTTCATACAAAGATGGGGATAATAAACATATGGAATTGATACAAGCAGAGGATATTAATAAGAGGTGGCAAGAATACACAAAATACAAAAAAGATCTTAATGACCCAGATAACCATAACGATGTGATCACTCACCTAAAACCAGACATTATGGATTGTGAAGTCAGGTGGGCCTTAGGAAGCATCACTACAAACAAAGCCAGTGGAGGTGGTGGAATTCCAGCTGAGCTATTTCAAATCCTAAAAGATGATCCTGTTAAAGTGCTATATGCAATATGTCAGTAAATTTGGAAAAGACAGCAGCAGCCACAGAACTGGAAAAGGCCAGTTTTCATTCCAATCCCAAATAAGGGCAATACCAAAGAATGTTCAACCTACAGCACAAATGCATTCATTTAACATGCTAAGGAAGTAATGCTCAAAATCTTTCAAGCTAGACTTCAATAGTATATGAACCAAGAACTTCTAGATGTTCAAACTGGTTTTAGAAAAGGCAGAAGAATTAGAGATCAAATTGCCAACATCTGTTCGAGCAATGAAATATCAAGAGAACTTCAGAAAAACATCTACTTCTGTTTCATTGACTACACTAAAGTCTTTTACTGTGTAGATCACAACCAAATGTGGAAAATTCTTAAAAATATGGGAATACCAGACCACCCTACCTTCCTCCTGAGAAACCTGTATGCAGGTCAAGAAGCAATATTGAGAACCAGATATGGAACAATGGACTGGTTCCAAATTGGGAAAGGAGTACGTTAAGGCTGAATATTGTCACCCTGATGATTTAACTTATATTCAGAGTAGTAGTAGTAATAGCTTAGTCGCTGAGTCATGTCCGCCTCTTGCGACCCCATGAACAGTAGTCTGCCAGGCTCCTCTGTCCATGGGATTCTCCAGGCAAGAATATTGGAGTGGGCTGTCATTTCCTTCTCCAGGGGATCTTCCCAACCCAGGAATTGAACCCAGGTCGCCTGCACTACAGGCAGATCCCTCACCAACTGAGCTATGAGAAAGAAAGAAAGAAAAAGAAAGTGAAGTCGCTCAGTTGTGTCCAACTCTTTGAGACCTCATGGACTGTAGCCTACCAGGCTCCTCCCTCCATGGAATTTTCCAGGCGAGAGTACTGGAGTGGGTTGCCAATTTCATCATGTGAGATTCAGGGCTAGATGAAGCACAAGCTGGAATCAAGTTTGGAGGGAAAAATATCAACAACCTCAGATATACAGATGACACCACCCTTTTGGCAGAAGGTGAAGAGGAACTAAAGAGCCTACTAAAGAGCGTGAAAGAGGAGATTGAAAAAGCTGACTTAAAGCTCAGCACTCAAAAAGTGAATATCATAGCATCTGATCCCATCTCGTCATGGCAAATAGATGGGGAAACAATAGAAACAGTTAAGACTATTTTGTTGGGCCTCAAAATCACAGCAGATGGTGACCATAGCCTTGAAATTAAATGACACTTGCTCCTTCGAAGAAAACCAATGACAAACCTAGGCAGCATGTTAAAAAGCAAAGACACTACTTTACTGACAAAGGTTCATACAGTCAAAGCTATGGTTTTTCCAATAGGCATGTATGGATGTGAGAGTTCGACCATAAAGAAGGCTGAGTGCCGAAGAATTGTTGCTTTTGAACCTGTTGCTTTTGTGGTGTTAGAGAAGACTCTTGAGAGTCCCTTGGACTAAAAGGAGATCATATGAGTTAATCCTAAAAGAAATCAACCTTGAATGTTCATTGGAATGACTGATGCTAAAGCTGAAGGTCTAAAACTTTGGTCACCCGACATGAAGAGCCAACTCATTGAAAAAGACCTTTATGCTGGGCAAGACTGAAGTCAGGAGGAGAAGGGGTGACAGAGGTTGAGGTGGTGGATGGCATAACCAACTCAATGGATATGAATTTGAGAAGGCTCCAGGAGTTGGTGAGAGACAGGGAAGCCTGGCATGCTGCAGTCCATGGGGTCACAAAGAGTTGAACATTACATCAGAACATATACATCAGAACAATAACATAGTCCCAAAGTACTCCACGTGATTGTTATAAACACATCTAACATGTTATTTGTATGCATACCATAAAAAGATGTATTTCATCCCAGTCCATGTGTCATATTTCTAATTTTGGCTTCTTTTTTTTTCTTTTTACACTTAAGAATATTCTCTTTAACATTTCTTATAAAGCTGATCCTGGGGCAGCTGGCTGTGACTACTGGAGTCTGTAACTGATGCTGGTCCTCTGATATGTGATGCTGGGCCTTGAATCATCTGAGACTGAGGCTTGCTCTGGAGTTAGTGAGGACTCATTGGTGGGCAGAGCTGAATCCCAAGACAGCTGGCTTGGGGTTGGGGGGGAGTACCCCTGGGACTGAGACTGTTATTATCTCACTGGTGTGATAGTTTGGATCTTTGTCTCTCTAGTGAGAAGGGTTGATTCTCAGGGTTGTTGGGGCTTATGTGAGCCTATGTATATAGCAGCCTTATTTTTAATATCCAGAAAGAGAACTAACACAAATATCCATCAAGAGGTAAATGGATAAATTGTGGTATAACTGCACCACAGAATTAAAATACCAGTAAAAACAAACAAACAAACAAACAAAAACAACCAGGAACACACTACAGGTAACACAGACCAAGTTGGATAAACATTTTAGGTAACATGCAAACAATATCCAAAGTGAGAATTTATAATTGATGCATACCTTTAAATGTTGATTATTGTAGTTGAGAATTAAAGATATTACTTCCATGATTTATCTCTTTTATCCAAATATAAAAATAATACATATATGTGTATTATTTGTATTATATATATGCACTTTTATTATTGGACAGAAGAGCTAAACCATTGAAGTAATGTCTTTAATCCATAACGTGCTTTCTCTGGTGGCTCAGATGGTAAAGAATCTGCCTGCAATGTGGGAGACTTGAGTTTGATACCTGGGTTGGGAAGCTCCCATAGAGAAGGGAACAACTACCCACTCCAGTACTCTTGCCTGGAGAATGCCATGGACAGAGGAACCTGGTGGGCTACAATCCATGGGGTTACAGAATTGGACATGACTCCATGACTAACACTTTCATTTTCATATATATGTATATTTACATTCTCAAAACTACTAATTGAACATAAGGAAAAAGTTGCTACAATGAAGTAGTATTCAGTGCACTGAAAATAAGTTAGTTTTTTACACAAAAAGAGTTGGATAATATAATCTGATATGGCTTATTAAATCATCTTTTTGTCATTGCTTAATATCTCATTGTGTTTTGTAATATTTCTAGATTGTGATTGAAAATATCTAGAATTGTATCTGTCCTAAGCAACAAAGAAAACTGCATAACACTTCCTAGAAGATTGATACTAGCACATAGTGAACATGTATGTCAACATTGTCTTTGTTCCAAAGGAAAAATGAAACACTGGAGGAGGAGTTAACTTATATCACATTATTCAGACACTCACAGTCTTTAATCTTCAATTTAGAGGGCTCACAGAAGGGCACAAACATGACCCTTAAGAATGCCTAATCTAGGAATTCTCTGGGGACCAAGGGGTTAAGAATCTGCCTGCCAATGCAGGGGACACAGGTTCTTTCCCTGGTCTGGGAAGATCCCCATGCTTCAGAGGAACTAAGCCTGGGTGCTGCAGTTTATGAGCCTGTGTGTGCTAGAGCCTGTGTTCCACACAAGAGAAGCCATAGCAGTGAGAAACCCATACACTGCAATGAAGAGTAATCCTGGCTGGCAGCAACTAGATAAAGTCTGTCCGTGAGATTAAGCCTGTGTCTGTTGCTTCGTTTGCTATTATTTTCTCCCATTCTGAGGGCTGTCTTTTCACCTTACTTATAGTTTCCTTCAAGCAACTCCTGCAGCTCAATTCCAGAAAAATAAATGACCCAATCAAAAAAATGGGCCAAAGAACTAAACAGACATTTCTCCAAAGAAGACATACAGATGGCTAACAAACACATGAAAAGATGCTCAACATCACTCATTATCGGAGAAATGCAAATCAAAACCACAATGAGGTACCATTACACGCCAGTCAGGATGGCTGCTATCCAAAAGTCTACAAGCAATAAATGCTGGAGAGGGTGTGGAGAAAAGGGAACCCTCTTACACTGCTGGTGGGAATGCAAACTAGTACAGCCACTATGGAGAACAGTGTGGAGATTCCTTAAAAAACTGGAAATAAAACTGCCATATGACACAGCAATCCCAATTCTGGGCTTACACACTGAGGAAACCAGATCTGAAAGAGACACATGCACCCCAATGTTCATCGCAGCATTGTTTATAATAGCCAGGACATGGAAGCAACCTAGATGCCCATCAGCAGATGAATGGATAAGGAAGCTGTGGTACATATACACCATGGAATATTACTCAGCCATTAAAAAGAATTCATTTGAATCAGTTCTAATGAGATGGATGAAACTGGAGCCCATTATACAGAGTGAAGTAAGCCAGAAAGATAAAGATCAATACAGTATACTAATGCATATATATGGAATTTAAAAAGATGGTAATGATAACCCTATATGAAAAACAGAAAAAGAGACACAGATGTATAGAACAGACTTTGGGACTCTGTGGGAGAAGGCGAGGGTGGGATGTTCTGAGAGAACAGCACTGAAACAAGTATACTATCAAGGGTGAAACAGATCACCAGCCCAGGTTGGATGCCTGAGACTAGTGCTCAGGGCTGGTGCACTGGGAAGACCCAGAGAGATGGGATGGGGAGGGAGGTGGGAGGGGGCATTGGGATGGGGAACACATGTAAATCCATGGTTGATTCATGTCAATGTATGGTGAAAATCACTACAATATTATAAAGTAATTAGCCTCCAACTAATAAAAATAAATGAAAAAAAAAAAAAAGTCTGTGCATGGCAATGAATACCCAGTAAAGCTAAATAGTAAATATTAAAAAAAAGAAAAGAAAAAGAGAAAAAAAATTCTATGCCAGCACTTGAAACATAAGGATGCCAGTACTGTTACACACACACATACACATATTTTAAAACAAAATAATAATTTATCAGTTGTATAGAAATAATATACATTTGTTAAAAATTTCCAAACCCTGTATAGCTGCATAAAACATAGAAGCAAAAATATAATGTACTCTTATAACTCCAAATAATCATTTCAAACACTACATATTTATGAAAGTATATATTAATAACACTTAAATATCAAAGTCAAGTCAAAGTGCAAGTCACTTAGTCGTGTCCAACACTTTGCTACCCCAAGGGCTATACAGCCCATGCAATTCTCCAGGCCAGAATACTAGAATGGATAGCCTTTCCCTTCTCCAGGGCATCTTTGCAACCCAGGGATTGAACCTAGGTCTCCTGCAATGCAGGTGGATTCTTTACCAGTTGAGTCACAAGGGAAGCTCAATATATTTAGATATTATTTAATAAAACTGCAATCATAGTAATTTACATACAAATGACGCTTGATCTATTACAGCCAAAAAATAAATTTTACTGAATTTGAAGAAATAAGTGAACTGAAATTGTATATTTCCTCATTGACAGTGAAGTGAGAGTCACTCAGTTGTGTCTGATTCTCTGTGATCTCATGCACTATACAGTCTGTGGAATTCTTCAGGCCAGAATACTGGAGTGGGTAGCCATTTCTTTCACCAGGAGATCTTCCCAACCCAGGGATCGAACCCAGGTCTCCCACATTGCAGGCAGATTCTTTACCAGCTGAGCCACAAGGGAAGCCCAGTAATATCCTCATTCTAAATTCCCAGGAATTTGTAATTTTCTCGTTACAAAAGATAATATACCTTAGAAAATCCTTTTAACATGTAAGGAAAAGAGAAAATGAAATAAATAAAATACTTTAAATGTTGAGGTCATTTCTTTAATACTATATTTCAGCCTAAAAGACTTTTAAAGATAAGAAAGTTAAAAAAAAAGCAAACAGTACATTTATAATTTATCTCTTCCTTTATTCCATTATTTCCATTTCTGTAATCTTATAGTTGTATAGTATTCAAATCTTTGGCTTTAATTCAAAGCATTGATGGGTCCTTTGCCCATTTCAGCAGGGTGACTTTGTTTCTTTCATATTTACTTTGATTGTTCCTGTGGCTGATTAGCTTTTACCATCATTTTCTTTTCAGGAAAGCCAAATAGATTCTCTATTCTCTTTATTGCCTGTAGTATTTAGTATCAATTTTGCTTTTGCAAATTATAGCTGGGTTAGGAAAAATGGAGAAAACTATGCTGAGTATGTATATAACAAGGATATTCTCTACAATTTAGTGAATACATGCAGCAAACGTTCTTGACTTTTTTGACATCTGACACTATGTCTAATTAACATACTTAGGAAACCTACTTAATATAATTTTGAACATGCACTTTCTAGACAAATTACCACATGCATGCTCACACACCCATACAGAGCTCTTTCATGCAAGTAAGATAGGCTCTCTAATGGAGAGTGTCTTAAGCGAAGAAACTTTGGGCAGAATGATATTTCTGTATTTTTTCTCTATTAAAAAGTATGTTTAAAAAAACTTCAATTACAGCTCAGAACCATTGAGACCATATCCAATTAAAATTTAATTCTACTACATAGTTAATTAAGGGCTATTTAAATAATATTTTAGATATTCATAAATAATGCATTTCTTACTAATTAGCAGCTTCTACATTACCTTCTCAACCTCTGTTTAACAAGCATCCTCAGATTTAAGAAAATTTGGAATTGTTGCTTTAGTTAGTGGGGGATTACAGGTAGACAATTATTGAGATTTGTTTAAACAGATACTGAGTTTTCTTGAAATAATATTGTTTTGACAGAATAAAAATATTTATTCACATGCCAATTATAAGAATACTATGTAAACTGCAATACATCTTTCATTTCATTATTATTCCTGGAGGGTCAATCTTGCACTGGAACAATTTGTGAGATTCTGGCAGATCTGTAAACTCTTTAACCAAAACAGAATGGTCAGAACTAAGGTAAATGATTTGCCTACAGAGGAGTTGCCAGTTAATCTTGTTATTCTGTAACATGTAGCATTTTATTATTGGAACTGGGAAAATAAACCTGAAAATGACTTTGATATTATAATTCTTTTTATTTCAGTGACACTAATGAGCCACTATACACATTAGCTGAATATGAGCTTCATCAATTAACATTTTGGTAGCCCTTCTTGGGGTCAGTGATCCACTCATATGTTTGTGGCAGTAACCAGTCAAAATCATATCCCCTGATAAATTATCAATGTACTGAAGTCTAATTGGTACTTTCAGAGAAAATCCTGCTCCAGAGGCAATAATTATCCATTTGAGCGATTGAACTGAGAATACTATACCAGAAAATTGAAAACTTACTCCAAGTAATGCCATAGAGAAAATGAATAAACTCATGATTTGTCTCTTATATCACATCTAAATGTATGATAAAAAGAGTAAATCCAATAGGCATTTGAAAAGGGACAAAACAATTTACAGCCAATGATCTGGAAAAGATTTTGGTGAGAATGAGACTTAAGGATTCAGAGGGTTTGAATATGTGGAAGAGATGGAAACTACCCTCTAGATAATGAAAGGTAATGAATCCCTGTTTCAGCAAAGGCTAGTTCTATAGCTGACACGTTAACTTGCATCTGTCTATGCGATCCTCAGTTAAAATATCTGTAAAATTAAGATATTATCTACCATAATTGGAGATTTGTTTATTGAAAGTTAAATCATCACAGATATAAAATGAATGTCTGTTTTATACTACTAGAAAAATATTTTATAATCAATAACTAGAAGGGAATAAGACACTAAATCCATAGCTTTGGATTCAAAGCTTACAGAGATACTTGTCTTGTCTTCTTTTCTGTTCAGCACTATATATGCATCATTGAATCAGACAAGGACAACCAACAAATAGCATGCAAGTACAATAAGATATATATTTTAACAAATATGGTCTCTTTTACATAATACTGCTTGTAAAACTAAAGAAGGTTTTTGGATCCATCAGAATAGAGTAGTCTATGAAAGTGATGAGTATTTATATCCACCTATGTTAGTTAACTAATATAACAATGCTATCACTGTTTATTTATTGGTATCTCTTAAATATTCAGCTGATAAGATTCAGTTTGTAAGCAGACACTGGATAATTATTAAATGCACCAAAGTTTGAATAACTAAAAGACTCTATCCATGAAAGAAAGCTGAATTTCTCTAATTGTATCTCCATATCCCTTGGTTCTTATTGGCCATTCAATTGAAGATTGTATTTTTCCATGTTACAATCATCTACTGATCTCAGAGTCATCATTTATTGCTTTATCACTTGTTCTCGGTTTGCTGTCACACTATTCAACACAGAGAGTAACATGGTAATTACCAGAAACTGAAGGATGGGGCAATGGAAGGGATATTGTTTAAGGTTACACACTTGCAACTAGTATATAAATATGTCCTGGAGATCTAATGTACAGGATAATAAATATAAACAATACTATATTATAGTCATCAACATTTCTAAAAGACTAGATCTCAGTTATTTCCACTACACACACATGCACCGTAATTATGTGATATGATAGAGATGCTAACCATAGATACAAAGTGTGTGTGTGTGTGTTAGTCACTCAATCGTGTCTGACTTTGTGACCTATGGACTGTAGACCATGAAGCTCCTCTGTTTATGGCATTCTCTAAGCAAGTATATTGGAGTAAGTTGTCATTCCATTCTTCAGGGGATCTTCCTGACCCAGGGTTGAACCCAGTTCTCTCCAACTGTGGGCAGATTGTTTAGCATCTGAGTTACCTAGAAAGCCCATAGGTACAATGGCAATCACATTACAGTACACAAATGCATCAAATCAACACATTGTGTGTTTCAGATTTGCACAATTATATTTCAAATACATTACAATAATCATATAAAGCAGTGGATTAATTCTTCTATAAATTAATCCTTTGTGAAGATTACTGTCATTTTGTCTATCTTTAAATCTTCCAAGGAATGTTACTATCATTAAAAGATTCTACCATGGTCTCCAGCAACAAATCCACTGTTGGTACTGTAAAAAAAAAATTAATGTAAACTGTATGGATTGTATTATTTGTCATATCACATCTTATTAAATTTAATTTTGTCTAAAATAGGGTTAACTTGCAGCTCATCTGTGGTATTTCCCCATTTATTTTTGAAATGCCTAAAACCATAGTACGGACTCTTGGCTAAGATTAGGATTAAATGACTTAGCTAGTAATTTATAATATGCTATTTAAAGTTTGAAAGTACCCCAGAGTATCGTTTTACCACCTTGTCTACATTATTTATTGAAAACATAGAGATGGATGGTTTTCATCTGGCTTCACAGGTTACGGAGCTTGGTTTAGATACATGACCAGTAGGGTATTCAAATGCCTCAGTAAACATGTGTTTGCCTCTTCTCATGTATATACTGTGATTCCCAAAGCAAATGTACAATGTATCTTTGGCAACTGTAAAGATGCCCTGAGGAACTGTGCCTAAAGTCAAAATTCTTTGTTTTTGCCTTCACTTTGTTTCTCCTAATATTTCATATTTTTATCTTATTGAGACTTTGGAAACTCTGCTTATGTGTTTAGTCATGTCCAATTCTTTGCGACCCCATGGACTGTAGCCTGCCAGTCCTCTGTTGTTGGGATTCTCCAGGCAAGAACACTGGAGCGGGTTGCCATTTCCTATTTCACGGGATCTTCCCTTGACCCAGGAACTGAACCTGTGTCTCCTGAATCTCCTATATTGAAAGTGAATTCTTTGCCACTGAGACACTAGAGAAGCCCATGAGTTCTTTAAATTTTATGGCCTAATGTATCTGTTATAATTTTTTTTTTAAATGTATATTTAACTTGTTTCACTTAAAGGTATTTGGACATGTATTTTCCTTTTTAATTAGAAAGTTTTGCTTCTAATCAATCAAATGGCAATATATGTTACATTGCTTAATCAATTAAACTGTGATGTTTTTGCCTTTCCTTATATTGTACTATTCTATATATTTTACCATCCAAAAATGAATAAATGTAAACAAAACTTGTATAACAAAAGAAAATATAAACAAAGAAACCAATAACCTGAGTGTTTACATCTAAACAGTTAGATCTAAACTCAATAACTGTATTATGTCTAATGTATTACTATGAAAAGTGCTTTAAATTACTAGTATTAGAACTATAATTAGAACTATAATACAATATTTTAAATAGACACTGTTTAGCCATTTGAGAGAGACAGTTAAGACCAGCAGAAATGATGAAACTTCAAGATCTCAAGGTCAGAAAGAAGGGCAGAAGAATATTCTAAAGACAGCAGTAGTTGGAAAATGAACCTGTTTGCAGTGAGAAGATAATGAGTTCAGCATTTGAAATGCTGTGCAGGACTGCATACGTACACTCAGTTCATAGTGGTGAAAGGTGAAACACTGATGTTGTAGGTGAAATTGGATAAGGTATAAATAATTCTCTTTCAATATTTTTGTGCATTACTTGGGTATACCTCAAAACCATTGATAAAATAGCAAGATTTGTTTTCTTCTTTTGTAAAAGTAGTTTAGGAAAGGAAAACTTTACCATAAATTAATTTTATCTATCCAAGATGAAATTTAAAAAAAATGCATGGACCATAAGTATTGACATAATAATGTCAACCATGTGTGAAATGCCTTTATGACCCTGGGTGAAGACTAGAACTCATCCATATACATAGAAAGGCCCAGATGACAGAAATGACCATAAGGAAAGAATGCTTTACATGGAAATTCAAAGAATCATTTGTCATTTAACATGTATTTGGCAAGTTTAAATATTTGAATGCTTTTTGTTTGATTTTTCTTTTTTGCTTCTTTGTTTTTTGTTGATATGAGTACGATTGAAATTTTCAGAGAGCAGACATTGAAGAATACTTAATGCAATTACTACATAAATGTTTGAATTTCCTCTACATGTTTTTTTCTATATAGTGAACAATAGTGTACATAAAAACTTGCATGCAACTGGAGAACAATGGAAAATTCACTTAAAATGTTAGCTTTTTGTGATTCTTAGCAATTTATTTTATGTATCAAATAGAAATAAATATTATCATTTATCGACTCAATCACTTCTTAAATATTGAATTTATTAAGAACCCATTCTACTGAGCATGGACCAACCACTCTATCCAAAGAGAAATTCCTTCAATGTCTATGGACTTCCAGTTCAAGATGGAGGAGTAGAAGGATGTGTGCTTATTTCCTGCAAGAGCACCAAAATCAAAACTAGCTGTTGAACAATCATTGACAGGATGATGCTGGAATCTGCCAAAAAAATATACCTCATCTCCAAAGACAAATAAGATAGTGCAATGAAATGGTAGTTGGGGTTGCAGTCACAATAAAATCAAATCCAATAACTGACAGGTGGGTGACCCAGAAACTGGAGAACAATAATACCAAAGAAGTTCTCCCACTGCTGTGAAAGTTCTGAGCCCCACATCAGGAAATTCAGATTGGGGATCTGACAAAGGGACTGTAAAAAAGCAAGAAGAATCACAATCTCACAGAAAAATAAAAAACACATTACAGTAAGTTAATCAGGATGAAAAAGCAGATAATTATGTCCCACATGAAGGGATAATGTAAAATCCCAGAAAAACAGCTAAATGAAGTAGAGGTAGGAAAACATTCTGAAAAAGAATTCAGAATAATGATAGTGAAGATGATTCAGGATCTTAGGAAAACAGTGGAGAATATGCAAAGAATGTTTACCAAAGATCTAGAAGAACTAAAGAACAAACAAAAAACAGAGATGAACAATACATTAGTAGGAATCAATAGCAGAATAACTGAGACTGAATAGTGGATAAGTGACCTGGAGGGCAAACTGGTGGAAATCACTGCCATAGAACAAAATATAGAAAAATGATAATAACCTAAGAGAACTCTGGAACAACATTAAATGAACCATCAATTGAATTATTTTCCCAGAAGGAAAAGAGAGAGAGAAAGGACCTGAGAAAATATTTAAAGAGATAATAGCTGAAAACTTCCCTAATTCGGGAAAGGAAATAGTCAACTAAGTCCAGGAAACTCAGAGAGTCCTAGGCAAGATAAACCCAAGGAGGAACACACCAAGACATATGGTAATCAAACTGTCAAAAATCAAATACAAAGATAAAATATTAAAAGCAACAAGGGAAAAACGGCAAATAAGACACAAGGGAATCCTCAACAGGTTATCAGCCGATTTCTCAACAGAAGCTCTGCAAACCAGAAGGGAATGGCCCTATGTATTTAAAGTGATGAAAAGGAAGAACCTACAACAAAGACTACTCTACCCAGAAAGACTGTCATTCAGAGTTGATGGAGAAATCAAAAGCTTTCCAAACAAGCAAAAGTCAAGAGAATTTAGCACCATCAAACCAGCTATAAAACAAATGCTAAAGGAACTTTCCTAAGCGCAAGGGCAGAGAAGCCCCAATAAGACAGTAGGTACTGGAGCAGTGGCTGTATGGTGCTGGAGTGACTTTGAGGAGATACCCCATGTCTCAGGGCAAGGGAGAAGCCCTAACAAGATGGTAGTAGGGGCAAGATCATGGTTGAAATCAAACCCCAGAGCCCCTGCCAGAGAGACTCAGAGGGCTCAAACATACCTTGTGCACACCAGGATCCAGAGACCCCACAGAGACTGAGACAAAACTGTGCTTGGGTGTCTCCTGAGGAGGTATGGGTCAGCAGTGGACAGCTGTGGGTGCAGGGTCTCTGGGTGCAGTAGACCTGGGTATGGCATAAGCCCTCTTGGAGGAGGTCACCATTAACCTCAGCATAGAGTTACCAGTACAACTGGGAAAACAGACTCTTGGAGAGTACAAACAGAACCTTGTGTGCACCAAGACCCAGGAGAAAGGAGCAGTGGCCCATAAGACATGACACAGACTCGCCTGTGGGTGTCCAGGAATCTCTGGTGGAGGCATGGGCTGGTGGTGGCCTGTTGCAGGGTTGGGAGCACTGAGTGTAACAGTGCCTGAGTGGGACCTTTTGAAGGAGGTCAACATTATCTTCATTACCTCTACCATAGGTTGGCATCAGGTAAAATAACAGGGAGAAACATAGCCCTACTGTTCAACAGAAAATTGGATTAAAGATGTACTGAGCACAGCCCCGACCATCAGGACAAGACCCAGTTTCCCCCTTAGTCAGTCTCTCCCATCAGGAAGCTTCCATAAACCTCTTACTCTTCTCCATCAGAGGGCAGACAGACTGAAAACCACAATCACAGAAAACTAACCAATCTGATTATATGGACCAGAGCCTTGTCTAACTCAATGAAACTATGAAACATGCTGTGTAGGGTCATCCAAGACAAAAAGGTCATGGTGGAGACTTCTGACAAAACATGCTCCACTAGAGAGGGGATTGACAAACGACTTCAGTATTCTTGCCTTGAGAACCCCATGAACAGTATGAAAAGGCAAAAGGAGAGGACACTGAAAGATGAACTCCCCAGATTGCTGGGTGCACAAAATGCTACTGGAGGTCAGTGGAGAAATAACTCCAGAAAGAATGAAGAGATGGAGCCAAAGTGAAAACAGCACCCAGATATGGATGTGACTGGTCATGGAAGTCAAGTCCAATGCTGTAAAGAGCAATATTGCATAGGAACCTGCAATGTTAAGTCCATGAATCAAGGCAAACTGCAAGTGATCAAACAGGAAATGGCAAGAGTGAACATCGACATTGGAAGAATCAGCAAACTAAAACGGGCTGGAATGGGTGAATTTAACTCAGATGACCATTATATCTACTACTGTGGGCAAGAATCCCTTAGAAGAAATGGAATAGCCATCATAGTCAACAAAAGAGTCTGAAATGCAGTATTGGATGCAATCTCAAAACCGATAGAATTATCTCTGTTCATTTCCAAGGCAAAACATTCAATATCACGGTAATCCAAGTCTATGCTCTGACCAGTAATGCTGAAGAAGCTGAGGTTGAACGCTTTTTTTGAAGACCTACAAGACCTTCTAGAACTAACACTCAAAAAAGAGGTCCTTTTCATTACAGAGGACTAGAACACAAAAGTAGGGAGGCAAGAAACACCTGGAGTAACAGGCAAATTTGGCCTTGGAATACAGAATAAAGCAGGGAAAAGGCTAACAGAGTTTTTCCAAGAGAATGCACTGGTCACAGCAAACACCCTCTTCACACAACATAAGAGGACTCTACACATGGACATCACCAGATGGTTAATACCAAAATCAGATTGATTTTATTCTTTGCAGCCAAAGATGGAGAAACTATACAGTCTACAAAATCAAGATGAGGAGCTGACTGTGGCTCAATTCGTGACCTCCTTATTGCCAAATTCAGACTTAAATTGAAGAAAGTAGGAAAAACCACTAGACCATTCAGATATGAACTAAATCAAGTCCCTTATGATTATATAGTGGAAGTGACAAATAGATTCAAGAGATTCCATCTGATTGACAGAGTGCTTGAAGAACTATAGACAGAGGTTCGTGATATTGTACAGGAAGCAGTGCTCAAGATCATCCCTTAAAAAAAGTAATGCAAAAATGCAAAGTGGTTGTCTGAGGAGGTCTTACAGATAGCTATGAAAAGAAGAGAAGTGACAAAGGAGAAAAGGAAAGATACACTCATTTGAATGCAGAGTTTCAAAGAATAGCCAGGAGAGATAAGAAAGCCTTCCTCAGCGATCAGTGCAAAGTAATAGAGGAAAACAATAGAATGGGAAAGACTAGAGATCGCTTCAAGAAAATTAGAGTTTCCAAGGGAACTTTTCATGCAAAGGATGGACACAATAAAGGACAGAAATGGTGTGGACCAAATAGAAGCAGAAGATATTTAGAAGAGGTGGCAAGAATATACAGAAGAACTATACAAAAAAGATCTTAATGACCCAGATAATTATGATGGTGTGATTACTCACCTAAAGCCAGACATCCTGGAATGTGAATTCAAGTGGGCCTTAGGAAGCATCACTATAGACAGAGTTAGTGGAGGTGATAGAATTCCAGTTGAGCTATTTCAAATCCTAAAAGACGATGCTGTGAAAGTGCTGAGTTCAATATGCCAGTTTGGAAAACTCAGCAGTGACCATGGGATGAGTCATATCAGACTCTTCTGCAACCTCTTGAACTGTGACCCACCAAGCTCCTCTGTCCATGGACTACTCAGAAATACTGGAATGGGTAGCCATTTTCTTATCCAGGGAATCTTCCTGACCCAGGTATTGAACTTAAGCCTTATGCACTAGCAGGCAGATTCTTTACCACTGAATCACCAGGGATGTTCAGATACAGAAGTTAGGAAGTGAAAACTGGTCACAACACAAAAATGGTTTTCATGGATTGGATTGAACACCTATAAAGAAGAGTAGAGATAAATCTCTTGCTTATTGTAGGAGATGGGACACAAATAATCTATGATGTGTGTTAGCAGCACAAATACTCTAATTACTGTTGGCATCATGAGATAAAAGGCAGATGGAGAGGAAGTACTTGAAAAATTTAGTGGCTATGCAGCTTTGTCACTATGGCAAAAAGTTATAAGAACTGTTATCTGGTTTCCTTTGAAGAATCTAAAGCATCTATACCAAGAACACAAAATTAAAAGCTATAATTATATACCTACTTGTGTATCACAAATCTTCTTTGGTAGCCCTGGTTGAAGGAGACTTCAATTCCTGTAGTTGTACCCAGAAAGGCTGAGAGCCAAACCTAGGGTTTGACTGTGGATTGCAATACTGATTAAGTGCTCAGTCTCATGAATTTGCTTACATTGAAGACAGTGAAAGTTACTTATGAGGGTGGAGAGGGAACTAGGGCATGAGATGAGCAAACAGTAAAGTACTTAGTAAAAGTCACTCAGTCTTGTCCAACTCTTTGCAACCCCATGGACTATACAGTCCATGGAATTCTCCAGGCCAAAATACTGGAGTGGGTGGTCTTCCCCTTCTCCAGGTGATCTTCCCAACTCAGGGATTGAACCCAGGTCTCCCACATTGCAGGTGGATTCTTTACCAGCTGAGCCACAAGGGAAGCCCAAGAATACTGGAGTGGGTAGCCTACCCCTTCTCCAGAGGATCTTCCCAACCCAGGAATCGAACTGGGGTCTCCTGCATCGCAGGTGGATTCATTACCAACTGAGCTATTAGGGAAGCCCAAGTGAACATAAATGAGGAAGAAAACTTTTAACTTAAGTATTTTCTTCAACTTTCACATAAAATCCTTTCAATGACTATCTTTGGGGAAACAGCTTATCGAGATCATCCTTGATCTAAGGATACACTTCTGTCACCTCTGGTTCTAAGTCAATAATGAGACAATTCAGACATATTCTTGACAGAGAGAGATAAGGACTGGTTTTCTAGGTTCCTTACTAAGAGCAGAGACTAAACCAAGGACAACTATTAAGTGGAAATGGAAATGTCAGGACACTCCTGGGATATAAATGGAAGATTTACAATGATCCAGGGAAATGGACATACTCAGATAAATTTGTTATGGCAAGTTTTTTCTGTATTGATGGTATCATTGCTTCCAAGAGGGTCTGGATTATACCTTTTTCACTAAGGAATTAATTGGTAATGAGGGAAGCAATAGCATACCTTAGGTACATTATGGTAGCTGCAGACTATATCGAGGGCTGACAGTGATTTATTCTTCAGAAAAATTTTTTATTTCTAATCTCAATGAGAATATTGGGATCCCAGAGTAGCGAAGCCCAGATAATCTTGTTGCTTATCACCACAGAAATGAGAGTAATTATAACTATAGATCATGAGAACAAGTAGTGGTCAGATTATTTTGATTCTCAGATATCTTAGTGAATAGCTGATTAAACACAGGATTCCTAGAAATGAAATAATGAACAGTGTGCTAAGATTCTATGTGGTATGTATAGGAAGAAAACTGCTGTATTTTCTGAGACTGAATCACTACTGTGAAGTTTCACACACTTTTTTCATATATCAGCTCACAGAGCAATTCATAAAACCACAGAAACAGTCAACTGATTAGTATTCCAGGTCTGCTTTAGGAAATATTCTTTAATGTACTCTCAGGTATATAGATCGTTCTCCTACCTTCTCAAGAGAAATCAGCAGTAATGTACCAGGTAGAGGGAAATAATAATATTTTCCAGGAGTTATTAGATATTAACTTTTAACTTATACTGATCTCTAGAGACCTGAGTGAGAGTGTGGAAGGATTTAAGGAAGGATTTAAGGAAGGATTTAAAGGATCTCTAGGAAGGATTTAAAGAGGTTAGGATACAGATCATTTTTTGAATCTAGTGTATTTAATAGTAGATTTGTACTATAAATGTTTTCCATAAACTGTGAAATATACAGCTGAGATTAAAATTAATAAATGACAGAAACCCTACAATAGTTTTTGATACTTAGGAATGTCACTATTATCATAGGAAAGGGTGCATGGATATTCTTAGGACCTTTTTGTTATGTCCCCATCTTTCTCCAACCTACACTTTAGTCAAGGCATTGAAATTACATAGCCTTCATTAATAGTGGTTTCTGGTTGAGTTTGGACAATGGGGGATCTCTATGGGAAATTGAAGAGAGAGAGGAGAATGAACCCAGATAAAGATCAATTTGTCTTCCTGAAAGTTTTCTGTGATGGATTTTGCTTCTTGAATGTGTCCTTGAAGGAAAACTTTTCTGTTTATCCCCACAGTCCTCTAGGCCTCCAAGTTCACATTTTGACCCTGCATTCATTCACTATCTTTTAGATTTTCTCTGAACAGCCCCCACACTTTTGTCATTAGTTGTATTTGAAAAAAGAAGCTATTTTCAGGGTTTTTTTTGTGAGATAATATATCCTGTTTCCTCTTGACAGTGACTGATACAGAAGTCACTATATAATACTGAAAGGAGTAAATCACATATATTATGAAATATCATAAATTGTTATGTACTTGATGAAAAAGGCTCAAAATCTTAACCAAAACTCATCCAATTATGAGTACAATATTTTAGATCATGTCTATTAAAGTTGATGAATAAAATTACAAAGTTGATACAAGTATAAAAGTTATTAATGCTTTAATTAACAAGATGGTTTCATATAAAAACCATTCAGATTCCAGAAATAATGTACATTTATTTTGACTATATGTTGTAAGACATATAAAAGTTGTTATTTAATATTTTGAAAAAAATTCTCAATAGAACATGGCAATAGAAATTTATCAAACATATCATGCATGTTTAGAAATATCCAAATACAGTCAAAATAAATGCATCTACATTTGAGATAATTGAACAGAACATAAATTTGACTATCAAAAAAAGAAAAATTATTCTAAAAAACAGCAGAAACAGATGTGGAGAAAAGGAAACACTTCTGTAATTTTGGTGGGAATGTAAACTGATAGTCATTATAGAAAATAGTTTGGGGGTTCTTTAAAAATAACTAGGGCTCAATCTACCATAAGAGTCAGCAATCCCACTAATGGACATATACTCTGAGAAAGCCACAATTTTAAAAGACAAATGTATCCCAGTGTTCATTGCAGAGCTATTTGCAATAGCCAGGGCATGGGAGCAACCTCAATGTCTGTCTACAGATTAATGGATAAAGAAGAAAATGTAGTACACATATACAATGGAATATTACTCAGTCATAAAAAGGAACAAATTTGAGTCAGCTGTAGTAAGGTGGATGAACTTACAACCTCTTAAACACAGTGAAGTGAGTCAAAAAAAGAAAAATAAGAATTTTGTATTAACACATATATATTGAATGCAGAAAAATGGTATTGATGAACCTAGTAGGGAATGGACTTGTGGACACAGAAGGGTGAAGGTAAGGGTGGGATGAGCTGAGACAGTAGCATTGACATATATACACTACCATGTATAAAATAGCTAGTAGGAAGTTGCTATATAACACAGGGAGTCCAGCCTGGTGATCCCTGCTTTCTGTGATGAACTAGAAAGGTAGGATGGGGAGAGAAGGGAGGATCAAACGTGAAGGAATATATACATATATATATAAAATGATGGCTGATTTACATTGTTGAACAGTAGAACAGTGCTTACAATGTAACATAGCAATGTAAAGTAATTTTCCACCAATTAAAAAATTAAAAAAAAAACAACTGAGAATTAAATACAAAAGAGAATAAAATAATAAAATTGTAATAACTTATTGCATCTATATACACATATTTTGTTGTATGAGACAACTAATATAATACAGTCTAAATATAGACAGCAAGAATGTTAGGGTTTTCTAACATGCTTTTACAAATAACAAGAAAGCAAAAATATATTTAGAAAAAGAGAATGTATCTTTCTGCACAATATACTCACTGTGTTTGAGTTAGAAATATGTAGAACCCTGTATCTCACAGTTAGAAATCAAACCCTGTATGCTGATGAAAAATTTACAAAATGTAAGTTTTACAGTATACACTAGGACTCTGAAAAATATCAAAGAAACTAGGTACAAAAATAAAACAAGAAGTTTGGGTCTCAACAACACACACCTGGATATTTAATTGACTTGAAAGAAATGATGATGGAAATTTATGGAATATTCCATAGTGAAACAAGTCTTTAAAATAATAAGTGATGACATGGGGAATTTAGCTAAAGTGGTAATTAAAGAATATTAATAGACTGAAATGATGGACATTTTTACACTAAGTGGCCCACAAGCAAAAATGCAAAGAAAAAACAACAGAACAGATCTTATGAAAAGCCACAGAATAAACCTTAAAAAAGCAACAAAATAGGCTTTATGAAGATATAGATAAAAATTCTATAAACATAAATTAATGAATATAAAGCAAAATAGTCCAACAGTAACAAATAATTTTTCTTTGAAATAAAAATAATGAAATGGACAAAATATTAAGTGAATTTAAATACTAAATAAATTACAAATAATACTATTAGGAGGAAAAATAAGACCTAACTAGAAATGCTATTAGAAAATTTCTATTAAAAACAGTAGAAATATCAAGAGTAATATATTTCATCCTTGGAAAAGGAAATGGCAACCCACTC
Organism: Hydropotes inermis; assembly: GCA_020226075.1. Lineage (NCBI taxonomy): Eukaryota > Metazoa > Chordata > Mammalia > Artiodactyla > Cervidae > Hydropotes > Hydropotes inermis. The sequence goes on along the minus strand of CM035272.1, from coordinate 51,685,975 downwards.
TAGTATTTTTGCCTGGAAAATTCCATGGACAGTGGAGCCTGGTGGGCTACAATTCATAGGTTTGCCAAGAGTTGGGCATGACAGAGCACTAACAATTTCATCACAATATATAAATTGTACAACAGGTAAATTAGAAGTAAAAGCAAGTGTAAAGACAAACACACACAAAACCCCTCCATGCACAGTTTTGTAAAATATACTTGTGGTCACAAGTTTAGATGTTTTCATAAACAAAAGCAAAATAGAAAAATAAAATTATGTTTGAAAATCTGATGAATCATAAAAATAGACATTTTTCAAAGAGAATAATTCATGACTAACATATTTGAAAAGATTATTGGTTTCACTAATGAAAAAGTCACATGAAAATTAAAATAAAATTGCAAATATACAATTTATAAAAATTGCAAGGATATATAATTTTAGTGTGAATGTTGAAAAGCAGAAGCAGGATTATTTTTTTTTTGTTTACTATGGATAAAAAAACATCACCCTTCTGTAGCACAATGTGGCAGTACCTTACTAAATTAAATGTACTTAAGACTCATGAAAACTATTGAAAATTATTGCAAATGCAAACTCTCATGTAAGTCTTTTTTAATTTTTTTTTATTTTTTATTTTATTTTTTCCCATTTATTTTTATTAGTTGGCATCTTAAGGCCACGAACATGAAGCAGTTCTGTCTGTGATAGTATAAAATAAGAGGCAGTGTTAGAATATACCAAAAAATACTATATACTATTAATGTTTTCAGTAATTAGATTCAATGTTCTAGTTTCCTTGAGTTATAACAGTGATGTCATCTTCCTTGATGTTAACTTCCTACATGTATATATTCACATATCTATCTACTAAGTGGTATTTTAGGATTTATCTCAATTCAGTCAATAGACATAAATGTATTAAGATCTAACTTACTTGAAGATTGCCTCCTTGACATTTTCATTATCTATTGAGGAATCACTGATTAAGTCCTCACACAAAACAAGAGGATACTGTATCATACTTAACAAAATCATACTCAATTTTATTTTTGCCTGCTTTCACTTATTTGAACATTTTCCTTTTCATTAATTCTGAATAATTTTTTTTTATTCAGAAATGACTATTTCCAGACACTTACATGTCATTTGTTCAAATTATTATTCCCTAACCCTTAACCTATTATTATCTTTAAAATTCATTCTAAATATGTAATATTATGCATATTAAGCCTTGATTCTTTACCTTAATAAAACTCACAGGATTGATATTCTGAAACTGTAATGTTACAGAACTTTGTTTGTAAGCTAGTTAATGTAGCAGCTCTCACAGGTAACCATGCCAACACTTTTAAATTCTGAAATCTTGACAATTGTAGGAATGATAGAAATTAGAAACACATTTATTTGGGGGCCAACACTTCTGGATGTATGTGTATGTATGTGTGTGTGTTTGTGCACAGTTTGGATTGCTTGGAAAGAATAAAGAATTAGCATACGTATCTATGCTATGTTGTTGTTCAGTCCCTAAGTTGTCACCAACCTATGGAATGCAGCATGCCAGGCTTTCCAGTCCTTCACTTTCTCCCAGAGTTTGCTCAAATTAATGCCCATTGAGTCGGTGATGGTATCTAACAATCTCATTCTCTGTTGCCCTCTTCCCCTTTTCAATTCAATTTTTCCCAGCATTTGGGATCTTTTTCAACAAGTCTGCTCTTTCCAACAAGTGGCCAAAGTATTAGAGCTTCATTTTCAGCAACGAATATCCTTTAGGATTGACTGGATCACCTCGCTGTTCAAGGGACTCTTAAGAGTCTTCTCCAGCATCACAATTCAAAAGCATCAATTCTGTGGCACTTAACTTTTTTATTGTTCAACTCTCACATCCGTGCAGCACTTTAACAGCATCATCTTTTAAAATAGCTTTTAAATAATCCTAAACAGAATTTTAAATAGCTCCACTAATTATATCATCTTCACTAGCTTTGTTCATAACAATGTTACCTAAGGCCTATTTGACGTCATACTCCAGGATTTCTGGCTCTTAGTGAACGACCACATTATTGTGGTTATCCAAGTCATTAAGACCTCTTTTGCATAGTTGTATAGTGCTGTGTATCCTTGCCACTTCTTAACCTTTTCTGCTACTGTTAAGTCCTTGCCCTCTCTGTCATTTGTTGTGTCCATTCTTGCATGAAATGTTTCCTTGGTACCTCTAATTTTCTTGAAGTGCTCTCTAGTCTTTTCCATTCTAGTATTTTCCTCTACATTTTAGCATTGTTCATGAAAGCAGGTTTTTTTTTTTTTTTTTTTACCTATCCTTGCTATTCTCTGCTGGAACTCTGCATTCAGTTGAGAGTATCTTTCCCTTACCCCCTTTTCCTTTTGCCTCTCTTCTCAGCTATTTGCGAAGCCTCCTCAGGCAAAAACTTTGCCTTCCTGCATTTCTTTTTCTTTGGACTGGTTTAGCTCACTACCTGCTGTACAATGTTATGAATTTCTGTCCATAGTTTTTCAGACATTCTATCAGATCTAATCACTTGAATCTATTTATCACCTCCAAGGTATAATCATAATGGATTTGATTTAAGTCATACATGAATGGCCTTGTGGTTATCCTCACTTTCTTCAATTTTAGCCTGAATTTTGCAATAAGGAGCTCATTATCAGAGCCACAGTCAGGGCCAGATCTTGTTTTTTTCTGAAAAGGGAATGGCTACCCACTTGAGCATTCTAGACTGTATAATTCCAAGGACAGAGAAGCCTGGTGGGCTATAGTCCATGGGGTTGCAAAGACTGAGGAACTAACACTTTCACTTTTTAATATGCTGTCTAGGTTTGTTATAGCTGTTCTTCCAAGGAGCAAGCATCTTTTAATTTCATGGCTGTGGTCACCATCCGCAGTAATTTTGGAACTCAAGAAAATAAAATCTGTCACTATATCTACTTTTTCCCTTTCTATTTGCCATGAAGTGATGGGACTTGATGCCATGATCTTAGTTTTTTGACTGTTGAGTATTAGCCAGGTTTTTCACTCCCCTGTTTAAAATACATCAAGAGTCTCTTATTTTCTTTAATTCCTGCCATTAGAGTCATATCATCTGCATATCTGAGGTTGTTGGTATTTCTCCCAGCAATCCTGATTCCATCTTGTGATTAATCCAGTCAAGTATTTCATGTGATGTACTCTGTATATAAGTTAAATAAACAGGGTGATCATATACAGCCTTTTCATACTCCTTTCCCAATTCTGAACCAGTCCACTGTTCCATGTCCCATCCTAACTATTGCTTCTTGACCTGCATAGAAGATTCTTAGGAGACAGGTTGGGTGGTCTGATATTCCCATCCCTTTAAGAACATTCCACTTTGCTGTGATGTACACAGTCAAAGTGTTTCATATAGTCAATGAAGCACAGTAGATATTTTTCTCAAATTCCCTTCTTTTCTCTATTATCCAAGGAATTTTGGCAATTTGATTCCTGGTTCCTCTGCTTTTGCTAAGCCCAGGTTGTACATCTGGAATTTCTCAGTGCATACACTGCTGAAGTCTAGCTTGAAGGATTTCGAGCATAATCTTACTAGCATGTGAAATGAGCAAAATTGTCCTATAGTTTGAACATACTTTGGCACTGCCCTTCTTTGGGATTGGAATGAAAGTTGACTTTTTCCAGTCTGGTAGCTAATGCTGTACTTTCCAAATTTGCTGGTATGTTCATTACAGCACTTTAGCAGCATAATCTTTTAGGATTTTAAATAGTTCTCCTGAAATCCCATAGCCTCCACTAGCTTTGTTCATAGTAATACTTACTAAGGCCCACTTGACTTCACACTTCAGGATATCTGGTTCTTGCTGAGAAACCACAACATCATGGTTATCTAGGTTTAAGACAATTTTTGTGCAGTTCTTCAATGCATTATTGCACCTCTTCTTAATTTCTTCTGCCTCTTTTTGGTCCTTTACCATTTCTGTACTTTAGAGCGTCCATCCTTGCATGATATCCTTGCTTGGTATCTCCCATTTTCTAGAAGAGCTCTCTAGTCTTTCCCATTCCATTGTCTTTCTCTATATCTTTGCAGTGTTCAAAGACTATTACTCTCCTTGCTATTCTCTAGAACTGTGCATTCAGTTAAGTATATCTTTCCCTTTCTCCCTTGCTTTTCCGGTCTCTTTTTTTCCTCAGCTATTTGTAAAGCCACCTCAGACAGCCACTTTGCCTTCTTGCAGTTCTTTTTCTTTAGGATGGCTTTAGTCACTGCCTCCTGTATAACGTTATGAACCTCTGTCTATAGTTTTTTAGGCACTCTTCCAGATCTAATTCTTTGAATCTATTTGTCATTTCCACTGAATAATAATCATGAGATTGTTTTATAGGTCATAACTGAATGGCTTAGTGGTTTTCCCTACTTTCTTCAAATTATGTCTGGATTTTGCAATAAGGAGCTCATGATCTGAGTCACATTTAGTCCCAGACTTTGATTTTGCTGACTGTATAGAGCTTCTCCATCTTCAGCTGCAAAGATTATAATCAATCTGACTTTAGTATTAACCATTTAGTGATGTCCATGTGTAAAGTTATGTCTTGTATTTTTGGAAAAAAAAGATGTTTGTTAAGACCAATGTTTTCTCTTGACAAACTCTGTTAGACTTTGTCCTGCTTCATTTTGTACTCCAAAACCAAATTTGCCTATTACTCCATGTATCTCTTGAGTTCCTATTTTTGCATTCCAATCTCCTATGAAGTCTTTTTTACTTTTAGTTCTAGAAGATATTTTAGGTTTTTATAGAACCAGTCCACATCAGCTTCTTCAGCATCAGTGGTTAGGGCATAGATTTGTGTTACTTTGATGCTGAATGGTCTGCCTCAGAATGAATTGAGATCTTTCTGACATTTTTGAGATTGTATCCAAGTAGTGCATTTTGGACTGTTTTGTTGATTATGAGGGCTACTCCATTTCTTCTAAGGAGTTCTTGCCCGCAGTAGTATATATAATCATCATTTTCATTAAATTCACCCATTCCAGTTCATTTTAGTTCACTGACTTCTAAGATATTAATGTTCACTCTTGCCATCTCCTGCTTGATCACATCCAGTGTAAACTGACTCATGGACCTAACATTTCAGTTCACTATGCAATATTGATCTTTATAGCACTGGACTTTACTTCCACTGCCAGACACAGCTACAACTGAGCATCATTCCTGCTTTGATCCAACTGTTTTATTCTTTCTGGAGCTTAGCAATTGTCCTCTACTTTTCCCCAGTAGCACATTGGATACCTCCTGACCTGGGGAGTTTATCTTTAGTGTCAAATCATTTTGCCTTTTCATACTGTTTGTATAAATTTCACAAACATAAAAGTATACTGTTTTGTTATTACCTAGTGTTTGGAATTCATATAGAACTGATGAAACTTTATCTTGAACAATCAGTTGCTTTTTTTCTCATTGAGTTGTCACTAAGTGGTGGTTAAGAAGTATTTAGAATTTAATCAGTCACCCTTGATTTCTTATTATTTGTAGAGGTTTTAAAGAACAATAACTTATATGTATGGCTGATGTGTGGCCTCCTCATCAATATGCTATTTTCATAATCTCATCCTCAATTGGCTGCAGTTCTCTACAAGAAGTTGATCCCACTCCAGTTGATCTGCATTCTTTTCAATACATGGACAAATTCCACATGATTCATAATTGGTTTTTTCCATTATGCCAGTTCTGTGCCCTTTTAGAAATCTGGTTTAGAAATTTGCTTTATGATAATATAGCTATGCCAACGGTGTTCTCATTTACTGCATTGATGATAAAGGTCAGTCATTCTCTCCAAGGAGTGCTTAAGGACTGAATATGCCTTTGAAGTCCAGAAATATTTTAGCAACTAGAAGTAAAATAACCCTTTTAATAAAACATTTCTGCTTAAAGATATATGAAAGCTTTGAAAAAGAATAACTTCACACTTAAATGACCACATGAAGTCTGCACTTGAACTCAGTTGTCCTGTCTTGTTTTAAGGATACTTGTGTCATTAGACTCCTTAGAGCAGACAGATTTGGAAAAAAGATGTATGCAAGTAAAGTGTGTCAAAATTGTTTTAATTTGCATTTGTGGGTAAGTTCATAACTTAATAGCAAAATTGTAACCATAAGAATTTCTCATAGTCATGGAGACTTTGACGGATTTAAACTCATGTAACATATGGGCACTTAGTAAGATGCGTAAGTGAATAGAAAATGATCAGCAATGCACATGTGCAATACATTTGTTATTTATATTAAGGAAATGGGATATTAAGGGATGATTCAGCCAGCCATTGTATGTAAGATGAAAAAAAAAACTTAATCAAAACTGTTTAATTTAAAAAATAAATGTCTTGTCCAACAAACGTTTTGGTCAGTCCCCTATCCTCTTCCATTTTCTTTGAACAGGTAGGAGTTTCATATATCTGAGACTCTATAGATGCTTGGAATTATTATTGCTGATATATACATATTACTCAAAGGTGACGTAAGAAATGACATATTGAATTACAAAAAATTGCAACTGTAAAATTTCCAGAGAATAATATGAAAATTGAAGAAAGTAGTCACTTTACTACTGTCACTACACTTTATATCTGTTGTTTCTATTCTAGGCATTCACGAAATTTTTTGAAAATTTAGATATTTGCACTTTCCCTTTAGGAGCTTGAACTGATCATATATATTGATTTCTTTCCTGAATTTATGGGAACTTATATGTTTTAAAAGTCCTACTATAAGATTGATGACTGTAAAGAGTTATTTCAGGGTATAGTTTTACCTTAGTGGTTTTAAAAATAAATTTATTTATCTTTTCTTTTTTAATTGAAGAAGAAAAACTGCCCCAAAGATAGAACTTAAAAATAAGCAAAAGAGAAGAAATGTGATTAAATACCTTAATGTATAGCATTTCAGTTGGAAAAAAAAGAAAAACTTAGCCGCATCTACACTGTGGTATGATTACAATCATCTAAGATATGGGTTTCCTGATAGGGCTTCTCTGATAGTTCAGTTTGTAAAGAATCTGCCTGCAGTGGAGGAGAACCCGGTTGGATTCCTGGGTCGGGAAGATCCACTGGAGAAGAGATAGGCTACCCGCTACAGTGTTCTTGGGCTTCCCTTGTGGCTCAGCTGGTAAAGAATCTGATTGAACCTGGGTGTCTCGCATTGTGGGCAGACGCTTGACCGTCTAAGCCACCAGGGTAAGCCAATCTGATGGCATAAAAAATATCAATTGGGCATCAAATCAATATAACTCTATAAGGGACCTTAAATTCAATCCAGGACACTTATATACCTAACTTTGACCAGAACTGTATTGTTTAGGAAGGATAGCCTGGCTATCATATGGACCTCGGCCAAGTGTCTCTTTTCATGGAATTCTCTAGGCAAGAATACTGGACTGAGTTTTCATTTCCTTCTCCGGGGAATATTCCTGACCCAAAGATTGAACCTGAGTCTCTTGTCTCCTGCATTGGCAGGTGGGTTATCTAACATTAATGTCATCTGGGAAATTATAAGGAGTTTATAAACAAGAGAAAAAAGGATAGAATGGGGGTGGGGGTGGGGAATATGTGCTTTTTGTAATTTTAAGTACTCACAGATTTATTTAAGTTGTGGTCTGCACAAAGACAGCCAAGTTCAGACAATTCAGTAGAACTTGTAGAGAGACAGATTTGAAAATTAATTTATCTCATTAGAGCCACCAGCAAAATCTTTTGAGACTGAATTCTCCAGTCTAGGCTGATTACTTGTCAAGGTTATAATTGAGATACTTGTGATAGTATGATGGCTTGACAAGATCACCATAACTTTTTCTAATTTTGAGAGCCCAGAATTTTATATTTCTATAACAACTTGGATATTATTAATATATATTAAATATAACAGATATTTTATTTTATGCATTATATCTTGGGTTCTTAGTGTCTTTATTAAAGTAGACAAATTCTTCTAAATATAATGTGTGATAGTGAATTCTATGTAGTTTATTTTCTAATATTTCTGAATCAAATTGCATGTGAAAAAATGTAAAGAATTAAATGTATACAGAAGAGAAATTACATTTATAGAGCTAACTTTATAAAAATTTAATGCACTATTAATTGCACAATGTTATTGTTCAGTCACTCAGTCATGTTCAACTCTTTGCGACCCCATAGATTGCTGCACACCAAGCTTCCCTGTCATTCACAATCTTTCAGAGTTTGCTCAAACCCATGTCCACTGAGTCTGTAATGCCATGCAATCATTTCATCCACTGTCACTCCCTTCTCCTGCCACCTTCAATCTTTCTCTGCTTTAAGATCTTTTCCAACGAATTGGCTCTTTGCATCAGGTGACCAATGTATTGGGGCATCAGCTTCAGCATCAGTCCTACCAATGAATATACAGGGTTGATTTCCTTTAGGATTGACTAGTTTGATCTCCTTACAAATTACATATAAGTAATTATAACACATTATTTGCTGAAGAAAATTTTAATAGTATTTCTGCCTAGTTTGAGGAGTCGGGGTCGGTTTTCCTGAGGAAATGACATACAGACTGAGTTCCAAAGAATGACTAAGAGATAACAAGCAATTGGTGAAGAAGATAATTGTTTGGGAGGGGACCAGAGCCTTTCAGGCAAAGGCAACTGATGTGTGAAGCTTTCATTTGGAGGCGAGTGTGTCAAAACAGGGAAATGGATAACCTAGGAAATTCAAAAAAATCTAGATAAGGAAGAAAAGAAACATGCTAGAGGACCAAAGTAGAATTCATAGGGCATACTATGAGCCAGTAACGGCTTTCATTGTTTACTCTTATCAAAATGAGAAAGCATTAGATGACTTAAAGTAGGAGATTTTTTTATGTCTCTTTGCTTAAGATTACTATTTTTAAAAAATCTATTATTAATTAGGGAGGAGTAAGTGTAAGTACATGAGTCTCGATAGATGATTAAGTGAGATCATTTCATTTCTATCTACTTCAGTTGTGTCTTGGATAAAAAATGGCTACAGATGGGATAGATAAGAGCGGTACTTAGGTTATAAAATAGGTGAAAATGGAACAGCTTTTTATGCATTAAAATCCTAAAATTTATTTTCTTTCAAAATATTCTTAACTTTATATGGAACCTTGTAACACTGAGTTCTCAAAGCAATCTAAATTAAGGCTGACAACTGTAGTAATCTATAGTTTCTATAGAAACAGTGGTCCTAAATGAGCTCTGGCTTTTGATGTTTACAAGAGAGGCTGACCTGTAGTTGATATACATGTACTCTAGGTGTGTTTACCCAGTTTCTGAACATTCTCAGCGAGTTGGCAAGGGTATATTTCCACAATCATCTTTTTATTTCATTTACAAAAACACTCTTTGATGACTGCCCTTGTTACCTGTCTTGTAACTTTGCCCTTAGCTAGAGACACAGAATATTGATTATGATGAATTATTCAGAACTTCACCATACTGTGTTTATATGTGTTGGGAACATCAAGGAGAATATATTCACAGATTAATATGCGTCTTCTCTGTGGGTCACTTGAAGTGTTTCACTCATTGATCTGTGAGTAACATAGCAAAATGGCAACTCTGAAAGCAGCAAGACAGGCCAGAACCAGGAGTAAGTTTCAGTGTTTATCCAATCCCTGTTTAAAAAGGGAGTAGTTAGTAATGGGATGAAATAGTCTAGTTACTAGTATTAATATTGTCACTGATTGGATTCAGTTGGCTTAGCAAGCCAATCCACCAAATGTATATATGTTGCCTGGATAAAATATCATCCAAAATGTTTACCTGCCTTGTATTTGTTTCCATTCTCACTAAAATGTTTTTATACCAGCATTGTATGTACACATACAGTTAGTCACTTTTGGAGGGTATTTTGGAGGGTTAGTTCTAAGAGTCATGGTGGATACCAAAATCTGTGGATGCTAAAGACTCCAAGTGCAGCCAGCCCTCCAACCCTGTGAGGTTCACATCAACCATTCAGAGGATCACAGATGAAAATTCTGATTTCAGTTTGGTTGAGTCTGTGGATGCAAAATCCACAAATAAGGAGGGTTGAGTATATACTTATGGGAAAAAAAATGCACATATAAGTGAATCTGCTCTGTTCAAACCCGTTGTTTAAGGATCAACTATATATGCAGTTATGTTGCTTAGTTGCTGAGTTATGTCCAACTCTTTGAGACCTCATGGAATGTAGCCAGCCAGACTGTAGCCATTCCAGTCAAGAATGCTGGAATGAGTTGTCATTTCCTTCTCCAGGGGATATTGTTGACCCAGAGATTGAACCCACATCTCCTGTATTGGCAAGCAGATTCTTTACTGGTGAGCCACCAGGAGAGCCCATATACATATATATATATGAGCCCATATGTGTGTGTATGTGTGTGTGTGTGTATATATATATATATATATATATATATATATATATATAATCTGACTAATGTAGCATTTTATGAGATTTCCTACAACAGCAACAAAAAAACCTAATTCTAGAAACCATATAAACCATGACTTAATCACATATACCATGGGACAGATTTCAAGCAGCAGCCACTCAACTCTTTCTTATTGTAATCATTTTCTATTGATGCTGTCAAAAATGATTGCAATTACTTAATATAGATTGCTTATCATGTAATTATGTAGATTAGAATTGTGACACAAGTCTCTCTGGGCTAAAATCAAGGTGTTATTAAGGTTGTGTTCTCTTCTGGAGACTCTAGAAGAAGATCCACTTACTTGGCTTTTCTAGATTCTAGGGGCACCTGAATTCCTAGGTTTGTGGTCTTTTGGTCCACCTTTAAAGGCAGTAACAATAAGATGATATCTTCTAATAGTGCTATCTCTATGATCCTGTTTCTATTGGTGAACTTCTTTCTCTGACTATGGATAGGAAAGGTTTGATTTTTCCTGTCTCAAAGTCCTTAACCTTAATCACATCTGCAATGTCGGCCTTTCCATGTGAATAACACATACACATGCTCCTGGGGGTAGAATACACATCCTTAGAGGGCCATCATTCTCCTCACCACATTTACAATCTCCTTACCTTGCAATCTGGTAAAATTTTAAATCAAATTGATAAACTTACAACTAAAAACAGCTCTTTCAATGTCAGAACATTTTATTAATTATAATAACAAATTATTATGTAAAGTTAATGAGATCTTAAAAAGTCTAAAGTTTTCTCAGATCTTATCATGATAAATTTAATTCTCACAACAACGCTGTGAAATAAGAAGTTAACTTTATCACCTACATTTCAAAAATCATATAGCATGAATATCATGCTATAGCAATAGTAGCATGAATGGGTTAACTAACTTGCCAAGGTCAGACTGAGTTATCACATAAATAGCCATATTAGATAAAGTACTAGATGTGTTTTTAAAGACATAGAAGGTGGGAGTTTAAATAATAGTTACTGCCCTTCTGAAGGAGCAAAACTATGGCACAAAACAGTTTCTAATTTGTTTTCATTTACAGATGATCCAGATGTGTTCCATCCTTTGTCTGTTAGCTACTTCCAGCTCTCTTAACCCTGCTATTCAGAGGAAGAGAAATCCAAGTACAAAAGCAGATGTTAAACAAGAATTGCTCACTAATTGACCTGACATCAGGATCCTCAGCATTCTAACACATCCAGAATTTACACTGTGGACATTAAAATCATTTCTGTAACTATAATTTGGTAACCCTTTTTATTAATTCTTGAAGGTGGTTAAGTATTCAAATTTATTAAGAGAGCAAAGTAGTTTTATTAAAATTACTGAAATCAAGTAGGATTTATTAAAGTATTATGGGATAATTATATAGGACTAATTTGTGTGCTTTAATTTTTTTTTATTTTATGATAGAAAATGTATTTAACAGGCAAAATTGCAATCAACATACACAAATATTTATTTATTTATTTTTAGAAGTTGAGCCCTAAAGGCTGACCACTGCTTTTCTGCTTTTTATTTCTTTAAAAAACATTTTTTGTACTGTGGAATAGCTGATAACCAATGTTGTGATAGTATCAAGTGATAGCAAAGGGGCTCAACCATATGTGGTTGAGCTCAACCACATATATACACACATACACACACATAACCATTCTCCCCCAAAATACCCTCCCATCCAGGTTGCCATATAACATTGAGCAGAGTTCCATGTGCTACACAGTAGATCCTTATTGGTTATCCATTTTAAATATAGCAGTGTGTCCATGTCCATCCCAAACTCCCTAACTATCCCCTCCCCCATCCCTCCCACTGACAACCTTAAGTTCATTCTCTAAGTCTGTGAGTCTTTTTATGTTTTGTAAGTAAGTTCATTAGTAATATTTCTTTTTAGATTCCAAACATAGGGGATACCAAATGATATTTCTTCTTTCTGTCTGACTTACTTCCTTCAGTATGACAAGTAAGGTCATAGGTCTTAGGCCTATAGGTCCATCCATGTTACTGCAAAAGGCTTTATTTGTTCTTTTTAATGGCTGGGTAACAGTCCATTATATATATATATATATCATGCTGATAGACATTTAGGTTGCTTTCATGTCTTGGCTACTGTAAACAGTGCTGAAATGAACATTGGGGTGGGTGTGTCATTTTGGATCATCCTTTCCTCCAGATATATACCCAGGAATGATATTGGAGGGTCATATTTGTAGTTTGATTTGTATTTTTTTAAGGAACCTCCATAGTGTTATCCATAATGGCTGGACTAATTTTCATTCCCATCAAGAGTGTAGGAAGGCTCCCTTCACTCCACACCCTCTCTAGTATTTATTGTTTATGAATTTTTTGATAATAGCCATTCTGGCTGGTGTGACGTGATATCTCATTATATCTGTATCCCAGAATAATGCAAAGAAAACAAAAATAAACAAATTGGACCTATTTAAACTCAAAAGCTTTTGCACAGCAAAGGAGAAACACAAAATGGAAAGACTATTCACACAGTGGGAGAAAATATTTGCAAATGATGTGATGGACAAGGGATTATCCTACAAAATTTACAAACAACTCAAGACACTTAGCATCAAAACAAACAACTCATTCAAAATGGGCAGAAGACCTAAATAGACATTTCTCAAAAAAATGACATACAGATGGCCAAGAGGCACATGAAAATATGTTAAATATCACTAATTATTAGAGAAATGCAAATGAAAGCTACAATGAGATACACTCATTAAAATATTCCAATTATCTCTCATAGATGTTGATGCAACTTTATTGCCAAATATGTTTGAAGAAATACAATAATACATGTCTGGTGGTAAATAGGTCTTTCACTGTGAAATTTCTGCATTAATAAATGATCTTCTGAGTCCTTGAAAGTTTGTATAGGTAAGACTATTTTCTGAAGCAATGTATGTTTAAAGAAACTTTAGATATTGGCCTCACATTTTTGCATAATTCATTTCTTTGACTTCAGCTCATTAAAGATCTAATTTCTGTCACTTCTGACATTGTTAACCATGTGTCTGAACAAAGATTATGGGATAGGCTAGGGATGATTGTGCGGCTCCCTGGTGGGTCAAATAGTTAAGAATCTGCCTGAAGGAGACCTGAGTTTGATCCCTGGGTCAAGATCTCCTGGAGAAAGGAATGGCTACCCACTTCAGTATTCTTGCCTGGAGAATTCCATGGACAGAGGAGCCTGGTGGGCTACAGTCCATGGTCACAAACAGCCAAACATGACTGAGCGACCAACATTTCTACTTTTCACTGGCTATATGGACCTTTATCAGCAAAATTTAACACACACAAAGGTATGATCATATCTACTTGTTATAATACAATCATTAATGGCAATAAGTCTGCCTTTTTAAAATTAATTAAGTTATTTTAATTGGAGGCTAATTACAATACTGTAATCATTTTTGCCATACATTGACATGAATCAGCCATGGGTGTACATGTTGAAAATGATAATATCTGAGTGTTCATTTTCAAATAAAGTAAGCATTCTAAATACAAGAATAAAAAAAAACTTATTTTTGTCATATGTTTGTGATTTGTGTCATTTATATTAAAATATTTAAATTAATTATAGTCCAATATAAAATAAAAATTAAATTTAAAAGATATATATTTTATTATACAAAGTGCTACAGTAATTAATAATTCTTAAATTAAATAGAATAATTTAATATAAAGTGAATTATTGATACTGTTATAATAAATAATGAATAAATAACAGCAAATATAAATATCAATGGACTTTCATAGCTATATATATTTAAAAACAAAATATTTGAACCAAATATATTCATAATATTATAAATAACATTGGTCAATAGAATAAGGTATATTGCATTATAGCTTAGAGTCTTGTTAAATTATTTGTAGTGAAGTGAAGTAAAGTGAAAGTCACTCAGTCTTGTCCAACTCTTTGTGAACCAGATTTCTTCAGGCCAGGAAACTGAAGTGGATAACCTTTCCCTTATCCAGGGGATCTTCCCAACACAGGGATCAAACCCAGGTCTTCCACACTGTGGACAGATTTTTTTACCAGCTGAGCCAAAAGGGAAGCCCAAGAATTCTGGAGGGGTTAGCCTATCTCTTTTCCAGGGGATCTTCCCAACCCAGGAATTGAACTGGGGTTTCCTGCATTGCAGGCAGATTATTCACCAACTGATCTATCAGGGAAGCCCGAGTATTAAATTCAAAAATTTGAATAATATACTCTTTTATAACTCTACTTAGGTTTTAGTTCTTTAGTTTTATGTAGGTGATAAATCTTTGAAGAAAAAACCTTGTTTGAGGATACATTATATCTTGGGAGGATAAAAAACAGATTGCTAACTGGCTGCTTCAAATTTTGATGAGATGGAGAGAAACAGGAAGATATTAACAACCTCTTCAATCTAGATATGATTAATAATGTTAACAGATATGAAGAAAATAAGAAATTATACTAGACCTGTGAAATATACCAAACATTTTGCTTTTCCTGATCAAACTTCAAAGCAACATTCAAGTATTCTTTAGAAAGACAATTTTTCACAGTTCAGTGCTGAATATGTAGTAATTACCTTTGCTCATTGCTTATAGTTATAAACTAAAATCTAATAAGTTGGTGGTAACATCTGCATCAGCAGTGCTCTGCACCCATAAAGGTAATCAAAAGAAATTTTGTTTTCTCTCTAAAATATTTGGAGATGAACACCAATGAGGGTTACACATTTATCTCAGTGACCACAGGGATAACCCAGTAACACAGAGTTGACAAAAGAAGCCTTGAAATTCAACTACTAAAATAGAAATTTAATCATGGTAGTTGCAATGAATAACATCTGAAAGTTATTCTCAATCCCATTTATCATTACCAATTACCATCACTCAGTGTTGATGTTTTGCCAGTCCTACAAATAACAAGCTGCACAAGGCAAACTTTAGAGTTTTATTTTATGCAACTCTCCAACTTACTCCGAAACGCTGAAGTGACTTTTCTCCATGTGAGATTCTTTTGGATCAGGGACAGGCTTTCGTGTAGCAAAGAGTCAGACATGACTGAAGTCAGACACAACTGAAGTGACTTAGCATAAATGCAGAGTAAAGAATATAGCTGAAAGAAGGGAAAAACTGTAACCAGATATGGTCTATTTATTACCACTGTCTCTTATAGGTAATAGGTTTAGATATATATTTAAATGTGAATTTAAAGGAATTCTCTGCAGTTGTAATTCATTTCTATCTAAATATATTGACATGGATAAGTTGAAAAAAAATAGCAGTTTAGAGATTATCATATATTACCCCTTTTCTGTAAATTCACACACAGACACACACACACACAGACACACACACACACAAGACACAGCTTAGAAAGATTTTCATTAAGATGTTAATTTTTCATACAATGGGCTATTTGCATTGTCGTTAAACTCTTCTCTTATTTCCTTGTTTTGTTTGAGTATTTCCCATTTTAGACAAAGAATAACTATTATAATTACTTCTCAGCTTTTTGGCTAAAATCAAATGAAGAATAAATATTCTAACTCAGAAATATTTTTTTTATTAAAATTCCCCTGATAATAAGTGAAAATATTTTTTTAAATGTTGACATATGTAATGCTTAGATCAAAGTTTTTTTTCCCAACTTACTTTTGGCTTAACTTTCTTAGTAATTTTTGCATCCTTTTCTTATATGAAATATGCTAATTCATCATTTTAATATTGCAAAAAAATAAATTATATCAAAAAGGTTTTATTTGTTAGTCTACATTCTTTAAGGCATATTTCCAAACTGAAAATTTAAATAAAGAAGTTGTCAGTTTTATTAATCACTTTCTTTAAAGATTCCAACTTTATGGTACATACAGAAAAATTTCACCAATGTTATTTTTTAAAATTTACTTCTGCTTTTTCTAAAATAGCCAGAAATCTTAGAAATTTAATTGTAAATTTAGAAGAACATCAATTTTGTATTAAGGAATAAGGTAGATTCATATGGTTTTATAAATAGTGTGAATATATTATATTGAATTATGTTAAATATATATATTATCAATTAATATGCAACAGTGTATAGTTTCCACTTACCAAATTTCTACCAACAATTGATATTTTTCCAAGTTTGAAGCATTTCCAGTGTTCTTGCCTGGAGATTCCCAGGGATGGGGGAGCCTGGTGGACTGCTGTCTATGGGGTCACACAGAGTCGGAAATGACTGAAGTGACTTAGCAGCAGCAGCAGCAGCAGTGACTGAAATTTCTGTATCCTCTGTTTATTAAATTCACATATATATTTGATTTGAGTACTCAAATATTTATACTAATTTTTATTGATTAAAGAAAGTGAAAGTCACTTATCATATCCAAGTCTTTGCAATCCCCTGACTGTAGCCCACAAGGCTCCTTTGCCCATGGAATTCTCCAGGCAAGAATACTGAAGCCATTCCCTTCTCCAGAGGATCTTCCAGACCCAGGGATCAAACCTGGGTCTTCTGCATTTCAGGCATATTCTTTAACATCTGAGCCACCAAAATTATACTCATGTTCATTTTTATGTTATTGTTATTATTTAGTCAGTAAGTCATGTCTGACTCACTCCAGGCTATCCTGTTCTTCACTAACTCCTGGAGTTTGCTCAAATTCATGTCCACTGAGTCAGCGATGTTTTCTAATCATCTCGTCTTCTGCCTCCCTCTTCTCCTTTTGCCTTCAGTCTTTCCCAGCATCAGGAGTTTTTCCAATCTTCTCGTCAAGTGATCAAAGTATTGAAGACTCAGCTTCAACATCAGTGTTTCCAATGAATATTCAAGGTTGATTTCCTTTAAGATTGACTGGTTCAATCTTCTTACTGTCCAAGGGACTTTCAAGAGTTTTCTCCAGCACCACAGTTTAAAAGCATCCGTCCTTCAGTACTCAGACTTCTTTATGGTCTGAGTCTCACATCCATACATAACTACTGGAAAAACCATAACTTTGATTATAAGGACCTTTGTCATGATATGATGTCATTTTTGTAAGAGCACATACATGATAAAGCCTTATGTTATAGATTTACATATGTAAAGAAATGTACTTTTTTAAATCTTTTCTTGTATACTTTAATATTAACTCTTGCTAAGGAACAACATTCAGAAAAATTGAGGTAAGAATAATGATCAGTTGAAATACTATTTGGAATGTATTTTATTGATTAATTTAGAAAGATTTAATGTCATTAATTCTATCAGAGCTCCTTATCTCAGAATAAGATATGGTTTGCTATTAGTATCAAGTCTTCTGTTACTACCTTCAGTGGGACTTTGTGATTTTCTTAATGGAAGTGTCTATATATTGTTTTAAAATATTATTATGCCTTTTTCAATTAAAATATAGTAATTGTGGTTGCCAAATTATTATATATGCAAGTCAACTGGTTAATTATTTTCAATTTTTGCTCCTTCTGACAAGTTAGGAAAATTCATGAACAATGGTAACTCTGTTAACTGTCAGGATTTATGTATAAACATTCTCCAGGTGGCTCTAGTGGTAAAGAACCATTGCAAGAAACATAGTTTCAAACCCTGGGTCAGTCAGATTTCCTGGAGGAGTAAATGGTAACCCACTCCTGTATTCTTGCCTGAGAAATCCCATGGACAGAGGAGCTTGGTGGGCTATAGACCACAGGGTTGCAAATAGTTGGACATGAATGAAGTGACTTAGCATGCATATGTCACATGGGATACACAAATACTGATGAATTTTAATGCTTCATTTATAGAAAAGAGAAGGAATGAGACAAAAATTGTATGCATCAATCCTGGTGAGTGAGAGGCCAATATTTGATCCAGAACATTTTGCAAGCAAAGTGGGATGGTAAATAAATAAAAGGAAGGAAGCCACAAATGAAAAATCATTTTTAAATTTTGATTTTGTATAAATATATGGCACTTTCCAGGTGGCTCTAGTGGTAGAGAATCTGTCTGCCAATGAAGGTTTGACCACTGGTTTTAGAAAATTCCCTAAAGTATGAAATGGCAGTCCACCCCAGTATTCTTTCCTGGAAAATTCCATGGACAAAGGAGCCTGGTGGACTACAATCTATGAGGTTGCAAAGAGTTGAATACAAATGAGCACACACACACAAACACAGATACATTATAAATTATGTTGCTTTAGTAATACATAGAAAAATAAACAATTGTGTATACATATGCCAACATTAGAATAAATAAAATTATAGTCCTAATGGTCTATAACATATTGCAAACTTTGCTTTGTGCAATAAAATATGCTAATCATTCTGTATATTTCATATGGAAATTTTTATCATAAATCTATGAGATACTTTCAGCATGAATGCATTAACTAAAATTTAGAGTAATTAAGTGCTTGTCTCAGCCTACATTCAAACTTCAGTCAGTTTGATTTCCAGTCATAAATTCTTCATCACTGCTCACTATGAAAATACTGACCTAAAAAGTTCTTGGGACAAATGCTAATGTTGCTCATAGACACATGTCTATCTTCCCCTTTCCTTCTAGTTTGTACATTTTGACCATTAACTATATGAGTGTGAACTTTGTTATGGGGGGAATGATATAGTTGTGCTAAGCAAAAGTCATGATATTGAGGGAATATGCCATCATTTTTTAGCATTAATTTATGCAGAGTTTCAAATTAGTCCATGGTATCTGGCAGAACTCTAAAGGAGAACATTAAAAAAAAAAAAAAAGCAAGTAAATTAGATCCTGCCGCTACCAGGAATATGAAAGCATTCAAAATTCTTTAGGTCAGGTAAGAGAGAATGCCTAATAAAAGAATTCCAAAACTAGCTGTATGCTACTTTTAAGCATTCAGGTTCAACACATGCACTGAAAATTTTCCAGTAAAGAAAATATCTCTTTTTACCTTTTGATTCTTTCTGGATATAAAACAATTAAATCAAATTATTTGACACTTCAAGAATGAAATCTTGTTTGTTGGATTTATTAGGACACTTCAAACACCATACATCCCACAGTTTGGTAGTAGCCATTAAACTTGTATTTCATAAGTTATTTTCCATGTTTCAGAGAATTATCTTCTGAAAATCCCTCAAAGCATTTTCCAAAACTTGGAAGTAACTAAGATGTCCTTTAGTAAGAGAATGAATTAAAAACAAATAAACAAACAAAAACAACAGTAGGGAACCTAGACAAGTGAATAGTAGTATTTATGGGTTAAAAATAAAAAGGACTACCAAGCCATGAAAATATAAGAAGAAACCTTAAGTGTATATTATTAGGTGAAAGAAATAGCAATCTGAAAAGGCTGTATACTGATTCCAACCAAAGGACATTCCAGAAGAGGCAAAAATATGGAAAAAAATAAAAAGATCAGTGATTGCTAAGGTGGGAGAGGGGAGAGTTGAATAGACAGAGCACGGGAGATTTTAAGAATGATGAAGATACCTAAGTGGTATAATAATCATATATGCATGGCATTATCCATTTGTCAAAAGTCACAGAATGTACAATATTGAGTATGAAAGTGAAAACATTCAGTTGTGTCTGACTCTTTGTGACCCCATGGACTATACTTCCATGAAATTCTCCAGGCCAGAATACCAGAGTGGGTAGCCTTTCCCTTCTCCAGGGGATCTTCCCAACTTAGGGATCAAATCCAGGTCTCCCACATTTCAAGCAGATTCTTTTCTAGCTGAGCCACAAGAGAAACCCATCATGTATGAACCTAAGGTAATTTATGGATTTTGGCTAATTATATGTCAATATAGACACATTCTTGGTTTTAAAAAAATACAATTCTGTTGATATTGCTGTTGATAATGCAGGAAACTATTTATGTGTTGGAACAGGGGTATTTGAGAAATATCTGTAAATTTCTCTCAATTTTGTAAAGCTAAAACTCCTTGTAAAGATAAAGGAAAGAAGGAGGAAAGGAAGGAAGGTAAGAAGAAAGAAGAGAAAAAAGTAAGGAAAAATTACTGCAGAATAATTGATGGAGATGTCATCATGATCTAATTAAGTAAACTAAGAAAGTGAAAGTGTTAGTCTCTCAGTCATACCCAACTCTTTGGGACCCATTGGACTGTAGCCTGCCAAGGCTCCTCTGCCCATGGAATTCTCCAGCCAAGAATACTGGATTGGTTTGCCATGCCCTCCTCAGGTGAACTTCCTGACCCAGGGATCAAACCTGGGTCTCCTGCTTCTTTACCAACTTGGGCTTAGTTAAGGCCAAGTTTCCTTCTAATTTATGGTATTCAGTAAATACCCAGCCTTTGGTAAATAGATATCTTTTCATTGTTCCTATTAGAAAATGAATTATTTAAACTTTCATTGATGTTTTTTCAAATTATAGTGTAAAAGATTAGTAATAGTAATTCCTTAGAGGGCATCAGAGAGCAGTCACACTGAAACCATAATCATAGAGAACTGGCCAATCTGATCACACAGACCATAGCCTTGTCCAACTCAGTGAAAATAAGCCATGCTGAATGGGGCCACCCAAGATGGATGGGTCATGTTGGAGAGGTCTGACCAAATGTAGTCCACTGGAGAAGGAAATGGCAAAGCACTTCAGCATTCTTGCCATGAGAACCCCATGAACAGTATGAAAAGGCAAAATGATAGGATACTGAAAGAGAAACTCCCCAGGTTGGTAGGTGCCCAATATGCGAATGGAGATCAGTGGAGAAATAACTGAAGAAAGAATGAAGGGATGGAGCCAAAGCAAAAACAATACCCTGGTGATAGAAGCAAGGTCTGATGCTGTAAAGAGCAATATTGCATAGGAACGTGGAATGTTAAGCCCATGAATCAAGGAAAATTGAAAGTGTTCCAACAAGAGATGGCAAGAGTGAATGTTGACATTCTAGGAATCAGTAACTAAATTGGACTTGAATCTGTGAATTTAACTCAGATGGCCATTATATCTACTACTGTGGGCAGTAATCCCTTAGAAGAAATGGTGTGGCCATCATGATCAACAAAAGAGTCCAAAATGCAGTACTTGGATGCAATCTCAAAAATGACAGTTCGTTTCCAAGGCAAACTTTTCAATATCATGGTAATCCAAGCCTATGCCCCAATCAGTAATGTTGAAGAAGCTGAAGTTGAATGGTTCTATGAAGACCTACAAGACCTTTTAGAACTAACACCCAAAAAAGATATCCTTTTCATTATAGGGGACTGGAATGCAAAAGTAGGAAGTCAAGAAACACCTGGCATAACAGGCAAATTTGGCCTTGGAGTACAGAATGAAGCAGGGCAAAGGCTAATAGAGTTTTGCCAAGAGAATGCACTGGTCATAGCAAACACCCTCTTCCAACAACACAAAAGAAGACTCTACACATGGACATCTCCAGATGGTCAACACCAAAATCAGATTGATTATATTCTTTGCAGCCAAATCTGGAGAAGCTCTATACAGTCAGCAAAAACAAGACTGGGAGGTGACTGTGGCTCAGATCATGAACTTCTTATTGCCAAATTCAGACTGAAATTGAAGAAAGTAGGGAAAACTACTAGACCATTCAGGTATAACCTAAATCAAATCCCTTATGACTATACAGTGGAAACGAGAAATAGATTTAAGGGACTAGATCTGATAGACAGAGTTCCTAATGAACTATGGACGGACATTTGTGACACTACAGGAGACAGGGGTCAAGACCATCCCCATGGAAAAGAAATACAAAAAGGCAAAATGGCTGCCTGAGGAGGCCTTGGAAATAGCTGTGAAAAGAAGAGAAGTGAAAAGCAAAGGAAGAAAGGAAAGATATTCCCATTTGAATGCAGATTTCCAAAGAATAGTAAGGAGAGAAAAGAAAGCCTTCCTCAGTGATCAATGCAAAGAAACAGATGGGAAAGACAGAAGAAACAGGATGGGAAAGACCAGAGATCTCTTCAAGAAAATTAGAGATACCAAGGGAACATTTAATGCAAAATGGGTTCTATAAAAGAAAGAAATGGTATGGACCTAACAGAAGCAGAAGATACTAAGAAGAGGTGGCAAGAATACACAGAAGAAGTGTATGAAAAAGATCTTCATGGCCCAGATAATCACTATGGTGTGATCACTCAACTAGAGCCAAACAACCTGGAATGTGAAGTCAAGTGGGACTTAAAAAGCACCACTACGAACAAAGCCAGGGGAGGTGATGGAATTCCAGTTCAGCTATTTCAAAATCCTGAAAGATGATGCTGTGAAAGTACTGCACTCACTATTCCAGCAAATGTGGAACACTCAGCAGTGGCCACAGGACTGGAAAAGGTCAGTTTTCATTCCAATCCCAAAGAAAGGGAATGCCAAAGAATGCTCAAACTACTGCACAGTTGCACTCATTTTGCATGCTAGTAAAGTAATGCTCAAAATTCTCCAAGCCAGGCTTCAGCAATACACAAATTGCGAACTTCCAGATGTTCAAGCTGGTTTTCCAAAAGGCAGAGGAACCAGAGATCAAATTGTCAATATCTGCTGGATCAACAAAAAAGCAAGATAGTTCCAGAAAAACATCTATTTCTGCTTTATTGACTATGCCAAAGCCTTTGACTCTGTGGATCACAATAAACTGTGGAAAATTCTGAAAGAGATGGGAATACTAGATCACCTTACCTGCCCCTTGAGAAACCTATATGCAGGTCAGGAAGCAGCAGTTAGAACTGGACATGGAACAACAGACTGATTCCAAATAAGAAAAGGAGTACGTCAAGGCTGCATATTGTCACCCTGCGTATATAACTTATATTCAGAGTACATCATGAGAAACGTTGGCCTGGATGAAGCACATGCTGGAATCAAGTTTGCTGCAAGAAATATCTGTAACCTCAAATATGCAGATGACACCACCATTATGGCAGAATGTGAAGAAGAACTAAAAAGCCTCTTGATAAAAATGAAAGAGGAGAGTGAAAAAGTTGGCTTAAAGCTCAACATTCAGAAAACTAAGATCATGGCATCTGGTCCCATTACTTCATGGAAAATAGATGCGTAAACAGGGGAAACAGCGTCCGACTTTATTTTTTTGAGCTCCAAAATCACTGCAGATGGTGATTGCAGCCATGAAATTAAAAGATGATTACTCCTTGGAAGGAAAGTTATGACCAAGTTAGATAGCATATTAAATAGCAGAGACATTACTTTGCCAACAAAGTTCCGTGTAGTCAAGGCTATGGTTTTTCCAGTGGTCATGCATGGGTGTCAGAGTTGGACTGTGAAGAAAGCTGAGCACCAAAGAGTTGATGCTTTTGAACTGTGGTATTGGAGAAGACTCTTGAGAGTCCCTTGAACTGCAAGGTGATCCAACCAGTCCATCCTAAAGGAGATCAGTCTTGGGTGTTCATTGGAAGGACTGATGCTGAAGCTGAATCTCCAATACTTTGGCCACCTGATGCGAAGAGCTGACTCATTGGAAAAGACCCTGATGCTAAGAGGAATTGGGGGCAGGAGGAGAAGGGGATGACAGAGGATGAGATGGCTGGATGGCATCACCGACTCAATAGACATGAATTTGGGTAAACTCTGGTAGTTGGTGATGGACAGTGAGGCCTGGAGTGCTATGATTCATAGGGTCGTGAAGAGTTGGACACTACCAAGTGACTGAACTGAACTGAACTGAACTGATATTCTATTTTACAGAGTGATGTCTCTTACTATACTTTGAGTCTCAAGGCTCATTTTAAGAAAAATAATATTGTTTTCTCTAATTTATATATGAGGAAATTGAAGTCTAAAGAACTCAAATTAATTGACTATTGTTACAGACCTAGTAAGAGCAGAGAGAAAAGCTGAATTATGTCCTAAGCCTTTACTTGAACAAATCAGAGAAAGTTCATAAGCTAATCATGTTGAGGTGTAGAATTCACAAGGCTGTGTTTCAAGTTTGAAACTTGAGCAAATGAACTAAACATAATGCTGCTAGATGCCCAGTTCATTCTAAGCCTGTTTTGTTTGGGGGAATGTATACCTTACCCCTTCTATAACCTGAGGAGAATGTGGCAAGGTTTTTCTTTTGAATTATCTTTGGCAAGAGAAGTGTATTCCATGGGCATATGTTGTAATTATCTACAGTTTAATTTAATACTTTTACCAATAGCTCTCTGGTGGGATGTTTTTACTATTATTACATTACCCAGGGAATCATAGCTGATCCTATTTATTTATTTATAACCACTGAAATGTCAAGTCAATCTAGTAAGTTTAAGTCATTCTTACATAACAAAATAAATGAACATTAGAAAGTTTTGAGCTTTTACTATGCTAGAAAGGAAAAATTTTATCAAGAGATATTTGGGGGGAAGAGAGCACTAATTATGCTCCTGGAATAAGAAAAATATTGCCATGTGTTTTTTACTTTTAAACAGTAGCAGTGGAATATTACTTAGCCATTAAAAAGAATACATTTGAATCAATTGCAATTTTCAAGTCATTTAGTTCCTTAAGTAAATCGAATGAGGGGAAATTTAAAGTCACAATAGTCAACTGAATCAACTGAATAGTAAGACACCACCTATATAGCAAGACTGAATTCACCAAAAAATGTGGTTTTCAGGGTGCCAGATGCATGGAATAGTAAAGTAGCAAAAATAACCCTCAGAACTTACACTGATTTGCATAAAGTGCATCTGTACTAATAGGCCACATTATGAAATAATGTCAAACAGCATCAAAATGTCTCTATCAAGAAGAGAATTGAATAATCACTCATGCTATATTTTCTGTGTGGGATCACTTCGCTCCCTGAAATATCACCTTGTGATGTCATCATCTCATTGCTATTCTTCAGGCTTCATCACATCTGGGACAGAGAGAACTGGGGACTGGAGACTTGACAATCCTTATGATTTATGTGTGTGTGTGTTTCAAACGGCACATGACACCTTTACTCAGAATCAGTTGAACAGTATTACTTCAGTTCAGTTCAATAGCTCAGTTCTGCCCAACTCTTTGTGACCCCATGGACTGCAGCATGCCAGGCTTCCCTGTCCATCACCCACTCCTGGAGCTTACTCAAAATTCATGTTCATTGAATCAGTGATGCCATCCAACTATCTCATCCTGTGTCATCCCTTCTCCTCCTGCCTTCAGCCTTTCTTAGCATCAGGGTCTTTTCCAATGAGGGTCTAACACTACATATTTGACCACATATATAGCTAGAAAACAGAAAATTCTATCACTGTATATCCTAAAATAACGATTAATCAGAAATCCATGAAACTTGGTCTTATGTAACACAATTAAACTTTGAGTGAAACTTGGCATGATTTCCCAATTATTTTGGTCTTGTTTGTGCAATCTATTTATGTTATCAGAACTGGCACAAATTCCCACATTTGAGTTTTATTTACCAATAAGTTATTAAAAATGATCCTAGAAACAGATAGTTGCAAATGTTTAATGTTTTAGTTAAGGAAATAAAATTATTTTATCTATCATTATTATATTTTCATAAAAGGATTTACTCTGGCAACAATGTAATGAAGTGCATTTTAAAAATTTGGTTGCATTTATATCTTTGAATGTTTTACAGGAGCTTTTATTCCCCTTGTTTATATATCTGTATTTAATCAAGGACTGATAAAAGCCTCAGAATAATGCTATACATGCCTGTAGGAATTGTTGATATAAAAATTAGCCTATAATTAATCATAAAATATCTGAAATTCTACTTTTAACAAAATTTAAAATGTAAGAAGAAACCAAACCAGGAAAATATTTTTGAAATGTACCAAATTAATTAATTTAGAGATAGAAAATAGAAATGATGTATAACATGACTGTTACAACTCCAGTCTTTGCAATGCCTTACAAATATGTTTAAAATCAATGTTTTGAAATAAATAGCATATATTTCTTTATTTTCTGTGCCTAGTTAGATGATCTTCTATTACTCCTATTTTTAGTTTGTAAATATGGTGAATTGTTTTGATCTTTGCTTACGATTCCAAGTTTACATTCCTAGGAAGGTATCCACCTAGTCTTGGTGCTATTTCATTTTATATACTGTCATATTGCATTTGCTAAAATGTTATTCAGAATTTTTGCATCACTCATCATGAGAGAGAGCAGTGTAGGGATTTCTTTTTCCATAACATCTTTGGTTTTGGTGTAAAGTAAATGTTAAAATTCAGAATAAAATGGAAGTTCTGGCTCTGATCTAAAAAAAAAAAAAATTCTGGAAGAGTTTGTATAGAATATATATTTATTATTTAAATATTTAACAAAATTAACCCAGACAACTATTGGGAATGGACTATTTCTTGGAAACTATTTGACTGAAGTTTTGTAAAAGATATGGGCTATTTTGTTATGTATTTCTTATTAGGTGAGTTTGGTAGTTTGTGTCCTTTAAAATTTGTATCCATTCTAAGTTATTTAGTTTATCAACATGAAATTATTTATAATATTGTTTGATTACAAATTTCATATTTGGGAGCTCTTGTAGTGATGTGACCTCTGTTTTTCTTGCTCCTAGGTCTTTTCTCTTTTCTGATTAGTCAGCCTAACATCAGCTTTATTGATTTCTACAAAGGTCATGTAAAGGACTGTAGGCTTTCTTACTCTTCTCTTTTCTGTTTTTGGTTTTTATTCATTGATTTCCACCCTAACCTTTGTAATTTATTTTCCTTCTCTTACTTTGTATTTAATTTACTCTCCTTTTTCCCTAGGATATTAAAGTTGAAGTTCTGGTCATTTGTGGTCATTGATTTGAGACCTTTTTCTTGTTGTTTCTTCTCTAATATGTATAGAATTTTAGTGCTATGAATTTCCCTTTTACTACAGGTTAAAGGGCATCCCACAAATTTCAAGACTTTGTCTTTTGGCTTTTATCCCATGAAAAATGTGCTTTAATTTCTTTTCGTTTTCAATTTGGCTTTATTCAAAAATATGTTGCTTAGTTTGTGAAAAATCTGTATTTTTCAAAGAATTGTGATTTTATAATTGACTTGTTTCTTTAATTTGTAATTGGAGGACAATTGCTTTTTAATGTGTTTGTTTCTGCCATACATCAACTTGAATCAGTCATAGGTATATTCTAATTTGTGCATGTATACATTTACTATTTTTAAGGTCCTTTTTGTACTATACAAGGATCTGTTGGAGACTGGTATCTAAAGTTTATACCCGGGAGCGGGGGGGCATGAATCATCAGTTTGAGGAAGAGTAGAAACTGAGGATGTTATCTTTTGTTTCTTGAATCTATTAAATATTTTGAGGCTAGTTTAATACCCATTATATGGCCTATTCTTAATGTCTTTATGTAATTGAAAGCAAATTATTTTTTGGTTTTAGTAGAATGTTCTGAAAATATCATTATTTGAATCTTCTATATTTTTTTTCTGTATATATTTTCTGCCAGTTATTGAGAAAAGTGTATTGGAATTTCATATGGTAATTGTAAATATGTCTATTACATTCAGTTTTATGAAAGTTGATACTTTCTGAATTTTTTAACTCTCTTATAAAGACCTGAATATTTGTAATTGTTAAATTTTCTTCAAAAATTGATCCTTTTATTATTATGAAATGAGATTTTTATTCCTTTTCGTACTATAGTCATGAATCTATTTTGCCAAATATTAGCATAAAGACTGCAACATTTTCTTCTTTCATGTTAGCAAGGTATATTTTTTAGTTCTTTTACTAAATCAACTTGTGTTGTCTCATTTAAAGTATGCGTGTACTTAAATATTAGACATGAAACCATAATACTCTTAGAAGACAACATTGGCAAAACATTCTATGCCATATATTTGAAGGATATTTTCTTAGGTCAGTCTCCCAAGGTAAAAAAAAAAAAAAAAAGGCAAAAAATAAACAAAGGGAACATAAGAAAAGTCAAAAGCTTTTGCACAGAAAAGGAAACCATAAATAAAATGACAAAACAACCTATTGACTAGAACAAAATATTCACAAATGTTGCAAAAGAGAATGGTTTCATTTCCAAAATACACAAACAGCTCATATAACTCAATATCAAAAGAAAAATATCTCAACAGCCTAGTCAAAAAATATACAGATGAGTATATAGACGTTTCTCCAAAGAATGCACAATAGATGGCCAGTAGACACATGAAAGGATATCCATCATTGCAAATTATTAGAGAAATGCAGTTCAAAACTAAAATGAGATATGACCTAACCCTGGTCAGAATTGCCATCATCCAAAAGTTTACATATAATAAATGCTGGAGAGAGTGTGAAGGAAAGGGAAGTCTCCAACACTACTTGTGGGAATGTAAATTTGTGCAATCACAATAGAGAAAGATATGATGGTTTCCTAAAAAACTAGAATTCCCATATAATCCTGAAATCCTACTCCTAGGCAAATATCTTGAGAAAACTCTAGTTCAGAAAGATATCTGTAATTCAATATTCATAGCATTGTTATTGATGATAGTCAAGACATAGAAGCAACCTAAATGTCCACCAACAGATGAATTGATAAAAGATCAGATTCACTGACATATAAAAATATCTCATGGATATCAAAGACAAAGGGGAAGAACTAAATTAAGAAATTAGGGTTGGCATATGCACACTAGTATGCACAAAATAGATAACAAATAAGGACCTGGCTCCCATGATGGCTCAGACAGTAAAGAAACTTACAACAGTGTGGGAGACTTGAGTTCAATCTCTGGGTCAAGAAGATCCCTTGAAGAAGGGAATTGCTACTCAAGCCAGTATTCTTGCCTGGAAATTTTCATGGACAGAGGAATCTGGTAGGCTACAGTCCATGGGGTTACAAAGAGTTGGGCACAACTGAGCAACTAATGGTTTCAATAGAACACATTGTATAGTATAGGGAATTCTACTTAATACTCTGTAATGACCAACATGGGGAAAGAATCTGAAGAAGAACATATATCTATGTCTATATTCACATACATCTGAATCACTTTGCTGTATACCTGAAACTATAACAACACTATAATCAACTATAATTCAATTAAAAAAATAAAACAAACAAACAAAATGCATGGCCCAAACCCAAAATCTCATTTGTATAAACCAGCTTTGAGAAAATAGTTGAAAAATTAGGGTGATTTCTATATGATTGTAGTATTAGACACTATGAAATTTTCTGAAAATTTATTGACAGAGAAACATTAGTTTTATCTAAAAAAAGCAATCTGTTTACAAGATCATGACTTGATTAAGTTTTTAAAAAATTTGTATGAAAAGATCTAGAAACATATGCAATAAAATACTAATACTTACTTTTAAAATGTATGTCTTCTTGGCAACAGGTTTATTTCCTCCTTTTTAAATTGATTCTCATGATCTCTGCTTTTAAATTAGATTTATGCTATTTATATTTACTGGATTATTGATTTTTCATGGTTGGGATTAGTTCAATATTTTCATTCCACTGTTTCCTAGTTTTTATAGCTGAGCTTTGTTTTATTTATTTTTTTATTTTCTATTTCCTCTGCATTTATAGATAAATTATAAAAATATATTCTGTTTATTTCCTTTTTAATACCTGTTTTATATATATATATATGTGTATATATATATATATATATATATATATATATATATATAAATTTCTGTAGGTTTATAGTGGTGTTTCTTTATATATTTATAATATACAAGCTTAACTCAGTCATCCTTTACTGATATTGGGTGTATGTGCATGCTCAGTAACTTTAGTCATGTCCCACTCCTTGGTACCCTATGGACTAAGCCCACTATGCTCCTCTGTCCATGGGATTTTCCAGGCAAGAATACTGGAATGGGTTGCCATTTCCTCCTCCAGAAGATCTTTCCAACCCAGGGACAGAACCCACATCTGTGTCTCCTGCATTGCAGGCCAATTCTTTTTTTTTTTTTTTTTTTGCAGGCCAATTCTTTTTTTTTTTTTTTTTTGCAGGCCAATTCTTTACCAGCTGAGCCACCAGGGAAGCCCTTCAAATATTACAAGAACCTTCAAGAAGTGAGTTTCCCGAGCACTTGTCTCATGCATCCAACCTTGGCTGGTGGTGCACTGGGAAGACCCAGAGGGATGGGTTGGGATGGGATGGGGAGGGGGGTGGGAGGGGGGATTGGGATGGAGAATACATGTAAATCCATGGTTGATTCATGTCAATGTATGGCAAAAACCACTACAATATTGTAAAGTAATTATCTTCCAACTAATAAAAATAAATGGAAAAAAAAAAGAAATGAGTTTCCATTTTACTCCTTCAACCATTTTCATAATTTTGTCATATGTTTTACTTTTAAAAATATTATAAACTCCATACTACATTGTTTCAATTATTTATTTATCATTTTTTTCTTTAAGGATATTTAAACAAAATATTGTGTGTGTAGAAGAACAGATAGACTTTGGAGAGGGTAAAGGAGGAGAGTGAAAAAGTCAGTTTAAAGCTCAATATTAAAGAAAAAAAACAACAACAGCAACAACTAAGATCATGACATCCAGTCCCATCACTTCATGGTAAATAGAAGGGTAAAATGTGTAAGCAGTGACAGATTTCCTATTCTTGGGCTCTAAAATCACTGAAATTATAAGATGATTATGCCTTGATAAGAAAACTATGACAAACCTAGAAAGCACATTAAAATTCAAAGACATCACTTTGCTGACAAAGGTCCATATAGTCAAGCCTATGGTCTTTCCCATAGTCATGTATTGATGTGAGGTTTGAGCAATAAAGAAGGCAGAGCTTTGAAGAATTAATGCTTTTTAACTGGCATGCTGGAGGAGACTCTTGAGAGTCCCTTGGTCAGCAAGGAGATCAAACCAGTCAATCTTAAAGGAAATCAACCCTGAATACTCTTTAGAAGGACTGATGCTGAAACTGAAGCTCCAATACTTTGGTTACCTGATAGGAACAGCTGACTGATTGGGAAAGACCCTGATCCTGAGAAAGATTGAAGGCAGATGGAGTAGAGGGTGACAGAGGATGAGATGGTTGGATGACATAACTGATTCAAAGGACATGAACTTGGTCAAACTCTGGGAGATGATGAAGGGACAGGAAAGCCTGGTGTGCTCCAGTCCATGGGGTCCCAAAGAGTTGGATATGACTTGGCAACTGAACAACAAGAATAAGGAACACATGTATGTTTTTAGCACTATCATTTCCAGGTCACTTCATTGAGTGTCCTATTGAGAATGGCTTAATTTCTGTCTAACTGATATCATTGAGCATTTCTTATAGTGGAAGGCTAGCAGAGGTTAATTCCTTCAACTTGTCAGAGAATCTTTATTTTGCTTTCCATTTTGAAAAATACTTTGCCATATATAAAATTCTAAATTAACAGGTCAACCTCCTCATCGCTCACTTGAGTAATTGTGCTATTGTTCTTATCTTTTTTTCTGTACTACTGTTGTCAGTTTATTCTGGCTCATTTTGAGACTTTTCTCTTTATTATTTGTTTAGAGCAATTTGATTATGGTATACCTTGCTTTAATTTTCTATATGTTTCTTATGCATCAAAGCTCTTGAGGTTTTTGGTACCTGGATTTATAATACTGAAGATGAGAACATACCATCTCATAATATGCCATTTCAGCATAAGACTTAATTAAGTCGAAAGCAATTGATAAGATTCAGAAAGCAGGGATACTAAAGTTTCCTTTATCTGTTACTAAAAGCAGACATTTATGAGAAATGAAATCTAGCATAAATCCTTTCTTCCAGAGGGTAGTTTTATGGCCATAAATATGATGGAAACTTGACATTGACAAGAATCTGCAAACAAATCTCATTAAATTAACACTTACCTTCCATTGGTGTTGTTCTTCTGCAAACTAAGTCATGTCCAACTATTTGAGACCCCATGGACTGTAGCATGACAGGGCCCTCTGTCCTTCACTCTCCCCCAGAGTTTGCTCAAATTCATGACCATTGATGTGGTGATGCTATCTAACCATCTTATTCTCTACTGCACCTTTATCCCTTTTTTTTTCCCACCTTTATCGTTTTATCTTTGATCTTTCCCAGCATCAGGGTCTTTCCCAGTAAGTCAGGTCACTGCATCAGGTGGCCAAACTAGTGGAGCTTCACCTTCAGCATCAGTCCTTTCAGTGAATATTCAAGGTTGATTTCCATTAGGATTAACTTATTTGGTATTTTTTTCTGCAATCCAAGAGAGTCTTCTCCAGAACCACAATTTGAAATAATTAATTCTTTGATCCTCAGCCTTCTTTGAAGTCCAACTCTCACATCCAC
Source organism: Hydropotes inermis (assembly GCA_020226075.1). Classification (NCBI taxonomy): domain Eukaryota; kingdom Metazoa; phylum Chordata; class Mammalia; order Artiodactyla; family Cervidae; genus Hydropotes; species Hydropotes inermis. Next base: position 51,653,368 of record CM035272.1, on the reverse strand, counting down.
ACATGACTATTGGAAAAACCATAGCTTTGACTATATGGATCTTTGTTGGCAAAGTGATATTTCTGCTTTCTAATATATTGTCTAGGTTTATCATAGCTTTCTTCCTAGTAGTCAGTATCTTTATTTCATGACTGCTAATACAAGTACAATGATTTTGGAGCCCAAGAAAAGAAAATCTGTCTCTGCTTCCAATTTTCCCCCTTCTGTTTGCCAAGAAGGGATGGGCCTGGATGCCATGAACTTAGTTTTTTGAGTGTCAGATTTTAAGTCAGTTTTTTCACAGGGCTTTCACCCTCATTAAGGCGCTCATTTGTTCCTCTTCAGCTTCTGCCATTAGAGTGGTATCATCTGCATATATACGGTTGTTGATATTTCTTCTAGAAATCTTAATTCCAGTTTGTGATTCATCCTGCCTGGAATTTGGCATGATGTGCTCTACATGTAAGTTAAATAAACAAGGTTACAATATACAGCCTTGTCATACTACTTTCCCAGTTTTGAATCAGTCCTTTGTTCCATGTCTACTTCTAACTGTTGCCCCTTGACCTGCATACAGTTTTCTCAGGAGACAGGTAAAGTGGTCTGGTATTCCCATTTCTTTAAGAATTATCCATTTATGTGATCCACACAGTTCAATATTTTAGTGTAGTCAATGAAGCAGAAGTAGATGTCTTTCTGGAACTCCCTTACTTTCTCCATGATCTGACAAATGTTGGCAAATTGATCTCTAATTCTGCTGCTGCTTCAAAATTCAGCTTATACAGCTGTAAGTTCACATACTGCTAAAGCTTAGCTTGATGTATTTTGAACATAACCTTGCTAGCATGTGAAACAAACACAATTTTATGTCAATTAGCTCAAATGGTAAAGAATCTGCCTGAAATTCAGGAGACCCAGGTTTGATCCCTTGGTGGCGAAGATCCCCTTTAGAAGAGAATGGCAACCCACTCCTGTATTCTTGCCTAGAGAATTCCATGGGCAGACCATGGGGTCACAAAATGTCAGACACAACTGAACGACTAATGCTTGCACTTATACTTGAGCATTTTTTTTTATTGCCATTCTTTGAGACTGGAATGAAAACTGACCTATCTCAGTACACTATTGAGTTTTCCAAATTTGCTGACACATTGAATGCAACACTTTAACGCCATCATCCTCTAGAATTTGAAATAGGTCAAGTGGAATTCCATCACTTCCACTACCTTTGTTCATAGTAATGTTTCTTAAGTCCCACTTGACTTCACAGTCCATGACATTTGGCACCAAGTGAGTGAATACACCATGATGGTTATCTAGGTTATTAAGATAATTTTTGTACAGCTCTTCAGTATATTCTTGCCACTTCTTATGAATCTCTTCTGCTTGTGCTTTTTAAGTGCTTACCCTGTTTTTCTTTTATTGTGCCCATCCTTACATGAAATATTCTCTTGGTATCTCCAATTTTCTTGAAGAGATATCTAGTCTTTCCTATTAAATTGTTTTCTTCTCTTTCTTTACATTGTTCATTTAAGAAGACCTTCTAATCCCTCCTTGCTATTCTCAGGAAATCTGCATTCATTTGGGTATATAGTTCCCCTTCTTCCTTGCCTAGTCCTTTTATTTCCTCAGCTATATTTAAAGCCTCCTCAGACAACCACATTGCCTTCTTACACTTTTTATTTGGGATGATTTTGTCACTGCCTCCTGTACAATGTTGCAAATCTCTATATTTCTTCAGTCACTCTATTGACCAGATGGAATTCCTTGAATTTATTTTTTGCCTCCACTGCATAATTATTATAAAGGATTTGACTTAGGTAACCTGCTTTCTCCAACTTAAGTCTGAATTTTACACTAATGAGTTCATGATCTGAGCCACAGTCAGCTCCAGATCTTGTTTTTGCTTATTGTATAGAATTTCTCTATCTTTGGCAGCAAAGAACATAATCAGTCTGATTTCATTATTGACCATCTGGTGATGTCCATGTCTCATTGCAAACTTACTGGAGTACTTTGCCATCCCCTCTTCCAGTGGACCATGTTTTTTTTTGTTTGTTTGTTTTTTTTCAGATTTCTTCACTATGAGCCATCTGTCTTGGGTGGCCTCTCATGGATTGGTTTATAGCTTCATGAGTTATGAAAGGACTTTTGCCACAAGTCTGTGACCCATGAAAGGGTTTTCCTTCCATTAGATTTCTCTATTTATCTGCCTTCCAATAGTTTGCTTCCCTTCAAAACCTAAACTCCTTTATTTTGTCACTTTTCTACAAATTTGTTGTTATTTGTTAAGATGCTATGTATGCTTGAGTGCTAACTGTCAATATTCAGTTACTCGTCACTGTTTCCCCTACATGCTTGGACACTAGACACTACACTTTATCATGAACTCTGTTTTTTCCTGTTAATCATCTTTTTAAACTTTAATTTCCAGAATATGAGCTGGAGGACCCAAGAATGCAAAGAAAGAAAGCTTTGCTGTCTTCCCTATAATAATATTTATTAACTTTGGAGAAAATTATGTCTTCAAATATTCCTTCCTGCCTTTGCAGCTTCAGGAATGTGTATGTTTAAATAAGTGATATAATTTTATAGCTTATTGATGCCCTCTTCAATCCTAAAAATATTTTTGTGTGTGTACTTTTCATTTGGATAAAATTCATTATCTTGTCTTCATTTTCACTAATGTTTTCTTCTGCAATATCTAACATGTTGTTAAGCCTATTAATGTAATTTTCAACTCACACACTGTAGTTTTCATCATGAAGTATGTCATTTATACATCATAGAGCTTTACCATCTCTACTTAACTATTTGCCCATGTGGAATATAGTTTTAATAAATTTAATATCTTTGTTGATTCTAACAATTGATTTAGTTCTGATTCAGTTTCAATTTTGGTTTTGCTTCTTGTCTTGGTTTATATTTTTCTTATTTTGTTCTAAGGCAGAATATTTGATTAGTTGTCAGATAATGTGAATATTGACTCACTGGATTGTAAATGCTTTAGAGGAATAATTCTCTAATTGTTCCTGAGATTTGTACTGGGGCAAACTTAAATGATGTGAAACAAATTTTATCATTTCAAGCTTATTGGGTTGTTAGCTTGGGCCTAGAGCAGAGGTCAGTCTAGGACCAATTATCTCCCATTACTAAAGCAGGAATTTCCTTGTACTTTTCATAATGACCTATGAACCATGAATTTTTCTAATTGGAAATAGGCATTATTCCTTGCCCTCCTCCTGTGTAATTTCTGGAAATTGTCATCCCCAAAACTTTCAGGTGGTTCTTCCTCAGATTCTAATAATGCATGCATTCACTTATCAGTAGTCAGCTGAATAATCAAATGGGATCTTCCTTAAAGTTCCAGATGTCTGTTTCTGTGCTACTCTCTCCTCTGGTGTTCTTTTTGATAACAATATTCACCTTGATTTCACCAGGCAATTAGTTTATTTTCCTCATCACAAGGACTCTGTCTGCTTTACCCTTCCTGCATAGCAGCCTAGAAATTTTCTCAAGACAATGTGGTAAGTCCTTAGATCTGACTTCATTTGTTTCCCATCTCTCAGAGATCTTTTCTTCATAATGTAATGTCCAGTGTCATTGGATACCACAGTTTATTTTTTGGTTACAAGAGAAGTAATAGATACCATTACTGCTTTTCTGTCTTTACTCCTGAATATTAATCAATGTAGTAATCTGGTAGGGATGGAAATTTTTGGAATATATACCTGGACTTTCCTCTGTTAATATCATTCATACATTTACTTTGTATATAAATAACAGTGGATCATTAACTCTCAGAATAAATAAACTAAAATTTTTATAGTAGGCATTTCTCCTGATCATCCTAAACTGACTGTTTTCCCCTAGAAAATGATTCAAACAGCACTTTTTAGTTCAGTTCAGTTCTATCAATGTCTGACTCTTTGTGACCCCATGGACTGCAGCATGCCAGGCTTCCCTGTCTATTACCAACTCCTGGAGCTTGCTCAAGCTCATGTCCATCGAGTTGGTGATGCCATCCAACCAGCTCATCCTCTGTCATCCCCTTCTCTGACTGCCTTCAATCTTTCCCAACATCAGGGTCTTTTCTAATGAGTGAGTTCTTTACACCAGGTGGCCAAAGCATTGGAGCTTCAGCATCAGTCATTCCAGTGAGTATCTGACTAACTCTAAATATCTGCACTTAGTGTTTTTTTTCCTTATGTTTCATTCAGTTATTTTTTCTTTCTCATTAACAAACATTTTTCATTGCCTTCTATGTGTCAGGCTGTTCTAGAACTAGAATAGAACTGTTCTGGTGCCTTTATTTTCAGAGATGAACAAGATCATTTGAGCTCTACTTGTGTGACACAGATGAAAGAAATTCAGCTCACCCAGACTAATTAATTTTATGAAACTATTCTGTGATATATTCTGATATATGGTATAGCAATTGCTATATTTGTTTTATGCCTCCCTACCAGAATATCATCTTCTTAAAGACAAGTGTTGTGTCATCTTCCTTACTCTATAAGTTGTCCTGCATAATAGAGGCAGGCACATAGTAGATGCTTAATTAAATGCAATTGATTGACTTTACTTTCTGGATTTCCTGGGTTCCTGGAAACACTACATTTTCCTAATATAATCAACACTGAACACACACACACACACACACACACACACTGATTATACACCTGGGAAAACACATTTGGATGACAAGAAGTGATTTTCCCCAATATGGATGAGAGAATATTCCAGTGTTGGAAAACAGCTTAAATATTAAAATTTCAGGCTTTCAATCCTGTATTTAAGGTAAAATTCACTTTCAAACTGTATGCAAATGGTTTCACAGTCAAATATTATATATATATATATATATATGTATATATATACAGTAGCTAAGCTAATATATATATATTAAAATCCTCAAAGCCAAAAGAATTTTAAAATACTGTAATATTTAATTTGGGTGACTTTGTAGATGATCTACCATTTTCATAGCTGATTTCATTAGTAATTTCCCTCTCCTAATGACTATATAATTAAACCATTATGGGAAATACACAATTATGCATATTCATAGAGAATTTGTTACAACAAATAAACCATAATTAGCTACAAACCCAAAATACATTTTAATTTATATGGAGATTTATCTTACACAACTTATTTCTGTTTGTTTAAAATAAACAGCATAGAAATAAACACTAACTTCTTGATCTAATGGGCCAAATAATGAAAATCCTTTTTTTGTTTCTTTTTCACACTACAGCTGTTTAGTTGCAATATTTTAGTTATTATAATTAAGTGAATATAATTGTTTCCTATTACTATTATTTATTTAGAGAAAATTACACACAGTCACACACAGGGCAAATTTTTTTTTTCTTGAGTGAAAAATATGTTGTATCTACACAAGAATCTATGTATAGTTTTATGACTGATATAATAAAGTTTAGATTCTAAATCTAAAATATTTTCTATCACCTTATACTGTTAACCAGTATTGTTTGCAACTAGCATTACATTTTTTTGGTACCCACAGAGCTTTAATTACAGTGATATACACACGATATACACATTTTATATTTAAGCTATATAATTGAATAAATAAACAGTTGGGTCATATAATCAATTTGTCTAATTGCATATGCTTATTTGCAACTAGTCTATTATACAAACAAAAGCAAATAAACATTAGGATATCATCTCATCTCCTTAAAAATTTTTTTGTAAAAGTGGAAAATACACATGTTTGAAAACCAGGTGTCCATTTTATCAATCCATACACTAAGAATTATAAATCAGACCAGTATGTCACTGTCCTGAAAATTCTGTGATATTAACAACCTGGAAATTAGACACTGTATCTAATTTTTGTGGATTTTCTAAACTCAAAGGTGATGCAAATATGCAATAGTTGACATTACTCTGCAGAGTAAATGATGCATATGCATGAACACACACACACAAACTCTGTATGATGATTTGAAACATTCCATGACTTCAAATATCTGAAATGCCTATCAAATTCCAATGGTGTGACAGAGAAGGAAAGTAAGTTTAAATATCTGTGGTCTTTGTATTTTTTACCAATTCATTTTATTCAATAAATCTAGACATATATGTCCTCATTGGATGAAAATGAAAAGCTAGAAAAGAAAAATATTACAAGGAAGCTGAACCCTTCCCTTTATACAGTTTCAAAATTATCATATTTTTCATTCATTTCATTATTCATTTAACAAATATATATATTATATGAGATATTTTGGCTCAAGGAAGTTTTCCAACCGCGAGCTAAAATAAAACCGAGCAACTCTTCATTAGAAGAATGATTTTCTTTGCTTGAACTTGGGATATTACTTCTTTTACAGAATCCTGAATAAAATCTGAGTTGTCTATCCTGGACTTCTGGGTTAGAGAAGCAGAATGACTAGGAGACAGCTGGATTTCCCAAATTGCTCTGAACATTTAAGGATTAAGTCCCAGACATAGGCATATTTTGCTAATATCACCATTCAGACTCACAGCTTCTTTGAGAAAGGCTGATAATGAATGACTGCTAATTAGACTTTACCTGTGTCAGTTGTAGGAAGCTGCTTAGCATTATGAGTCCAGAGGAGGGACGGAAATCTATAGAAATATTAGTAAAATCAATTAAATTATTTTTTTTAAAGAAGGAAAATCTTATCCTTATGGGAATCAATTAACAAGAGAAATGGAATTTCCAGTGACTTAAGGGGAACGTGGTGCTTCCCTGTGGCTCAGATGATAAAATATCTGTATGCAATGTGGATTAGATCCCTGAGTTGAGGAGATCCCATAAAGAAGGAAATGGCTACTGGAGAATTCCATGAACAGAAGCTACAGTCCATAGGGTTGCAAAGTGTCAGACAACATCGAGCAACTAGCACTTCAGTTTCAAGGAGGAGGGTGTATCAGGATTCATGATAGGCACATCTTAAAACATTGAGTCTAGCACTTGGAATCACACTTATCCATGTGTGTGTTGTTATCAACAAAAAATACAGAAAATACTGGGATTAGAGAAGCAATTCCATAACAGTTACAGAGGTAAATGGGATTATATTGAAGTGGGGAAATTAAAATGTGTAGGTAGATAGATAGATTAAGTGATAGATATAGATATCTTGAGGAAGTGAGAATCAATTGATTATCTACAATTGTCTAGAATAATCAACTGATTATTCTACAAAGATGAGTAGCTCTCCAGTAGGTGAAACATGTTTAAGTTTATTACAAGCAAAGATAACTAAAACTATATGCTTCATAAATTTGGGAATTCTTAATGCAGTCTATAATAGTTGATCTATAGGTTTTTTGAACACAGCAGGCTAAAGATGAAAAAGTTGAGTCATCGTGGAAAATGACTTCAATATGAATCAATGCATTTGGGGCATTATTATTTTGGATTTTTGTCAAGTTTGTTTAGATATAATTTACATAGAGGAAAATCTACCCCATCAAGGTAGTTTGATGAATTATAGTAAATGTGCACAGTTATGTAACCGCCATCAAGATATAGAAGATTTTCCTAATCCTAAAAAATTCCTTTGTGCCCTTTTGTTTTCAGTTTCAAGCTCTCCAAGTGGCACTAGTGGTAAAGAACCCACCTGCCAATGCCAAAGATATAAGAGATGTGGGTTCAATTCTTGAGACAAGAAGATTCCCTGAAGTAGGAAATGGCAACCCACTCCAGTACTCTTGCATGGAAACTTTCATGATAGAGGAGCCTGGTGGGCTACAGTCCATGGAGGCCACAAGGAGGCAGATATGACTAAGTAACTAAGTCAGTTTCATGTCCTGATTACTAGCAGCTAGCAACAACTAATCTGCTTTTTATCTCTATAGTTTTATATTTTAGAAAATGTCTTATAAATGAAATTATATAGAATATAAATATTTGTGTCTGGCTATTCAACATCTCCTAATACTTATTTTTCTCTCCCTTTACTTTTCAAGCCCTGATCCCCAATACAGAGAAGGAGATGTAGAAAAGAATCACCATCACTCATCTGATAAAATTTTTGAAGGGGAAAAAAAATTAAGCAATTATATTGACAGGTGAATGGAAATAAATTATAAAGGGATTCATCTAATTGCTCTGGAAAATATATAGCCACTAAAATAATGACTAGAAATTAATCAAATTTCAGTAAATACTGAAATGGAATGTAACTATAGAAGTAGCACATACTCACAAAAGGGCTTTTAGAGGTGAGTCACTCAAGGTATATTGAAAAAAACTAATATGCATTCATATTTGGAGGTTCTGGAGAATTCAGGAATGACCTCAAAGGGACACATTTTAAGACTATAGTATGTAACATTATTTTAGAGAAGACTAACTGAATAGCTAGATTTTTTTTTTCAATTTTGATCAGGGATAAAATGAGGAAAATGTGACTGGAAGAGTATATTAGTTAAAATTTTGGATAAAAATGGTAGATTTAGGGGCAATTATTGGCTTATCAAAAATGGGAAGTATCTGGAATGGTTCCCAGGATTTAAACAGTAGTTTATGAATCTGACTTGGACACCACAGTAACTATGGGAAGTTCCATCCAGAATGAAGGTTTATTTTCAAGACACATTGGAGAACCTCTACAGAGTGCAGGTACAAGAGACAGTGATCAATATCTTTTTCCATCTTCTTTGCCAATGAGTGTAGAAGTGTAGGTACAAGAGACAGTGATCAATACCTTTTTCCATCTTCTTTGCCAATGAGCTAGAGTGTAGAAGTGCAGGTACAAGAGACAGTGATCAATATCTTTTTCCATCTTCTTTGCCAATGAGCTAGATTACTATCTGAAGTCTCCATGGCAGTTACATATGGTAGGTAACCAGTTCAGTTTAGTCACTCAGTTGTGTCTGACTCTTTGCGACCCCATGAACTGCAGCACTCTAGGCCTCCCTGTCCATCACCAACTCCCAGAGTCCACCC
>CM035272.1:51618539-51644333 GCA_020226075.1 Hydropotes inermis | reverse complement strand
TGGCATCACCGACTCAATGGACATGGGTTTGGGTGGACTCTGGGAGTTGGTGATGCCATCCAACCATCTCATCCTCTGTCATCCCCTTCTCCTCCTGTCCTCAATCTTTCCCAGCATCAGGGTATTTTCAAATGAGTCAGCTCTTCGCATCAGGTGGCCAAAGTATTGGAATTTCAGCTTCAACATCAGTCCTTCCAAAGAACACCCAGGACCGATCTCCTTTAGGATGGACTGGTTGGATTTCCTTGCAGTCCAAGGGACTCTCAGGAGTCTTCTCCAAGACCATAGTTCAAAAGCATCAATTCTTTGGCGCTCAGATTTCTTCACAGTCCAACTCTTAAATCCATACATGACCACTGGGAAACCATAACCTTGACTAGATGGACCTTTGTTGACAAAGTGATGTCTCTGCTATTTAATATGCTGTCTAGGTTGGTCATAACTTTCCTTCCAAGGAGTGTCTTTTAATTTCATGGTTGCAATCACCATCTGCAGTGATTTTGAAGCCCAGAAAAATAAAGTCAGCTACTGTTTCTCCATCCGTTTGCCATGAAGTGATGGGACCAGATGCCATGATCTAAGTTTTGATTAAAAGAATAAGATACAAATAATGGCCACCATTTCCAGGTCTAGACACTCTAAACTTCCCACACATTTTCCCATTTATTTTCCCTATGACTAAATGAAATGTAGAAGCCTTCCCAGGGTAGACCTTGGAGCCACAGATTAAAAAAGATAGAGTCACAATATGGAAAGAGTTTGAATACCTAATTTGTAACCCAGAGGAAAGGCAACAACAAGAATTATTCATGTTGAACAGCTACATGTGAAGAATATATATATTTTGCATTATGCTATTGCAACCTTGTGGTTTGGCTCTTACCGAAGTCACAATTACCTTCACTAATAGAGTGCTGTCCATTTAATTATAGGTCAATACCACAATTTTGTGTTTTTGTTCTGAAAAATCATGCAACTATTTTTGTTTGGGAAAATTGGTTTTCCCAAAATCAGGGGAAGGGAAGAATATAACTCACATGTAAAGGATAAATTACAGTGGAGAAAGTTACAAAAGAGAGTTGACTACTTTACAGTCAGTTAAATAACTGAGTATCAAATGATGAAGTGGATTATTAAGGTAGTTACAAAATAATAGTGGATAGAATTTATTAAGAGTGATGTCAATTTAGAAAAAAAAGTGTCTATGATTCTTCATTTATTCAGTTTTACTAGTGATAAATTTCACTAGTAAAGCATAGAGATATGTGGTGGATCAAGAATTTCAAATGAAACACAAGCATCTATTAAGACTTGAATGTAAGATTTACTCTGGCAGAAGTTTTAAGACTTAAAAAAGTAACAGATGCCTATTTTAATAGTAATTTTATACAATCAATGGTTTCTGGTTCTGTGAGTTTTACAAAATAAACAGGATTTCTTTCTCCATGTGGCTCTCCTTTTTTCATCATTCATTAATTCATTATTTTGTTCATTTCTTCAACATTGAAATTTGACTAATCAATTTTCACAGTTTCAAGTGAATGTGATGAGATAAAACAGCATTTTAAAGGAGAAGAATACTTAGTTTCTTAATTCCTGTCCCCAGTTTGGGCATATCTTGTTAGTTTTAAAAGTTTGGAAAGAAGTCATCAAACAGATTAATTTTATGTATCATCAGAATGTGAATTATTTCCTACAAGCTACCGGGCAGCTGTAAGTTTTAGGGCTGGAGAGAAAGGTGTTCATTTTACTTTACTTTTCACAAATTACTTTTTGAAAGCAATTGGAATCCTCAGTGTATCCAGAAACTAATATATGAAATTCAAGAAAATGGGACTAATATAATAAAAACAAACAAAAAAAATGTACTCCTGTAATCATCAGAATATAATAAATAAAAAAGTTTCCAAATGTAAATCTTTCATTCAGGATTAAAAGCAAGCAAGAGTCTAAATATATCTTTATCTGCAAACTTGGGAATTTGTCCTTTTTTTAAGTATTAATTACCTTTTGCAGTTACCACTGTAGATGTGGATAAAGTTATTGCTGTTTAGTCATTCGGTCATGTCCAACTCTTTGCAACCTACTGGACTGCAGCACGCCAGTTTTCCCTGTCCTTTACCATCTCCTGGAGCTTGCTCAAATCTATGGCCATTGAGTTGGTGATGCCATCCAACAATTTCATTCTCTGTTGTCCCCTTCTCCTCCCGCCCTCAATCTTTCCCAGCATCAGGGTCTTTTCTAATGAGTCTGATCTTCACATCAGGTGGCCAAATTATCACAGCTTCAGCTTCAGCAGTGATTCTTCTAATGAATATTCAGGACTGATTGCCTTTAGGAATGAATGGTTTGATCTCTTTGAAATCTAAGGGACTCTCAAGAGTCTTCTCAGACATGATAATGCAAAAGCATCAGTTCTTTGGTGCTCAGGTTCTTTATGGCTCTGTTTTCACATCCATGCATGACTACTGGAAAAACCATAGCTATGACTCTACAGATCTTTGTTGACAAAGTAATTTCTCTGCTTTTTAATATGCTCCTGTTTGTCATAGCTTTTCTTCCAAGGAGCAAGCATCTTTTAATTTCATGGCTGGAGTCACTATCTGCAGTGATTTTGGAGCCCCCCAAAATAAAGTCTGTCACTGCTTCCATTTTTTCCTCATCTATTTGCCATGAAGAGATGGGACTGGATGCCATGATTTTTGTTTTTTGAATGAGTTTTAAGCCAGCTTTCTTACTCTCTCCTTTCACCTTCATCAAGAGGCTCTTTAGTTCCTCTTCACTTTCTGCCATAAGGGTGGTGTCATGTGCATATCTGAGGTTACTGATATTTCTCCCAGCAATCTTGATTCCCACTTTGTGCTTCATATGCCTGGTATCTCACATGATGTACTCTGCCTATAAGTTAAATAAGCAAAGTGACAATATACAGGCTTGATGAACTCTTTTCCCAGTTTTGACCAGTCCGTTGTGCCATGTCCAGCTCTAACAATTGCTTCTTAGCCTGCATACAGGTTTCACAGGAGGCAGGTAAGGTGGTCTACTATTTCTATCTCTTGAAGAATTTTCCACTGTCTTTTTTTTTTTTTTTTGTGATCCACACAGTCAAAGACTTTATAGTAGTGAATGAAGCAGAAGCAGATTTTTTTTTTAATCCTCTTGCTTTTCCTATAATCCAGTGGATTTTGGCAATTTAATCTCTGGTTTCTCTGCAATTTCTAAATCTGGCTTGTATATCTGGAAGTTCTCAGTTCATATAATGTTGAAAACTGGCAAGGATCATTTTGAGCATTTCTTTGCTACGGTGTAAGATGAGTGCAAATGTGTGATAGTGTGAACATTCTATGGCATTGCCTTTCTTTGGGTTTGGAATGAAAACTGAGCATTTTCAGTCCTGTGGCCATTAGTGAATTTTCCAAATTTGCTGGCATATTGAGTACAGCACTTTCACTACATCATCTTTTAGGATTTAAAATAGCTCAGCTTGAATTTCATCACCTCCACTAGTTTTGTTCATAATGATGCTTTCTCAGACCCACTTGACTTCACACCCCAAGATATTTGGCTTTAAGTGAGTGATTACACCATCATTGTTTTCTGGTCATTAAATTATTTTTAGTATAGTTCTGTGTATTCTTGCCATCTCTTAATATCCTCTTCTTAATATCTTCTGCTTCGGTTAGATCCATAACATTTCTGTCCTTTATTGAGCCCATCTTTGTATTAAAAGTTCCCTGGTATCTCTAATTTTCTTGAAGAGATCTCTACTCTTTCCCATTCCATTGTTTTTCTCTATTTTTTTGCACTGATCACTGAGAAAGGCTTTATTATCTCTCCTTGCTGTTCTTTGGAACTCTGCATTCAAATGGGTATATCTTTCCTCTTCTCCTTTGCTTTTCACTTTTCTTTCCACAGCTATTTGTAAGGCCTCTTCAGACAGCCATTTTGCTTTTTGCACTTCTTTTTCTTAGGGATGGTCTTGATCCCTGTCTCCTGTACAATGTCACGAACCTCCATTCATAGTTCATCAGGCACTCTGTCTATCAGATACAATCCTTTGAATCTACTAGTCACTTCCACTGTATAATCATAAGAGATTTGATTTAGGTCATACTTGAGTGGTCTAGTGGTTTTCCCCACTTTCTTCAATTTAAATCTGAATTTGGCAATAAGGAGTTCATGATCTGAGCCACAGTCAGCTCTTGGTCTTGTTTTTGCTGAATGTATAGAGCTTCTCCATCTTTGGCTGCAAGTAATATAATCAATCTGATTTTGGTGTTGGCCATCTGGTGATGTCCATGTGTAGAGTCTTCTCTTGTGTTGTTGGAAGAGGGTGTTTGCTGTGAACAGTGCATTCTCTTGGTAAAACTCTATTCGCATCTGCTCTGCTTCATTCTGTACTCCAAGGCCAAATATTCCCCTCAGTTCAGTTCAGTCACTCAGTTGTGTCCGACTCTGCGACCTCATGAATCACAGCATGCCAGGCCTCCCTGTCCATCACCAACTCCCGGAGTTTACTCAAACTCATGTCCATCGAGTTGGTGATGCCATCCAGTCATCTCATCCTCTGTCATCCCCTTCTACTGCCTTCAATATTTCCCAGCATCAAGGTCTTTTCCAATGAGTCAACTCTTCGCATGAGGTGGCCAAAGTATTGGAGTTTCAGCTTCAGCATCAGTTCTTCCAATGAACACCCAGGACTGATCTCCTTTAGTATGGACTGGTTGGATCTCCTTGACGTCCAAGGGACTCTCAAGAATCTTTGCCAACACCACAGTTCAAATATTTCCCTGGTACCTCTAATTTTATTGAAGAAATCTCTATTCTTGCTCATTCTTTTGTTTCTCTCTATTTCTTTGCATTGTTAACTTAGGAATGGTTTCTTATCTTTCATTGCTATTCTTTGGAACTCTGCATTCAGATGGGTATATCTTCCCTTTTCGCCCTCACCTTTTCCGTCTCTTCTTTTCTCAGCTATTTGTAATGCCTCCTCAAACAACCATTTTTCCTTTCTGCATTTCTTTTTCTTGGGTATGGTTTTGATTACTGCCTCCTGTACAATCCCATGAACCTCCATCTGTAGTTCTTCAGAGACTCTATCAGATTTAATCCCTTGTACCAATTTGTCACTTTCACTTAGAATGATAAAGGATTTGATTTGGGTCAAATCTGAATGGCCTAGTGGTTTTCCCTACTTTCTTTAATTTAAATCTGAATGCAATAATGAGTTCATAATCTGAGCCACAGTCAGTTCCCAGTCTTCTTTTTTTTTTTTTTTATTGTACAGAGTTTCTCAATTTTCAGCTGCAGGGATCATAATCAATCTGATTTTTACATTGACCATCTGGTTATGTCCATGTGTAGAGCCATCTCTTGTGTTGTTGAAAGAAAGTGTTTGCTATGACCAGTGCATTCCCTTGACAAAACTCTGTTAGTGTTTTCCCTGCTACGTATTGTACTCCAAGGCCAAATTTGCCTGTTTCTCCAGGTATCTCTTGACTTCCTTCTTTTGCACTCCAGTCCCCTATGATGAAAAAAGAGAATTATTTTTGGGGTGAGGGGGTGTTTGTTTTACAGGATCTTCATAGAACTGTTCAGCTTCAGCTTCTTTGGTATTAGTGGATGAGGCATAATAGACTTGATTTACTATAATATTGAATGGCTTGCCTTAGAATTGAGCAGAGATCATTCTGTCATTTTTGAGACTGCACTCAGGTACTACAAGGAAATTGCAACTCACTACAGTATTTTTGCCTGGAGAATCCCCATGACAGAGGAACATGGCGGGCTACAGTCCATTGGGTAGTAAATAGTTGGATGCAACTTAGCAACTACACACTGCATTTCACACTCTCTTGTCAACTATGAGGGCTATTCCATTTATTCTAAGGATTTTTGCCAGCAGTAGTAGATATAATTGCCATCTGAATTAAATTTGCCCATTCCAGTACATTTAAGTTCACTGATTTCTAAAATGATGATGCTCACTCTTGCCATCTCCTGTTTGATCACTTCCAATTTACCTTGATTCACAGACCTAACATTCCAGGTTCCTATGCACTTTTGCTCTTTATAGCATTGCACTTTACTTTCACCACCAGACACATCCACAACTGTGTGCTGTTTTCGCTTTGGCTCATCCTCTTCATTCCATTTGGAGTTATTTCTATGCTCTTCTCTAGTAGCATATTTGTCACCTACTGACCTGGGGGGTTCATCTTTCAGTGTCATATCTTTTTGCCTTTTCATGGGGCTCTCAAGGCAAGACTGCTGAAGTCATTTGCCATTCCGTTCTCCAGTGGACCACGATTTGTCAGAACTCTGCACCATGACCTGTCGATCTTGGGTAGCCTTATGTGGCATGGCTCATGGTTTCACTGAGTTAGACAAGGTTGTGATCCATGTGATCAATGTGTTTAGTTTTCTTTGATTGTGGTTTTCATTCTTTCTGCCCTCTGATTGTTGAGGTTAAGAGGCTTGTGGAAGCTTCCTGCTGGGAGTGACTGTCTGTGGGTAAAACTAGGTCTTGCTCTGATGGGCAAGGCCATTCTTATTAAATCTTTAATCCAATTTTCTGCTAATAGGTGGGGCTGTAGTTCGGTCTGAGGCCAAACTATGGTAGGGGTAATGGAGGTAATGGTGACCTCCTTCACAAGGACATATGCCAGCATACCAGGGCTCCCAGAACTGTTGCAGTCACTGTTCCAACCCTGTGGCAGGCCACTGTTGACCCATGCCTGCTCCTTTCTCCTAGATCCTGTTCCACACAAGGTTTTGCTTGTACCCTCTAAGAGTCTATTTCCCTGGGGATTCTCAGTCCTTTTGCCAGATCTCCAGGTTGAGAAATCTTTTGTGGGCCCTAGAACTTTTGCCATAGTGTGAGAACTTCTTTGGTATAATTGATCTTCAGTTTATGGATGGTCTGCTAGGCAGCTCTATACTGGATCTAATGCTGACATCCTCCAAATGAATGTGTGCCACAGACCATGCCTTTCAGGTCTATTGCAGCCAGAGCCCATGTCTCCATGGCAGGTCACTGCTGACCCGTGCCTCTGCAGGAGACACTCAAACACTCAAAGCCAGGTCTGGTTCAGTCTCTTGCGGAAGTCACTGACTCATTCTCTGGGTCCTGGTGTGCACAAGGTTTTGTTTGTGCCCTCTGAGCTCCTCTGGTTGGTCTGAGATTTGACTTTAAATGTGATTGTGCCCCTCCTATCATCTTGTTGGGGCTTCATCTTTGCCCTTGGAGGTGGGGTATCTTTTTTTGTTAAGATCCAGCATTCTCCTGTCAACAGTTGTTCAGAAACTAGTTGAGATTCTGGTGTTCTTGGGGGAAAAGATGAGTGCACATCCTTTTATTCTGCCATCTTGAATCTTTGATGTGATAAAGTAATAATAAATGACAACAGAAAGAAGCCCCTGCCTTTTTTTGGAGATGTATTAATAGAAGGATAGGTAATAAATAAATGAAATAATAAGAACACATCATTTAATTTCAGAGACTAAGAAACGTCACGAGGAAAAATAAGGCAAAGTAAGTGACAGAATATTCTGAAGAAGGAGGAGGATAAAAAGAGTAAATTTAGAGATGGTAAGCATAGTGTTTCTTTTGGCAAAGATGATAATAGAGCATAAACAATTATCAAAGATGAGATTTGCATTAAAATTTCGAGCAAAATTATTTCAAGCAGAGGGATCAGCAGAGATAGATACAGGGAGACAAGGATGATCTGGGTGTGTTTGGGAAACAAACCATGGGTATGGAGTAGGACTGAAAGACATTTAAAGGATACAGGTTTGGGAAATTTCAAGGTGGACATAGACTTCATTATGAAGGTCCTGATGGGCAGGTGTCCAGCTGTTATTCTAAGTATAATGACAGAAAGTTTTCAGCTTGATGTTTTTATATCTTATGTGTTTTAAAAGACATCCCTGACTGTTGTGTGATAGGATGTGTGATTGATAGGATAGTTGAATCAAGTGTGAAAGTAAGTGAACTAGGAGGTTGTTACTGCAGGCCAGGTCTTCTACAGATGCCCTTTTGATGTTTTCTGCTATATTTTAGGTATAAGATTAAACATAATTCAAATATACATTTAAGAGATACAGAAGGCTTTGAAGAATTAGGGAAAGAAGTTAATTACTATGTGAGGTTTTTTATGAAATTAAGAGGATACCACTCTTTTCCCCTATCTTTTATTATTTTCTATAATATAATCTCTCCTTTTGACACTTTTTTCTTTCAGAATTGAACAGAAAATGATGGCTTAGTTATGCTGCCATATTCATACATTCATTCATGACATACATACATTCATACATGACACATTGATACATCCAAGACTCCTCAAGAAAGAATGTATTCTTGTCAGTGTAGCATAGTGGTTAATAAAGTGATATTTTAAGTCAGAGAGATACAAATGTAAATCATAGGTTCACCAGTTATTAACTTGCTGACCTTGGTTAAGCTAATGAACACTTCTAAGAAACATGTTTCATATTTAAATGAGGAAAACCCTATAATCCCACTGTGGAGAGAATGTGAGACTTAAGCAGCTCTATCTAAAGCTGGACATTTAATGTTAAGGAGCTGAAGTATAATGATTAAATATGAGCATCATAAAGGAGAGAATATGGGCCCTGTTTAAAGTAGACATGGTAGTACAAAGAGCATATTTGGGTTTTTAACAATTGCTGTTAATTATATATCATAATTAAAAACCAAAATACGTTAAAAACTCAGCTTTAGATCGAGTTACTTAAGTCTTACATTCTCTCCACGGTGGGATTACAGGGTTCTCCTTATTTAAATATGAAACACTCACTGAGTTTTAGAATCATGAAATTAAAAGACAATTGCTCCTTGGAAGAAAGCTATGACAAACCTAGACAGTGTATTAAAAAGCAAAGATATCATTTTGCCAACAAAGTTCTGTACAGTCAAAGCTACGGTTTTTCCAGGAGTCAGGCATGTATGTGAGAGTTGGACCATAAAGAAGGCTGAGTGTGGAAAAACTGATGCTTTTGAACTGTGGTGCCGGAGAAGATTCTTGAGAATTCCTTGGAACTACAAGGAGATCAAACCAGTCAGTGCTAAAGGAAATCAAGCCTAAATATTCATTGGAAGGACTGATGCTTAAGTTGTAATAATTTGGCCACCTGATGAGAAAATCTGACTCATTAGAAAAGATCCTGATGCTGGGAAAGATTGAAGGGAAAAAGAGAAGGGTGCCACAGAGGATGAGATGGTTAGATAGCATCACTGACTTACTGGACATGTATTTGAGCAAACTCCAGGAGATAGTGGACAGGGAAGCCTGGCATGCTGAAGTCCATGGATTCCAAAGATTCAGATGTGACTGAGCAACTGAACTGCAGCAATTATGTATGGCTTCCCAGGTGATTCAGTGGTAAAGAATCTGCCAACCAATGCAAGCAACTCAGGTGCTGAGGTTTTGATCCCTGGGTCGGGAAGTTCCCCTAGAGGAGGAAATGGCAACTGCCCCAGTATTCTTGCCTGAAAAATCCTGGACAGAAGTGCCAGGAACCAGGCTCCACTGTCAATGGGATTTCCCAGGCAAGAATACTGGAGTGGATTGACATTCCCTTCTCCAGGAATCTTCCCAATCCAGGGATCAAATCCAGCTCTCCTGAATTGATGGCAGATTCCTTACCATCTGAGCCACCAGTGAAATATTTTAAAGTAAATAATAAATTGAAGTGCAAAATAAAATAGACTTAAGTAGAAAGATAGTTGAAATAGTGTATTATCTTCTGTATGTGTGTATGTATATATATATATATATATATATATATGTATATGTATATGTGTATATATATATATATAAAACCTTTCCTGAAAGAGAAACAGAGAGAGGATAAAACTTCTAGAAATCCATATAAAGAGCTACATTTATGGATGGGTTACAAAACGGTAGAAGAGATGGAGATGAGTGAATTATATGTTTTTAAGTATAGCTTTCTTACATAACCTTGATTTTAGAACTTTGTAAATTTTATATATTTTCAAAAAATTAAACATTTAAGGATGTTAAAACACTGAAATTAAAATTAACTTAAATAACTGAATAGAAAAACATAATTAATCCATAAAATTTTTCAATGCATGACATTTAACTTGACATCATGAATGAGATATATCTAAGGGCAAATAGCAATACAAAGAAAGCTGGACATGTTTTAATTGACTTGCTTTTAGGAGTGAAGTTGATATATAGTAATACTATAACAATATGTGTTATTAGAGATAGAAAAGATATAAACACACAAATGTTTCTAGATTTCTCTTTGGGAAAATGAAATATAGACTTGGAATAAAGGCAGTTGAGAATTTTGTTAGATTTGAATTAGAAGTATCAGCCATAGTTGGTGATATATTTATAAAGTTATTTCACAACTTCCTTCACCAGCTCATCTTAGAAACAATGGTCTCCCCCACCCTCACTATCAACGTGTTTAGTTCTCATATCTTCATTACTAAATACTATTGTCCAATAAAAAGAGTGAGGGTAAGTGGGGGTGAAATGAATTGGGAGATTAGGATTGACATATATATACAGTTGACACTATGTATAAAATAGATAGGTACTATCTATAAAATAGCTAACTAATGAGAACCTCCTGCATAGCTTAGGGAACCCTACTCAGTTCTCTGTGGTGACCTAAATGGGAAGGAAATTCAAAAAAGAAGGGTTACATGTATATGTAGAGCTGACTCACTCTGCTGTACAAGAGAAGCTAACACAACACTGTAAAGCATCTATACTCCAATAAAAATTCATTTAAAAAAAAAAGAGCAGAGTAACAACATTATGGGTCAGAGAAAACACAGTGGGATCCTAGTATAGGTTGTTGTGTCAGAGGGTGAGAATGGGCCCAAAGACTATAACTGACATGCTAAAAGAACACAGCAACTAGCTCAAAAGGGCTCTCACTGACAAAATTTGGAAGAATGTGAACATTAAAATAAAGAACCATAGTAATAGATTTTAATATATTTAATCAGAATAAATCCATTGATCCATAGCAATATGTTAATAAAAGATTGGCACCTAATTAGTGATGAATGCCAG
Source organism: Hydropotes inermis (assembly GCA_020226075.1). Classification (NCBI taxonomy): domain Eukaryota; kingdom Metazoa; phylum Chordata; class Mammalia; order Artiodactyla; family Cervidae; genus Hydropotes; species Hydropotes inermis. The sequence continues at coordinate 51,633,240 of CM035272.1, read as the reverse complement.
TTAATCTTCCTGAAAGGAATGATAAAATTAAATAAAATTCAACTCCTGATGCAATACTTCATTCAGGCAAAGAATATTAGTGGATGCAGAAAGCATTTATAGACTATTGTTGGAAAAGAGAATAAACATCATCTGAAGCATTACCTTCCCAATCACTTATTAATTATCTTTACACAATTACCTTTCAAATGGAGAGATTTTCAGGACACCACCAACCAAGTGCTCCAGCTCAGCATCATCAATAAGGAGTGATGGAAGTTAAATGATTCTTGATGTGATAAAATGGGGCACACACAGAATCATCTCTGAAGTGCTATTGAGAGCAACATCTAATTTAAATCCGTTCAAGAAGAAGCCACCAGATAAATACAGAATGTGGAATATTTTATCAGACAAGTAAAATAAACCATGTGAAGTATCAGTGCCATAAAATAAACAAAATAGAAATGAAATGGTTGTTGTAGATTAAGTGTGATCAAACATGTATGAAAACTAAGTGCAATACACATCCTTTGACCAAATCCTAAATTGAACACAAACAGCTCTAAAGGACATTACTTATACATCTGGGGAATTTTAATTTGAGCTCAACACTAGGTAATATTGCTTCAGTGTAACCTTTTTAAGTGTGATACTTTTGGTTTTTTTGGTTTTATAGAAGGCGGTCATTTTTTATAGGCATGAAACATCATGAATTCTACAACTTGCTTTCAAATGGACAAAATATGTGTGTGTGTGTATCTGAAGAGAGAAAGATAAAAGTTTTGACAAAATGTACTTACTGGTGAATGATAAAATATATGAAGTTTACATGTTGTGTAATAAACGTTAGAAAAAAATGTTGGAAGTAAGAGCATATACTGAAATGAGAGGTACTTTAAAATATTATTTTGCCTAAATTAGGAAGACTATTAAAATTAGTTGCTACAAAATATATTTACAAATAATACTTAATAAAAGTATCTAAATACATTGACTTATAATTTAGTTTTCAAAATTAAGAAAGTGATATAATCTGACACAGTACTCAAGTGGTTAAATATGTTTGGGCTTTGTAGTGACACTTGAAGAAGATAAAGTTCTGAATTCTTGAGAAATGTATCATGTCAGGCCTAATTATTTTCATAGCCTCTTGCCTCTGGTGTCTTAAATGGAGTATCATTAATGTAAAAATACTATCAGCATTTAAAGATATCTTTTAAAAATAATTATTAAATGTTTATATATGAATATAACTATATAAAATATGTATCAAAACAAAGTGTCAACTGTACATGACTTGTACAATGCCAAAATGATGCTCTATCCATCTTTAAAGTGTATTTCTGATAAAAAGCAGGACTGATATACTTATTTAAAATCCTACGGCTTCATTCTTTTCAAGTGGTTGACCAGTTTTCCCAGCACCACTTGTTAAAGAGGTTGTCTTTTTTCCATTGTATATTCTTGCCTCCTTTGTTGAAGATAAGGTGTCCATAGGTTTGTGGATTTATCTATGGGCTTTTTATTCTGTTCCATTGATCTATATTTCTGTCTTTGTGCCAGTGCAATACTGTCTTGATGACTGTGGCTTTGTAGTATAGTCTGAAGTCAGGCAGGTTGATTCCCCCAGTTCCATTCTTCTTTCTCAAGATTACTTTGGCTATTCGAGGTTTTTTGTACTTCTATACAAATTGTGAAATTATTTGTTCTAGTTCTGCGAAAAATACCGTTGGTAGCTTGATAGGAATTGCATTGAATCTATAGATTGCTTTGGGTAGTATAGTCATTTTGACAATATTGATTCTTCCAATCCATGAGTATGGTATATTTCTCCATCTGTTTGTGTCCTCTTTGATTTCTTTCATCAGCGTTTTATAGTTTTCTATGTATAGGTCTTTTGTTTCTTTAGGTAGATATACTCCTAAGTATTTTATTCTTTTTGTTGCAATGGTGAATGATATTGTTTCCTTAATTTCTCTTTCTGTTTTCTCATTGTTAGTTTATAGGAATGCAAAGGATTTGTGTGTTAATTTTATATCCTGCAACTTTACTATATTCATTGATTAGCTCTAGTAATTTTCTGGTAGAGTCTTTAGGGTTTTCTATGTAGAGGATCATGTCATCTGCAAACAGCAAGAGTTTCACTTCTTATTTTCCTATTGGGATTATTTTTACTTCCTTTTCTGCTCTGATTGCTGTGGTCAAAATCACAGCAGGATCCTCTATGACCCGCCTCCAAGAATATTGGAAATAAAAGCAAAAATAAACAAATGGGACCTAATTAAACCTAAAAGCTTTTGCACAACAAAGGAAACTATAAGCAAGGTGAAAAGACAGCCCTCAGATTGGGATAAAATAATAGCAAATGAAGCAACAGACAAAACATTAATCTCAAAAATATACAAACAACTCCTACAGCTCAATTCCAGAAAAAAATAATGACCCAGTCAAAAATATGGGCCAAAGAACTAAACAGACATTTCTCCAAAGAAGACATACAGATGGCTAACAAACACATGAAAAGATGCTCAACATCACTCATTCTCAGAGAAATGCAAATCAAAACCACAATGAGGTACCATTACACGCCAGGCAGGATGGCTGCTATCCAAAAGTCTACAAGCAATAAATGCTGGAGAGGATGTGGAAAAAAGGGAACCCTCTTACACTGTTGGTGGGAATGCAAACTTGTACAGCCGCTATGGAGAACAGTGTGGAGATTTCTTAAAAAACTGGAAATAGAACTGCCATATGACCCAGAAATCCCACTTCTGGGCATACACACTGAGGAAACCAGATCTGAACGAGACACATGCACCCCAATGTTCATCGCAGCACTGTTTATAATAGCCAGGACATGGAAGCAACCTAGATGCCCATCAGCAGATGAATGGATAAGGAAGCTGTGGTACATATACACCATGGAATATCACTCAGCCATTAAAAAGAATTCATTTGAATCAGTTCTAATGAGATGGATGAAACTGGAGCCCATTATACAGAGTGGAGTAAGCCCGGAAGATAAAGACCAATACAGTATATTAACACATATATATGGAATTTAGAAAGATGTTAATGATAACCCTATATGCAAAATAGAAAAAGAGACACAGATGTACAGAACACAATTTTGGACTCTGTGGGAGAAGGCGAGGGTGGGATGTTTCAAGAGAACAGAACTGAAACATGTATATTATCTAGGGTGAAACAGATCACCAGCCCAGGTTGGATGCCTGAGACAAGCACTTGGGGCTGGTGCACTGGGAAGACCCAGAGGGATCATGTGGAGAGGGAGGTGGGAGGGGGGATGGGGATGTGGAATACATGTAAATCCATAGCTGATTCATGTCAATGTATGACAAAAAACACTACAATATTGTAAAGTAATTAGCCTCCAACTAATAAAAATAAATGGAAAAATGCTATGGCTGGGTTATTTTTATAGATTTACAGTTCTTTTTGTAATATCAGTCATTATCTAACACCAAAAATTCCCATTGATTTCTTATATCCATCTTGCAAAATGGTTAGAGCTGGTAGTGGTCTGCTAGAGAATTTCCCCTTATTCCCCACAGTTAACAGAATGAACTCTGTAGATACAGACTTGTCCATTAGACCTCAGTTTTGCTCATCTTTTCCAAGTCTTCATGTAAAAGATCATGGCAACTAAACTAAGTGTGAAAAACTGTTTGGAAGAGAAAAGAAAAAACTCCCAAAGCATTAACTGATAATTTGCATTTAACTTGGTTTTCAGCTAAAAATAATGCTGTGTGTTTTGAGAGGTGATAGATCATGTTTTGGAGCTAACCAGGTGGCACTGGTGGTAAATAATATGCCTGCTAATGCAGGATACCAGAGAGACATGAGTTCAGTCCCTGAGTTGGAAAGATCCCCTAGAGGAGGAAAAGGCAACCCTCTCTGGTATTCTTGCTTGGAGAATCTCATGGACAAGGGAGCTGGTGGGCTACATTCCATGAGATCATAAAGAGTTGGAGATGACTGAGCATGCACACAGACACACACACAGACACAACACACACACACACACACATCATGTTTAGGCTCTAAAATCAGAAAGTATGATGATAATCTTAACTCAAGTGTTATCCTCCTATTTTCAACTTTTCAGGGTTCTCATTCACAACATTGTTATAGTAGTATTGATTGTCTCCCAGGGTGGGATAATGAAATGAGATAAATTACATTACAAGAAAATGCAGAGCTATGTGATTTACTTTCAATATATGTTAGAATTCAGTGATGATCTTTCTACAAAAGAAAACTGAATTATCTAGTTAACAATATAAACATCCCCTGCCTGCCTGCCAACTGGTTTTCTGTGTAATCTCAGTAGGTTTCTAGCTTCCTTCCATAGCTCTTATTTATCTTCTGGCATGATTTCTGGAAAGCTGAAATGAGGTAAAAAATCTCTCGGGAGATGGATGATATGCTGTTTTTGTCCAACACATTTTGGAAACCATGTTTTTCTTAAAAATCAACTGTAAAATATACTTTAAAGGACTGACTTCTATCGCCCAAGATGTCTGTGGCTCTTCTATTCATTTTCTGAAAGAGACCTATAACTTACAAATAAGAGGATTATCAGTGAATTTGATATTTTAGAAAAGAAAATATCTGCTGAGGATAATTCCAGGCATGAGATTAAGGATCACTGTGCATCTTGGACTTCTTCTCACGAGCCTCTTAATTATTGTATAATCACTTATTTGAAAGTATAAATCAACCAAGCGTTGACCACATGTGTACTCTCTAAAAATAAAGCTTTGAGAATCCACCAGCTTTCTCTGCAGGATAATCATTGCATTTTGTATAGCATAGTATTTTCAGACTGAAATTTTCATATTTAAGCCAGTTATTTGCCTTAATGCTATTGCAGCTTCTCAAAGGGGAGCACTTTTGCAATCCCAGTATCAATGCCTACAAAATCCCTGTAGACATTCTCTATGTCTGCCAATAACCCGAGAACAGAAGATGCCCTGATAGAAGAAAGCAACGACAATGCTGTAGTCTAGGATTAGTTGAAAATTCTATGTACTGATAATTTTTAAAATACTCAAACTTCTTTATGAGTAAAAGGAAAAATAAGCAAGTATGTAACCCAAAGGGTGACACTTGATGTAAGTAAACTCCTAAGATCAATATACTTCATACAGTTTATGTGAAAGTGAAAATTTCTCAGTCATGTCCGACTCTTTGTGACCCAGTGGACCATAGCCTGGCAGGTTCCTCTGTCCATGGGATTCTCCAGGCAAGAATACTGGAGTGGGTTGCCACTTCCTTTTCCAGGGGACCTTCCTGACCCAGGGATTGAACCCAGATCTCCTGCATTGCAGGGAAAGGGAAGCCCTGGTTAGTCAATGAGAGGTTATAAAATTTAAAATTATTTGGAAAACTGTGTGCTATGTAACCTACAAATCCTCTTGGTGTTGGAACACATGAAAACAAATATTTTATAAGTTCTTTTTTACTCTACATTGATTTAAAAAATCTGTGATTTAGAGAAAGCTTTTTCATATATTGTAGATTATAGATTTACCTGCAAGTAGTATTTAAACATAATATGAATCTGAACCACATTTTAGTGACCTCAGGAGGATGTGTTTCCCCATCAATCACATGTAGTAAGACAAATCCAACAAGTAAATGTTTCTTTAAAATGGCAGCATATCTTCATTCAAGTAAAATATTAGCCAGCTAGTTGGAATGTTAGTCGCTCAGTTGTGTCTGACTAGTTGCAGCCCTATGGACTGTAGCCTGCCAGGGCCCTCTGTCCATGGAATTTCCCAGGAAAGAATACTGGAGTGGGTAGCTATTTCCATCTTCAGGGGATCTTCCTGATTCAGGGATTAAACTCAAGTATTGCACATTGCAGGGATATTCTTCACCATCTGAGTCACCGGGGAAGCCCATTGTTTTTTTTTACCCTGTTTAAAAAAAAAAAAAAAAAAGGTCCTACTGCTTTTCCTGGGAGAGTTACAGATTTTAACATCATGGGATAACTTGGACTTCAACAGTCAGAAAGTAAACCACACAGATGAGCACCTGCCCTTGATAGATGGCTTTTTATTATTTCTTCTGAGACATAAAAGACAACTAATGGGTAGGTTAGACAGAGAGCAATTTAGAACCTCAAATCACTCACTACAAACTTGTATGGGCCCAACCACTTCATATACATTTTGTGGGCTTCCCTGTTGGTACAGTGAATAGGAATCTATCTGTCAATGCAGGGGACATGGGTTTAGTCCTTGTTCCTGAGAGATTCCAGATATGGCAGGCATCTAAGCTAGTGTTCCACAACTACTGAACCTGAGCCCTAGAGCCCATGAGCCACAACTACTGAAGGCTGAACACCTAGAGCCTGTGCTCTGCAACAAGAGAAGTCAACACAGTGAGAAGCCCTCTCACCATGAGGAAGAGTAGCCCCCCTCACTTAAACTAGAAAAAGCCCAAATGTAGCAACACAGACCCAGCACAACCAAAAACAAATAAATAACTATGCTTCAATAATTTTAGTTGAATATATTTTGTGCCTAATTAAAGCACAGCTTAATTGATTGTTTGAAAATGCAGATTACCAGTATGTATTGAGGTATGCTGCATACAAATTTTTTTTTTTTTAATTAACTAGTACCTTAGTAGGCCCAAAATAATGTTCTGAAGAACCAGAAGTTGGGGGGTTAGATTAAAAAAGTTGCAAAGTATAGCACTTGCATTTATTCACCTTTTACAGAATTGGCTTAAACACATCAATTCCTACTGAAATGCACATTACACAAAGACTCATAAAGTGATTTATAGCCAATTTGTTGATTGATGTTTTGTGTACCTAGATCAGTGCCTCATACGCAGCAGGCCCTCAATAAACTTTTTTTTTTTAAACAAATCAATAAAATATACAGGAAAATACAATTTAGTTTGTGGAACTCCCATAATATTCCTGAGGAAATTAATCAAAATGCGTAGAAGAAATCTGAAAAAGAACCAAGGAAAAATGAGGTTTGAACTTATAGATAAATGGAGAGAAAGAGATTCAGAGTCAATGGCTGAAGTAAGTGTATAGAAAATTTGGTGAAGAATGGTTAAATCATACTTATGAAGTGAGATATATTTAAGAGTAAGGAGAAAATTGAGTTTTAAACATAAGTTGAGTGGAACAAAAAGATCCTTTAGGGAAGAATATATTCTCCAATCTCAGGTGGTTAGGAGCATCTAAAAATGTTGGGATGGATACATTAAACACTGGTGCCAACCAGCTGGCTGATTCTGTCAATTCCTTTAATGCAAGCTGGCTTTCTGTTGGCTAGAATCCATGGATGTGTGTCTGGATTTCGTTTTTAAAAGTCGACATCAATTTGATGCAAGAAGCTTCAGAAATCATTCCTTTTCTCAATTAAATCAAGGATGTCATTCTGTTAATTCTGAAATCATGCAAATACCAAGTTGAAGGGATGGCAATTAATTGTTACTGATGGCTGTGAAACAGCATTCATGAATTCCAGAGGATCTGGCCTTAGTAAAGTATAAAATAATCCAGCAACAGCTTCAACTGGTTTTATATAAAAATAAAAAGTCACAGGAAGCCAGTGATATTTAAGATGCTTGAGAAAACTACTGAAGCACTTCCCTTAATTAGGTTTAATTACCTCTAGAGAAAGGTATGTTGGAAACATGATGGAAACTAGAATAGGTCCAAATCTTTCATACTCTGAGCCAGTGCTTCTCAATAGAACTTTCTGATATGAAGATAATGATCTATATATGTGCTGTTCTATGTAGTATCCATTAGACACGTATGGGTGCTCAGTTGTGTCTGGCTTTTTGTGGCCCCATGGGCTATAGCCCCCCAGGTTACCCTGCCCATGGAATTTTCCAGGTAAGAATACTGAAGCAGGGTGCATTTTCCTATTCCAGAGTTTCTTCCCAACCCAGGGATCTAACTGGCATCTTTTGCACTGGCAGGCAGATTCTTTTCTACTAGTGCCTCCTGGGAAGCCCCCATTAGCCACATATATGTGTATTAACTATTGGTATGTGAAATGTAGTTAGTGGTAACTCAGGAAATAAGTTTTACATTTTATGTAATTTAAATTTATTTAAATATTCTAGTTGCTAGTGGCCATCATTTTAGACGGCACAATTTTACCTATCCATAAGAGCAACAGTTTGGAAATTTTCAATCAGCTGACTGTATCAGTCATGATAATCTGCTGCTGCTGCTGTTGCTAAGTCACTTCAGTCGTGTCCGACTCTGTGTGATCCCATAGACAGCAGCCCACCAGGCTCCCCAGTCCCTGAGACTCTCCAGACAAGAACACTGGAGTGGGTTGCCATTTCCTTCTCCAATGTGTGAAAATGAAAAGTGAAAGTGAAGTCCCTCAGTCATGTCCGACCCTTAGCGACCCCATGGACTGCAGCCCACCAGGCTCCTCCATCCATGGGATTCTCCAGGCAACAGTACTGGAGTGGGATGCCATTGCCTTCTCCCATGTTAAGCTAGGTAATTCTAAATAATATTAATGATATTTTAAAAATTCCACAAGTTTATAACAACAAATATCTATATCTTTGTTCACATTTAATTTTTCATGTCAGTGTCATGCTGGAACTCAGGCCACAAAGTAGAATCTGTATATAACATTGTTGGCTGTCCTTGTAAAGTAAAAGGAGAGCTTGTAAATCAATGTGTTATACTGGTTCTTTAAGACTTGCCAGTTTTACAGACACACTCTACTTCTGTTGATGCATGATGGTGATGATGAGATAGATAGATAGATAGATAGATAGATAGATAGATAGATAAACAGACAGACATATAGCAGTGTGTGATATATCAAAGCATCACATAACCTGTTTCTCTCCAATCGATCACATGCCATTCTTGAGTTCCATTGAGGGAAAATGTATAGGTTTCCTCAGGGACCCAATGAACATAAGTGAACAGCAGTATAGGCTCTTCTGTCCATGGGATTTTCCAGGCAAGAGTACTGGAGTGGTTCACCATTTCCTTCTCCAGGGGACCTTCCTGATACAGGGATCACACCCTATTCTCCCGCATTGTAGGCAGATGTTTTTATTGTCTGAGCCACCAGGGAAGTCCCTAAAAGAAGATACAAAGAGATATTTTGTTTAATTAATGAATGACTATTTGCTAGCAAGTTCTGTGTATCTTGACTAGAACTTGATGTTGTAAACCCATCTACTCTATATGTTCATAGAGCAGTGAAATATAGCCTGGTACAGTCTTCTCTAGTGTCATCCTTCCCCAGTTCTTCTTAGGAGTATATCCTTTTCTCTTCACTTTTTAGGTTAAGTATCACTTCAGAGAGAATTCCCTAATACTCTAATTTAAATTAGTGGATTGAGGCACTTTTGTATAGAATACAAGTAATCATCCAGATGGAATATATCTCAAATGTATTCACTACATTTAATGGAGCATGGAATAATAGTGAGAAGGACATGCCACCCACTGCAGCTATCTTGCCTGGAGAAACCCATGGACAGAGGAGCCTGGCAGGCTACAGTCTATGAGGTCACAAAGATTCAGACATGACTGAAGGTACTTAGTACACATACACGGAGACATAGCAGTGGTCAGATCCAGACAGATCTTAAATAGTGCACCAGGACCCCTTGGACAAATTATCACTTCCCTTTTCATTGCAAGCTCCCTGGAGACAATTTAAGGAAACTGACATGAGTGTCACCAGGCTAAAGTAAGGTGTTTTCAGTTCTGCATTCCTATCTGGAGGATCTAAGAGAGGACCTGTTTCTTTCTTTATTTAGGATGTTGTCAGAATTCAGTTCCTTGTAGTTATAGGACTGAAGTTCCCATCTCTTTGCTGGCCGTCAGCTGAAAATATGGGATTGAACTTGGCCAACTCAGATATTCCAGAACAAATTTCTGATAAAAAAGTCAATTATTAACATCCTTTAATCTTAATTATTTTTGCCATGTATAGAGAATGTATACAACTATTTTGAGAATTAAGACATGGATACCTAAAAAAAATAAAAAAGACATGGATACTTATGAGTGGTTGGGGAGCCACTGTTTTTCTTATTACAGTGATTTAAAATATTTATTGCTTTTATAGAAAATATAATTAATCTGCATAAATTTGATTTTGACTTAAGAAATTAATGTGGCATTATGTTAGGCATTGCTTAAATAGTATTTTATAAATATACATATATATAACTATTTATATATACATAACATGTACATATATGGATAAAATACCAAAACTAAGGGAAACTGAGTCCTGTGGATATTAAATGAATCAACCTTCTTAGGCCCAGGTAATGACAAGATTTCTTCAAGCCCTTTGACTTTCTCCCAATAACACTGTCTGCTCATTTCATTTCAGCAAGCTATCTAAATATTTTTTTAAAAAGTTATTCAATGTAGTGTGAAGCATATGATTAACAGAAATGCTTATCTAACTTCATTTTAAAAAGAGATTATCTTCATAATGTTTAATACAAACATTTGAGTTTGAGTAAACTCTGGGAGTTGGTGATGGACAGGGAGGCCTGGCATGCTGCAGTCCATGAAGTCACAAAGAGTCAGATACGACTGAGCGACTGAACTGAACTGACTCACTTCTGTATGCCAGTTTGCTTTTGTTAAATCTTTTACCAAGTACAAAACATTTTTTGTCTAGCCACAATATAATAGAAATATAGAGCAAATAAGAAGTTAAAAGTAAACTAAGCTTATTATATGGGCCTTTTTTATGCTTTCTCACTCAAAGGCAATCTATATAATATGTGTCCTTTGATCAACAGCTCTCCCCTGTAAGCCCTGTGAAAGCAGTATAAATGCTAATATTTTGTGGCTTAATTTTTGTTCAAATGCATGAATGTAACATAATAAAAATTTGGTGTTTTTCTGGGCTCAGTAAATGCTATTTCTTTTTTACCCAAGATCTTTGAGAGAGTAAATAATATCAAAATGCCCAAACAATCATGTAATGCATATCCCAGAATGAAAAAGGAAAATTGCAGTCCATTTGTACACTCTCTGGAATTGGATTAGAGTCCTCAGAAGTGAAATCACCCAGCACAGACCACAGATTCTCCCCTTAACACAGGACCAAACTGTAAATCATGTAGTAATTTTTATTGTTGCTTGTTCTCTGGTTTCGGTGACAACTTAATATCCTACAGTAGTATTCAGCTATAAAATGGTGCACATGACTGGTCACAGGCAGTCAAGAAAGTCCTTGTACTTTCTGATTGCTACAGGAAAATCTTTTGTGTAATTTGTAATTGAAATAAATAAATAACTATACAAACAGAGAAACTTAGGCCTTACTGAAAAATGAGTAGAAAATCAAATTGAAAGTGAGTTTTCTTTGCTCTCCATGTTTTAAGTGCTATGCTAGACAGGTCTGAAGACAGGATACTAACTGTATGTAATATTGATGGTAGTTTTCATATTCATCATAGTTTCATTATAAAAGTACCAAAGCACCCATGTAATATTCCCCAACCTTCAGTTTCATTTAATAGAATGGTTCTTTGTATACGGTTTTCATTTTTAATAGCAGTAACAACATATTTGGGACTTCATAGGTAGCGTAAGTGGTAAAGAACCCACCTGCCAATGCAAGAGATGTAAGAGATGTGGGTTTGATCCCTGGGTCAGGAAGATCCCCTGGAGGAGGTCATTGAAACTCACCCCACTATTCTTTCCTGGAGAATCCCATAAACTGAGGAGCCTGATGGACCTCACTTCATGGGGTCACAAAGAGTCAGACACAAATGAAGTGACTTAGCACTCACAACATATTTTTTATCTGCCATCTTTGAATATAATCACCAATGCTACACAAACAATTACGCCCTCTCTAAAATGTATTTGAAATTTCAATAAAAGATGTAATATAATGTACTTTAAAACTTCACCAGTAATACACAAACATACACACACACACACACAGAATTATACATACAAATCTCTAATTTGAGCTTAGAACAAAGAGAACAAAGGAACCACTAGATTCTTAAAGAAAGCTCATCTAATTCAGTCACAGGCTAGTGTCTAAAAGCTTTTTGTCTTCGGAATTCATGGATCAATATGTCTCATATTTATCTGCTATCTGTACTTGCTGCTACTATTTTATTTTAGGCCTTAATCATTCTCTGTCCCCTGCATTACAAAAACTTACCAATGATTCTGTCTTCAGTTTTACCCCACTAAAAACTAGCTTTCACGTGGCAACCAAAGCTAACCCTTTAATAGATATCTGATAATACCACTCTTTTTCTTTCTCTAGTGACTCTTATCACCTCAAAATATTCCATACATAGATGCATAGTGAAATCTTTTGATGTCCTAGATTATTTCCAATTTGAAATTGCATTTTACTCTCACAGAATGCATACTTCTTTGCTCATTCTGCACCTCTAATATAAAGAATTTTTATCCACAATTATGCACTAATTAAATAACACCTCCCTTTACTTTCTCAGTGATTAAAAAGCACTTTATGTGAGCTAATAGAGTATCTTTCTCCAGTCTGTTTCTAGTGTTTTTTTTTTTTTCAGTAAGCTACAAATGACTTCTGTATCTCTCTCTCATCCCTGTATTTTAAAATCTAGGAAGACAGTAAGCTTTTGCCTCACTTATAACATATACCCAATACTTGATATGTTCTAAGTCATGTTGACCTCCTAGAAATTTTAGATATGAATCAATCACGAACCATGCATATGTGCATGTGTGTGTGTGTGTGTGTACATTGGGGATAAACAGAAAAATAACTTAAAAATATTGTGTGTCTCACAAAAACTCTTACTCTTTAAAAGAGTAAGAAAGATTGTTATTAATTCATCTTTGAATGTTTGGTAGAAGGTAAAATTCATGAATGTAGTCCTCTATCTGATCCTGGATTTTGTTGTTACTGTTGGGATATTTTTGATTACTATCTACTTACTAGTAATCAAAGTGCTTAAATTTTTCATTTCATCGTTGTACAGTCCAGATAGATTGTTTCTGGAACTTTCTTCATGTTTTCAATTGTCTAGTTTGTTGGTGTATAACTGTTCATATAAATCTGTTATGATACACATGAAAGAAGCTCAAAATAAAATAAGTGAATTTATTTTATCAAAATATAATTAATTTACACTGTAGTGTTAGTTTCAGATACACAGGAAAATGATTCATTTATGCATATACATATATCCATTCTTTTTCACATTCTTTTCCCATAGAAGTTACTACAGAATACTGAGTATAGTCCCTTATGCTGTGTAGCATGTCCTTTGGTTTCTAGTGTATTTATAGCAGTGTATATATGTTAATCCCAAACTCCTAATCTATCCCTCCTCTGCATTCTCCCTCATAACCATAAATTTGTTTCCTATGCTTGTGGGTATATTTCTGTTTTATATATAAGTTCATTTGTATCTTACATTCCACATGTGAGCCACATGTGAGCCATATCATATGATGTTTGTCTTTCTGTATCTGAGTTACTTCACTTAGTATGATAATATCTAGGTCCATCTATGCTTCAAAAGGCATTATTTCATTCTTACTGTGGTTGAGTAGTATTTCCCTGTATAAATATACTACATCTTTATCAATTCATCTGTTGATGGACATTTAGGTTTCTTCCATGCCTTGGCTATTGTAAACAGTGCTGCAATGAACATTGGAGTGCATTTATCCTTTCAGATTATGTTTTTCTCTAAATATGTGCCCAAGAGTGGGATTGGAGGATTGTATGACTACTCTATTTTGTTTTTAAGGAATATCCATACTGTTCTCTATAGTGACCATACCAATTTACATCCCTACCAACAATGTACAAGGGTAACCCTTGTCCCTACATTTATTTATAGATTTTTTTCTAACTGGTGTGACATGATACATCATTGTAATTTTGATTTGCATTTCTCTAATAATTAGTGATGCTGAGCAACATCATTAATTAAATTAAAGAAAAAGAGAAAAAGTGTTAATGAAATTGGTGAGAAACATGCTGAGGCAGTGTGAGAATATAAAGTGATGCAATCACTTTAGAAAACAGTATGGGAGTTTCCCCCAGATTTAGAGCAATAATTACCATAAGATCTAGCAAGTCTTCCTCTGGGTATTCATGTGAAGAAAAAGAAAACACCAACTGGTAAAGGTGCATGGATCCTCATATTAATCACAGCATTATTTGCAATAAGCAGGATAATGAAACAACCTAAGTATCCACAAAAAGATGACTAGGTAAAAAAATTGTGTTTTATATATATATATATATATATATATATGTATATATATATATGTAACTAGGTAAAGAAATTGTGTTTTATATATATATATATGTGTGTGTGTATATATATATATATAATATACATAATATATATATATATGTAACTAGGTAAAGAAATTGTGTTTTATATATATATATGTGTGTGTATATATATATATATGTGTATATATTATATATATATATGTGTGTGTATATGTGTATACAAACACATATATATATATGTGTATATACACACATATATATGTTATTTGTATATAATATAATTATATATTATTATGTATAGTATATATATTATGTGTATATAATATATACATATATATAGTATATGTATATATAATACATATATTATTACATAATATAATACATAATATATACATATATATAATATAATATATAATAATACATAATATATAATA
>CM035272.1:51494549-51618139 GCA_020226075.1 Hydropotes inermis | reverse complement strand
TCTTGCTGTCCCAGGGATCCTGTATTATAGGCAGATTTTTTGTCTTCTGAGCCACTAGGGAAGTGTATTTTGTCTTTATGATGCCCTTAATTTAAAGTAGGGGGGGGAAGTAAAACAGATATAGGAAAATGATAAGAATGACTAAGAAATTTTAGGAATAAAATTTTCATGAAAGTCCATATGTGCTTTTGTTTGTGTGTATTGGGAGGTGGGGAAGTGAGTGTGAGGATTAAGCTAACATTGATTTTGTATAACACAAAAACCTTAATGGATTAAAATAAGGAAATGTGTTAAGCTAAGGAACAAATTGCTTAATATAGGTGGCTGCAGGGTTGGTATTTGAGTCTTTATGGAGGAATCATGATTTTGAAATTTTTTTTCACACTATTTTTGGATTGTCCTTAGTTTAGTTCTTCTCATGTTCTTGAGATCCTAGACCAGTATCACAGACAGATATTTCAGTTATCAGTGAAATAAGATGTTAAAAAGTGCTACTTATCTGTCTTTTACAATGAAGGTGATTTCCCAAAATTGCTGCCACAGTTTTCCTCTCATATCATTGAAGAGAATTTCATCTGGTACCTATGGGTAAATAAGAAGATTTACCTCTGAGTTAATATTATAGTTATCCTAACTCAGAAATTATACTGAAACAAATGTGTGTTTGTGCAGCAAGGGATAAATGAGCAACTGATAATTATTTCAGTTAGGATTCACACAAATTGGTTTTTATATCCCTGATATTTTTTTTCTTTCTAATATAGAAAAATGAAATTTCCAATAGCACATTTTAATGTCAGTTTTCAAATATAAGCAACTTGTTCAATCAGCAATATGATGCAATATTGATTTGTATTAATATTCCAAGCATGTATTTAGAGGTTTTTCAGATTTACATCTGAATTTAATTCAAAACTTTACTTATTTAATCATTCAAAAGAGCAATTTTAAATTGTGAGTCAGTTGCCAACAAGGACACAACAAAGGTACAGGTTTCTATTAAAATACCATAAGTGTGTTTCTGAAAAATCCATTGTTTTGCAAAGTTTCACACTAAAACTATCAGAGCTTATGAGAAAAAGTAAGGGTAGAATCATCACAATCAAAACATAAGAAACTTTATAACTGAGGTGCTAACCAACACAGTAATATCCACATAAGACATAATATGATGGCATAGTTACAAAATGGTATTTCTAATAAATAAATGCTACTCTGAATGCAGGAATGTGCATTTCTTTAAAAACAGAGAATGGGCTGTAAGTAAGAGGTGCACCTTCTAATTAATAAATGTTTGTACTATTTTTAAAAATGCAATGTGGATATCTTCATAATTATACTTCCACTCTAAAGCAGTGACCAACTGAGTCAAGAGGCAGGAGAAAGTGTGAAAAGACTCATTTCATTACTATGGATTCCTTCAGAGCTCACTGTTTTCTACCCTTATATTTCCATTCAGATCTTGTTACATGTGCCAGAATGGCACAACACATTTACAGGATGAAGGTAAAAATCTCATATGAACTAATAATTTGATTAACATCTCTCTATAGTATAACAATTATAGATCTATCATCTATCTATTTTTCTACCTATCTAATTCATGTTGCTATATATAACAATGCTCTCTCTAAATACCGTTTCTGATGTGGCAAAATGGTAAAGAATCCATATGAGAATGCAGGAGATGCAAGAGACATGTATTCAATCCCTGGGTTGGGAAGATCCCCTGGAGTAGGAAATGGCAACCCATTCAGTATTCTTTCCTGGAAAATCCCATGGACAGAAGAGCCTGGCAGGCTACAGCCCATGGGGTAGTAAAGAGTTGGACACAACTGAGCATAACACACACACACACACATACACACACATTATTTCCTTCCCAAAATCAACTCATTGGGAAAGAGAGACCCTGATGCTGGAAATGATTGGAGGCAAAGAAGTGGGGTAGCAGAGGATGAGATGATCAGGTAGCCTCACCAACTCAATGGACATGAATTTGAGAAAGCTCCAAGAGATATTGAAGCACAGAGGAGCTTGGCATGCTACAGTCCTTGGGGTCACAAAGACTTGAATAAGACTTAGCAACTGAACAACAGCAACAACAAATATAGATATAGATATAGATATAGAGATAGAT
This sequence comes from Hydropotes inermis, assembly GCA_020226075.1. Taxonomy (NCBI): domain Eukaryota; kingdom Metazoa; phylum Chordata; class Mammalia; order Artiodactyla; family Cervidae; genus Hydropotes; species Hydropotes inermis. The sequence goes on along the minus strand of CM035272.1, from coordinate 51,615,999 downwards.
AGATACACACACACATAGATATATATATATAAACACACACTTCATGGTACCTAAGCACAAAGTACAGCCATGCAAGTGTCATATTTAAATAAATCGATGATGTTTCAAATAGTTAAATCAGTTTCACATACTTACCAGGTAGATAGATGGGAATGTGTTTTTAAAAGGAAATTACTTACTTGTTGCAAATGAGTTTCTATATGCTTTAGTGTTGTAAGTATAAAATGATGCTATACCATTTGATCTAAAAAATTCTGAGGACTCTTCAAGAGCTAGACTTTCATCCACTGTTAGAAACTTGCAATATGAATTGGTCTGGTAAATCCTTTTTCCTTAATACATGACAGGAACTATACATTTTAGAAAGAAACTAAAGTTCTTGCCTTAAATGGCACAAAACTCTCATAGTTGTTAAGCTGAAGTTTTTATTTTGTTGCAAATATATTCGAAATCAAGGAAAGAAGGATGGCAGTTACAAGACTCTCAATGCTTTTAATTCAAGATGCTCAGGAGAAATTTAGCTTTTTTTTTTTTTTCCTGGAAGATGATATAGAGAACATGGTATGAAGCACACAAGAATATACTTGCAACAATATTTTTTTTTGCAGTTGTTGTTCATAAATTCAGAGATCCAAAACGAAAAATTAGTATCACTTAAAATGACTTTGGATGACAACAGAAAATAATGTGCTAATGCCTAGTTTGGCCAGGGGACAAGAAAGATGTTTCTTAGCTGAATGCCAGTTAAGAAATAACAGACTATTTACATATTTAACAATCTACTGAGCCAAAAGGTAGTTGAATCTATCTTACTAATTTTTTCAAACAGAATTTATGCATGGATTTCAAGGCAAAAAGAAAATTTCCATCAAAGTGACATAGATAAGCAATCATTGGTGCTGGATAAAGAACATATTTTCTGAGATAGTTGCCTTTGAATGGAATGAAAGTATTAGAGTTTTATGAAATTCATCTATGTTCATGAAATAGAAACAGTATTTTCAGAGATAGGACATAACACATTCTCCATTAATATGTACATTTTTATAAATCTAAAAGTGTATGGCTGAAAATTACCTTAGAACAGCTCAATTGCAAAGGTCAAGTTCCATGTTTACAAAATTTCAAATATACAAGGCTGTGTGTATGTATGTGAGCTTTAAAAAGCAAAAGAGTTCCAAATCTGTTTTATATAAAAATGATAATTAGTTTTATATAATAGTTATATTTACATTTACTTTTCCTACAATAGCTTTCTCTACAATATGTATATATTATTTACTATATATGTATATTTATAAGCATATATATTTAAAATTTAAAATATAAATATATATTTATAACTTTTCTCTTATAGCTAGTTACTTTTAAAATAAAGTTTTATTAATAACTTGCTAATATTACTTTGAATTCATCTTATTATATTTCTAATTTTAGACATTTTATGTCTTTAATGTTCAGGCTTAGATTTGTGATATCCAGATATTTATTTACAGCAAGTAATCATCGTGTAATGCAAATGTTATTATATATCAAGGAAACAAATACTTATTAACACCTGTGGGATTTTACCTTATTGACTTTGCAAAAATCCTTTAAATTATAATTCCAACTTTGTATGTGAAAAACTTAGGTTAGAGGGAGAGTATCATAGACTGTACAGTTTAGAATAAGAGATTTTGATTTACATTTAAACCCTTTAATTTACAATTTGAGTAACCTGGAGCGAGTTATTTATCCTTTCTAAGTCCTAGCATAACAATGTTTTCTCATAAGATTCATGAAAAAAAAATAATTTGTAGAAATGTCTTGACACAGTGCTTGACACACACCAATGACTAAAAATGTGTATGCTATTGTTTTTATTACAATGCTTTTTACTTTTATATCATTATTTATTGTGCAGTTGCTTTATTGACATTTTTAGCATTATTATTACTATCACAGAAAGTAACATGTTTTCATCGAAAATCACTATATTGTAAAAAGTTTAACCATATTTTAATTGCATGTCTTTGTTTCAAAAACTGTATTTTAATTTCAGGTTTTTCTGCATAAAGCATAGGCTTTTCACTACGCTTCTGAAGTTTTAAGTGTTAGATGCCTGGTTGTGTCCAACTCTTTGCAACCCCACCAGCTCTTCTGTCCATGGAATTCTCCAGGTAAGAATACTGGAATGGGTAGCCATTCCCTTTTCCAGGGGATCTTCCTAAGCCAGGGATGGAACCTAAGTCTTCTGCATTGCAGGGGGCTTCTTTACCATCTGAGTCACCAGGGAAAACTGAAATGATGGACCTTTGGGAGGTGATTAGGTCACAAGTATGAGCCCTAATTGTGATTAGGATTGCTACTGCTGCTAAGTCACTTCAGTTGTGTCCGACTCTGTGCGACCCCATCCCTGGGATTCTCCAGGCAAGAACACTGGAGTGGGTTGCCATTTCCTTCTCCAATACATAAAAGTGGAAAGTGAAAGTGAAGTCGCTCAGTCATGTTTGACTCTTCACGACCCCATGGACTGCAGCCTACCAGGCTCCTCCTTCCATGGGATTTTCCAGGCAAGTGTACTGGAGTGGGGTGCAGAGCATTGCCTGCTCTGGTGACTAGGATTAGAGCCCTTATAAAAGTGACCACAGAAAGCTTGATCATGTCTTTCACCATGTGAGGTAACAGTGAAAAGATAGCCTTTAAAGGGAAAGCACATCTTAAGCAGACATTGAATCTCTCAGTGCCATAATTTTGGACTTCTCAGCCTCCAGAATGGTGAGAAATAAATTTCTGTTTATCAGCCACCCAGCTCATAGTATTTTGTCATGACAACCCAAATCAACTGAGACAATAAGGAAGGTAATTTTCTTACTTTATCACAATGATAGTAAGTTAACACTAACTAAAGAGATTCAATTAGGTATTTTGTGTTAATGTAATTCTTCCTGTTTTTGCTTATTCTTCCTGCCTGCTTAATTATATAACTTATTTAACCATAGCATGTGCCTATACTAATAGAAGGAAGTACAGAGAAAGAATGCTATATGAATGCATCTTTGGAAAAAATATTAAATATGACAATGCATTTCAATTTAACTTCCTATTCTATTCTTCATTCTGAGAATTTTTCAGAATGTTTCTCTGAATTTTATTCTCAATATTCTGGTGACTTCTTTTTTAATGTCTACTGAGGGGTACTAGCACTACTATCATTCTTTTGTCACCATCCATCATCTAAACCAAGATGAATGTCACATACCAGATTTGGGAAAATCAGACTTCACGTTGGAGAAATAATTTTTTTTTTGAGAAATAATTTTATAAAATAATTTGAAGAAACATTTAAACAAAGCAATTTAAATATATAAAGTACTTATTGTGTACAGACATATAATATCCTTGAAACAAAGAATATTCGGTTTTTGCATAGGAAACATCAAGTAGAAGAATGTGACAGTTTGTAAAATCTATGAATGAAGTACCCAGTACAAGCAATTAATATCTGCTTCACTAACTGAAATTATATGACTTATGAATTTATATTCATTTTCTGTTCTCCTATCAAGTGAGTAATATCTAGAACGAAAATGGAGCTCTATATGCTGATTTTTTAATGACATCATAAAGATCAAAGCAGAGAATTAAATTCAGATAAATAAAGCTTTTATTGATTCAATGCCCATTTATTTAGCTAGTGAGTAAAAACGAACTCTGTTTCAATCAGCCTGCCATGGTTTTAATCCACAGTGAAAAATGACCATGGTGGAGTGAGCTTTCTACAGATAAAGCCATCTTCTAGAGTGCAGTGGCAAAAAGAAAGAGAGGAATAAATTACTTTTTTCTAAAGTAATCCAAGTTTACACTTTAATTTTAGAAACAAATAAATGAAGATCTAAAGAAATAAGAGAACTCATTCACATACAGTAGCATTTCTTTGAGTAAAAGAGGAGAAAAATGTGTATCTCACCACCAAAAAGAAGTATATTTAAAAGTTATATGTATATATACATATATATGTATATATATATGAGATAAAGTAGTGTAAAATATAAATATTTGAATGCAAATGAAATCTAGATTTATTCATTCATGTATTGTATGCATTTACTCTCTCTTAAGAATTGTGCTGCACAATGTTTTCATGAAATGTTAAGAAAAATAGTGATTTAAAATTTAAGAAGCTTTCAGAGAGTGGATGTTATAAGCATTGGAAAATTAACTATATTAAAAAAGCTAAATACTTCTAAATATTCATAAAGATTAAAGTAAAATAGACATTCTGAGAGAAAATACTTAACCAGAGGCTATGGAGCAGTGGAAAGGTAAGGTGTCTCCAAGAAAATTAACAATTACGCAGACATCTGAAAAATACAACAAATTGGTCAAGAAAACAAAGGAATAAGTCTGTCATAATATTTTAGGGAAAATATGTCACAGACAAAGAAAATATATATTCTTTTTTTTAAGAAATTGGATAAGAGCAAGGTGCTTGTGATCAACTGGATCTTGACAATGAAGGGTGAGAACAGTAGAAGATGTAGTTGGAGATACAGGCAGAGAATATATCCTGTTTGCTGGTTTTGATCAAACCTCCTCTCTCCAGTTCCCACTGTGTAACAACTACCAATATGAGGATGCTGGATGACTTTGCTTATCAAATACATATTTTCTGGTTCAATAAAATACAGATAAAATTTCTTTTCTTAGTAAGGTTATTTTGAGGATTAAGCAACATGAGATGTACGGAAATGATTGAAACAGTTCAAAACAGCACGACTCTGCAGAATCATCATTGTAGGAAACATAACTAGCTTCAGCTGTCAATGTTAGCTAGGCTATCAAAGATATTCATTCACAAAGATAAGTTTATTTTACCAAGATGTCATAATTTTGTTGTAAGTTCACTAGATTCTTGGATGTCACTAGAACATTTCAAAACTAAACCTAAAGCAAATAGTTTTTTTTTTTTTTTTTTTTTTATTAAGTCACTCAGTTGTGTATGACTCTTTGCAACCCCATGGACTTATCTAGGCCCTTGGAATTTTCTAGGCCAGAATACTACAGTGGGTTGCCTTTCCTTTGTCCAGGGGATCTTCCCAACCCAGGAATCAAATCCAGCTCTCTTGCATTGCAGGCAGATTCTTTACCAACTGAGCTAAGGAAATGAAATAGAATATTGATGATGATCAGAGTTAATACACCCATGAGTAGGGTGTTCTCCTCCCTCCTCGTTAAACAAAGAAGGGAGCCATAGAAGCTATTGAGAAAAGTAAATATTAATTAAGAAAGCATATTAACTGCACATTGAAAGGTCTTGGGAGCACAGTTGCTGGTGGGATACCAAAGACTGATTAGATTATTTCTCTATCATCCCAGTGCATGTGCAAAACAAAGACTTAGCTACTCATCAGAAAAAAAAAAAAAAATTAAAAAAAAGTGAAATGTTAGTTGTTCAGTCCTGTCTGGCTCTTTGTGACCCCATGAGCTCTAGTCTGCCAGGCTCCTCTGTCTATGGAATTCTCCAAATAAGAATACTGGACTGAGTTTCTATTCCCTTCTCCAGGGGATCTTCCCTATCCAGAGATTGAACTTAGGTCTTCCATATTGCAGGCAGGTTCTTTACTGCCTCTGAGCTCCTCACCAAGTGTCCATATCATTTGGAGGCTTCTCTCATGCCTTAGTCTAACTAGTATCATCTACAACTCCTTGAATCTCATCATTCTTATCACTTAAGTTGCTGAGAATCTTTACAGTTTACATATTTGTCATGATGTGTAGCTCAGTGAGAGTAAGTTATTTAATTTCTTGAAAAAAGCAAATGTCAAGATGGACAAGGACTCTTCAGCAGTATTTGCAGCAACAGGAAAATGGTGCCCTGAAGTGCCCTGAATAAAACCAACTGAATTAAAATGTGTCTGTAGTGTGCCTTTCAGTGTGATTAAAGCATGCTAACCTCTTTTTGTCTTTCTTAACTTCAAAACTGGATACAGTGTGGAATATCTGGATAATTCTTAAACAGATTTTAAAAATCTTGATTTTTTTAAACCTCAAAGATTTAAAAATCTTTGAGAATTTCTTGCCATAGTTGGGTGGGAGAGTGATTGATAATTACACAAAATCCCCTCCCTATTCTGAGTCCTAGGACACACATTATATTATATTACACTATTATTCAATACAATATTATAATATTAGAAAAAAACTAGTAATCAAAGTCAGTTCAGTTCAGTTCAGTCGCTCAGTTACATCTGATTCTTTGCGACCCCATGAATCTCAGCACACCAAGCCTCCCTGTCCATCACCAACTCCTGGAGTTTACTCAAATCCATGTCCATCTAGTCGGTGATGCCATCCAGCCATGTCATGCTCTGTTGTCCCCTTCTCCTCCTGCCCCCAACCCCTCCCAAAATCAGGGACTTTTCCAATGAGTCAACTCTTCTCATTAGGTGGCCAAAGTACTGGAGTTTCAGCTTCAGCATCAGTCCCTCCAATATACACCCAGGACTGATCTCCTTTAGGATGGACGGTTGGATCTCCTTGCAGTCCAAGGGACTCTCAAGAGTCTTCTCCAACACCACAGTTCAAAAGCATCAATTGTTCAGCACTCAGCTTTCTTCATAGCCCAACTCTCACATCCATACATCACCACTGGAAAAACCATAGCCTTGACTAGATGGACCTTTGTTGACAAAGTAATGTCTCTGCTTTTTAATATGCTGTCTAGGTTGGTCATAACTTTCCTTCCAAGGAGTAAGTGTCTTTTAATTTCATGGCTGCACTCACCATCTGCTGTGGTTTCAGAGCCCCAAAAAATAAAATCTGACACTTTTTCCACTGTTTACCCATCTATTTCCCATGAAGTGATGGGACCAGATGCCATGATCTTAGTTTTCTTAATGTTGAGCTTTAAGTCAATTTTTTACTCTCCTCTTTCACTTTCATCAAGAGGCTTTTTAGTTCCTCTTCACATTGTGCCATAAGAGTGGTGTCATCTGCATATCTGAGGTTATTGATATTTCTCCCAGCAATCTTGATTCCAGCTTGTGCTTCCTCCAGCCCAGCATTTCTCATGATGTCCTCTGCAAATAAGTTAAATAACCAGGGTGACAATATACAGCCTTGAAGTACTCCTTTTCCTATTTGCAACCAGTCTGCTGTTCCATGTCCAGTTCTAACTGTTGCATCCTGACCTGAATACAGGCTTCTCAAGAGGCAGGTTAGGTGGTTTGGTATTCCCATCTCCTTCAGAATTTTCCACAGTTTATTGTGAAACACACAGGCAAAGGCTTTGGCATAGTCAGTAAAGTAGAAATAGATGTTTTTCCGGAACTCTCTTGCTTTTTTGATGATCCAGCAGATATTGGCAATTTGATCTCTGGTTCCTCTGCCTTTTCTAAAACCAGCTTGACCTTCTGGAAGTTCATGGTTCATGTATTGCTGAAGCCTGGCTTGGAGAATTTTGAGCATTACTTTACTAGCATGTGAAATGAGTGGAATTGTGTGGTAGTTTGAACATTCTTTGACATTGCCTTTCTTTGGGATTGGAATGAAAACTGACCTTTTCCAGTCCTGTGGCCACTGCTGAGTTTTCCAAATTTTCTGGCATATTGAGTGCAGCACTTTCACAACATCATCTTTCAGAATTTGAAATAGCTCAGCTGGAATTCCATCACCTCCACTGATTTTGTTTGTAGTGATGTTTTCTAAGGCCCACTTGACTTCACATTCCAGGATGTCTGGCTCTAGGTGAGTGATCACACCATAGTGATTATCTGGGTCATGAAGATCTACACAAAACATCTACTTTTGATTACTGCAAAATGCTTTTGTAGTAAGCAAAAGTAAGCTAAAACTCACGGGAGAATACATAAGCATTATCAGTGTAGAGTGGTGGGTAAAACCAACAACAGAGCATATGCTGAATATTTGAATTAACATTTTTAATATTTTAATATTATTATAGTAATATTTGAATGTATATATAATATATGTATGTAATATATATATATATATATATATATATATATATATATATATATATGCTGTTTGTGAGAGAGAGAGAGAAAGAGAAAAGTGGTAAGAGGAGCAAGAGAAAAAGAGAGGGAGAAAGGGAGGAGGGTGAATTTGACATGTAACATTGATATTTTAAAGTTATATTTTTCTAAAGTCATTGTGAACATCTTATGTTCTTTATTATACTCATCCGGGGAATATCTTGTAAAACACATTTCACAGGCAGGCAAGATATTTCACTTTTTTTTCTTACCATGGTTTAATCCACTTGTGATTTCAAAACTTAAATACTTTTAAAGATTCAGTCCCTTTGGAAATGCTAATCTCAAAAGGATTTTTCTTTCCTTTTTTGGTGTAAAAGTAATCATTTATATCTTGGCAATTATATACTTCATTCTATTTTATTTCTATTGCATTTTTTGGATTAATATTATTCTCCTATTATTCTAGTTACAATCCTGTCCGTTTCCAGTAACGTTGTTAACACAAAGTGAAAAAAAAGTATTCTTAGAAAAGAAAAAGATTTATGTTGAAGTTTTATAGAGGCTTATTTTCCCTTACTTTTCCTTTTTGCTTCAAAACATTGCACTCCAATAATGCTTTTACATTTGAGGCTAAGTCTGCAGCTCAGAAATATTGATTCTTTTATCTGCAGGATGTTCTTGTCCACCGCAGACAGCACAAATGAATGAAAATACATTTATTTTCATCCTTTTCAGAAAAAGCTTGCAATCTGTCTATGGCCTTTCATGATAAAGACACCAAGTCCTTTGGCTTAATGTTATATAAAGCATAAGTACAGAACAGCCTCAATAAAAGATTCTACCTCAGGAAAGTGAAAGAATCAAGAGGGATTTGGAAATCTTTTGTATAATAATGCATGCCATTCAATGTTTATTAAGTGACTTCTAAAACTAAAAACTAGCTTAAAGTTTAGAGATAAAATAACCAGAAGTGTGAATCCTCCATAGTTTCTTGAAATATCATCCACTCTAGTGAGAAAAGAGAAGCTCTATGGAAAACAGCATTAGTATTTGAGAAATTTCTAAAAGGAGAATCTTAGTCTATCAAAAGACCCAGATTATGGGTCCAGCTATCAGCAATTAAATTCTCAAATGTACAATAAAGTTCAAAAGACTTACCTTACAGTACCCTCTAGCAGCCTAAGTAACTTATTCTGTGGACATACTGTTTTGTTGTTTGTAATATTATGGCTCAGTTACTGGTATTCCCTATTATGTCTTCAATATTTTCATATTTCCAGGTACATCATAACATTTCAAACTGTGGTGCTGGGGAAGACTGAGAGCCCTTTGGACTGCAAGGAGATCAAACCAGTAAATCATAAAGGAAACCAACACTGAACATTCATTGGGAGGACAGATGCTGAAGTTGAAGCTCCAATACTTTGGCCATGTGATGCAAATAGGCTGCACAATGGAAAAGACCCTGATACTGGGAAAGATTAAAGGAAAGAGAAGGGAGCAGCAGAGGATAAGATGGATAGATAGCATCACTGACTCAATGGACAAGAATTTGGGCAAGCTCCGGGAGAGAGTGGAGGACAGAGGAGCCTGGCACACTGCAGTTCATGAGGTCACAAAGAATTGGACAGGACTTAGCAACCAAACAGCAACAGATAATGATAACCAAATGTATAAATATGTATATATATGTATGAATTTGTTTAATGAAATATTGAAAAGCAGTTGTAGTGATTGAGGACTTTCATCTTGTGCTTGAAGGTTATTGAGGAATCACTGTTTAACATCTAGGGGTTTTTACTTAAAGTACATCAGGTGACTTCTATATTATCCCTCCAGATGACCATATTTCCTTTGTTGTTGTTGTTCAGTCACTCAGTCATATCCAACTCTTTGTTACCCCATGGACTCCAGCATGCCAGTCTTCCCTGTCCTTCACCATCTCCCAGAGTTTGCACAAACATATATCCATCGAATTGGTCAACCCATCCAACTGTTTGGTAGTCAGAATAGGAGAAAGGAGTCCAGAAGGCAGTGGCTAAAAGATGAAGAAGGGAAAAGCCCACAAAAATAGAACAAAAGTTGGGCTGAGGACTTAAGTGAGCACCTCAGGTAAAAAAAAAATATATATATATATATATATATACACACACATACACACACACACACATATATATATATAAAGCGAACCCAAAATTGGGCTGGGGGTTTCTCTTCACATCTTTTGGGTTGGCCCACCCTTGTGCCTCAAGGATGTATTTTTCTTTACTTTCTAAATAAAACTGAGCTGTAACATGGGGCTGTAACACTGGTCTGCCCATCACTTCAAATTTTTGTTGCCAAGAGGCAGAACTGAGGTAATTACAAATTTCTCTGACACAACCATCTCATCCCATATTTCCTTACCTATTAAACAAAGATATTTTTCACATGTTCTACTGTTCAAGCACAAGAAGCATGAAATTATTATATATTCCTGATTCTAATTTGCCAGGCTCTTGTCTCTGTTGACCTTATGTCTATTAAACCCCAAATTCTTTAGCTAATGGCCAAGGTGTTACTTATTTATAAGAAATGAAACTAAATTGAGAGGGACCTTTCTCAGTTGGATTAAATGTGAAGGTTGCACTAGCATACTGAAACTATCATTCTTGCTGGTAATTTTTTTCTTTCATCCCTGTATTAAGATGTTTATAGTCTGTATGTTAGGGTATATGAAGGAAGAAAAGTAAACAGGATCTTAGAAGAACAAGAAAAGTTAAATTATTAGGTTAGCTTTACTTTCTCAATCTTTCTTGATAAGACTTGTGCAGAATGTCCATTTAGAATTTAGCTAGAAATACACAGAAATTTCTATGACAATCAGCCAGGCATATCTCAGGCAAGCCATGGTTTACTTCTGAAGAATTCCCTCTTGCACCCAGGTGGTCTGGACTAAGGAAAATTAGGTTTTCTCACAGGGAGCAATTGTTTTTTTGAAACTGTGTGTATGTGTATTTCCTCAAAAACAGGGCCTCAGGATAAGATAACTTGTAAACAAATGATTAGTCTCATTTTTCTCTAATGAAAGATAATCTATGCCAAAGCACAGAAGAGAGGAAGAGCTTCTAGGACAAAAGAATTGTACCAGCAATAGTGATATGTCTTATTCCTGGAAATATTTAATGTCGGTTCAATAAGATAAGAAATGCGACTCACATAATTCTCTAGCATATTTATACCCACATTTAAATAATTAAACATTATGGAGATAGCAATGCTTACCCTTAGTTTGGAAGAAGAGAATTAAAATGGATTTCCTAGAATAGGAGTAGAATCAGAATTTAATACCATTTAGTAGAATCCATCAATTTACTTAAGAGTTTATCATTTATAAAGTTCATTTGTGGACATTATCATAGATAAATCACCAGTAAAAATGATGAGGTAAGACAAAGCTATTAATCCTTTCATGAATATAAGAAATTAACTGATTTATCATAATCAGTTTTCAAAGATCAGAAAAATTTCATTTTCTTGACAGTCTTCCCTTAATCACTCAATTGCAAACAACTCCATCATCCTCCAAATTTTCAGCGAAATATTATAGTTCTATACCTCACTATTCTCACCTATAAGCTTCCCAGGTGGCTCAGATGGCAAAGAAGTTGGCTGCAATGCAGGAGATCCAGGTTTGATCCCTGGGTCAGGAAGATCACCTGGAGAAGGGAAAGATTACCCACTCCAGTATTCTTACCTGGAAAACTTCATGGACAGAGGAGCTTGGCAGGCTACTGTCCATGGGGTCGCAAAGACTGAGCAATTAACACTAACTAACTACTCTCCCCTATAGACTCTAACCATGATGAATAAGCATATCTAAACATATTTTGCAATTCAGAATGTACAAGACACTGATTTAACTAAGTGTTTGTATTTATTCACTTGCTCTTCCTAACAGTAAGTATTATCTCCAATTTGTAAATAAGGAAATTAAAAACTCAGTAAAAGAACTTGTAAAATATTACTCTAGCAGTATGTGGCAAAGCCAAAATTAAAACAGAAACCTCACATTTTTGTGCACTTCATACTGTCTCTTTGAGTAAAGAATATCATATTTACTCATATACTACTTAGAATGTATAGCAGAATGCTTTGAGAATACTAGGTAGTAAGGAAATGCTCATCAAATGATTGAATTAAAAATAAACAAGGAGTGGCAGTAGTCTGATGGCTACTACGTGGCAGGTATCATTTTCCTTCCTCAATGCCCTTAGGGCAAAATTTCTATATACTCTGGCTCCTATCCGCACCTCCTCAGTGTGATTTTCTCAGGGTGACTGGAGATGCTGTGCCTTGGGCTCAAAGTCCCCAAAATTCCCACCCAATAAAACATAGTTATCAAAAAACTATCAATAAAATTAATTAAAAAGGACTTCAAATAAAGGAAAAAAAAATGTTCAAGAATAAAGATGAAAACAGGTCAACTTGATCTTGACAACATAATCAGAATCCTATCAGTAAGCAAACATAAAAGGGCCAGAAATAGTCTTAATATTGTTTCCCTCAACAAGCATATAGATCTTAGACAAACAAAACATAGTTTAATATAAGATAGAAGACAAAATATTGAAAGAAAAGTGAATTTGTGTGAGGCAGCTAAGTTAAAGGTGAAAGCTGTCATATAACAAAGGATTTCTGTCTAATGCAAATGGTGTGAACTGCATAAAGATCTAATTTCTCTGATAAAAGTGATATCATGCATTTAGACTTAACTAAGACATTTCACTAATTATTTTTCATAATTTTAAGTCCCTGTTTTTCTCTGCTCTTATGATATGTGTATCATTTAAATCTATATACCCAATCTATATATCACAAACTATTATAGCATAATAAGTAAATAAATATTTGCTGACATTATGAATGGCAATATTATTGCTACAAATAAAATAAAAATAATTTTAAGATGCAGTAATATACTCAATGCTAAATAATGTAAGAAAGATATAATTATATTATTATAACTGCATGTTAAAATTCTGTATTCTATGAAGCTTAAAATACCTATTTGCATACACAACATAGTTATATGAAATATACTTAAAATATGCATAAGGATTTTGGAAAAGGAGATGCATGACTGATTAAAAAATGATGTCTGTGGAGGAATAACGTAGATGAAATGCAAATTTTAAAATACTAATTTTTCTGATTATGCAAAGTTGACAAAAGTTGTGAACAGACTCCAAAATGCAAGGAAGGGATACATAGCTTAAATATACTTTAAAGCGATCACCTGAAATGTGATTAGTTCTAACAGTCTGAATCAAACCCGTAAGAGACCATAGAATTCATAGCAGCATAACTCTGGGATCTTACAGACAACATTCATGTATCTGTCCACTCATGAACTTTTTTTCTGGCTTGTGCCAAAATAAACCTTTAGAAATCCCATTAAATTTCTTTATAAGAGGGGGTCATAGATATGCCTACCTGATTTGCTTGTTGCATAGATTTTAAATGGTAAATGTATAAAGGACTTAAGCAGTTATTTAGCCTGTTATATAACATTAGCAATTGCTTTTTTTTTTTTTTATTTTCCATTTTAGATTAGAAATAATGTCAGTTAGTAACCAATGACTGTAAGAAAAAGGGGGAAGGATTTGGTTGGCTCTCAGAATAAACAGAGTATTGGCATACAATGAATAGACTTATCACTTACAAAGTAAAAATACAGAAACAAGTTTGAGCCAAACAATGTGTAGCCAATCAAAGTGGAGGCACCTTTGGCCTTATGTGTGTGTATGTGTGTTCAGTTGTTTCAGTCATGTATGACTGTTTGTGACCCCATGGACTTTAGCCTATCAGGCTCCTCTGTCCATGGGTTTTTCCAGGCAAGAATATTGGAGCGGGTTGCTAAGCCTCCCTCCAGGAGATCTTCCCAACCCAGGGATCAGACTTGCATCTCCTGCATTGCAGAAAGATTCTTCACCATTGAGCCACAAGGGAAGCCTAATGATATACCTCACAGTCCTTGTTGCTTAGTCACTCAGTTTATCAGAATCTTTGTGACACCATAGACTGTAGCCAGCCAGTCTCCTCTGTCCATGGCATTTCACCAGCAAGAATACTGGAGTGGAGTGCCGTTTCCTCCTCCAGGAGATCATCCCCATTAGGGAATGAACCTGTATCTCCTGCACCGGCAGGTGGATTCTTGGCTGCTGAGCCACAAAGGAAGCCCCATAATGGACTTCAGGTCTACACAACTCAAGAAAAAAAGCTTAAGCTTAGCTTTTCTTCCCAAAGCCCTCATTTCCTCAAAGTCATCACATACCAATGGCCCATCATATAATGATCATTGATGGCATTTTGGAAAGCCCCCAATCCAACCAATGAGAAGAGACTCAACAACTATATTTCTTGCTTTTTTTGTTGTTGTTTTATTGGGGGCATAGTTGTTTTACAGCATTGTGTTAGTTTCTGATATACAATGGAGAGAATCAATTATGTGTATCCATATACCCCCTCCCTCTTGGGCCTCCTTCCCGTTCCCCCCATCCCATCACTCTAAGTCATCATAGAGCACTGAGCAGAGCTCCCTGAACTATACAACAGCTTCCCACTAACTATTTTACACATGGGGGTGTATATGTGTTAGTGGGCAGAAGCCCTAAATAGACATTTCTCCAAAGAAGGCATACAGATGGCCAAGAGGCAGAAGAAAAGATGATCTATTTCCTGCTTTTAATCAATAAATAGTCGGGCTTACCCTGCTTTTAGCTGATTGCTTAACTTTGCTTTTGATTTGCTCTGCCCAGTTCTTCAAATATAGTACACTTAAACTTAGAATATGATCACACTCAAGTAATGTTACTTTTCTTTGACACCTGGCCTTATTCCAAGATAAGGAATTGCTTTATTCTAGAGAAACTGAAAAAGTTTAAAAGTCAGAGACACAAAGCGGCATTCATAAAGGAAATTTAATTTTAGAAAGTATAAATGTTTTTCACAAAAGTAACTATAGTTATTATATAGCACACACATGTATATCTATCTATTTCTATTTCTGAGTTTATTATTTCTATCCCATCTCCATGGGATTTTGCTGCATGACTTTTTTTGGACTTGTGGTGGGTGGAGAGCAAATGTGACACTGATCCATGACTTCAGTCTTGGCTTTGTGACCCACTTGGAAAATATGCTGCTAACATATGTGATACAAGCACAGGCTTGAAATGTTTTTATGAGTGTGGATGTTGCCTTCTAAATCTCCTGCCTTCATCATAATAAGAAATTCTTCCCTGCACCTTATGATATGGATCCAAAATGAAAATGTATAAAGTATATATGAACCCAATTTGCCAAGTCTAGCCAGACCCCACTGCTAGAAAAAGAGCTTCCTGGCAGTCCAACCAGGCTAACAAAACCCAAACACCTAGCAGACAGACAAGATGCAATAAATGATTGATATTAAAAGATGCCAATTTTTTAAGTGTTTTCTTATATAAGAATAGAAAGTAACCAATAAATACTATCTGTCAGTTAAATAAATGCATTACAAGCTATTTTATTATAGCATATGAATCCTCTGTATTGGCACAGGTGAGCTTTGAATATTTTATTGATTCTGTTTGGTGAAAGAAATACTGCAGATATGTAAATAATATTGCCCATGTAATATAATATAATAATGAATAAATATAGATATAAGATGTTTTAAAATGTTAAAAGAAGTTTATCAGTATGACAGGACATTTATATAATATTTACTGTAAAAAAAATAACCATTATACACATGCAAGCTATGCCCATAGGATGAAAATAATATATGTGTTCTCTGAACCTTCACATATAATGCCTTCAGTCATTAAATCACTTCCTTCAGTAAGATTTTTAAAGAGATCTTGGCAACACATAGCTCCAGAAACAGCATATCAACCATTAATTCAAACTACTGTCTGTAAAAAGTCATCATATTTAAAACTAGAATGTTTTCATGAATGTATGCTTTAACTTTTTTCCAGGTTATATATTTTCCAAAAAGTGTTACTACAAGTTGCTTCTGAATTTGTCACATAGATTTCAGAAAAATACGTTGTTAGTAAACACTATTCATTTGAGGATCATTGACATGAAAGAGTTACCACAACTTTGCAGGTTTCCCACATTACAAACATTATCACTTAAAATGAAAGGAATTCAGTGAAGTGATATTCAGTCAAGATATAATAGTAATAGTAGTAGTGTTAGTCACTCAGTCATGTTCGACTTTTTGTGACCCTATGATTTACAAATAATATCAAGATCCTTGCTGAGAACTTCCAAAGCTTTTTTCTTTATAAGATGGAAGTTTGCTCTTACTTTTGCAAGATTTCCTCATCAACTGGAGATGACCCTTAATACCTGTCACTCAAAATATCCACTGGATAGATTCTTTTCCTTGAGAAGAATTAAAGACTTACCTAAACAGCATATCAAGCCGTTTAGATCTACTTGTGATTTCTCCTTAAAATGACCCTAAATATTCTGTGCATTTCAATAAAAGAGAAATATTTCATTGTTGAAACTTTGTGATGATAGGGATGATTATTTAACTAGAGTGATTTTCAGTAATTTCATCAGAAGCAATTCTTTTTAATGTTAGAAACATCAAGAAATCACATTTACCTATTTTGGAAGTTCCAATATATGAAAATTTAGCCTGTTTATTTTTTCCCCAAAGAAATTCACCATACTATCAGTAATTATGAGTGAGTTGCTATGATGTATGCATATGGAATATTTTCAGATTGAGATCTTTTTTCAGGTTTCTTTGATAAGGTTAAAGTTTTTCATATAATAGCTCTTATTTATGATTCTAAAATTCAAATAACCACTTTTTTAAGATCTGAAAACATCTTTTCTACTCCCTCATGAAAACTTGACTGTAAGTTGGAAAAAGGGCCAAGAATTTTGCTATTTTTTCTCCTGCTTTTGGTTTCAGAGACACATTCTACCCTATATCAAAGGCCTTTTGGGGGACATAGCAATTTAGTAACTTAATGGAGCTCATATAACATAATTGCACTAAAATCTTTCATGAACTATTCTATTTTTCCTCTGTATAAATCTTCTTAGCTAACTAGTCTAGAATAACAAGTGAATAACACCATCACTTCTGAAAAATGAGAGTATCAAGAAAAGATAAACTGAATTTTACATATGCAATTTACTTTTCAGACATTTTAAAGAAAATAGGCCTTTACATTTTGCATTCATGGAACAGGCATTGAGGCTCAAGTGGTTTATTTTTTCCCAAAATGAACATCTTTTTATTCATAGTGTATTATTGCTCTTCACAGCTATATCCTCAGTCTTCACAAACTGCCCCAAGTAGGTTACTGATTTCACTTATACTTTCCTGTCTTTTTATTGGGGAGGAGGCATTTTTGCTCATTCTATTTCATAAGCATGGATATACAAGAGAAAGCTGAAAGAATAATAGAGAGGATAAGAAGGGATTGGGAAAAAGATATGTATAGTTCCCATATACAGATAAAAAATAATTTCTATTTGACAGGGCATGATACATTGTAGCAATTCAGAAAATCTGCTATCCAATTGTCAAAAACAATTTATTTTGAGACTTTGTAAACTTTGTTTTGCCTTTAGACAAGAAAACTCCAACAGAATAAAGAGAAAGCTTAGTGAGGCTAGTAGCTCCTTCCACAGGAGGGTTCACTGTTAGCAAACCAGACTGTCACCTCCAATTTCCATGACCATTTAAACACACTGTTCTTCAAAGTGAACAAATTTATCCTCATTTATAATTAATAATTGTTTGGTATACTTCCAGGCTTTTTTTTTTTTTTTTTTTAGCTCATTAACCTCACACTAGGTATTCTAGCCCACAAATGATCTTAATGAACTTTTGTGACACTTTTATTTGTTAACAGAAGATTTAGTACTTAATCAGTCTCAATTAATTGAATATACCTCAAGTTTTTTGTACAGACAATCAACAACAGAGCCAACACTCAAAGCCATTTTTGAAACCAGTCCTTGTTTTATTCCCTGTGCTTATTTACTCTTGGTTGCAGATTCCTTATATGATACATTTTTTTTTTGTGCCATCTGAAGACATCTATAAATACATCTAGATAATATGTGCAAAATCAGTTAGACATTTACTTTGTGTATATAGAAAATATGGACTCACCTCCTAGATAACTAATCATCCTGTCTTTCTTGTCTCATTAAACAACTTTAAAGTGAAAACACCTAATTTTCTGTCTTTACCGGGGACTTGTACTGTGAACTTCAATGGAGATCATGCTTTTGAATTATAAATTATTTGAAAAAGTTATTGAGAATTTTTTTTAAGAAACTACAATACTGATTTTGTGAGGAAATTACATAGGAATCCTAATTTCTAATGTTCAGCCTTTCTCACAGGCCATAGATATAAAGAGGTGAGTAAAGACAACATTATAAACAGTATCTTATATCAAAATTTAGAATGGAGTTAGTTTCAAAATCCAGAACATTTGTAAGAGAGATTCTTTAACTTTTGTGTTTTGATCCTGGTTTCAGTATTTTCAGACTTGCAAAGCCAAGAAATATACTCAATATAAGTGTCTCCTTCTGTAGAATAATAATTATAATACTAATTGTACAGTAAGGATTAAGTGAGATGGTATATGGGAACATTGTTTTGTCATCAGTGAAATATTTCCCATATATGAGAGAGGATGTGATGTTTATGGTAGACAGGGGAGATCGCTAAAAGATAAATCAAGAGGTTGAGTGATAGAGAACTATCTGTGGATAGGATATCTACACAGAGCTGTGCTCAGCAGAAAGGCATATGTCATCAAGTATCCTTTCTCTTTAGATATTTCTGTAAGATAAGGAATTATGGTTGCCAGGCAGAAAAACCCCACCATCATGTAAGGTTTTATTTTACCTGTGCACTGAGTGAAGCTTTTTTTTTTTTCTTTTTTTCAGTAAGTCTAAGGGTTCAAAATTGGAAAGGAAGTACATCAAGGCTGCTTATATAATGTATATGCAGATTACATCATGCGATATGCCAGACTGGATGCACCACACACTAGAATCGAGATTACCAGGGAAAACACCAGCAACCTCAGACATGCAGTTGACACCAATTTAATGGCAGAAAGCAAAGAGAAACTAAAGAGCTTCTTGACCAGGGTAAATGAGGAGAGTTTAAGCCAGTTTAAGCTGGCTTAAAACTCAACATTCAAAAAATGGAAATCATGGCTTCCAATATCATGATTTCATGGCAAACAGATTGGGGAAAAGTGAAAACCATGGCAGATTTTATTTTATTGTACTCCAAAATCATTGCGGACTGTGACTGCAGCCATGAAATTAAAAGACGCTTGCTCCTTGGAATAAAAGCTATGAGAAACCTAGACAGTATATTAAACATCAGAGACATAACCTTGCTGAAAGGTCTGCACAATCAAGCTGTGTTTTTTTTCCAATAGTCATGTACAGATGTGAGAATTGGACCATAAGGAAGGCTGAGCACTGGAGAATTGATACTTCTGAATTGTGGTGCTGGAGAAGACTCTTGAGAGTCCCTTGGACTGCAAGAACATCAAACCAGTCAATCCTAAAGGAAATCAACTCTGAATGATGCTGCAGCTGAAGCACCAATACTTTGGCCAACTGATTTGAATAGCCAACTCATTAGAAAAAATTCTGATGCTGGGAAAGAGTGAGGCCAGGAAACTTATTCCATGTATTATTGTCTTAAAAAGTAAAAATATCCAAGCTGGTTAGTCAAGTAAATAGGGTTCTGGCCAACACTTGTTTTTCTTAGTTCTGTCTCTTGCCACCTCTCTCCTCACTATGCAAACAGTTTCACTATACTCCAGTACTGGCAGCTTTGTGACCACAATCATTTCCCTACTATACATCATGTCTTCCTTTTGCTTTTGCTGTTGTTTTGCTCATATTAACTAATAAAGGCCCTCAATTTTTGAGACATATCTCTATTTTCCCCACTCTAGAAATTCATGGTAGAACCATCCCAGGGATGGCGGAGCCTGGTGGGCTGCCGTCTATGGGGTCGCACAGAGTCAGACATGACTGAAGTGACTCAGCAACAGCAGCAGCAGCAGAATTTAGTTCAGGTTATGTAATTTACTGGGCTTCCCAGATGGCTCAGTGGTAAAGAATGTTCCTGCCAAAGAAGGAGACACGGAGTGGATCCCTGGGTTGAGAAACTCCTCTGGAGAGGTAAATAGCAACAGACTCCAGTATTCTTGCCTGGGAAATCCCATGAAAAGAGGAGCCTGATGGATTTCAGTCGATGGAGTCACAAAAAGAGCCGGACATAACTTAGAGATTAAACAGCAACAACAACATACCATTTACTAGGTGTTAGACACTAGAAATGTCTCTTATTCCCACTGGATTATTGTTTCCACTCTAAAATTAAATAAATTTAACAATTATGTTCAAACTACCACACAATTGCACTCATCTCACACACTAGTAAAGTGATGTTCAACATTCTCCAAGCAAAGTTTCAACAATGTGTGAACTGAGAACTTTCAGATGTTCAAGCTGGATTTAGAAAAAGTAGAGGAACCAGAGATCAAATTCCCAACGTCCATTGGATCATTGAAAAAGCAAGAAAATTCCAGAAGCACATCTGCTTCTACTTCATTGACTACACTAAAACCTTCAACTGTATGGATTACAACAAACTGAAAAATTCTTAAAAAGAAGGGAATACCAGACTACCCTACCTGCCTACTGAAAAACCTGTATGCAGGTCAAGAACCAACACTTAGAACCAGACATGGAAGGATGGACTGGAAGCAAATTGGGAAAGGAGTATGTCAAGGCTGTATACTTCCACCTTGATTATTTAACTTATATTCAGAGTATATAATGTGAAATGCCAGGCTGGATGAAGCACAAGCTAGAATGAAAATTGCTGGGAGAAATATCAGTAATCATAGATATGCAAATGATACCACCCTTATGGTAAGAAGTGAAGAGGAAACAACTTGATGAAAGTGAAAAAGGAGAATGAAAAAGCTGACTTAAAACTCAACATTCAAAAAACTAAAATCATGGCTTCTGGTCCCATCACTTCATGGTAATTAGCTGGGGAAACAATGGAAACAGTGACAGATTTTATTTTCTTGGGCTCCAAAATCACTGCAGATGATGACTGCAGCCATGAACTTAAAAGTTGTTTGCTCCTTGGAAGAAAAAATATTTCAAACCTAGGCAGTATATTAAAAAGCAGAGGCATTAATTTACTGAAAACAGTCTGTCTAGTCAAATCTATGGCTTTTCCAGTAGTGATGCATGGATGTGAGTGTTGGACCATAAAGAAAGCTGAGTGCTGAAGAATTGATGCTTTTGAACTGTGGGGCTGGAGAAGACTCTTGAGAGTCCTTTGGGTTGCAAGAAGATCAAACTAGTCAATCCTAAAGTCAATCAGTCTTGAGTATTCCTTGGAAGGGCTGATGCTGAAGTTGAAGTTCCAATACTTTGGCCACCTGATGCAAAGAACTGACTCTTTGGAAAAGACCCTAATGCTTGGGAAGATTGAAGGCAGAAGGAGAAGGGGACAACAGAGAACACAATAGTTGGATGACATCATCGACTTGATGGGCATGGGTCTGAGCAAGCTCCGGTGATAGAAAAGCCTGGTTTGCTACAGTCCATGGGATCACAAAGAATCAGACACAATTGAGCAACTGAACTGAAATGAACCGAATAATAATTATCTCTGCTCAATTTATTGGGTTTTTTGGTGAGAGTAAATGAGATGCAAAAAATGTTACTTCAACTTTTATGGGCTATATTATTAAGAAAAATTGCTAAGGTGATCATTGTTATGTAGAAACTTCTGCTGGTATCTCTTCTAATCTATGCTTTCTTTTTTGCATGATTCATTTAGAGTGAAGTTTAAGTAAAGCAGGAAAGAGTAGTAACTTGTTAATACTTCAGTGATGACTGCCTTGCATAGATTCATTACATCAAATGTGTTTACATTTTTAAATGATTTGTCAGTGTGGACTTTTTAACCAAAAATTTCTAGAGAAGATATAGTGGGAATTTGACTAAGATCTGAGCATTTTTCTAGGTCTGTGGTTATATTCAATAAGCTTTCTTCTTATGAGGAGTAAATTGTGCAGGCTAAAAGAAGTGAATTATTATGGAAAGTAATGCTTTCTGTCTGTCCTTAAAATCATGGCATAGATAAATACTGAATATAAAACAAACTTTCATTATCTTTTCATAATTTATCTTGATATGACAATTCATTGGCATATGCTCTTTAGCTTGTATTAATAGAAAAAAATGTCTTTTTAAAAAGCAATGTTATGTCAGCAAGAGTGAAACCAATGCAAACAATATACTTCAGAAGATTATGACATATCAATTCAAGTTCATCAGTTGTGCCAGTTTGTGGGCGGGAGCTATTGTTAATGGGAGGCTATTCATGAGTAGGGTCAGGAGAGAAATGTGAAACCTTTAGGTCTTACACTCAACTTTGCCTAAAACTACTCTGAAATATAATCTATCAAAATATTTTCCAAAAGAGTTTAAAAAAAAAGTCTCTAAAAAGCCCAAGTAATTTAATAAAAAAAAAAAAAAAAAAGACTTTCCTTAGGGAAATAAGAGTGTGGCTGAAGACTTTTTGATCAAATGTTCAAATCTCAAAGTAAAAATTAGCATATTTGCTTGCAACTTTTAGGAGATTTAAGACTCAAATAAGTGAAATATACAATGGAATTGTAATTTATGACAAAATTGATAGGATTTTTTGGGGGGAGATGCTTTAAAATACAAAATTTTTGTAAAGATTTATAAATTTGTAATAAATTCATAATTTATTCATTACTATATAAATGCATAATTTATATTTTGATTCATAGAATTCTGTTGATTTTTTTTTTTCTAAGCAACCTACTTCTATGAAGTAGGCTGTTATTTATTTTTGGTTAAAAGAATTTTCTAGAATAATTTATCTAGTATACCAAAGATCCAAATATCAAATTATAGTGTACTGACAAAGAATAAGAGGCAAATCATAATAGCTGGAAGGTATTAAGTTCCAAGTATGTCGTGTTTACTTTTGGATAATAGCTGTATATTTTATTAGTGGCATATAAAGTTAAATACAATCAAATGATTTCATGCTTCAGAGCACATTAAAAATTAGCTAATGTACTTTTAGTTTTCATTCTTCTAGTTTTTATGTCTATTTTTTCTTCCACTGGAAATCATGTAAAAGGAGTTTTTTTTTTTTTTTTTTTAACACAAACAAAAGTATTAGCTGACTCTACCAATGCTGATAGGTAATATAAATGTTGATATACCCTTTCCTGGTTTCAGTTTTTCCCTCTTATCTACATTTGTTGAAAGCTAAGAATTTCTCTAACAATTTATTTAAAAAACTAAATAAATAGATTTATTTGCTATTTTAAAAGTTGGCCCTGAAATTAGGGTTGTTGTAAAGGGAGAAAATAATGCAAAGGGAGAAGAATGTTGAACAGGTGGCTGGTTGCCTTTATAATCCAGAAGAAATGTGTCAGTGTCATGAACCAGAAAGGTAGTCGAAAACAGAATCAGAAATAGTCACATTCCAGAAATATTTTGGAACCTGTTCCAAGGATATTTCATAATTAACTTATTACTGGGGTATAAGAGAGAGGGAAGTGAAGAAGAGAAAAAGAGGTAGGGAAAGAGAAAGATAGGAAGTTCAGTTCAGTTCAGTCGCTCAGTTGTGTCCGACTCTTTGCAACCCCATGAACCGCAGCACGCCAGGCCTCCGTGTCTGTCACCAACTCTCGGAGTCCACCCGAACCCATGCCCATTGAGTCAGTGATGCCAGACAACCATCTCATCCTCTGTCGTCCCCTTCTCCTCCTGCCTTCAATTTTTCCCAGCATCAGGGTCTTTTAAATTAGTCAGCTCTTTGCATCAGGTGGCCAAAGTATTGAAGTTTCAGCTTCAACATCAGTTCCTCCAATGAACACCCAGGACTGATCTCCTTTAGGATGGACTGGTTGGATCTCCTTGCAGTCCAACAGACTCTCAAGAGTCTTTGCCAACACCACAGTTCAAAAGCATCAATTCTTCTGTGCTCAGCTTTCTTTACGGTCCAACTCTCACATCCAACCACTGCAAAAACCATAGCCTTGACTAGGCGGAATTTTGTTGGCAAAGTAATGTCTCTGCTTTTTAATATGCATCTAGGTTGGTCATAACTTTCCTTCCATGGAGTGAGCACCTTTTAATTTCATGGCTGCAATCACCATCTGCAGTAATTTTGGAGACCAGAAAAATAAAGCCTGACACTGTTTCCACTGTTTCCCCATCTGTTTGCCATGAAGTGATAGGACTGGCTGCCATGATCTTAGTTTTCTGAATGTTGAGCTTTAAGCCAATTTTTTCACTCTACTTCTCACTTTTATCAAGAGGCCTTTTAGTTCTTCTTTACTTTCTGCCATAAGGGTGGTGTCATCTGCATATCTGAGGTTACTGATATTTCTTGCGGCAAACTTGATTCCATCATGTGCTTCATCCAGCCCAGCATTTCTCATGATGTACTCTGCATATAAGTTATATACGCAGGGTGACACTATGCAGCCTTGACTGACTCCTTTTCCTATTTGGAACCAGTCTGTTGTTCCATGTCCAGTTCTAACTGTTGCTACCTGACCTGTATACAGATTTCTCAAGAGGCAGGTCAGGAGGTCTGGTATTCCCATCTCTTTCAGAATTTTCAACAGTTTTTTTGTGATCCACACAGTCAAAGCTTTGGCATATTCAATAAAACAGAAATAGGTGTTTTTCTGGAACTCTCTTGCTTTTTCAATGATCCAGCAGATGTTGGCAGTTTGATCTCTGGTTCCTCTGCCTTTTCTAAAACCAGCTTGAACGTCTGTAAGTTCACAGTTCACATATTGCCAAAGCCTGGCTTGGAGAATTTTAAGCATCACTTTACTAGCGTGTGAGATGATGCAGTTGTGCGCTAGTTTGAGCACTCTTTGGCATTGCCTTTCTTAGGAATTGGAATGAAAACTGACCTTTTCCTGTTCTGTGGCCACTGCTGAGTTTTCCAAATTTGCTGGCATATTGAGTGCAGCACTTTCATAGCATCATCTTTTAGAATTTGAAATAGCTCCACTGAAATTCTATCATCTCCCCTAGCTCTGCTCATAGTGATGCTTCCTAAGGCCCACTTGACTTCACATCCAGGATGTCTGGCTCTAGGTGAGTGATGACACCATTGTGATTATCTGGACTATGGAGATCTTTTTTGTACAGTTCTTCTGTGTATTCTTGCCACCTCTTCTTAACATCTGCTTCTGTTAGATTCCTACAATTTCTGTCCTTTTTTGAGCCCATCTTTGCATAAAATGTTCCCTTGGTATCTTTGATTTTCTTGAAGAGATCTCTAGTCTTTCCCATTCTATTGTTTTCCTATATTTCTTTACATTGATCGCTGAGGAAGTCTTTTACAAACAATAAATAAGTAAAAAAAGAGGATGAGCCTAGCTACAGATAAGTTGGCTTAATCAGCTGGAGTGTTGGTGTTGCCAACAATTGAGAAGAATTTCAGTTTAAGCTCATCCTTATTAAACATCAGTATGCAGCTATTATAGAGAATGAAGTATAATAAAAATAAGTTCAAAGGTGGACTGCAGAATAAATACATAAATTTTGGGACCATTGGTGCACAGATGACATTTAAAACTATGAGAATTTAAGAGATCATCTAGGTAGTGGATAAAATAAAAATAAAAAAACAAAGAGAAGTTTAAAGAATAAGACATGGAGTATTTCAAGGAAAATATTTTTAGAGATAAAAAACATAAACAGAAATATAAACAGGAGAAAGGACTCTGATGAAATAGAAAATCAAGAGAATGCTATGTTCTAGAAATCATTAAAAATAATTTTTAAAGGAGACAAAAGATATTAAGAAGAGGTTGCAAGAATACACAGAAGAACTTTACAAAAAAGATCTTTATGACCAACATAATCATGATGGTGTGATCACTCACCCAGAGCCAGACATCCTGGAATGTGAAGTCAAGTGGGACTTAAAAAGCATCACTATGAGGAGAGCTAGGGGAGGTAATGGAATTCCAGTTGAGCTATTTCAAATCCTGAAAGATGATGCTGTGAAAGTGTTGCACTCAATATGCTAGCAAATTTGGAAAACTCAGCAGTGGCCACAGGATGGGAAAAGGTTAGTTTTCATTCCAATCACAAAAGCAATGCCAAAGGATGCTCAAACTACTGCTCAATTGCATTCATCTCACACACTAGTAAAGTAATGCACAAAATTCTGCAAGACAGGCTTAAAAATACATGAACAGTGAGCTACCAGATGTTCAAGCTGGCTTTAGAAAAGGCAGAGGGACCAGAGATCAAGTAGCCAACATCTGTTGGATCATCGATAAAACAAAAGAGTTCCAGAAAACATAAATTTCTGCTTTATTGACTATGCCAAAGCCTTTGACTCTGTGGGTTACAAAAACTGTGGAAAATTCTGAAAGAGCTGGGAATACCAGAACACCTGACCTGCCTCTTGAGAAATCTGTATGCAGGTCAGGAGTCAACAGTTAGAACTGGACATGGAACAACAGACAGTTCCAAATAGGAAAAGGAGTCCATCAAGGCTGTATATTGTCACCCTGCTTATTTAACTTATATGCAGAGTGCATTATGAGAAATGCTGGGCTGTAGGAAGCACAATCTGGAAGCAAGATTAGTGGGAGAATTATCAATAATCTCAGGTACGCAGATAACACCACCCTTATGGCACAAAGTGAAGAGGAACTAAAGAGCCTCTTGGTAAAGGTCAAAGAGGAGAGTGAAAAAATTGGCTTACAGCTCAACATTCAGAAAACTAAGATCATGGCATCTGGTCCCATCACTTCATGGCAAATCGATGGGAAACAGTGGAAATAGTGGCAGACTTTATTTTTCTGGGCTCCAAAATCACTGAAGATGGTGACTGCAGCCATGAAATTAAACACATTTCCATCTAGTCAAGGCTGTGGTTTTTCCATGTGAAAGTTGGACTATTAAGAAAGCTGAGTGCCGAAGAATTGATGCTTTTGAACTATGGTGTTGAAGACTCTTGAGAGTCTCTTGGACTGCAAAGGATCCAACCAGTTCATCCTATAGGAAATCAGTCCTGAAAATTCACTGGAAGGACTGATGTTGAAGCTGAAACTCCAATACTTTGTCCACCTGATGCGAAGAACTGACTCATTTGAAAAGGCCCTGATGCTTTGAAAGATTGAAAGTGGGTAGAGAAGGGGATGACAGAGGATGAGATGGTTGGATGGCATCACCGACTCAGTTGACCTAAGTTTGAGTAAGCTCCAGGAGATGGTGATGGACAGGCAGGCCTAGTGTGCTGCAGTCCTTGGAGTCTCAAAGAGTTGGACACGACTGAGTGACTGAACTGAACTGAAAGGATATAGAATTATTAGGTGACTACCATAGTTTATGAGTCAAGTAACATGTAAATTTAGCATTGACCATGGGATTTCATCATATATTGATTGGTGACCTAGATTAAGACAGTTTGGGAAGAATAATGGAGGAAATAATGAATTGAATACATACAAAGAAATTGACAAGGGAAAGTTCAAGGCAAGTAAGCCCAGAAATCTTTGAAGTTTAATTTTTCTGTAAAGAAAAGCAGAGAATGGCATTTGAGATGGAAGTGTTAATGGATTTAGAAGACAGACTTTGAGGAGAACCCAAGGACACCTACACCGTGTTGTTTATGCCTTTTTGTAACCCATTATGGGCTATACCTATGAATCACTTCAAGCTTACATTATTTGCAAAAGTAATGAATGTTACTTCCATGACATCTTTATATTAGAATCTTTCTAGAATTGCTCTTCTTGCTGCTTTTGCCTGACTATCCATAAGTCCTATAGTCACAAAACATAAACTTTGGCAAACACCTAACTGTGCTTTGACACAAACTATCCTCAGTTCAGTGCAGAGGAAAAAAAACATCCTTGGCTCACTTCATGAATGCAGCTGTGCAGAGGGCCCAGCTTAGGCATGACCAGACTCTTGACACATAAAATCTATGAGGAGACAATTATTATGTTATTTAACATTTCTATCTAGGAATGAGATGCAAACATAGAAGAGGCAATACTTGAAACTTAGATTATTGGGAAATTGCAGTTACTAGAATTGGTGATGGACAGGGAAGCCTGGCGTGCTACAATCCATGGGGTCACAAAGAGTTGGACATGACTGAGTGACTGAACTTAACTGTGAAGGACTATGTCTAGGCGATGACCATGGGAAACAACGTCTAAGGTTGATGGAGACTAATCTGAGAAGACAGTTTCAAGGAGGAGACCAGTTTGTTGATAGTGAGATATATATACATATATATATATACAAGTCACCTAAAGTTTAGAATAAAATAGTCTTGGAAACCATGGTAGTGAAGTGTAACCTAAATAGTTGAAAAATTAAGACCAGTAAACAGTGGGTTGATAAATAACTATAATAATGTGGTATATTTAATGATATAGCTTGCTATTAATATATTCCACACGGTTGGCATAGCAAGAGAAAAGCAGTACAGAAGAAGTGGTACAAAGACTATGGAATCAGACAGATACTCCTTAAGAGAGCATCAGGGTTACCTGGAAAGACTAGAGTATCAATTATGTCAAGAACGAAATATTAGTCAAAAAGATTGAGGATCTAGATCGTTTGTCTGGCCTGAATTATAAACTGCAAACGGCACAGTCCCAGAAGTTGTCAAAAGTGACAACTTTTGGAGACAGAAGAGGTAATACATATATAACTGCATGGAGTTTACAGTATAGATTTAAGATAAAATCTGGAGATTCCAGAATGGGACATGGAATGAGACGACGGCCGCAGCACCCCCAAGCCCAGGCCCAGAAGCAGCCCCCGCCTTCGCCGCCAGGAGAGGCTCCGCAGCCACGAGGCCGACTGTCCGGAGGCACGGCCGGTAAGCAGAGCTCTGGCCGCCGCTCCCCCTTGGTGCGTCCTGCCGCACCGCAGCGAGAGGCATGGAGAAGGCCGCCCCCACCAGACGCTGATCCCCACGCTGCGCCCGCGAGCACACGCCCCCTGCGCAGCTCTCAGCGTCCCCCGCCCCGGCCCCACCATGACCGGCTCCGCGGCCGACACTCACCGCCGCCCCCACCCCAAAGGCGCCAAAGGCACCCGGTCCGGGAGCAGCCACGCGCGGCCCTTGAGCCTCGCTACCGGCGGGGGCTCGGAGGATGAGGACAAAGACGGCGGGGTGCTGTTTCATGTTAACAAGAGCAGCTTCCCCATTGACAGCCACACCTGGGAGCGCATGTGGCTGCACCTGACCAAAGTGCACCCAAAGGGGGCAGAGATGGTGGGCGCCATCAGGAACGCCACCTTCTTGGCAAGGCCTTCGATACCCCAGGTTCCAAACTACAGGCTGTAGATGACGATCCCGGACTGGCTCCAGGTGATCCAGAACTACATGAAGACACTACAATACAATCAAACGGAGACCCAGTTCTTTGAAATTAGGAAGATGAGACCGCTGAGTGGGTTAATGGAAACAGCGAAAGAAATGACTCAGGAGTCCCTGCCTATCAAATGCCTTGAAGCTGTCATCCTGGGCATATACTTAACGAATGGACAGCCTTCCATCGAGCGATTCCCCACCAGCTTTAAAACCTACTTCTCAGGAAACTACTTTCACCACGTTGTGCTGGGGATTTACTGCAATGGCCACTATGGCTCGCTGGGCATGAGCCGAAGGGCTGAGCTGATGGACAAGCCATTGACCTTTCGGACTCTGAGTGACTTCATCTTTGACTTTGAAGACTCCTACAAGAAGTATCTTCACACAGTCAAGAAGGTCAAAATTGGACTCTATGTCCCCCACGAGCCTCATAGCTTCCAGCCCATCGAGTGGAAGCAGCTGGTCCTCAATGTCTCAAAAATGTTGAGGGCTGACATAATGAAGGAGCTGGAGAAATACGCCAGGGACATGAGAATGAAGATCCTGAAACCTGCAAGTGCCCACTCTCCAACCCAAGTGAGAAGCCGGGGGAAATCCCTGTCCCCCGGCAGGAGGCAGGCGCACCCATGACAGCTCGGCAGGCGAGACAAGTCGCCTGCACTGCCTGAAAAGAAGGTGGCTGACGTCAGCACTCTGAACGAAGTGGGCTATAAGATCTGGATTCAGGCCGGCCCTACCGCAGCAGCAGGGCTTCTATGGTGCTTTTCTCTGCCTTTACCCAGCATCTTCAGGAGGAACTGCAGCTATTTATTGAGAACTGGTGAATTTTATTCTTATGGATTCACTTGGAAGTAGACTCTGAGTGGCTGGTAACAAAAAAAAAAATTCATGAAGGGACAACCATGAAAAGGCTGTGCTAGACCCCACTGGGGTTGGACTATCCCCCTCCCTCCAGATAGAAAGGGTAAGACCATAACTGTAGTTTTTTATATTTTCCCATTTACCTACTTTCTTTTACTTGCTTTGAACATTATGCCTCACTAGTAGTCCATGTTCATGAAGCCCTCCCCCCTCCCACTTTTGATACAGTAAGGTAACTCAATCAGTATTAACATCTTTTTCAGCAATAACAGAGGCAAAGATTGGTAGTTTTTTTTTTTTTTTTTTGTAGTGGATTTTGTCATACATTGAAATGAAACAGCCATGGGTTTACATGTGTTCCCCATCCCGACCCCCCCTCCCACCTCCCTCTCCACCCGATCCCATAGGTTTTTTTTAAGCAGTCAATATTACCTCAGCATCTTGACATCAGATATGCAAACATAATGGTGGGTTGTTGTTTTTTTTTTAATTCTATTTGTATTGTTTCCCCAGTATTTCTCACGGGGATCTCCACAAGGTTTGGAATTTTTTTCCTGGTGCACACATGATGAGATTTTAGGTATTATATGCAAGTGTGTTACTTAAACAGCACTGAAATTCTTCTGGCAATACAGGAAATCATTTTCAGGATCTTGGAGTTACTACTTTCTTAATCTTTGTTACAGCATTCACTGACAGCAGCTTTTGTTCTTTCAAAACAAAACAAAAAAGCACATTCAGAGGCTAGTCTGTGTTCTGTCACTAACATTTAAACTTTGCAGACTCCAGTGAAAAGCACGAGGTCATGTACTGTTACACAAATTTAGCAGTATTGAGAATACCTCTGACAATACCACACTCAGACAGAGACCAAGAGAGAATCAGTACGTCTTGAGAACTAGGTAACCTTTCTGTTCACATTTCACCCTGAGTCAGGCCTTGGTTCTGCAGGACTCACTGTTGTTATGTATGTGTTCTGATGTCTTATATTAAGACCAAATATGGCATGATGTGATTATTTCCCAATACCATTTTTAGGTACCACTTCATGATATTTAGGAACTGGTATTGGAAAATGCAGTGA
Source organism: Hydropotes inermis (assembly GCA_020226075.1). Taxonomy (NCBI): domain Eukaryota; kingdom Metazoa; phylum Chordata; class Mammalia; order Artiodactyla; family Cervidae; genus Hydropotes; species Hydropotes inermis. Next base: position 51,584,570 of record CM035272.1, on the reverse strand, counting down.
ATTGCAGAAGCAGAATCTTTGTTTTTTAAATGGAAAAGACTTCAGGTACAGTGGTACACCTCGTGATGTTCTCCTGAGGTTCTCCACTGGTGTGAGTATCTGGCCTGCATATGGCAGTTACAGTGTAGCTTCTGCTGCAGATCACAGAGTAACTCATACACCAAGTCTGTGTATTATCAAGAGTACAGCTTCTACTTCACTTGTTTGATCTTAGCAACCATGCCAACTCAGGAGACCAAAAAGCATATTTAAGTGAAGTCTGCTAGTCAACAAAAATGTTATTTCAGTCTTGGGGCCTCCTCCTCTGGCTTTCTTTACCTAAAGGTGGATTTTGGGAGGGGAGTGAAAAAATCTGCTCATTCAGATTCTTTACCCCTGAGGGCACCACGGGAAGGAAAAAGACTATCCTTCAGCCAAGTGCAGCTGAGCTCACTGTACCCTAAGGGTCAGTGTTATTAATGGAAAGTACTTTCCTTGAAAAAAGAAGTCGAATGTCCTTTACATGAAAAAGGACCAAGTAAATCCAATCTACATCTCAGTTAGATAAAACCAGTTAAACACATTCAGGACTTAACCACTTTTAAGAATAGTACTATCAGTAGAATTGAAAATGAGTTATTTTAATCTTCTTGAGACAAACCCATTTGCAGCCTCCTGGCCACATGTATTTAGATGTTTGGAGTAGTCCATGAATCATTTCACTTTCATTCTAAAATATGGATTTACCTCTCTCTAGATGAACTATAATCATGTTTATCAATCTGAAAGTTTATTATATCCAGTAAGTAGAATACTTATAATACTGCAGTCATTCTAAGGGCTTGGAATAGGATTTTCCAAGTATTAAGTACAGTCCAGTCTAAAACATGGAATGTCAACATTTGCATATCCTTGTCTCCCACAGAAGAGGGAAGGAATTAGGAATACAACCTTTTTGTAATATGCTGATATCTAAGCCTTAAAACTGCCAACTGGCTTCAAGATTCAATCAGTAACCTGATTTCTTCCACACTCACTTCTTGATTTTAAGATTTATTTCCCCAAAGCAAGAGTTAGTCACAGAAACATGAAAATAAGTTAAAATGTTCTTAGTTGTTACTCTATTTTTATTGCCTATGGAATACGTTAATTTCTAAAGGACACAAGAAAAGTACCAAATTTACATTCTAGTGAATTGATGATACGGTAAGGGAAAAAAAAAAATGACATGATTTATCTTTTACCCCACAGAATTGATTTTAAATCTGGTTATAATTCAAAAGATAAAGTCCATGAAATGATTTGAAATCTAGTTTTTAAGAAAAGTTAATGCAAGAGAAATTTTATGCTTAAGCCATTGTGATAATACTTGCAAAGTTTAAATGAATGACAGGAATCTTTATTCTAGACTACATGTTGTGCTGTTTTGAGTACTTTTATTTCAGAAAGTGATATTTAGTATTTTCTATACAGTCTGAAATCATGAGCATTTCACTTTTTCTAAGTCAATTATTTCATAAGGATTTTATTAATAGATATTGGTAAATAGAACTTTGGAGATCTTAATTACATATTCTTACTATACCCGAGGCTTTTGTAAGCTCTAGTTTTATGTACAACCTTGTACAGTTTTTTTGACATACAATTCAGAATCTTGTTTATTCTCTTGGACTTTGTTCTGGCCAACACATTTTTTTTAGATCTCTTAAGAAAAACTGTGATTGTTTTAGTGGGTATTTTTCTAAGTAAATGAAAACTTGTATAATGGTATTTTAGAGAATGCCAGATAAGTGAATGTTTCAATTTAATGTTTTTCTCATCACTTGTATGTTTATACACAACATGGGACTTTCAATAAAATCATCCTGGAAACTCAAAAAAAAAAAAAATCTGGAAACATGGGACTTTGTGGGGAGACTGATGAGGGGAAAAAATATGTAATGAAATCAATCTTCAGTAAATTATAATTATCATAATTCTTTTTGCAGATAAAAAGAGTAAGTTTAATATATATATATATATATATATATATATATATATATATATGTATATATAAATTAGGTATGGAAGATTTCATGCATGAAACCTTGATTGAAATTTAGGTATTGTATAAAGCTTGAGCTTATTTTATTCAAAATGCATTCATTAATTTATTTTGGATATAAGAGGAAATCAGACAAAATCCTGTACTCATAGCACTTTAATGTGGGCACCGTTTGTCAAGTTAGACAAAAAATATTATATTTGTTAATATGGTAAAAAAAAATTAAAAAACTGTCAAGAAAAATATGCCAGGTAAGATGACAGAAAAATATCAAGGCTTTTTGGGGAAAATATAGAAGCAATAAAAACTATTACAGAAAGGTTGTAAGGAAAGGGTTCTTTGAGGAGGTGACTTCTGAGGAGCCAATGGAAAATGAGGAGGCAGTTCATAAAGTTCATGTTCTAAGAGAATACTTTCCAACCAGACAAGAGTTGCATCAATGTTCCTGAGATGGCAATCTTGCTTCATTTCAGGAAATATAAAAGAACCAGTGAAACTTCTGTGAAATGATCTTACAATATAACAGGAGAAACCCTAAAGAAAAAAATCATAACATTCTCCAAGGAAGGCACCCTTGGTCAAGGTAAAAAAAAATAAATTTTTGTTTTAGATATGAGAGTGAAAATGAGCTGTAGCTCTCCAGGCTCCTCTGTCTATGAAATTATCCATGCAAGAATACTGGAATGAGTAGCCATGGTATGATAAGAAACCACAAAACAATATTGAACATGTAAATGTCTTGATTGTATTTACTTTTAAGTCAAATTATGCTGATCGCTTTAGATGTCATAGTATAGACAAGTTAGGAAGCAACTAGAGTGTTCTAGGAAGAAACCATTGTGGATTGTAATAAATACAGAAATAATGCCTCTCTCATGAGGAAAGAACAAAGTGTGCTTGTAAAACAGTAAACAGGGCAGAATTGAGGGTTCATATTGAGGGTAAACAGATAAAAATTTGGAAATATAAAGTAAATCAGACAGTAAAAGATCTTGGTTTGCACTTAATTTTACTTATTTTGACTGATTTTGAAATAAGAGAAAGAAAAGGAAGTTACTGGAAAAAGCAGGAAACCTACATTACAGTGACAAAGAAAGAGTTCATGAAATGTGGGTTTCTCTTGACTGATGACAATAGAATGGAGAGAAAATTATTCATAAAATATATTGTAAATGATGAATATGTTAGAATGGTAGAATGATTCTCATAAATAACATCCTTTTTTTATATAATACTCTGTAAAGGTATAGTGGGACAACATTGTTTACCATTTAATGAATTTTACAGACATTGTTTAGATAAACTTCACATAAAAGGATGCATTTTATGAATTATTATTATCCAGAAAATAAAGAATCAAACTTCTAGCTTTTAAAATAAAAATATTCAGAAATAGGTACACTGCTGGTTTCAACCATGATATGTAAAAGATTTTTAAAATATCATTCTTGTTCTAACATTAACAGAAAAAGAAGCTGAACAAATTGAAAACCAGTGATTTTTGTTATAGTCATCAGAGAACTGAGGTCACAGGGCAGACTCCTATCCTGCAATTTAAAGAGATGGAATATAAAATATCCAGTGAGATCATCTTATCTGAAGCAAAAGCTGATGTACATACACTGCTAAGAACACTTTTATAAGAATTTTAATGAAATGATGCAGAATGAGTGTAGATTAATTTAAGACTGAGAAACTTCTTGGGGCCAGAGCCTTACAGGGACTTGATGCTACTGTAGACATTATCACCTGGAACTTCACTAGGTTATAGAATTAAGGAGCCTAGGAAACTGGGAAAGGGAAAAGAAACTGGAATATGCCCAAAGGACTGTCCATAGCAAATATGTTCTTTTCAAGGAAAGTAACATTACTTAAAATTTAACATACAAAAAACAAGATCATGTCATTCAGTCCCATCACTTTATGACAAGTAGAAAGGGAAGAAGTGGAAAAAGTGACAGATTTTCTTTCCTTTGACTCCAAAATTACTGTGTACGGTGACTGCAGCCATGAAATTAAAAGATGCTTGCTCCTTGGAAGGGAAGCTATGATAGACCGAGGAAGTGTATTAAAAAGCAGACACATCACTTAGCCAATAAAGGTCCATATAGTTAAAGCTGTGGTTTTTCCTATAGTCATGTACTGATGTGAGAGTTGGACCATAAATGAAGCTGAACACTAATAAGAATTAATGCTTTCAAATTGTGGTGCTGGAGAGGACTCCAGAGTTCTTTGGACTGCAAGGAGACCAAACCAAAGAATCCTAAAGGGAATCAACTCTGAATATTCATTGGAAGGACTGATGCTGAAGCTGAAGCTTCAATACTTTGGCCATGTGATGCAAAGAGGTCTCAAAGAGTCGGATACGACTTAGTGACTGAGCGACGGCAACAGCAACAAGAATCACCAGGTGACCTACCCTATAATAAATGTAAAATTAATTTCTTTATAGCAATTTAAAGTAGGTTAGAAACTTGAATCAACATAAACTAAAGAATTGCCAAGGAAGGAACAAGTGAAGGTAAAATAAATGTTTTACTTTTCTTATTCTTAATTGACCAGACAATTTAACTCAAAATAATAGTAACAATATATTTGACTTTTAAGTGAAATTAATAGCAACAATATTACAGAGTTGGCAGGGGGAAATTCAGAATACTCTGGTGTATGATACTAACACTACCTAAGAATTGGTGTAATATTATCTGAAAGTGAACTTAGATTAGTTTTAAATATATATGAAAAAGTCTAGTGCAACTATTAAAAACAATATAAGATCTAGCCATGATTTGTCTATAAGAAAAAAAAATAGTTATAAAAACACAAATAGACTAAAAGTAAAGAAAATGAGAAATACATATCATGGTAACACTAAAAATAATTGGAGTAGATATATTAATTTCAGAAAAAAATTCACTCTGCAGTTAATATTAGAGAATGAAAATACATGAGGAAAAACTGACAAAAGTATAAGGAAAAACAGACAAAACTATGTTATGTTTGTAGACTTCTATAGCCATTGAACAGGCTAGGTTAGGTATAAACTTAGGAAATCTGATTAGTTTATACACTTTAGCTAATGATAAGTTATGATAATAAAATATATATATACCAAGTCATGCTAATGTATAATATCAATGACAGAAACTGTGTGTCAGGGGTGCATTTTATTAACTCTATACTCTGTTTTCATTTTTCTGAAAATCTAAAGCTAATCTAAAAGCTAAAATTTATTAATAAAAACTGGGAAACAAAGTGAAAGCCTTGAACACTGCAGTACATGTGTGAGCCCGCCATCTGATCAGGCCACGGCCCATGAGCTGTCCATCGGTTGAGAAGTGCAGCCTTCTCTGTTCTCTGGCCTCTCAGTCCCTGCTTGGACCAGTTTTCCAAGATTATGAAGCTCCCCCTTGGGTTCACCTGTGAGGGAGCTTCCCAGTGCTCAGGAAATCCTCCTGTTTCAGGGCTCCCTCTCTCCATCAGGGCACAAGTTTCCATCCAGAAGTTCTCAGTCTTTTCCCTTTTTATGTCTCCATCCTCTCTCCTACATCATATCAGGAAGTTTATTCTGTCCCCCTGGAGGTCTGGGGTCTTCTGCTGTCACCTGGAGTTTGCTCTGTAGGAGTGTGCGGAGGCTGGCAATCTCCCCACCTTACTCTTCCACTATTTTCTTCCACCTCTCTCCCTGGGGGAAAAAAAAAAAAACAGTCTAAAAGGACATTTTAATAACTTGAGAAGTAAAAGGTGAATTAAATAAACTGAATGAAATGGAATTCTAAAAAATGGTAGCCACAAATTTAAAAAAAACACTTTTAACCAATAATCTATTATTTTATTGAGCATGATTTTAATCTTCCTGCCTTTTACTTTTTATGTTTCTACTGCACATATGTGATAATCTCTAGAAATTATATAGTCTATACATAAATCATGTTCTGTAATAAGTATTTTGATTTTGCTGATACAGTTTTCTTTGACAAAACTTTTTCATTCCATCTATTTCTTTTTACATCAGATATTTTTGCATTCTTTTCTCTCATTATAACACTTTTTTTTACATAATGAAGTTCTTGTATTCTTGCCGTATATTTAAAATATAAAAGTATTAAAATAAGTTTCTTTTTAGAGTTTTCAATAAAGTCATTTTTCATTTTAGGGAGAGTTTCTTTTATATATTCATCATAAAGTCATTTTTTCTCTAATGACTTCTAATGAAGGAGGGTATATAGACATAGATACAAGCACAAATTTATTAAGGTCCATTTATACAACTATCTAAGCAAAATCGAGACAATAAATACACCACTCCTTGCCAAGTTTATATATTTCCATTTTTAATAACTACCCCCTCAGACTTTATCATCTATGACATAAACTCAAACAACTGTTAATCTGCTTTCAATATTTTTGGATTAGTTCACATATTATAAAAATTTACACAAATTAAATTATACAATTTGTATTTATTTTTGATCTGGAATTTTAGCACCCTCTTCTTCCTCTTCATTTTTTTTTTTAGTGTTGAGTATTATTTCATTGCATGGCTATACTGTACTTTACATATCCATGTTTGTATTGTTTTCAGTGCTATTATTACAAGTAAAGCTGTCTCTAATATTTGTGTGCAAATCTTTGCAAGGGTGTATGCTACAATTTCTTTAGGAGAAAGGCCTAGATGTAACCTGGTAAATGATTATATAGTTTTACATATACAAACCTCATACATACTATTTGTAAACACATATGTATGATTTAATCAAATGAAAATCTGTGTATATATATATATATGTAAAATATTTAATTTTTAAGAAATTGCCAAACTGTTCTCATGACTATGCATTTTTTACAGCCCCACTTGCAGTGACAAAGTTCCAGTTGCTCTGCAACCTTGATAATAACTCATGCTGTCAAACTTTAATTTAAAATATTCTAATGTGTGTGATAACTCATGGATGCGTTAATTAGGAATTCTCAAATAATTAATGATGTTAAATATTCTTTCAAGTGTTTAACTTTCATCTCTATATAGTCTTTGATAAGTATGTATTCATATAATGGTGCCATTTTAAAACTAAGTTGTTCAGATTCCTATTACTAAGTTTTTAGATTTATTAATGCATTCTGGATGAAAATCCTTTTTCAGATATATGATATATAAATTTGTCATTCCAATTAATGATTTATCTTTCTGTCTCCTCAACAGCATCTTTTGAAGAGTTTTAAATTTTGATGAAATCCAGCTTAAAAAAAAAAAAAAGAAAATGTATGTGCATCATAGTTTTGTTGTTGTGTTTTTAATTATGTGCTTAACTCTATAATAAAAAAAAAAGAAAGAAAACTTTTTTCATAATTTTCTTCTAGAATTCCAATGGGTTTATGTTTAGGTATAGGATTTATTTTTACTTAGGTATTATGTGGGGTGAAAGGTAAAGATCCAAATTCATATTTTTACATATGAAAATCCACTTTCACCAACTTATGCGAAGAGCCAGCTCCTTAGAGAAGACCCTGATAGTGGGAAAGATTGATGCCAGGTGGAGAAGGGGATGACAGAGGACGAGATGGTTGGATGGTGTCACTGACTCAATAGACATGAGTTTGAGTGAACTCTGGGAGATGGTGAAGGACAGAGAAGCCTGGTGCACTGCAGTCTGTGTGCATAGGGCCTCATGGAGCTGGACATGACTGAGCAATTGAACAGCAACAACAATCCAGTTGGTCTTGGCTTCCCTGGTAGCTCAGTGGTAAAGAATCTGCCTGCAAGGCAGAAAATGTGAGTTTAATGCTTGAGTCAGAAAGATACCTTGGAGGAGGAAAAGGCAACCCACTCCAATAGTCTTGCCTAGGAAATCCCATGGACAAGAAGAGTCTGGGAGGATTCAGTCCAGTTCAGTTCAATTGCTCAGTCATGTCTGACTCTTTGCAACCCCATGGACTGCAGCATACCAGGCCTCGTTATCCATCACCAACTCCTGAAGCTTACTCAAACTCAAGTCCATTGTGTCAGTGATGCCATCCAACTATCTTATCCTCTGACTTCCCCTTCTCCTCCCGCTTTCAATTTTGCCAGCATCAGGGTCTTTCCAAATGAATCAGTTCTTCACATTAGGTGGCCATAGTACTGGAGTTTTAGCTTCAACATCAGTCCTTCCAATGAATATTCAGGACTGATTTCCTTTAGGATAGACTGGTTGGATCTCCTTGCAGTCCAAGAGACTCTCAAGAGTCTTCTCCAACACCACAGTTCAAAAGCATCAATTCTTCAGCACTCAGCTTTCTTTATAGTCCAAATCTCACATCCATACATGCTGCTGCTGCTAAGTCACTTCAGTGGTGTCCAACTCTGTGCGACCCCATAGATGGTAGCCCACCAGGCTCTGCCATCCCTGGGATTTTCCAGGGAAGAACACTGGAGTGGGTTGTCATTTCCTTCTCCAATGCATGAAAGTGAAAAATGAAAGTGAAGTCATTCAGTCATGTCCAACTTTTCGTGACCACATGGACTGCAGCCTGCCAGGCTCCTCCATCCATGGGATTTTTCCAGGCAAGAGCACTGGAGTGGGTTGCCATTGCCTTCTCCCATCCACACATGACTACTGGAAAAAACATACCCTTGACTAGATGGATCTTTGTTGACAAAGTAATGTCTCTGCTTTTTAATATACTGTCTAGGTTGGTCATAGCTTTTCTTCCAAGGAGCAAGTGTCTTTTAATTTCATGGTTCCAGTCACCGGTTCTGCAGCAGAACTGTGCTTGAGTGTCTCCTGTGGAGGTATGGTTCAGCAATGGGCTGCCACAGGGACAGGGACTCTGGGTGCCACAGACTTGGGTATGGCATAAGCCCTCTTGGAGGAGGTCACCAATAATCCCACCATAGAGTTTTCAGAACTTACATGGGAAACAGAAATAGACTCTTAGAGGGCACAAACAGAACCTTGTGTGCACCAAGACCCAGGAGAAAGGAGCAGTGACTCTGCAAGTGACTGACCCAGACTTTCCTGTGAGTGTCCAGGAATCTCCAGTGGAGGTGTGGATCAGTGGTGGCTTGCTGAAGGGAGCACTGAGTGTAGTAGCACATGCATGAGATCTTTCGAAGGAGGTCACCATTATCGTCTTTACCTCCAGCATAGTTTTCAGTTCAGTTGCTCAGTTGTGTCTGACTCTTTGCAACCCCATGAATCACACCACACCAGGCCTCCCTGTCCATCACAAACTCCAGGAGTTTACTCAAACTCATGCCCATCGAGTCGGTGATGCCACTCAGCCATCTCATCCTCTGTCTTCCCCTCCTGCCCCCAATCCCTACGAGCATCAGGATCTTTTCCAATGAGTCAACTCTTCACATCAGGTGGCCAAAGTACTGGAGTTTCAGCTTCAGTATCAGTCCTTCCAATGAACACCCAGGACTGATCTCCTTTAGGATGGACTGGTTGAATCTCCTTGCAATCCAAGGGACTCTCAAGAGTCTTCTCAAACACCATAGTTCAAAAGCATCAATTTTTCGGTGCTCAGCTTTCTTCATAGCCTAACTCTCACATCTGTACATGACCACTGGAAAAACCATAGCCTTGACTAGACGGACTTATGTTGGCAAAGTAATGTCTCTGCTTTTTAATACACTGTCTAGGTTAATCATAACTTTTCTTCCAAGAAGTAATCATCTTTTAATTTCATGGCTGCAGTCACCATCTGCAGTGACTTTGGAGCCCAAAAAAATAAAGTCAGCCACTGTTTTCACTGTCTCCCCATCTATTTCCCATGAGGTGATGGGACCAGATGCCATGATCTTAGTTTTCTGAATGTTGAGCTTTAAGCCAACTTTTCACTCTCCTCTTTCACTTTCATCAAGAGGCTCTTTAGTTCCTCTTCACTTTCTGCCATAAGGGTAGTGTCATCTGCATATCTGTGGTTATTGATATTTCTCCCAGCAATCTTGATTCCAGCTTGTGCTTCTTCCATCCCAGCGTTTCTCATGATGTACTCTGCATAGAAATTAAATAAGCAGGGTGACAATATACAGCCTTGACGTACTCCTTTTCCTATTTGGAACCAGTCTGTTGTTCCATGTCTAGCTCTAACTGCTGCTTCCTGACCTGCATACATGTTTCTCAAGAGACAGGTCAGTTGGTCTGGTATGCCCATCTCTTTCAGAATTTTCCATAGTTTTTTGTGATCCACACAGTCGAAGGCTTTGGTGTAGTAAATAAAGCTGAAATAGATGTTTTTCTGGAACTCACTTGCCTTTTCCATGATCCAGCAGATGTTGGCAATTTGATCTCTGGTTCCTCTGCCTTTTCTAAAACCAGCTTGAATGTCTGGAAGTTCTCAGTTCACGTATTGCTGAAGCCTGGCTTGGAGAGTTTTGAGCATTACTTTACTCAAGTGTGAGATGACTGCAATTGTGCAATAGTTTGAGCATTCCTTGGGATTGCCTTTCTTAGGGATTGGAATGAAAACTGACCTTTTCCAGTCCTATGGCCACTGCTGAGTTTACCAAATTTGCTGACATATTTAGTGCAGCACTTTCATAGCATCATCTTTCAGGATTTGAAATAGCTCAACTGGAATTCCATCACCTCCACTAGGTTTGTTCATAGTGATGCTTTCTAAGGCCCACTTGACTTCATATTCCAGGACGTCTGACTCTAGGTGAGTGATCACACCATTGTGATTACCTGGGTCGTGAAGATCTTTTTTGTACAGTTCTTCTGTGTATTCTTGCCACCTCTTCTTAATATCTTCTGCTTCTGTTAGGTCCATACCATTTCTGTCCTTTATTGAGCTCGTTTTTGCATGAAATGTTCCCTTGGTATCTCTAATTTTCTTGAAGAGATCTCTAGTCTTTCCCATTCTGTTGTTTTCCTCATTTTCTTTGCATTGATCCCTGAGGAAGTTTGGCCCCAGGTAAATAGCAGGGAGGTAAACAGCTCCACCCATCAACAGAAAATTGGATTAAAGATTTACTGAGCATTGCCTGGCCCATCAGAATGAGACCCAGTTTTCCCCTCAGTCAGTCTCTTCCATCAGAAAGCTTCCATAAGCAACTTACCCTTCTCCATCAGAGGGCAGACAGACTGAAAACCACCATCACAGAAAACTAACCAATCTAATCACATGGACCACAGCTTTATCTAACTCATTGAAACTATGAGCCATGCTGTGTTGGGCCACCCAAGACATATGGGTCATGGTGGAGATTTCTGACAAAATGTGGTCCACTGGAGAAAGGAATGGCACACCACTTCAGCAACCTTGCCTTGAGAACCCCATGAACAATATGAAAAGGATACAATCCATTGAGTTGCGAAAGAGTCAGACAGGACTTAGTGACTAAACAGCAACATCCAACTGGTCTAACAAATAATCTTCTCCATAACTGCCTTGGTAACTTAGGTAAAATTCAATTAACCATATTTGTGTGGGTCTTTTACCAGACTTTCTATTCTATTGCATAAAAATATTTGTCTAGCTTTATTGTCTTTGTCTCTGCAACTTTAAAGTGTCCTTTCCTTTTATATAATGCCCTTTAAATGTGTTCTTCATTTAACCAAACTAGAATATATGTATTGCTTTTCATTATATGTTATTTCCCTACAAAAGCAATCAGCCTCATCACGATTTTCACACATTTTTATCAAAAATCTATCATAAAATTTTGTTATTTGCAAAATTTGATTAGTTATTTCCCCTACACAATTCTAACTATACTTGTTTCGCATATTTAGTGTTTTTAAAATAGCAAGCAAAATGTTTTTCCTATGTTATTCATTGATTTTGGCTCTATTTATCAGTTTAACAAGTCCTTATTTTTTCAATTTTTTTATCATTGATCATTATTAAATTCTTATTCATGTTTCATTAACTTTTTCTTATTAATTTTATCATTTATTGAGTTGTGTGTAGATAATATTCATTTTTTTTCTTATTAAAGAGAATAACTTTAAAACTAAGCAGCATCTGAACATGACCCCAACATTATGAAATTAGGCCCAGAGAGTGGCATGGTATTTTTATTATGATAGTTTAATTACAAAGAAGCTGAGCAAATGTTTGCTTTGTTTCTATTTTGTCTTAATCTCATGTCACATACCGGATGTGGCTTTGCCAGGCTTTGTAGAGGTGCGTCTTAAGTTCCCACCAGAGGGAAACTCAACATAATATTAGGAAAAAGTTGAATTACTGAGAATACTCTCACCATTAAGTTTTTGATCTAATCTGACTTACTTTGTCTTTGGATCTCTCAGCCTAGTGGTCCCTGGAGAATGGATTCTCTCAATAAACTTTCTTTTCTGTTCCATGATTCATTTAGGTCCCAGCTCTCTTCCCTAGATATTAAGGGAGTGATTTTCTTGAATAAGATAGGCTCATCTTTTTTTTTTTTTTAGAACTCGGTAGTGTTTTGCCTGGGGCCCCCAGGTGGTTCAGAGGTTAAAGAGTCCTTCTGCAATGCAGGGGATTCAGGTTCAATCCTTTGGCCAGGAAGATCCCTGGAGGAGAGCATGGCAACTTACTCTGGTATTCTTGCCTGGAGAACCCCATGGATAGAGGAGCCTGGCGTGTTACAGTTCATAGCATCAGGAAGAGTCTGACATGACTGAAGCAACTGAGCATGCACATGCAGTGTTTTGTCTGAAAGGGTTTTTGAGAAAATCCACAATTGCTTCTGCATATACTTTGCAAACTTTAATATTTTGTATGTGGCATATGAGGGTCACACTTTATTTTCCTTTGTTTTCATATTGTTTGGTCATTTCAGAAGGTATCTTTTGAAGAGCTAAAAATGAAATAAGTTGTACAAATGTCAACTCGAATTCCTGACTTCCAACTGCTATAACTATCCTTGTTTTATAATTAACAAAATAAACATCAAGCAAGGCTAACTTTCCTTACTATTTGGCTCTCAGATACAATTCTTTAATATACTTGGCCATTTATTTTGTGTGTGTGAAATAAATTTTTCTAAGATGATAAGAAAAATTTTTCAAGAATTTTAAATTAATTACAGAATAGATAATTGCCATATTTAAGTTTCTTAAGAAATATGCTATATCGTCCCACTTGTTCACATTTTCATTTTTCTCTCAGATTTTGTAGCTTATGTAATATAGGTCTTTCATTCTTCATGTCAACTATTCTTAAACACTTGATGTTATTACTTTTAACTTAACTGGTATTTTCATTTATATTTTAACAAATTATTCATGATTTTTTTATGTGTAGATTTTTAGGAAATCTAAGACCTAAGATACAAATAAAATTAAATGTTTATAAAAATCAAAGAAGAGTTGCATTATTTTCCCTACTGCTTCCTTAGCAATAATATTATTGCCATTGAAAGTTGTCCTTTATTCAGAATATACATTTATTCTCAAAACTTGTTACAACTATCTTTGTTCAAATATTCTTTATATCAACTTTATATAAATGCCATTGTAAAAGATGTGATGTCTTATACATGGTAAAATATTAATTTCTTATACTTCAAAGTTCATAATATGAAAACAAACCTCTCAATTTTTATTTATATTTTAGATTCAGCATACAAATATCTCTTTAAAAAGTGTTCTTAAGAAGATCTTAAGTTGTCTTGAGCAGTTAATGAAACATTACATTTTGGCACAAGATAAAATATAGAGCTATTCACAAGGTTTCAAACAGTAATCAAAGAGGGCAGTTGAATACAAAACAAAGGTGCAGAAAATTGAATTCTAATTACTGCCATATAAATATTAATTCTAATAAGAATAGGATTTTCATAGATTTTTGATTTATGAAACTTAATGAAAAAAAATCACATTTGGTTGCCACATAAAGAAATCTTCACACAAAAGGATCTAAGTTTTTAATGTTTGCAAATGAATTGGTAAATAAATTACTGTTTATTCAATCAGCTAATGAAGCAAACAGCATGACTTAAAAGAACTTAAGTTCTTGAAGAAATGTCATAGAGATAATGAAGTAATGGCAATATTTTTACTTAAAATACGGAAAGGAGTGAAGCAGTCCAGGTAAAAGGAAATGAAAATTTAAATGAGGCTTTAATGTTAGTTACATTTTGAATTGACAGAAACAGAGATGCAAAACTATTTATAGTAATTAGAAAAAAGTAAAGATATAATTGTGGAATTTACAAAGTAAACTTACTTGGGTTCATAAGGGGAAAAGGGAATGGCAAAAAACAAAAGCAAACAGCAAAGCTTTTAAGGTAGAGCTATGCTTTAGAGAACCTTATATGTGAAGTGATGTTTGTTTGATTTTATTTTGAAAGCTAGTGCTTCTTAACATTTCTTTGTTGTTTAGTTGCTAAATCTTGTCCAACTCTTCTGTGACCCCGTGGACCATAACCTCCCAGCTCCTCTGTCTATGGGATTCCCAGGCAAGAAAACTAGAGTTGATTGCCATTTCCTTCTTGAAGGGATCTTCCAGACCCAGGGATTGAACCCCTGTCACCTGTATTTGCAAGCAGCTTCTTTATCACCAACCCACCAGGGAAGGCCATTTCTTTAGTCATAGATATCATTTGAGAATCTGATCAAAGTTATTGATGGTTCTACTGTGTGCTACAGGTGACTCTTGCTTGCCTGTAGATGTCAATTCTTACATTTTTAAAAATTTTGTGAAACAGCTAGCATTAACTACTTGGAAGAGGTAGTTGTGGAAGTATTACTGCTATGGAATTATGCAATAATAAAATTCGGCTTGTTTGCTATTTTCTCCCTTACTCCAACTCCTTTCTCTCCCTACTCACCTTCCTTTATATTTTCTCTCTCTGTCTCTTCCTTTATTTCTCAGTTTTTAAAATTTAATTAATTAATTAATTTTTGTAGCAGAAAGCCAGTTGTTAGTCACTTACCAGACTGCTAATTTTTTGGTTATCAAATTTTATTTACTGTTCCATGTTTTAGAGTGTACAAGATGGTTGGATGGCATCACCAACTCAATGGACACGAGTTTGAACAAACTCTGGGGGATGGTGAAGGACAGGGAAGCCTGGCATGGTAAAGTCCATGGGGTCACAAAATTAAACACAACTGAGTGACTGGAAACAACATATATTTGAGATTTTGCAAGCAACATTGCAGTACACATTTTTCATAAAACCTTTGAAATGCTATGTGGATTTATTCTATTTTATTTATTTGAGTATAAGATTAAGAATCACTCTATACTTATTTAGGAGTCATTGGATTATTAAGTTAAA
The DNA here is from genome assembly GCA_020226075.1 of Hydropotes inermis. Taxonomy (NCBI): domain Eukaryota; kingdom Metazoa; phylum Chordata; class Mammalia; order Artiodactyla; family Cervidae; genus Hydropotes; species Hydropotes inermis. The sequence goes on along the minus strand of CM035272.1, from coordinate 51,569,346 downwards.
ACCTATATTTCTAAACTTAGTAAAGTTAAAATAATCCAGCAATGCAGTTTAAATTTCTTGTAGGATAGAGAGAAATAATTCAGGCACACAAGCTGTAATTTATTGTAATAAATTCAGATTGAGTTGCTTGTTTACTTAAGCTACCATTTTGTAGTACTTATTTTGTCACCAAATGTTGTAATAATCACTGTAGGCACCTTATTTGCTTTTACTACACAACAACCCAATGTGTCAGATACAATGATCTCAAATTTACAGAGATGCTAACTGGGTCTTGGAACTAGAAGTGACTTCTTCCTATCTATGGTTCATACCTGGTAGAGCCTGGACTTGAACCAAATTTAGTTTAAAACAAAATGTTCTCAAGGCCATAAATGAATGGGAAGGCTTTGCACCTAATCAGATGACTCCAAAATAGATCAAGCCTTCTTTACAGAAGAAACACGATGTCATAAATGAAACTTGACCAGTTCAGGATGCAGTTTTAGAGTGGAGGCAAATGATTTCAGTTTAAGTTTAAAAAAAGTTGAAGTATACACATAGGACATTTCAGAGTTCTCAGAGTTAGAGCTTGTTCCACATCTTCATGCTCAGGTGTTCAGTCGTGTCTGACGCTTTGTGACATCGTGGACTGTAACCCACCAGGCTCCACTGTTCATGGAATTTTCCAGGCAAGAACACTGGAGTGGGTTGCCATTTCCTTCTCCAGGGGATATTCCCCATCCAGGGATTAAACCTGGGTCTCCTGTAATGCAGGTGGATTCTTTACCAACAGAGCCAGAGCTTGTTCTAATCTTATCCTATTAGCAAAGGAGATCAAATATTTATATTGTAAATGTTTCTCACATTTCAAACCAGAAAAAGCACTAACCGAAGGAGTAATTTAGCACAATTTGGTTAAGAGGAAAGCTACTGTATCCATGTTAGGGAATATTGAATGAATTTCCCAATCATTTCTCTTTTGCTACTCTCAGTAACTCTGAGAAGACAGGCAACAAGATTATGAATCACTAAGGTTCTCATTTATCTTCATATATGTATCTAGTTCTTAAAGAGTTCTTGACCCATGAAAATTGTTCAGTATATGACAGTTAAATGGGTTATTATTCCCATTTTGTAATTGAAAAAAATAAGGTTTTCCTGAGTTCATTGAACTATGAATAACAGGAAGCAGAATTTAAACACAGGAGTTCAACACTGAAGTTCAGGATTTTACATGTCAGCTGGAAGACTTGTTTCTGAACCAGCCTGTGCTCCCAAAAGCCTTGAGGATGATGACCTATTCTCCTTCCTGTCTCATGCGATTTTCATTTGCTCTTTTGTCAGATGGCATCAATTCAATAAATTAAAGAAAACAGATGGAGAGGCACATCAAGCTAGCATTACACAATCCACTAAAGTAATTAAGCAATTACTTGCAAGAACACATTCCTCCCTCAAATATAATAATGTGTTGCATTATCAACATTTTTCTTACAGAGGATTAAGAGCATTAAGAAAATTAAGCATCATTAAAAGGCTTGCCGTAAAATTACATAGTAAATTATTAAAGTTAAACCCTTTTTGCTTCATCAATGGGTTTTTGTTCTTTTATTTACTAGGGATCAATTTAGTGAAGGGGAAATAGAATGAGGGAAAATGGAAAACCAAAGAGGCTGGCATGGGTTTATCATGCCAGAGATTAGTGGCAAGCTTCCAATGGGTGCTATAAAAACCTTACTTAGAGGCCTCTTCTCTATAAATTATCTAGCAACATAAATTGGAAATGAAAAAGAAAAGAGAGACTCATCTGTGAAACCAATGCTGACACACAATTACTTTTTAGCATTCTCCGAAGCAAACCAGCTGCTACCTAGAAGCCGAAGGTAATCTTTACGACAGGGACACACGTATACACACACATACACTGCGTTATGTCTTTGCATTGCATGAGGAAAGACTGAGGAAAAAGAGGTGAGTCATTGACATTTATGGAAGCACAGGCTGACACAGAATTGTCACATGTCTCTGTCAGGCCTGAGGGAATTTAATCCCTAAGCATCAGATTGCACCGAGAGGTAAAACTGGCTCTTTCTTCTATTTTTCTTAACACCAGTGGTTTTGATTTCAAAGTGCTGCAGAGGAATCAACTTACAGGTGTCTGTAAAATGACTGATGAGTCTGCAGGTTAGAATGACTATGATCACTTCTAATACACTAGCAATATTTTATTAGCTTCAGTTTTATCACATGGCCCTTGTCATTGGCTCCAAAATGGGAAACATAGGGTCATTGATTAAAAGACAAAACAAACAAAAAAATTGTCAAATGATCCTTGAACCTCACATGATATTACAAAATGTGTGGTTATCTCATCATGAGAGAGCATTTTCTGAGGAAGAGATCCTTCATGTGACCAGATAATATTTACAGTATCAGTATTATAATGGGAAGTTTAGATTTCACATACAGCTATTAACATGTTTTTTAGACAAAAGCCAAATATATTAATGAAGATCTGAATGAATCACTCTCATTCTCTGCATATCTCTACCAGGTAGAATACTGAGAACACATCTTTCAGAAATTTTAGAGAATAGAAAGATGAAGAAAGAATATTAATTTCAGAGACTGAATGTGTTCTATAATAATTTATGAGGGAGAAACCAGAGAAGTAGAGAGGGTCACTATGTTTTGTCTTTTAAGCATTATATCTTAAAATACCTGTTTTAATAAAGTATCACTTAGATTAACTTTGTGGAGTAGCCTTTATACAACTAGATTTTTTCAAAAGTGTAATAGTCAAAACTTAAAACAGTGCCTCAACCAATGACTATACATGTTGTGCCATGGATTGCTAGCACCAGTGTCATTACAGAGCTGAATAGAAAAATGTATTATTTTGGTCTCACATTCTTTTTTTTTTTTTTTTTTTGGTCTCACATTCTTAATTAGATAAGATTGGTGTGGAACCCAGAAAACAATGAACAGGAATTGATGTGAAATGCTATTATTTTGCTTAACTATTAATAAAGTATTTCCACCAATATGTGTTGAGAAAAAAAATTTTTGTACACATAGTTTATTCATTTGAAAATGCCCTGACCTATTCAATAAATTAGATAAGGCTTTAAGAATGTGTAGGGAAATAAAACAGACTTCCTGAGAATCATCTTAGTTAGACAAAAATGGTCCAAGACCGCTAGCTTAGTCAGAAAGACAAACTGAGAGCTATTCTTGAAAAGAAAGAGAAGCGCAAAGATGGCAGTATGTTCAGAGAAAGCACAAAAGGTGTCACTTGAATTATTTGAAAAACAAAAGGGACTACGTGCTATTATTTTTGTAGCTTTGAAATTTAGACCTGAAAAATACAAAGACCATCAATATCACTATTTGATTGAATCATCATGGTGATTAACTATGTGAAACATCTATCTCCTTATATTACTGATATTCATATTCATACTGTTTGATCACATATAGCTTCTCTTTTCAGTAAAAAGCTTTCTTGTGTTAAAACAAGCATATATATTCTTCCTTGGGAGTGAATATTAACAGGCTTTGGGTGTGGTGAGCAAGAGGGTTAAGGTTTGAATTTTTCCACTGAATTCAACTATGAATTTTACTCAGAATAATCAGAAATAATCCTTACATTCTGAACATCTAAAATTAAGTTGCTTTTTTATAAAACTTAAATGTCACATTTACTTAACTAAAGATTGTTAAGGTTGTGACTGTCTGAATCAAGTACAGAACTGTTGTGCTAAATTGAATCACTGAAGAGCTGAGTCAAAAGCCACCTAAAACTTTCTGTTCTTTTTACCATAGTTTAGGCTAGATCACAAAAAATAGTTTCAAATCCTTTGTTCAGTTAGACAAGTTACAATATACAAATGTAAAGAACTTGAAGGAAAAGATCAATATGTAAACTTCAGCAGACCAAAACCTAAAGAAATATTGAAAAGTAATTGCAAAAAAATCAGGAACTGATGTGAAATGTTATTGTTGTTTAGTCACTAAGTTGTGTCTGACTCTTTATGACCCCATGGACTGTAGCCTGCTAGGCTCCTCTGTCCATGGCATTTTCCAGGCAAGAATTCTGGAGTGGGTTGCCATTTCCTTCTCCAGAAATGTTATTATTTTGATCTAAATTATTAATAAAGAATTTCCACAAATCTATGTGGTGAAAAAGTTATTGTACACACTTCCTGTTCATTTTGAAACACCCTGATTTATTCAATACATTAGATAAGGCTTTTAGATTGCTTAGTGAAACAAGCAATCTTAGATTCTATCCAAAATAGAGTTCTTCAAAATCCTATGACTAATAAATATACCTAGTCAGAAAGACAAAGCAGCTGTTGTGAATCTTGAGAGGAAAAGAAAAACAAACATTGAATCGAAATAAAGCAATGGTTTTATGATGCTGAAACTGTTAACTGGAAGATGCTGAATATTCATTGGAAGGACTGATGCTGAAGCTGAAGCTTCAGTACTTTGGCTACCTGATGAGATGAACTGACCCATTGGAAAAAACCCTGATGCTGGGAAAGATTGAGGGAAGGAGGAAAAGGGGAGGACAGAGAATGAGATGATTGGGTGGCATCACCAATTCAATGGACATGAGTTTGAACAAACTTGTGGAGAGTTAAGGACAGGGAAACCTGGCATGCTGCAGTCCATGGGATCCCAAAGACTCAGATATGATTGAGCTACTGAACAACAACAGCAATATGGCAATGATCACTACATGAAATCTAAAGACTTATGCTTGATTTCAAATTTTGCTGTTGATTAAGGACCATATTCTCACTTAAGAGACAAATGCATTTGCTGTTCTGTTCATATAGAGTCCTAGGATAGAGCAGGTGAACAATACTTCTTCTATGTTATACCTAACTGTGGGATGCAGCTTGGAGTTCCGAAGGCCAGGATTAGGTGGTAAACTGAGAAATTAAGCTCAGATTGTGTCAGGAAAGAGAGAATAACCTTTTTCCCGTAAAAAACTAAAGAGCTTCAACAAAACAAAAAATTATTGTTCACTCACATCATGTGTCCATTGTAGGTGAGCAGGTATACCCTGCTAAACATCATCTTACAAATATCAGAAAGATAAATACTCGAATAGGAAATAAGTTTAGCAACAAATTAAAAAAAAAAGAAAGAAAATCAGACAGATAGTCATTCAGTTCAGTCACTCAGTTGTGTCTGATTTTTGTGACCCCTTGGACTGCAGCACCCCAGACTTCCTTGTCCTGGAGTCAAGGACACCATCTCCTGGAGCTTGCTAATGCCCATTGAGTCGGTGATGCCATCCAACCATCTCATCCACCGACTTACCTTTCTCCTCCTGTCTTTAATCTTTCCCAGAATCAGGGTCTTTTCTAATGAGTCAGCTCTTCTCATCAGGTGGCAAAATTATTGGAGATTCAGTTTCAGCATCAGTCCTTTCAATAAATATTCAGGACTGATCTCCTTTAAGATGGACTGGTTGGATCTCCTTGCAGTCCAAGGGACTCTCAAGAGTCTTCTCCAACACTACAGTTCAAAAGCATCAATTCTTTGGCACTCAGCTTTCTTTATGGCATAAATCTCACATCCATACATGTGAAATTTAGACCACACGATGGAGCGTTTTTGGTGAAGTTATGTCTTTGCTTTTTAATATGCTGTCTCTGCCTTTTAATATGTTGTCTTGGTTTGTCATAGATTTTCTTCCAAGAAGCAAGCATCCTGTAATTCCATGGCTGCAGTCATGATCTGCAGTGATATTGGAGCCCAAGAAAATAATGTTTGTCACTGTTTCCATCATTTCCCTTTCTATTTGCCATGAAAGAATGGGAGCAGATGCCATGATCGTTGCTTTCTGAATGTTGAGTTTTAAACCAGTTTTTTCACTCTCCTCTTCATTTTCATCAAAAGACACTTTGATTCCTCTTCACTTTCTGTTATAAGGGTGGTGTCATCAGCATATCTGAAGTTATTGATAGTTCTCCCTGCAATCTTGATTCCAGCTTGTGCTTCAACCAGCCTGGCCTTTTACATGATGTACTCTGCTTATAAGTTAAATAAGCAGGGTGAAAACATACAGCGTTGACATACTCCTTTCCCAATTTAAATCAGTCCTTTGTTCCATGTCTGGTTCTAACTGTTGCTTCTTGATCTGCATACAGATTTCTCAAAAAGTAGGCAAGGTGGTCTGATATTTGCATCTCTTTAAGAATTTTCCATAGTTTGTTGTGATCCCCTAGTCAAAGGCCTTACTGTGATCAATAAAATAGAAGTAGATATTCTCCTGGAATTTTCTTGCTTTTTCTATGATCCAACAGATGTTGGCAAATTGATCTCCGGTTCCTCTGCCTTTTCTGTATCCAGCTTGAACACCTGGAAGTTCTTGGTTCACATATTGTTGAAGCCTAGCTTGGAGAATTTTTAGCATTACTTTGTTAGTGTGTGAGATGAGTGTAACTGTGTAGTCATTTGAACATTTTTTGACATAGCCTTTCTTTGGGACTGGAATGAAAACTCACGTTTTCCAGTCCTATGGCCATTGATGAATTTTCCAAATTTACTGGAATGAATGTGGCACTTTAAGAGCATCATCTTTTGGTATGCAAACTAGTTCAGCCAAATTCCATCACCTCCACTAGCTTTGTTTGTAGTGATGCTCCCTAAGGCACACTTGACTTCACATTCTAGAATGTCTGGCTCTAGGCAAATGATCATACCATTGTGATTATCTGGGTCATTAAGATCCTTTTGCACAGTTCTCCTGTGTATTCTTGCTAACTTTTCTTAATATATTCTGCTACTGTTATGCCCATACTGTTTCTGAGCTTTATTGTGACCATCTTTGCATGTAATGTTCCCTGATCTTTCACTAATGTTCCCTATATTTAATTTTCTTGAAGAGATATTTAGTCTTTCTCATTCTATTTTTTCCTCTATTTCTTTCCACGAATCACCAAGGAAGACTTTCTTATTTCTCTTTGCTATTCTTTGTAACTATGCATTCAGATGGATATATCTTTCTTTTTCTTCTTTGAGTATTTGCTTCTCTTCTTCTTCTTTTTTTTTTTTTTTACCATTTATTTTTATTAGTTGGAGGTTAATTACTTTACAATATTGTAGTGGTTTTTGTCATACATTGACGTGAATCAGCCATGGGTTTACATGTGTTCCCCATCCCGATCCCCCCTCCCACCTCCCTCTCCACCCGATCCCTCTGGGTCTTCCCAGTGCACCAGACCCGAGCACTTGTCTCATGCATCCAACCTGGGCTGGTGATCTGTTTCACCCTTGATAGAATACTTGTTTCAATGCTGTTCTCTCAGAACATCCCACCCTTCGCCTTCTCCCACAGAGCCTCAAAATCTCTTCTGTACATCTGTGTCTCTTTTTGTATTTTGCATATAGGGTCATTGTTACCATATTTCTAAATTCCATATATATGCGTTAGTATATTGTAATGGTCTTTATCTTTCTGGCTTACTTCACTCTGTATAATGGTCTCCAGTTTCATCCATCTCATCAGAACTGATTCAAATGAATTTTTTTTAATGACTGAGTAATATTCCATGGTGTATATGTACCACAGCTTCCTGATCCATTCATCTGCTGATGGGCATCTAGGTTGCAGCCATGTTCTGGCTATTATAAACAGTGCTATGGTGAACATTGGGATGCATGTGTCTCTTTCAGATCTGGTTTCCTTGGTGTGCATACCCAGAAGTGGGATTGCTGGGTCATATGGCAGTTCTATTCTCAGTTTTTTAAGAAATCTCCACACTGTTCTCCATAGCAGCTGTACTAGTTTGCATTCCCACCAACAGTGTAAGAGGGTTCCCTTTTCTCCACACCCTCTCCAGCATTTATTGCTAGTAGACTTTTGGATAGCAGCCATCCTGACTGCCATGTAATGGTACCTCATTGTGGTTTTGATTTGCATTTCCCTGATAATGAGTGATGTTGAGCATCTTTTCATGTGTTTCTTAGCCATCTGTATGTCTTCCTTGGAGAAGTGTCTGTTTAGTTCTTTGGCCCATTTTTTGATTGGATCATTTATTTTTCTGGAGTTGAGCTGGAGGAGTTGCTTGTATATTTTTGAGATTAATCCTTTGTCTGTTGCTTTGTTTGCTATTATTTTCTCCCAATCTGAGGGCTGTCTTTTCACCTTGCTTATAGTTTCCTTTGTTGTGCAAAAGCTTTTAAGTTTCATTAGGTCCCATTTGTTTATTTTTGCTTTTGTTTCCAATATTTTGGGAGGTGAGTCATAGAGGATCCTGCTGTGATGTATGTCGGAGAGTGTTTTGCCTACGTTTTCCTCTAGGAGTTTTATGGTTTCTGTTCTTACATTTATATCTTTAATCCATTTTGACTTTATTTTTGTGTATGGTGTTAGAAAGTGTTCTAGTTTCATTCTTTTACAAGCAGTTGACCAGTTTTCCCAGCACCACTTGTTAAAGAGGTTGTCTTTTTTCCATTGTATATCCTTGCCTCCTTTGTCAAAGATAAGGTATCCATAGGTTCGTGGATTTATCTCTGGGATTTCCATTCTGATCCATTGATATATATTTCTGTCTTTGTGCCAGTACCATACTGTCTTGATGACTGTGGCTTTGTAGTATAGTCTGAAGTCAGGCAGGTTGATTCCTCCAGTTCCATTCTTCTTTCTCAAGATTAGTTTTCCTATTCAAGGTTTTTTACATTTCCATACAAACTGTAAAATTATTTGTTCTAGTTCTGTGAAAAATACTGTTGGTAGCTTGATAGGGATTGCATTGAATCTATAGATTGCTTTGGGTAGTATAGTCATTTTACAATATTTTTTGATTCTTCCAATCCATGAACACAGTATATTTCTCCATCTGTTTGTGTCCTTTTTGATTTCTTTCATCAATGTTTTATAGTTTTCTATGTATACGTCTTTTGTTTCTTTAGGTAGATATACCTAAGTATTTTATTCTTTTTGTTGCAATGGTGAATGGTATTGCTTCCTTAATTTCTCTTTCTGCTTCTTCATTGTTAGTGTATAGGAATGCAAGGGATTTCTGTGTGTTAATTTTATATCCTGCAACTTTACTATATTCATTGATTAGCTCTAGTAATTTTCTGGTAGAGTCTTTAGGGTTTTCTATGTAGAGGGTCATGTCATCTGCAAACAGTGAGTGTTTCACTTCTTTTCCTATTGGGATTCTTTTTACTTCTTTTTCTGCTCTGATTGCTGTGGCCAACATTTCCAAAACTATGTTGAATACTAATGGTGAATGTGGGCACCCTTGTCTTGTTCCTTATTTCAGGGGAAATGCTTTCAATTTGTCACCATTGAGGGTAATGCTTGCTGTGGGTTTGTCATAGATAGCATTTATTATGTTGAGGTATGTTCTTTCTATTCGTGCTTTCTGGAGAATTTTAATCATAAAAGGATGTTGAATTTTGTCAAAGGCTTTTTCTGCATCTATTGAGATAATCATATGGTTTTTATCTTTCAATTTGTTAATGTGGTGTATCAAATTGATTGATTTGTGGATATTAAAGAATCCTTGCATTCCTGAGATCAAGCCCACTTGGTCACGATATATGATTTTTTTCATATGTTGTTGGATTCTGTTTGCTAGAATTTTGTTAAGGATTTTTGCATCTATGTTCATCAGTGATATTGGCCTGTAGTTTTCTTTTTTTGTGGCATCTTTGTCTGATTTTGGAATTAGGGTGATTGTGGCCTCATAGAATGAGTTTGGAAGTTTACCTTCTTCCACAATTTTCTGGAAGAGTTTGAGCAAGATCAGTGTTAGCTCTTCTCTAAATTTTTGCTAGAATTCAGCTGTGAAGCTATCCAGTTCTGGGCTTTTGTTTGCTGGAAGATTTCTGATTACAGTTTCAATTTCCTTGCTTGTGATGGGTCTGTTAAGATCTTCTATTTCTTCCTGGTTCAATTTTGGAAAGTTATGCTTTTCTAAGAATTTGTCCATTTCTTCCAAGTTGTCCATTTTATTGGCATAGAGCTGCTGGTAGTAGTCTCTTATGATCCTTTGTATTTCAGTGTTGTCTGTCATGCTCTCTCCATTTTCATTTCTAATTTTGTTAATTTGCTTCTTCTCCCTTTGTTTCTTAATGAGTCTTGCTAACACTTTGTCAATTTTGTTTATTAAAAAAAAAAAAAAACAGCTTTTAGCTTTGTTGACTTTTGCTATGGTCTCTTTAGTTTATTTTGCATTTATTTCTGCCCTAATTTTTAAGATTTCTTTCCTTCTACTAAACATGGAGTTCTTCATTTCTTCCTTCTCTAGTTGCTTTAGGTGTAGAGTTAGTTTATTTATTTGACTTTTTTCTTGTTTCTTGAGGTAAGCCTGTAATGCTATGAACCTTCCCCTTAGCACTGCTTTTACAGTGTCCCATAGGTTTTGGGTTGTTTGTTTTCATTTTCATTCACTTCTATGCATAGTTTGATTTCTTTTCTTATTTCTTCTATGATTTGTTGGTAATTCAGAAGCATGTTATTTAGCCTCCATATGTTTGAATTTTTAATATTTTTTTCCCTGTAATTGAGATCTAATCTTACTGAACTGCGCTCAGAAAAGATGACTGGAATGATTTCAAATTTTTTGAATTTCCCAAGGTTAGATTTATGGCCCAGGATGTGATCTATTTTGGAGAAGGTTCCATGTGCACTTGAGAAAAAGATGAAATTGATTGTTTTGGAATGAAATACCCTATCAGTATCAATTAGGTCTATCTGGTCCATTGTGTCATTTAAACCTGTGTTTCCTTATTAATTTTCTGTTTAGTTGATCTATCCATAGGTGTGAGTGGGGTATTAAAGTCTCCTACTATTATTGTGTTACTGTTAATTTCCCCTCTCATACTCGTTAGCATTTGCCTTACATATTGCAGTACTCCTATGTTGGGTGCATATATATTTATAATTGTTATATCTTCTTCTTGGATTGATCCTTTGATCATTATGTAGTGTCCTTCTTTGTCTCTTTTCACAGCCTTTATTTGAAAATCTATTTTATCTGATATGAGTATTGCTACTCCTGCTTTCTTTCAGTCTCTGCGTGAAATATTTTTTTCCAGCCCTTCACTTTCAGTCAGTGTGTGTCCCTTGTTTTGAGGTGGGTCTCTTGTAGACAGCATATATAGGGGTCTTGTTTTTGTATCCATTCAGCCAGTCTTTGTCTTTTGATTGGGACATTCACCCCATTTACATTTAAGGTAATTATTGATAGGTATGGTCCTGTTGCCATTTACTTTGGTATTTTGGGTTCACGTTTATATAGCCTTTCTGTGTTTCCTTTCTACAGAAGATCCTTTAGCATTTGTTGAAGAGCTGGTTGGTGGTGCTGAATTCTCTCAGCTTTTGCTTGTCTGTAAAACTTCTGAATTCTCCTTCATATCTGAATGAGGTCCTTGCTGGGTACAGTAATCTAGGTTGTAGGATATTCTCTTTCATTACTTTTAGTATGTCTGCCATTCCCTTCTGGCCTGAAGGGTCTCTATTGATAGATCAGCTGTTATCCTTATGGGAATCCCTTTGTGTGTTATTTGCTGTTTCTGCCTTGCTGCTTTTAATATTTGTTCCTTGTGTTTGATCTTTGTTAATTTGATTAATATGTCTTGGAGTGTTTCACCTTAGGTTTATCCTGTTTTGGACTCCCTGGGTTTTTTGGACCTGTGCAACTATTTCCTTCCCCATTTTAGGGAAGTTTTCAGCTATGATCTCCTCGAATATTTTCTCATGGCCTTTCTTTTTGTCTTCTTCTTCTGGGACTCCTGTGATTCGAATGTTGGGGCGTTTCATATTGTCCCAGAGGTCCCTGAGGTTGTCCTCACTTCTTTTTATGCTTTTTTTCTTTTTTCCTCTCTGCTTTATTTATTTCCACCATTTTATCTTCTACCTCACTTATCCTATCTTCCGTCTCTGTTATTCTACTCTTGGTTTCCTCCAGAGTGTTTTTGATCTCATTTATTGCATTATTCATTTTTAATTGACTCTTTTATTTCTTCTAGGTCCTTGTTAAACATTTCTTGCATCTTCTCCATCTTTGTCTCCAGGCTATTTATCTGTAACTCCATTTTGTTTTCAAGATTTTGGATCATTTTTATTATTATTCTAAATTCTTTTTCAGGTAGATTCCCTATGTCATCCTCTTTTGTTTGACTTGGTGGGCATTTTTCATGTTCCTTTACCTGTTGGGTATTTCTCTACTTTTTCATCTTGTTTAGATTTCTGTATCTAGAGTGGGCTTTCTGTATTCTGCTGGTCTCTGGTTCCTTTTTATTGTGGAGGTTTCTCCCAGTGGGTGGGGTTGGAAGATTGGCTTGTCAAGGTTTCCTGGTTAGGGAAGCTTGAGTTGGTGTTCTGGTGTTTGGAACTGGATTTCTTCTCTCTGGAGTGCAATGGAGTGTCCAGTAGTGAGTTTTGAGATGGGTCTATGTGTTTGGTGTGACTTTGGGCAGCCTGTATGTTGATGCTCAGGGCTATGTTCCTGCATTGCTGGAGAATTTGTGTGGTATGTCTTGCTCTGGAACTTATTGGCTCTTGGGTGGTGGTTGGTTTTAGTGTAGGTATGGAGGCTTTGGATGGTCTCTTATTACTTAATGTTCCATGTAGTCAGGAGTTCTCTGGTGTTCTCAGGTTTTGGGCTTAAGTCTCCTGCTTCTGGATTTCAGTCTTATTCTTCCAGTAGCCTCAAGACTTCTCCAACTATACAGCACTGATAATAAAACTTCTAAGTTAATGGTGAAAAGATTCTCCACTGTGAGGGACACCCAGAGAGGTTCAAAGAGTTACATGAAGAAGAAGAGAGGGAGGAGGGAGATAGAGATGAGCAGGAGGAGAAAAGGGGGGACTCAAGAGGAGAAAGACAGATCTATGCAGTTCTCTGTTCCCTAAATGTTCTCTAGCTCAGACACCTGCAGAGATTCACAGAATTGAATTGGGAAGAGAAGGGGGAGGGAGGAAATAGAGGTGATCTGGGGGAGAAAAAAGTGAGTCAAAAGGGGGAAAGAGTAATCATCACACTCCTGAGTAAAAATGGGTACTGAATATTGGATTCTTAAATGTCCAAAATTGATATCAAATACTGAAAAACAAAGCTTAAAAATATAGAGTAGAGGTTAGACTCTTAAAAATACAATATTAAAAACAAAAACAAAAAATTTAGAGATATATATGAAGTTCAATTTAAAAACAGGGCCTCTTTTTTTTTATTTTGGAAAGTTATAGTGAAATGAAAATGAAAATTAAGTAGTAACAGAGGAGTAATGGAGGACTTTAAAAGAAAATAGGAGGAAAAAAAATTTAATTAAAAAATAGTAAAATATATGAAAATGAATATGAAAGTTAAGGAGTAATGGAGGACTAATAGGGAATTTTAAAAGAAAATAAAGGAGAAAAAATTTTTAAAAAAGAAAAAGAAATTTAATTAAAAATAAAAAGTAAACATATATCTAAGAATTTCTCTGATTTCTCTGGAGCTGTTGTGGTCAGTGTGGATTTGGTTCAGTTTCAGATAACTCCTCATTCCAGCCTACACTTCTTGATATCTATAGGCCCCTTCCAGTGTAGTCTGTGTTACCTACAGGTATTTTAATCTGTTGCACCAGTCACTTCTGAAGCAGTTTCCTTTGTTTATTTGGCTTCTGTTTGCTGGTCTCTTCAGTGTCTTAATTTCTGCCCTGACACAAGCAGGTGGAGGTGGTCTCATTTAGGTTGCCTGGTTCAGTGGTGCTGCGAGGAGGGAGGGGCACTGCATACAAATGTCACTGGTGTGTGTGGGGAGCACTCGCAGTGTTCCAGCCACACTGGGTTTGCCCCCACACACGGGAGTGTGCTTTCCCCATCTACACTACACAGGCTCCAGGCTGCTCTATAGGGAGCGGGCCCTGCATGGCTTGTGGTTCCAGTTTTCATGTTCTCCACAAAAGCGTGGACTCGGTTTGGCCTGTGTTTTGTGCCCTCCCCGGCCTGAGCAGCTCAGGTAACCAGGAGCTTGAGGAGCACACTCTACCCAGGTCTGGTGCGCCTTATCCCCTCTGCGGTCCCTGCCTCAGTTTCCGCATGTGCCGGTTGGGTGTGGCTTATGTCTGTTCTGGGGAGCTGATCTCTAGCCGCGACCCTCCTGGCAGATGTCAATCATCCAGAATCTTAGGAAGTCTTTGGTTAGAGACTGGAAGCCTGTTTGCAGTTTAGTAGGGGTGCCATCTCTGGGGCTGAGTTTGCCCCTTTCCACCCGCCCGCCCCCCCACCTCCTGCCTCTGGCAGGGGATAGGCTGGTCCACCACTGGCTAGCTCTTCTCTGGGATTGCTCAGTTCTTCCTTTGTTCTGCAAACGGGCCCACAAAGTGTTCCGGTCGGTTAATTTTCTCTCTCTCTCGCTATCCCACAGTTTAAGTTGCTATCTCTTGTTAGCTCCCTCCAGTTGCCCTCAGGGCATTCAAGCCCAGTCCTTACCCTAAGCAATGCTGCCCACTCCTCTCCGTTCCGTCCCCACTTGCTGGTGGCGGATGCAGGCGTCTGGGGTACTTTTCTGCTGGGAGTTGCTTTTAGGCATGTAATCTGTGGGTTTTATTTATTTTTCCTCCCAGTTAGGTTGCCCTCTGAGATTCGAAAACTTCCCCCAGACCCGCAAGTGAGAGGATTTCTTGGTGTTTGGAAACTTCCTCTATTACGACTCCCTTCCCAGGATGGGTCTCCATCCCTAGCTCTTTTGTCTTTTTATCTTTTATATTTTGTCCTACCTCCTTTTGAAGATGACGGGCTGCCCTTCTGGGTGCCTGATGTCCTCTGCCTGCGATCAGAAGTTGTTTTGTGCAGTTTGCTCAGCGTTCAAATGTTCTTCCAATGAATTTGTAGGGGAGGCAGTGGTCTCCCCGTCCTACTCCTCCGCCATCTTGGCTCCTCTCTGCTTCTCTTCTTTTCTCACTTATTTGTAAGGCCTCCTCAGACAACCATTTTGCCTTTTTGCATTTCTTCTTCTTGTGGATGGTTTTGATCATCGCCTCCTGTACAATGCCATGAACCTACATATCCATAGTTCTTCAGGCACTTTGTCTATCAAATCTAATCTCTTGAATCTATTTGCCACTTCCACTGTATAATTGTAAGGGATTTGATTTAGGTTATACCTGAATGGTTTAGTGGTTTTCCCACTTTGTTTAATTTAAGTCTGAATTTTCCAGTAAGGAGTTCATGATCTGAGTCACAGTCAGCTCCTAGTCTTGTTTTTGCTTACTGTATAGAGCTCCATCTTTGGTTGCAAAGAATATAATCAATCTGATTTAGTATTGACCATCTGGTGATGTCCATATGTAGAGTCTTCTCTTGTGTTATTGGAAGAAGATGTTTTCTATGACCAGCACATTCTCTTGGCAAAACTCTGTTAGCCTTTACCCTACTTCCTCTTGTATACCAAGGCTGATTTTGCCTGTTATTCCAGGTATTTCTTGACTTCCTACTTTTTCATCCCAGTCCCCTATGATGAAAAGGATATCTTTTTTTGGTGTTAGTTCTAGAAGGTCTTGTAGGTCTTCATAGAACTGTTCAGCTTCTTTGACATTAGTGGTTAGGGCATAGGCCTGAATTACTGTAATACTGAATGGTTTGCTTCGGAAATAAACAGAGATCATTCTGTTGTTTTTGCAATTATACCCATTTACTGCATTTTGAACTTGGTCCTTTTTAGTTCACTGATTCCTAAAATGTTGATGTTCACTCTTTCCATCTCCTGTTTGACCACTTCCAATTTTCCTTGATTCTCTCCTGTTTGACCACTTCCAATTTTCCCTGATCCATGGTCCTAACATTCCAGGTTCCTATGCAGTATTGTTCTAAACAGCATCGGACTTTACTTCCATCACCAATCTCACCCACAACCGGGCATTGTTTTCACTTTTGCTCATCCTCTTCATTCTTTCAGGAGGTATTTCTCCACTCTTCTCCAGTAACACATTGGGCATCTACCAAACTGGGGAGTTCATCTTTCAGTGTCCTATCTTTTTGCCTTTTTATACTGTTCATGAGGTTCTCAAGGCAAGAATACTAAAGTGGTTTACTATTCCCTTCTCCTGTGGACCATGTTTTGTCAGAACTCTCCACCATGACCTATCCATCTTGGGTGGCCTTACATGTCATGGCTCGTAGTTTCATTGATAGTACATTAGTGCAAACATGGCCAGTCTCCATGCCAGAGGAAAAGATGATTTTGAAGAATTTCATTAGTAATAGTTTACCATAGCCCAGAAGTATAACACATCATGTTTGCTCACAGCTCAGTGACCAAAATGAGGTACACAGTCCACTTGGCTACAAAGGCACAAAAGAAGTCAATCACCATATATCTGGGAGATAGAAAGGGAAGGGAAACTATTTACCAATTAATAATGACAGCTACTATATCAAGATGTTTCTGTATCAGTCTGAATTTGAGATTTAAGGTAAAGGACTTAGCAGTGAAAAAAAAGAAAAAGAAAAAAGTTTGCATTGATAGATAGAATAATATAACTCCTCAGAACTCTTATTGAAAACTTTAAAATGACTACATAAAAATTTTGTGAAGATATGACCACTGAACTCATGACAGGGGCTGCTTCCTATCTTAGGTAAGGTAACCTTTCTGATATGGAACAAACAAAATCTGGAAGATGAGGCTGCTCTCTGTGAAGCAGACTTTTTTTTTCTTAAATTGATTTTCATATGATGAATTTGAAAGACCCTGGAAAGCCCTCACAGTTCTGTCAAGATTCTTTTTTCAAGTTTAACCTGTTTATTTTCTGGTTAGCTTATGAAATACTCTGGACATTTTAGAAATGTCCCATAGGTATAACCTGGATTCTTGGCATCTCCTACTTTGTATTATATCTTTTCTGATATAATGGGAGGGAGACTACTTCCAAACTGGTATTAGGAAGATAATAAATGTGAGAGGCTCTATCTGGGCATTGTCAAGGGAACACTAGTATGGTAAAGGAATGCATGCATACTTGTGTAGAGTGGTGAGACAGATGAATGAATAATGTTCTCATGGTTCTGGGGACACAGCAAGAGGATAGTGGAACTAATAGGATCTGTGGAAAATACTCTTTGCCTTCCCATAATTAATAATAAATCTAAACATTTATCAAGTTCTTATCTATGGCAGGATCTGTAGAAAGTGATATACTATGAATTTTTTAATTTATTTTTTAATTGGAGGAAAATTGTTTTACAATGTTGTATTTGTTATGAGGTCAGCAACATGATATACACAAAAGGAGGATAGAACAAGACAATGTTAAATAAGTTTCCAGAGAACACAAAGCTAGAGACAGACCCAGACTATTAACCCAGATAGACAGAATACAGAATTGACTGGAGTGTGTGTTGCAAGGTGAGTAGGAGGTAAAAAAAATGATTTCAAACTTAAATTTATGACTTGATGTGGAGAATCAGGTAAAGACAGACACATGTAGTGTGTAAAAGACAAGTGAGACAATTCACATTTAGTAGCTTTGGAGGAGTCAAGAGACACTGAATAATGAAAAATAATGTGATGACAATGCATATTTTCTCTCATCTCCAGAAGAATTTTACAATGTGTCAGGACGTGCAACTATATAACTGTCTATATTATTTAAGATTTGTGTACTAAGGAGTCACAACCACCCAAATAACATTTATTAAACTTAGTCTGGTACATGGGGAGGGGAGGGAGGCTCAAGAGGCAGATGATATGTTTATAATTATGGTTGATTTGTATTTGTGGGTTTTCTCTTGTGGCTCAGTGGTAAAGAATCTGCCTGCCAATGCAAGAGATGTAGATTTGATCCCAGGGATCGGGAAGATCCCCTGGAGAAGGAAATGGCAACCCACTCTGGTATTCTTGCCTGGGAAATCTATGAACAGAGGAGCCTGGCAGACTCCAGTTCATGAAGTCACAAAGAGATGGACATGACTTAGAGACTGAGAACACAAGCACTCATGGCAGAAACCAATACAACATTGTAAAGAAATTCCCTCCAGTTAAAAAATAAATTAAGTAAATAATTGAACAATCTGATACATGAAAGTCCAAATTCAAGTTATCCTTTTAGTTAAATTTTAATGCTTAAAGCTATTTTATTGAGAGCTTGATATAGCTTTGTTCATCATCCTTATTCAGCAAACACTATTTTTAAAAAGAACACAACCAAAATAGAATAGAAACTAATTCACAGATAATCTAAAGTACTGTAATAAAATTACAAGCAATTATGGCAATAAGGAAGCAGGACTAGAACTTCTATGGATACAAAAATCAAGAAGCTCAAGGCTGCTTGGTTAAGGGTAGAGGCAGAAATTGACTTAGCAATTGAGTTCAAAGATTCCAGTCAGCCTTGTTACACTTAAATAGACATTTAAGAGATAGGCAGATTTTAAAATTTAAAATATTTGTATAGATGAAAGAGACAATATAAGAAAAAATTTCTATCAGTAATCACAGTAAAATAATGATTAAAACATAGATGCATATATGAAATAAATCAATTTTGAAAATTATAACTAAGATGTGGAATTTTGCTTAATATTATTTAGAAGATATGTGCTGAGTGGAGCAAGCAAGAACTGCAAACTAATAAATAAATAAATGTTAATCTCAGTAAGTATCAAAGTAAACATTAAAAGGTAAGCTGGGAATTTTGGTATAGGGTTTAGACATGAAAGGAGAGGCCTTTCCAAAGGTAATAGCTATTCAAATGTTAGAAATGTGAGTAACCAGAGCCTATAGTGGTGGCCAAGTGGTAAAGAACCTACCTGCAAGGCATGAGCCACAGGAGACACTGGCTCAATGCCTGTGTCTGGAAAATCACCTGGAGGAGAGCATGGCAACCCATTCCAATATTCTTGACTGAAGAATCCCACAGACAGAGGAGCTTGGTGGACTACAGTCCATAGTGTCACAAATAGTTGGACATGACTGAAACAACATAGCGTGCACACACACACACACACACACACACACACACATATAGAGGGAGAATGTATTTGGGACTTTGGCACAATGACATTCCAAAA
Organism: Hydropotes inermis; assembly: GCA_020226075.1. Lineage (NCBI taxonomy): Eukaryota > Metazoa > Chordata > Mammalia > Artiodactyla > Cervidae > Hydropotes > Hydropotes inermis. The sequence continues at coordinate 51,550,331 of CM035272.1, read as the reverse complement.
ATGAAATCAATGACTAGCAGTAAAATCATGAGTTATTTATTCATATTTTCAGGAAATGATACACAATTTTCAGACTCAAGATTTCCAAGCAGCACAATACCACTTATAGTAGACAGGCTTAATGATAAGGACCAAAATCTTTGTCCAGGGTTATATTTAAGTAAATGGGCATACTAAAAGGTTTAATTTAGCTTATTGAAGGAAATTTCAAAAAAGGTTACTAATAGAATTTAAATATATCCATGGTCTTGTCCCAATAAATATTCTCCATCTTTCTCCCATTGTTACCATAATATCAATAATAATATTTGCCAATCCAGTACTGTTATAGTTGCCTCACAGGGATTTGAGGAAATTGACTGGAAATAGATATTAGGGATATTTCTAGAGTGATGGAAATATTATATATTCATAAAGTTCTGAGTTGCTTGAATATACATATATCTATGTTAAAGCTCATCAAACTATCAACTTAAAATATATATTTTCATGTAAATTATGACTATTATGCTATGTAAGGTACAGTATAATAAATCAGAGTGAAAGAAGATGAGATGGGAAAAAAGGAATTGATAGAAAGTCCATATAGATAACTACTTTAAATTGATTAGATGTAAAAGTAAGTGATAAGATATCTCACTAACTATTGGAAAAATAAGTGCTATCAGGAACCATTCTTACTGAATTTCTTGTTAGTTCTTGGATGATCCACTAATGAGGGGAAAATGATGATGCTATAGCAATGTTTTAGTAGAAAAGAAAAGAAGACCTAGAACACTCGGTGAAATTGACTTTTATAAAAGCTGCTAAGTTCAGCTAAATTAATAGAAATGTGGTGCATGTGAGTGCAAAATGCGGTAGGTTTGCATGTATGCTAGTTGTAGTCTATGAAATTTCTCTTCTGATTGCTTCAAAGTTTTCACAAAATTAGAGAGGGAGCTTTATCTGGAGTATGGAAGGACTAGAGAGTAATTTGTATTTGAAAGAGAAGAAAGAGGAAGAACCAGCCAAACAGCAAAGTGGGAAAATAAAGACCAGTATCTGGCAATATCAAAGCTCCAGTTGGTGCTTGTAATTATGGATCCAAAAACAAGTATTTTAAAGCAGAAGAGCTGGACTTTCTAGGAAATGTATGTTAAATTTAGGAGGATAACTACTGCACAGTTTCTCTTGGTCTTTCAAAGCAGAGTGAGCACTCAGCTAGCACATGAGGACAGGGGCTCAGAAACATACTTGGAGTCTATGATTGAAAATCTTAGCTCCTGGCCCTTTTTTCTCACCTTAACACTAATCTTGTTATAAATCTTGATACTCTGATATCTTGGCATCTTCTCCTCTCTTCCAATTATCTTTTCAATTTCTTTACATCAGCCACTATTTTTATAGTCATATCCTAAAGTTTGACCACTGCCAGTAACTGCAGTTATGTAAGAATCTTGGCTGTAATCATTCTCCATTCTGACTTGTATCTCTTACAAATTACATCCTTTGATGGAACTGTGATACCATTACATTGAACCTACTATCTATGCCATCTCCCTCATTTCCCCTCACACCTTTATTTTACTTCCCATGGTCTTTCACTACAGTCTCTCGTTTGCCTACATGCTGGTTTTGGTAGCTTTCTCTCCATTTGGGAGAAAAAATCAATTTCAGTTCATATTGACATTGTCTACATTCTTTCTTGCCATGCATCTAGATGTGGCTGTAGAAAACCACACTGGTATGCTATAGTCTCACCCATGTGAAGGAAAAATAGCTTTAAGGGAGTCGTTCATCATTTTTAACCCTTTCCCTAGTGTGTTTCATTCCATATTCATTCACCAATCACTGTGCTAACATACACTGAAATACCTCAGATATGTTACAAATTTTCAAACTATTGTTCCACTGCTTATAGAACAGTTAGATGTCTGGGCTGACTTATAGATCGTAGTTACCCTGCAATTACTCCCAGTCACCATCAGCTATGAGCACTCTTACAAGTCTTCCAGTGTTTTGCACAAATATTTTCCAAGTGTACCATGAAGTGAAAATATTTTGGAGTACCATACAAGGTGATTATTTTACAACTTTGTCTTTCTTCTTAAATGTTAAAAAATTCTCTCTCTTCCTTGTTTTATGTGTATTATTTAATTTCTGATATCCCTGGAAAATAAACACTATACAAGAACATATTGACATCATCCCCACTGGGCTGGACTTCCCTGATTGCTCAGGGGCTAAGGAATCTGCCTTCTATGCAGGAGACACAGATTAGGTCCCTGGGTCAGGAAGATCCCCTGGAGGTGGAAATGGCAATCCACTTCAGTATTCCTGCCTGGAAAATTCCATAGGCAGAGAAGTCTTGCGGGCTACAGTCCATGTAGTCACAAAGAATCAGACGCAACTGAATGACTAAACATTCATTCATTCTAGACTGACCAACCTGAAACCTTACTTTGTATTCTACCACCCTTTCTTTCACTATGGAGGAAGCTCCTGTCCAATTCAATTGTATTATGTTTCACTAGATTCCATTATGAATCACCTATTTAATAATTGTATTCCTGTAATTTTGTTGTTTTCCCTATATCTTACATTTCTGCTCTTTTATCAGTTTATATTCTATCAGTTCACCTCTCCTCTCAAGAACATTTTATCTTGAACTCACCTCCTGTTCTCCTTTAGCAAACTCTTCAAAAGAGCTATCTTTAGCTTTTTAGTCTAAATTTCATCTTCCCCTTCTCTCCTAAATGCATTTCAATTAGATTTTACACAAACTGCTCTGCAGAGATATTGCTTGAAAAGATCATTAATGACCTTCATGTTGCCTATCATCAATACTTAGCTTTACATTCATTCCCCTTTATGGTAGACAGAATAAGGAAACCCCTAAAGATTTCCATATCCTAATCCCCAGAACCTGTTAAGTTTTCATGCTACATCAAAAAGGGGAATTACATTTACTAATCAGATGATTTTAAATTCCACTAGATTATCTAAGGGGACGCAGTGAAATCACAAGTGTGCTTAAAAGTGAAAACAAGAGGCAAAAGATGTGTCAGTGTTAGAATAATGCAAAGCGAGGAAGATTTAACTGACCATTGCTGCTCTGAAGATGGATGGGGACCATAGGAAAGGAAGGCAGATGATCTCTAGGAGCTAGGAAATGTACAGAAAGAGATTGTCCCTCAGTGTCTTATCATCCATTCAGAGTGCCTTACCAGCAAGTGAAGGGCTACATGTAAGTCCTAGACTTCATTTTCTCTATCTATGGTCATTATTTTTTTACACATTCTATTGATTTTAGACCTGTTGAAAGGCTGGCTCCCTAAATTATCCTTTTAAACTGTGTCTCTCTTCTGAATTCCAGACTCATATGTATCTACCCCTTGCTATCTCAACTTGAATGCTTATTATGATTTAATGCACAGTTCAAGACACACTCTTTCTTTCCACCAACACCAATCCCCCAAAATAATAGTGGCTCATAGGCAGACTTCACCATTTAATTAAATGACATATCTGTTTTCCCATTTGTGCAAAAAGTATTGTAGTTATCCTGATAACTTTCAAGTCCTAGGACCAGTTTATTAGTAAATTATGTTGTTTCTACCTTCAGATTTGCAAATAATCTACCTCTCCATGTCTTATTTCACACCTGACCTGCTATTATTCATACAAACAAGTGTCTCTCTACTTTAAGATTTTCTCACTCATTTTTCCATTGGTTTATAATAAATGCAGTCCCCCATGTACCTACATGGTTTACCCTCTCTCTCCCTTCAAATCTTTCTCAAATGCATCATACTGAAAGGTTTCTTTAGTATTTCATGAATCACATTCTTTTTTCCCAGGATCATTCTACACTTATTAGACTACTTTATTATACTTAAGATACCTGTCACATTCTTATACAAAATTTCTTTCTTCTTTGCTTATTATATTTACACATTAGAATATAATCTCAATGAGGTTAGGTTTAAAACAAACAAGCAAACAAAACACAGAACAGGATGCATCAGTGTGTTGTTGTTGTTTAGTCACTGAGTCATGTCTGACTCTTACAGCAACATATAGATACTCAGTAAATATATATTGCTTCAATAAATAAAACTGTGAACAAGATTCTAGGGAATACAATATTTCACCAAGTGCACAGATGCCTAGTTTTCATCCCAGCCCTATATTATCATAAGTAAAGTTCAATTTGGTATCAAGGGTATTCTGCTTCCAATATCTTGTATTCTTCAGGAATATTAATTTCTTATTCTTAAATATAGAAATTCTACATTTTCAATGATGTAATTTGCAAATGACAAAACTAAGAGAAGCAAGAAAAGACACTGTTTGAATTTGTGTTTTTCATTCTAAGAATGAGTTTATTACCTCTTAGAGATTATAAGGGGCTTCCCAGGTATCTCAGTGGTAAAGGAACTGCCTGCTAATGCTGGAGATGTGGGTTAGATTCCTGAGTCAGGAATATCCCCAAGAGGAGGAAATGGCAACCCAGCCCAGTATTCTTCCCTGGAAAGTTCCATGGACATAGGAGCATGCCTGGCTACAGTCCATGGGGTCACAGAGTTGGACATGACTTAATGACTAAACACACACACAACACAGAGTGTAAGACATTTTTTAATCATTGGAAACAAAGAGGAATTATCAAGTTTAGATATGATGCATACAAAAAGCTAGAGGAGAAAGTGAAAGTTAAAGTCGCTCAGTCATGTCCAATTCTTTGAGACCCCATGGACTATACAGCCCATGGAATTCTCCAGGCCAGACCACTGGAATGGGTAGCCTTTCCCTTTTCCAGCAGATCTGCCCAACCAAGGGATCGAACCCAGGTCTCCTGTGCTGCAGGCAGATTCTTTACCAGTTTAGATTGGTAATATTAATAATGTTAATTTCCCTAACCCAATTAGGGTATTTAAGTAAAGCTAGGATTCAGTATCTGTGAGTGTCATTTTCAGCCTGTTCAGTGGAGTTCTGATCTATTTTCAGTGTATCATTACATAGAGGAAGTTGCCTTCTGAATCTAACCTGGATTGATGGATTGTTTGCCAGCCATGCTTATTTGTGGCAAACCCTAAACTTCAAATTTTTCCTCTCAGTTCTATGAATATGTTATAAATTCTTATTCATTTCTGAAACTTATGCATCAGTTTCTCTTGTTTAGGGGACCATGTGGGTATTAAAAAGAAAAACTGATCCTGTTACTAAGTTCAGAGCTCTGGGCTTCTAGTGTTATTTGGTTTCTTGCTCCTGTAATTCTCCACTTCATTGAGAGCTCTTAGATAATTTTAAACATATTTTGCACATGCTTTTTTTTAGTTTTCTATTTATGTTCAGTGGAAGAGTTAATTTGAAATGACTAGCTTTTCTATGGCCAAACCATCCTAAATGAACCTGATCTCTCCTGAAATGACTAGCTTGACACTGTTAAAATCTGTATTTCCTTGGAAATACTCTAAATTTAATTCAATTAAAAACAACAAATTATTAAATCTTGGAGACAAAAGCAACTGACATTAATTTCACAGGAACACATGATATAATTGGAAGTTCAAAAGATTTTTAAGTGAAATATATGTTATTGGTAATTATATCAGATAATAGGTCTATACTTGGGTTGTTCTGGAAAAAGCAGAATGCAAAACAATTGTATGTTGCCAAGGTAAAATTCCTCCATATTGGAGTTTTGTGCAAGAATTATGCTTGAGGTGACATGAAGATATATATATATGTTCATGAAAAATTTCCCTTTCTTTGGTGAATGGTATGCATTAATAAATGAAAGGAGATAATCAGATGAATCAGGTCTTCAAACATGTATATAACTTTACCATGAATATATACCTTCATAGGAAAAAACTGGTAAAGTCATAGAAATATCAATGGCCTTTGTACATTTAAAGTGAAAATATTGTAGTAGATAACATGAATATTGGTCAGTTGTCTATACAATATTTTAAAGAGTCTTAGCTGATATACAAAATATATGAAAGGTATATAACACAAAGAAAGTGTGACTACCTAATATATGTAATTTCTAGGGTACAATTAATCATTCTAAAGTGAAGTATTATTAGCTTTCTATCAATTTAAAAGTGATTGTCATGAAATGTTTAATGTTTTTGTTCTAATTTAATTTCCTCAGTGACTAAGGCACTAAATCCTTTTAGAAGTTCAATAAATATTATCTGAATATTTAGCGCCATATAACAGTACCAATTACATTTTCGCTAGATTTTTGCCACCTGTCTTCTCCACACAGTCTCAAAAGCTTTCAAGAATAAAAATGTACTGCCTACCACAGATAACAAAAATAAATAAACAAACTGATTTTCACACAACTCCTTAAATGTAAATATCTTATAGAATAAATATATGTTTCCTTTTATTTTACTTTAAAATAAGAAATGGCTGACCTTCAGTTCAGAATAAAGGTTTACATGGAAACCCAAATCTCTTTAACATGATAGCAGTAGCTAATATCAAATCTTCTGAGAATCGTCCCTAGTAGGTGATGTGGTTAGAATACAAGAGTGGTAATTGCCTGAGGTGATGGAAAAGGTAGAGAACAGTGTAATATATACTGTATCATATCAGAAAGTTTATATTATACAAAAAGTCTCTAAGAACTTTGATCAAATTCTATTTAATTCAAGCAAATTTTGTGCAACTGCACCACTTTATATATAAGATTCTGATGATCTGTATTCAGATATGATAAAAAAAATATCTAGGGGTTTCTCAACAAGCAATATAAAAGTATCCACCTGCCTGATTTGCTGGGAGTCCAAAATCTCTTGCCTTACAACTATGTTAGCCTCTAAATATATTCTGCCAAGGAACATACTATTGTAGAAAGATGTGGATATACTTGCTTCTTGTCACTCACACAATGAAAACCAGACTGAATTTTACTCTACATCAGAATATGTCAGGAGTCCATTATCATAGCACATTAGCTTTGCTTACTTGGCCAATTCCTCAAGAAAATTATCTGGGTCAAGGTCAGTTATATTCCATCTGACAAACCAGAAATTAATATTTCTGTTCCTCTTTTTTAAGTGAAGGTAAGTTCATTGATTCATATGTGTGTACCTGTTAGCTGCACAGTTGTGTCCAACTCGTTGTGACCCCATGGGCTATAGCACACCAGCCTCCTTTATCCATGGGATTTCTCCAAATAAGAATACTGGAATGGATAGCCATTCTCTTATCCAGGAGGTCTTCCTGACCCACAGATTGAACCTGGGTCTCCTGCCTTGCAGGCAGATTCTTTACCATCTTAGTTACCAATGGATCTCTTACTGATTCATACTCTTTATCAAAGGGTCCTTCTTGTGGCAGGTCATTGTTCAGTGTCCCTGGTTATCCCTGAGGAATATCAAGATGCATTCAGATATTGAAGAATATTGTTCAAGGTCTCAATGCTTTGACTTCAAGAAGTGTTTAGTTTTTAGATGCACTTTTATCATATATCCAGCTTAATTAACATTGTATTTTTTTTCATTTATTTTTATTAATTAGAGGCTAATTACTTTACATTATTGTAGTATAGGCACATTTACTGTCCTAAGAACTAACCACCCTTTAGTTCTCTTTTCTTTTCTAAGACCATTATTGCATAACACCTGGACCATTGTCATAATTAAAAATTAGCATATGTCTTGAGAGAACATTTCTGCCTCTGTCTTGAGAGAACATGTCTGTCTGTCTTGTTCAAACACTCAAATTGTTAATGAACGATAGGAGGAGTTGAAGTCAAAATTCTGCATTTTATATTATAAAGACCTGACAACCTTACACAATATCAGAGAAAATGTCCATTCCAAAACAACATTTTCAACTAAAGACTCATTGAAATAAAAGATTATTAGGCTAGTGTGTGAGTGTGGTGGCTGTTCATATATGGTTAAGGGATTATTTATTTATTTATGTATGTATGGTCAGATGATAATCTGGTAGAAAAATATTCTCAGGAAGAAAAATTTTCTTTTGTGTGTGTGTCTGTTTATTTTCTCAAAGTACTATACCACCTTATGGGCTTCCCTGATGGCTCAGTGGTAAAGAATACACCTGCCAATGTAGGGGACCTGGGTTCAGTCCCTGGGGTGGGAAGATCCCCTCGAGAAGGAGATGACAATCCACTCCAGTGTTCTTGTCTGGGAAATCTCATGGACAGAGGGGTCTGGCAGACTACAAGCCATCATATAACAAACGTATCAGACATGACTTAGGATCTGAACACCACCACCACCACCTCATAGCATATTCCTAGTTAAAAGATCTGATTGAGCATACTCTGTGACAATCCTAAATTTGGACTTAAATTGTGAAATTACTGATTTGATTTCATTGAAATATGTGTTTTTTAACCTTGATCAGTAACAATGCAGCTATTCTCAGGTAATTATTCTCTTAGGTAATGATTATTAAAATTGACACAATCTCTTTTGAAAGTATTGAATTGAAATTACATTCCACAAGAGTAAGGGAAGCATATGATATGCTATATATTTTAACTCCTATATGCCTAGCATAATGTTTGACTATTATTTATGCTAGGCATATTATGCTATTGTGGCTAATTATGCTAGGCATATCTCATGCTATTTTATTTTGCTTTTGCCATTTCCTTTTCCAGGGGTTCTTCCTGACTCTGAGATAGAATCCCTGTCTCCTGCATTGCAGGCAGATTCTTTGCCTTCTGAGCCACCAGGGAAGCCCTTGTTCAAAGACAGCAATTATTTTTTATAATAACCTGATATGCCTGCTGAGTCCTGAGGTGACACTACTTTGAAGTAAAATAAGATTTTAAAGACAATACAACTTTAAATAATAGTTGTACATCTCTACTGATAGAATATTTGTTCATCCTTTTCCTATGACTCCATTTTATTTCACCTGATAATAATATTGAAGTAGATTACAGTTAATTCCATATAATCTGGGGGAGGATATTTAACTAATTTTAAGATGAAGAGTTGTTAAGCCTCAACAAGATTTTGAAGTGTTCAGTTCAGCTCAGTTCAGTCACTCAGTCATGTCTGACTCCTTGCGACCCCATGAACCACAGCACGCCAGGCCTCCCTGTCTATCACAAACTCCCCGAGTTCACCCAAACCCATGTCCATCAAGTTGGTGATGTCATCCAATCCTCTCATCCTCTATAGTCACATTCTTCTCCTGCCTTCAATCTTTCCCAGCATCACTGTCTTTTCAAGTGAGTCAGCTCTTCGCATCAGGTAGCCAAAGTATTGGGGTTTCAGCTTCAATATCAGTCCTTCCAATGAACACCCAGGACTGATCTCCTTTAGGATGGACTGGTTGTATCTCCTTGCAGTCCAGGGACTCTCAACAGTCTTCTCCAGCACCACAGTTCAAAACCATCAATTCTTCGACACTGAACTTTTTTCACAGTCTGACTCTCACATCCATACATGACCACTGGAAAAACCATAGCCTTGACTAGACAGACCTTTGTTGGCAAAGTAATGTCTCTGCTTTTTAGTATGCTATCTAGGTTGGTCATAACTTTCCTTCCAAGGAGTAAGTGTCTTTTAATTTCATGGCTGCAATCACCATCTGCAGTGATTTTGGAGCCCCCAAAAAATAAAGTCAGCTACTGTTTGCACTGTTTTCCCATCGATTTGCCATGAAGTGATGGGGCCAGATGCCATGATCTTAGTTTTCTGAAAGTTGAGCTTTAAGACAACTTTTCACTCTCCTCTTTCACTTCCCTCAAGAGGCTCTTTAGTTCTTCACTTTCTGCCATAAGGGTGGTGTTATCTGCATGTCTGAGGTTATTGATATTTCTCCCAGTAATCTTGATTCCAGTTGTGCTTCCTCCAGCCCAGCATTTCTCATGATGTACTCTGCATATAAGTTAAATAAGCAAGGTGACAATATACAGCCTTGATATACTGCTTTTCCTATTTGGAACCAGTCCGTTGTTCCATGTCCAATTCTAGCTGTTGCTTCCTCACCTGCATACAGGTTTCACAAGAGGCAGGTCAGGTGGTCTGGTATTCCCATCTCTTTCAGAATTTTCTGCAGTTTATTGTGATCCACACAGTCAAAGCTTTGGCATAGTCAATAAAGCAGAAATTGATGTTTTTCTGGAACTCTCTTGTTTTTCCGATGATCCAGCAGATATTGACAATTTGATCTCTGGTTCCTCTGCCTTTTCTAAAACCAACTTCAACATCTGGGCATTCTCAGTTCACGTATTGCTGGAGCCTGGCTTGGAGAATTTCAAGCATTACTTTACTAGCGTGTGAGATGAGTGCAATTGTGTAGTAGTTTGAGCATTCTTTAGCATTGCCTTTCTTTGGAATTGGAATGAAACCTGACCTTTTCCCGTCCTGTGGCCACTGCTGAGTTTTCCAAATTTGTTTGTAGATTGGATCTAAACTCCCCCCAGATCAAACTGTGTCTGATGGCTTAGTTAACATGTAGTCTTACTTAATGAAAGAAAAAAGCAATCAACCTTGGTCTTAGACTCCTGGAATGGGTGGGAAGAAACAGATTCAGTGGCTTCCCCTCCCGTAAATCCTGGAGACTGACAACCCATTGTAAAGAGTTCCTTGGTTTTAAATTCTAGGCTTTTGAGTAGTAGAGCATTTGTTCTTAAACAAACAGATGCTTATCAAATCAATTAAACTGGCCTCTGACAAACATTTGTCATTTTATCTTTATGGTGTTTTTGAGTTTCTCTTGGTAACAGACCTTCTCAAGAGTTTCCATGATTCATCAGTATTTAGTTTCATTGTGCCACCAGTTTGCAGAAAGCTTCAGATGTTATTTGAGCAAAGAAAGATATTTCTCTTAGTCTCACCAGAATTATCAGGACAATGTTTTAAGTAGCAGGAAACAATACATTCTGTTAAACACATGAATGACTATTTCACTGAGTGAATCATTTAATTCACTGTCTTATGGAAGTAACTTTCTGAGTTATTACTGAGTAATAAAGATGTTACATTTATTTGAAATAGTCTGCAGTTCAGTATTTCACAGAAATCAGTATTAATTTTCAATAAGCAAAAGTAGACTACATTTGATTCCCCCTATTACAATTGGTAAAATGATATTTTCCTTAATCACAGTTGTCTGATCTCCCTATAGCTTCCAAAACTCTAATGTCTCTGGATTCTGATTATGTAAAAAGTTTTGCAATGGTAACTTGGTTACATAACAGTGATAAAACACGAACTTAAGACTTGATGGAAAGGCATGAGGTCATAAGGCAACAAGCAAAATCACATAGCCTATCCTTACTCTCATTGGAAAGCAGGCACAGCACTATTTAAAACATTCTCTAAGAATTCTTTCTAAAGACTTCTTGTCCGGTTTTACTGGATTTTTTGAAATTGCCTCTTTTTTTTTGTTTGTTTGTTTCTCTTCTTTCAGTTCAGTTCAATTCAGTTGCTCAGTCGTATCTGACTCTTTGTGACCCCATGGACTGCAGCACATCAGGCTTCCCTTGTCCGTTACCAACTCCCGGAGCCTACTCAAACTCATATCCATTGAGTCAGTAATGCCATCCAACCACCGCATCCTCTGTCGTCCCCTTCTCCTCCTGCCTTCAATGAATAAGAGCTATTTTGTGAGTATAGACAGAAACCTAAGAGAGATTGTTCAAGGAGATTAAACTGTTCTGGGTCTTTGATGCTCTTCTCTATTGGAGGAGAGAGGCGACTACTCCCTAGATGCAGTGAGTGGGCTTCTCACTGTGGTGGCTTCCCTTGTTGTGGAGCATGAGCTATAGGCATATGGACTTCAGTAGGTGCAGTATGTAGGTTCAATAATTCTGGCCCATGGGTTTAGTTGCTTCTCTGCATCTGTGATCTTCCTGGACCAGGGATTGAACCTATGTTCCCTGCACTGGCTGATGGATTCTCAACCTTTGGGCCACCAGGAAGTCCTGAGACTAACTTTTTAAATTTTACATCAACTAGTCTGTGCTTTCCTAAAGCTGGTTTCCAATATGTGGTGATCTGAATAGAAAACAGAAATGGTATGTATCTTCATTCTACTTGAATGAAGTTATACATGTTTTTGCAAACAATTGCAATTTTCCCTAAATTACTATTTAGATATGTATTATCCATATACTGAAATGAAAGTGAAAGTCACTCAGTCACCTCTGACTTTTTGCAGCCCCATAGACTATACAGTCCATGGAATTCTCCAGGCCAGAATATTGGAGTGGGTAGCCTTTCCCTTCTCTAGGATATCTTCCCAACCCAGGGATTGAATCCAGGTCTCCTATATTGCAGGTAGGTTATTTACCAGCTGAGCCACAAGGGAAGCCCATTCATTGAGACCTTGTCTATAGATTATTCTAGTTTTGCCTTAATAAATATAAGCACCTAGAGGCTTTGTACTTTTTATGAAACTTGGGTTGCATGTGATGCTAAAATGTTGCTATGCAAAGAACACCTACTACTTAGACTTGCTTCCCTTTCCATACCATAGGGTACACCCTTTCATAGGCTAGAGTTATTTTCTGTGGTGTATGCCTTAATTATGGGTATCACTGCCATACAAATTTAATGAACAGCACCACTGCTGGCATTTTGTCACTCATGTATTAGAAACCATGGCAGAGGAGTCGGGTGGAGAGGGAAGTGGGAGGGGGGATTGGGATGGGGAATACATGTAAATCCATGGCTAATTCATGTCAATGTATGACAAAAATCACTACAAGAAAAATAAATAAATAAATAAATAAATAAATAAATAAATCACTTGGGAAATTAAAATAAATAAATAAATAAAGGTTGAATAATAAAAAAAAAAGAAAAGAAAAGAAACCATGGCAGAACCATCCAGTTGACCACTAAAATTCATGATCACTTCCATATTAGAGTTGCTATTGTGCACTAAATAGCAACATCAAACATATAAAAGTATAAAATACTGGTACATGCAAACACATATACAAATAAATAATTCTGTTATACTACAAAGGTAATGCCTAAATCACATGTGATTTTATTACAAAAGTTAAAGAAAAAAGTATTAAAAATTATTATATGTACAAAATCTTGTTAGTCACAACTGAAATATGTAAATTGCCATATCATATAAAGTGTGAGGGAGGAATATATAAAAGTGAAGTGTTTTATATGTCATTGAAATTAAGTTGTTATCAATATAAAATAGATTATTATAAGACATTTTATGAAGGCCTCACTGTAACACAAAGAAAATATTTGTATAAGACACACAAAAGTAGGAATCAAAACATAGCACTACAAAAAAAAAAGGAAATATTAATACAAAAAAGTGACCAATACATCTAGAGTAGTTATTACATGTTGTTTAGTATATCAGTTCAGCATAATGTCACTTTGATATCTTTTACTGAAATATACTTGATGTGCAATATTATATTAGTTTTAGGTATCACTACACAGTGATTTGACATTAACATATTTTATAAATTGATCAATATAAATCCGGTAACTATCTTTCACCATACAAAGTTATTACAATATTCTTGATGATACTTATGTTGTATATTATATTCCCATGGTTTACTGTATAACTGGAAGTTTGTACCTCAATCTCCACCAATTTCACAAAATCCTCCACCACCATACTCTCCAGCAACCACCTGTTGTGTTCAATGTGTCTGTTTTTATTTTGTTGTTTGGATTTTTAGATTTCACATATCAGTGAAATCATATAGTATTTGTTTTACTGTTTCTGACTTATTTCACTTACCATGATACCTTCTGGATGTATCCATGTTGTCAGAATAGCAAGATTCTATTTCTTACTATAGCTAATGAAGCTGAATCTGGCCTTGGTACCCCAACACTGAATGAGATCATGGAGACAGAGTTTTGGGTGAAGTAGAAAAGAACAGATTTGTTGCTTTGCCAGGCAAAGGGAGCTACAGAAGGCTAATGCCCTCAAAACTGTGTCCCAAGCTGGAGGGAGCAGTGGGAAGTTTTATAGCAGTGGTTCAAAGAGGGAGTGATTATCTTGCAGACATTCTTCTGACTGGTTGGTTGTGAGGTAAGTGGAAGTCAACATCATCAGCCTTCTGGTTCCAATCAGTCTGGGGTCTAAATGCTTTTGCACAAGATACAGTTAAATTCTTCCATCTGGTGGTGGTTTCAGTATCTGGAAAACAGCTCAAATATATTGTCATGTGCATCCCTTGATGGGGAACTAGAACTTTGACCTAGCGCTGCACTGTTGTTTCTCTTGATTATTCTTCCATTGTCTCCTATCCCTTCCTTTCTTTAATTAACAACAGCTTGAACCTACCTATTGGAACTCAGGGAAAGGTAAGAGTGAAGGCTGTTTCCTATAATGAAACAAATGGGGGGCACAGGAAGTCTTTTGTACCCAGGAGTCCACAGGGTCCTGCTTCATACCACTAGTGTGTTAGTTGCTCAGTCTTGTCAGACTCTTTGTAACCTCATGGACATTAGATCACCAGGCTCTTCTGTCCAAGGAATTTTCTAGGCAAGAATACTGGAGTAAGTTTCCATTTCTTTCTCCAGGGTTTCTTCCTGACCCAGGGAGAGAACCCAGATCTCGCAGATTGCAGGCAGATTCTTTACCATCTGAGCCACCAGGGAAGTCCTAAGTGTATTCTGTTGTATATAAATATCACATATTTTTAATCTGCTCATCTGTTGATAGGTTGCTTCCATATCTTGGCTATAGAAAAAATGCTTCAATGAAAATAATGCTGCATATATAATATTGAATATATTTTTTCTTTCTTTGGGTAAATAATCAAATACAAAAATAATGGTTCAGGGATTTCCCTTGTGGTCCAACATTTAGGACTCTGTGCTTCCGCTGCAGGGGCCAGAGTTTTGTTTTTCTAATCAGGGAACTAAGATCTCACATGTCATGCAGTACAGACATTAAAAAAAAAAAAGGCTGCTTAATAGAGAAGTTCTGTTTTTAATTATTTTGGGATGTTTCATGTCTCTGATAATGACTGAATCAATTTATAACAGTGCATATTCAGTTTGGTTCAATCCCTCAGTCATGACCGACTCTTTGAGACCCCGTAGACTGCAGCATGCCAGGCTTTCCTGTCCATCACCAATTCACAGGGCTTACTCAAACTCATGCCATCGAGTCAGTGATGCCATTCCATCCTCTGTCATCTGCTTCTCTTCCTGCCTTCAGTCTTGCCAAGCATCAGCGTCTTTTCTAGTGGGTCAGTTCTTCACATCAGGTGGCAAAAGTATTGGAGTTTCAGCTTCAGCATCAGTCTTTTCAGTGAATACTCAGAACTGATTTCCTTCAGGATAGACTGGTTGGATTTCCTTTCAGTCCAAGGGATTCTCAAGAGTCTTCTCCAACACTCCAGTTCAAAAGCATTAATTCTTTGGCTCTCAGCTTTCTTTATAGTCCAACTCTCACATCCATACATGACTACTGGAAAAAACATAGCCCTGACTAGACGGACCTTTGTTGACAAAATGATGTCTCTGCTTTTAAATATGTTGTCCAGCTTGATCATAGCTTTCCTTCCAAGGAGAAAACATCTTTTAATTTCATGGCTGCAATCACTATATGCAGTGATTTTGCAGCCCCCCAAAATAAAGTCTATCACTGTTTTCACTGTTTCCACACCTATTTGCCACAAAGTGATGGGCCTGGATGCCATGATTCTAGTTTTCTGAATGTCGAGCTTTAAGCCAACTTTTTCACTCTCCTCTTTCACTTTCATCAAAAGGCTCTTTAGTTTTTCTTCACTTTCTACCTGAGGGTGGTGTCACCTGTATATTTGAGGTTATTGATATTTCTCTTGGCAATCTTGATTCCATTTTGTGTTTCACCCAGCCTGGCTTTTTACATGATGTACTTTGCTTGTAAGTTAAATAAGCAGGGTGACAATATACAGCCTTTATATACTCCTTTCCCGATTTGAACCAGTCTGTTGTTCATGTCCAGTTCTAACTGTTGCTTCTTGACCTGCATACAGATTTCTCAGGAGGCAGGTCAGGTGGTCTGGAATTCCCATCTCTTTAGGAATTTTCCACAGTTTGTTGTGATCCACACAGTCAAAGGCTTTGGTGCAGTCAATAAAGCATAAGTAGATATTTTTCTGGAACTCTCTTGCTTTTTTGATGATCCAGCTGATGTTGGCAATTTAATCTCTGGTTCCACTGCCTTTTCTAAATCCAGCTTGAACATCTGGAGGTTCATGTTTCACGTACTTTTGAAGCCTGACTTGGAGAATTTTGAGCATTATTTTGCATGAGACAAGTGCAATTGTGTGGTAGTTTGATCATGCTTTGACATTGCCTTTCTTTGGGATTGGAATGAAAATTGACCTTTTCCAGTCCTGTGGCCACTGCTGAGTTTTCCAAATTTTCTGGCACATTGAGTGCAGCACTTTCACAGCATCATCTTTCAGGATTTGATATAGCTCAACTGGAATTCCATCACCTCCACTAGCTTTGTTTGCAATGATGCTTCTGAAGGCCCACCTAACTTCATATTCCAGGATGTCTGGCTCTAGGTGAGTGATCACACCATCATGGTTATCTGGGTTGTAAAGATCTTTTTTGTACAGTTCTTTGTAGTTTTTTTTTTTTTTTTCTCTCTCTCTTCATCCTAGCCAACACATGTTATTTGTTGTCTTTTTTATAATAGTCATTCTGAAAGACATGAGGGACTATCTCATTGTGGGTTTTTACTTGAATTTCCCTGATTAAATATTAAGAATGTTTTCATGTGTCTGTTGGCCACTCATTTGTCTTCTTTTGTATGTATATATTTAGCTGCTTTGGGTCTTAGTTGCAGCATGTGGAATCTGTTTTGTCGTGCAGGATCTTTCTGTGGCACACAGGCTCAGTAGTTGCGGCACACAGGCTGCAGAGGCCTTGGGCTTCAGTAGTTGTAGAACATGGACTCTAGCTGTGTCATGTGGGCTCTATAGTTATGGGGCATAGACTTAGTTGCTCTGCGCCATGTGGAATCTTAATTCCTGGACCAGAAACAAACCCCAGCCCCTACATTGCAAGGTGGATTCTTAACCACTGGGCCACCAAGGGAGCTCCTGATTATCTTCTTTGGAAAAATGTCTATTCAGGTTCTCTTTCCATTTTTTAATAAGGTTGTTTGTTGGTGTTGAATTGTGTGAGTTCTTTGCATATTTTGAACGTTAACCTATTGTCAGATATATTTGCTGAAATCTTTTCCTATTCATTATACTGGCTTTTTCTTTTGTTGATTTCTTTTTTTTTTTTTGCTGTGAAGAAGCTGTTTAGTTTCAGGTAGTCACATTTGCTTATTTTTGCTCTTGCTTGACTCAATAGATCCTTTCCTGACTCAAAACAATATTTGTAAATATGATGATTAAGTACTGCCTGTATTCTCTTGCAGTCTGTAATCCATCTTAGTTTTATTTTTGTGTATGATGTGAGAAAGTAAGTATAATTCTTTGTCATATAGCTGTCCATTGTTCCTAATACCATTTATGGAATAGACAGTCCTTTCCCACTTATCTGTCTCTCTATCTATCATCTATTCACCATCTATCATCTATTATCTATCTATATCCTTCCCTACTTCTGCATATTTCCCAAATATATTTCACCAAGTGTTTTCCATCCAGCTAATGGAAAATCCATCCTGCCAGTTGCTTAGGCTAAGCCTCTTAAAATTATTCTTAATTATTCTCTTTCTTCCAAACTCTGCATGGTCATTATAATATCTAAAATGTGACTATTTCTCACCATTTTCACTTGCTTTGTTCATGGCATAATTCAAAGGCCCAGAACAGTGCCTCATATGTGGTACCCTTTGAAAATAATTTGTGAATAAGTGGATTAAAAATGAACAAATGGGTTAAAGAATTTGGAGAGATATTAGTAAAGTGATGGAAATAGATTTTCATGATTTTCTTGGGTAAAAGTGAACAAACAAAATAAATATTGGGCAAAAACTCTTTTGGGGAAAGAGGCAAAGGAGAAATGGTAGGCAAAGTTTATGGGAAAAGCAAAATTATTAAAATAATTTTGTGAAACTCCTTATAGCAATGAGTGTTTTGAATTTCAGCCTAGAAATTTTGTAAGTTCCATTATGTGGAATCTGTGGAAAGGACATTAAACCTTACTAAGAGTTAAGTCAAAATAGGATCATCCAACCAGAAAGCTGAAATTACTATGAAATAAATTTTCACATTAAAAGGGGAAACCTTAAATTTTTGCTGCCTTAAAAAACATCACTCATTAAAATGCTTAAAATGTCAGCTGGTTCTGAAATTACATTAATTAAAAACAATGCCAAACACTTTTATTTTGCTTTAGACTCATCCTAATTAAAAAAGGTCGATGTTCACTTTAAAGAAAGACCAAGGGATGTCAGCAAAAAATATAAGGAGATGTCAAAAATACAACAATATTGTTGTATCAATGTCTGATAAAGTTGAATAAATCCATTGAGTTCACACACGAACAATACATTTTTAAAAATAGCTGTGATTCCATTGAAAAAATATCAAATACACAGTACAAAATCATATTTCTATTCTCTGAATAAAGTTTCCTTAAATCATTTCTTCAGTTATTAAAGAAACTGATTCTATGGAAGACAAGTACAAAAATATGCTATGTATACTGCAGACACTATAAGTAAGTATGTAGCTTCTTGACTATACGTGATATAATGATAAAGATTCTGTTAGTTTTTTCACTACTATCTCCCTGACATCTATGACAATTTTGAGCACATGGTAGATGATCCAAAAATGTCAAAAAATCTGAAAATTCCATTTATATAATAAGGTATGCACCTGTAAATATTAATTATAATTCTTCCTTTATATATAACTAACTCCTCATATTTTCATGGCAATTATAACTCTTCTGTGTACTTTAATAAGTAATCTCTTTTAATTTTAACAGTTACACTGTATAAAGCACTTTTCTTTTACAAATTAGGACACATTAATTGATGTATCCAATTCACGGAGCAGAGCCACTAAAAATCAGAGGACTGATACTTTTCTTCCCATGAAATTATGCTGTCTCTATGATATATTTATACTATAAAATAATTAATTAAGGAAATGGTTCAAAAATACCTGTAACATGGTTATCAAATATAGTTTATATTTCTTCTGGTAAGCAATTCAAGAGTAATATATAAATCCAGTTTTTCACTAAGCAATCATTATATCACATATTTTTTCTATTTTCTGACCATAATTTTTAGATTACGGTTGCTGTATGAAATACAAAGGGAGAAGTGTTGACTTTCTAAAGTAATTCTTCCTGATCATTTTCATTTTTCTGATCCAAGAAGCTAATACTAGAAGGTAGATGGAAATAATAATTCTGTCTTATTGTTCTGAATAATTATTTAAATTGCATGCTTTATAAAATTGGTCAGCTAATGTGTATCAATAGCATTATATCGAGATTTTTAATTGAAATATCTTATTTTTCTCTACAAAAATCCTCTGAGGTGGGTATTTGTTGTTTTATTCAGTTGCTAAGTCATGTCTGACTACATGAGGCCTATCATTTATCATCTATCTATTATCTATCTTATTCTTCCATACTTTTGTGTATTTCCAAAATCTACTTCACCAAGTGGCTTCCCTGTCCTTCACTTTCTGCAGGAGTTTGCTCAAATTCATGCCCATTGAGTCAGTGATGCCATCCATCCATCTCGTCTTCTGCTTCCCTCTTCACCTTTGCTTTCAACTTTCCAGAATCAGGATCTTTTCCAATGAGTCAGCTCTTCGCACCAGGTGACCAAAGAATTGCAGCCTCAGCTTCAGCATCAGTCCTTCCAATGAACATTCAAGGTTGATTTCCTTTAGGATTTACTATTTGATCTCTTTTGAAGTGGGAGGGACTCTCCAAAGTCTTCTCCAGCACCACAGTTTGAAAACATCAATTCTTTGGTGCTCAACCTTCTTTACAGTCCAACTCTCACATCACACATGACTACTGGAAAAGACATAGTTTGTCTATAGGGACTCTGGTTGGCAAGGTACCGTCTTTGCTTTTTAATATGCTGTGTAGATTTGTCATAGCTTTCCTTTCAAGGAGCATGCATGTTTTAATTTCACGGCTGCAGTCACCGTCTGAGTTGATTTCGGAGCTCAAGGAAATAAAATCTGTCAGTGATTCCACTTTTCCCCCTCCTATTTGCCACGAAATGATGGGACTGGATCCCATGATCTTTGTTTTTTAACAGTCAAGTTTTAAGCTTTTTTTTTTTTTTTCCTCCGGAGGCAAGGAAAACAATTTTATTCAGAAAGCAGCTGACAGACAAGATGGCAGGCTAGCACCTCAAAATAATCATATCATCGGAGTTTGGATGCCAGTTTCTTTTATAGATCAGAGAGAAAGAACCAATGAGGAATTAAACTCAAAAGGCAGAATAGAGAGTGAGAGGCAGTGAGGAAGTAGAGAGAAAGGGTCTTCAGTAAAACAGAACATCTCCAAGGGAGCAGCCAGTCTTTGGAATGTCTGTGCAGTTGTTTCAGTTGTGTCTGGCCCTTTGCGACCCTATGAATTGTAACCAACCAAGCTTCTCTGCCCATGGGATTATCCAGGCAGGAATACTAGAACGGGTTCCCATACCCTCCTCCAGGGGATCTTTTGACCCAAAGATCGAACCTGCATTTCCGGTGTCTCCGGCATTGCAGGCAAATTGCATCAGAGCCAGCAGGGAAGCCCCTAGCCTTTGGCAGGGTGTGCCAATCTCTTCTGTTCACAGGTTCAGCTCAGTTCAGTCACTCAGTTGTGTCTGACTCTTTGCAACCCTGTGGACTGCAGCACGCCAGGCTTCCCTGTCCATCACCAACTCCGGGAGTTTACTCAAACTCATGTCCATTGAGTCGGTGATGCTATTCCACCATCTCATCCTCTGTCATCCCCTTCTCCTCCTGCCTTCAATCTTTCTCAGCATCAGAGTGTTTTCAAATGGGTCAGTTCTTCGCATCAGGTGGCCAAGGTATTGGAAGGACTGATGCTGAAGCTCTGGTATCTTGCTCATCTGATGTGAACAGACAATTCACTGGAAAAGTCCCAGATGCTGAGAAAGATTGAGCACAGAAGGAGAAGATGGCATCACAGGATGAGATGGCTGGATGGAATCACAGATGCCATGAATATGAATTTGGAGAAACTCTGGGAGATGGTGAGGGACAAGGAGGCCTGGTGTGCTGCAGTTCACGGGGTCACAAAGAGTTGGAGATGGCTGGGTGACTGAACAACAGAAACAGCAACATAATAGCAAGAGCAGCAAAAGCAAGTCAAAGAAACAATTTCCAGCATGGAGTCAAAATTGGCTTCCTTCCAGCAACAATTCCCACTGTCAAAGTCCATTGCACAATCTTGTGGAAAGAGGAGGTGAAGATCATCTGCCAAGTCAGATGTGTCTTTCTTGGAGTGTCCATCATCTTTGTCAGTGTTTCAAATGTTGAGATCTCTCTTCTTTGTTCCTCTCCTGGAAAGTGTGTATTTTATACCTGTAGGCTTAGAAATACTGAACTTCAAATCCAGGAGGCAATTTTTTCATTGTCTTCTTCACCCTCATCAAGAGTCTCTTTAGTTTCTCTTCACTTTTTGCTAATAGAGTGGCCTTATCTGCATATCTGAGGTTGTTGATATTTCTCCCAGAAATCCTGATTACAACTTGTGAGTCATCCAGCCCAGCATTTTGCAGGATGTACTCTGGATATAAGTTAAATTTACAGCCTTGTCTTATTATTTTCCCAATTTCGAATTAGTCAGTCCTTCAAAGTTGCATTGTGACACACATACAGGTTTCTCAGGAGGTAGATATGGTGGTCTGGTATTCCCTTCTCTTTAAGAATTTTCCACAGTTTGTTGTGATCCACACAGTCAAAGGCTTTTGTGTAGCCAATGAAGCAGAAGTAGATGTTTTTCTGAAATTCCCTTGCTTTCTCTATGATCCAGTGAATGTTGGAACTTTGATCTTGGGTTACACTACCTTTTCTATATTCAGCTTGTACATCTGGAAATTCTCAGTTCAGGTACTGCTGAAGCCTAACTTGAAGGATTTTGAACAAAATTTTACTAGCATGTGAAATAAGCACAACTGTTTGATAGTTTGACATTCTTTGGTATTGTCCTTCTTTGGGGTTGGAATGAAAACTGACATCTTCCAGGTCTGTGGCCATTGCTGAAATTTCCCAAATTAGCTAACATATTGAGTCCAGCACCTTAACAGCATCACCTTTTAGGATTTGAAATAGCTCAACTGGAATTCTGTCACCTCCACTAGGATTGTTTCTAGTAATGCTTCCTAAGACCCACTTGACTTAACACTCCAGGGTGTCTGTCTCCAGGTGAGTGATCACATCATCATGATTATCTGTCATTAAGACCTTTTCTTTATAGATTTTCTGTGTATTACCACCTCTTCTTAATCTCTTCTGCTTCTGTTAGGTTCTTGCCATTTCTGTCCTTTATCATGCCCATCCTTTCATGAAATGCTCCCTTGATATCTTCAATTTTCATGAAAATATCTCTAGCTTTTCTCATTCTATTGTTTCCTTCTATTTCTTTGCATTTTTTTAATTGAATAATGTCTTTTTATCTCTCCTTGGTATTCTCTGGACCTCTGCATTCAGTTGGATGTATCTTTCCCTGTCTTTCATGGTTTTCACTTCTCTTCTTTCCTAATCTGCTTGTAAAGCCTCCTCAGACAAACACTGCCTTCTTGTGTTTGTTTCTCTTGGGGGTGATTTTGATCACCACCCCCTGTAATGTGCTATGAACCTCTGTCCATAATTCTTCACTCTGTCTACTAGATCTAGTTCCTTAAATCTTTTCACCACCTCCACTGTATAATCATAGGGGATTTGATATAGGTCATACCTGAATGGTCTAATGGTTTTCTCTTCTTTCTTCAATTTAAACTTGAATTTTGCAATAGGGAGCTCAGGATCTGAGCCACAGCCAGCTCTAGATCTTGTTTTTGCTGACTCTATAAAGCATCCACATCTTTGGCTGCAAATAATGTAATCGATCTGATTTTGGTATTGACTATTTGGTGATGTATGTTTGAAGAGTCATTGCTTGTGTTGTTGGAAAATAGTGTTTTCTATGACTAATGTGTTTTCTGGAGAAAACTGAGCCTTTGACCTGCTTCATTTTGTGCTCCAAGGCCAACTTCGCCTGTTATTTCTGGTATCTCTTGACTTCCTACTTTTTCATTCATATCCCCTATAATGAAAAGCACATCTTTTTTGGTGTTAGTTCTAGAAGGTCTCATAAAATTAGTAGGTCTTCATAAAATTAGTCAAATTCTGCTTCCTTAGCATCAATAATTGAGGCATAGACTTGTATTACTGTGATATTGAATGGTTTGCCTTGGAAATGAATCTAGATCGTCCAGTCATTTTTGAGAATGCACCCAAGTATTGCATTTCAGATTCTTTTGTTTACTATGATGGCTACTTCATTTTTTCTAAAGGACTCTTACCCACAGTAGTAGATATAATGTAGTAGTCTACTACTATAATGTAATAGTACTAGTTATCTGAAGTAATCTCACACATTCCAGTCCATTTTAGTTCACTGATTCTTAAGATGTCCATGTTCACTTTTGTCATTTACTGCTTGACCACATCCAACTCATCTTGATTCATGGACTTAATATTTCAAGTTCCTATGCAATATTGTTCTTTACAGCTTCAGACTTTACTTGCATTACCAGACACATCCACAACTGAGCATTGTTTCTGCTTTGGTCTGGCTGCTTCATTTTTACTGGAGCTATTAGTACTTGCCCACTGCTCTTCCCTTGTAGCATATTGGACATGTTCCAACCTAAGCCAAAAAGATGGCTCATCTTCTGATGTCATATTTTTCTGCCTTTTCATACTCTTTATGGGGTTATTATGGAAAGAATGCTGGAGTGGTTTGCCATTCCCTCCTCACGTGTACTACTTTTTGTCAGAATTCTCCACTATGACCTGTCCATCTTGGGTAGCCCCACAGCATGGCTCATAGCTTCATTAAGTTATGCAAGCCCCTTCACCATGACAAGGCAGTGATCCATGAAGAGGTGATAGGCATTAGTACATGGTATTATTTTGATAAGCATATCAAGGCTCAAAGGATGTCCCAGGTGGTACTAGTAGTAAAGAAACTTACTAGCCAATGTAAGAGACATAAGATACGTGGGTTAGATCCCTGGGTTGTGAAGATCCTGTGGAGGAGGGCATGGCAACCCACTCCAGTATTCTTGCCTGGAGAATCCCATGGTAGAGAAGCCTCGCAGGCTATAGTCCATAAGGTCACAAAGAGTTGGACATGGCTGAAGTGACTTAGTATGCATGTACACATGCATCAAGGCTCAGAAGGGCCATATAACTTTTCTAAATTATTAGAACAAAAAGTGGAACATAGGCTATCTGATTCTTTTTAATCTTATGCTTATGAGTGTTTCTACTTGTGTGTGTTTTCTCAATATGTGCATACTTCTGTATAAACATAAATATTGATTTATTTTTTTCTGTGCTTTCTCCTTCTGTTCTTAGTGGCAAATTATTTGTTCCACATAAACACATACATAGGTAAGTATACATGTATGTGTGTGTGTGTGTGTGTGTGTGTGTATATATATATATAATATATGCATACATGTGTGTGTGTGTGTGTGTGTGTGTGTATACACATAGGATTGTACTATTATCCTGTGCCCATGATCACTGAAATGTGTGAGCAAACATCCTTCCAACACTGAATCCATGTAATCTGATAGAGAATACTTTAGTTATGGAATGTGTTATATAACAGCAGTGTGTGTGCTCAGTCATGTCTATCTTGGTGACCCTTTGGACTATAGCAAGATGGGCTCCTCTGCCCATGGGATTTTTCAGGAAAGAATGCTAGAGTGGAACGGATTGCCATTCCTCCTCCAGGGAATCTTCCCACCCCAGGGATCGAACTTGTATCTTTTGTGTCTCCTGCATTACTATCAGATTCTTTACCCTCTGAGTCATTGGAGAAGCCACAGTAGCAGCAGTTGATATTAAATCACAAAGATTGGTTTTAAATTACCAGATTGTAATAGTTGGAATGATGTTATATGTGCAGAATACATTATAAATATCTGAGAAGCCACATTAGAAGTAAGTTTAGAAGGAGTGACTGAACAAAATTGATGGACTAATGATGAATCAAGGAAACTAATGTAGTACTTAGAGACAGAATAACTGGGTTTAGGGATTTTCAAAGCATATTTACAAATATGCTTGTATCATACTTTTTATTTTTTAAGGTTTTTTTTATTCTATTCATTTTATTTTTTTTTTCCATTTATTTTTATTAGTTGGAGGCTAATTACTTTACAAAATTGTAGTGGTTTTTGCCATGCATTGACATGAACCAGCTATGGATTTAATAAGCACCCTAGAAGCTGTGATATAACCAGTTCTCAGAAGTAAGAACCCCTGAAAGAAATGAGTTAATACCCTCTGCTGAGATTATGTCTTTTATCTTATGGTTAGGGGATAATAATATTATGTTCTTCCTAATAAACCTGTATCAAGGCTTAGAATAAGTAGGAATGAGGAAATTGAAGAGGAGTATTGAATTCATCGCCTAACATTTTTGTGATATCACAAACTTGAAAAGATACAACTGTTAATAAGTAGTCCAGTTAGATAACAATTATTTTTAAAGTGTATGCAGAGAAGAGGAAATGTTGGGAATTTGTATTTGATAGGCTTTTCCAGGGGCTTCCCTGGTAGTTCAGCTGGTAAAGAATCCTTCTGCAGTGCAGGAGATCCTGGTCCAATTCCTGGGTAGGAAGATCCCCTGGAGAAGGGATAGACTACTCACTCCAGTATTCTTGCCTGTAGAATTCCCAAGGACAGAGGAGGCTAGCAGGCTGCAGCCCACGGGGGTTGTAAAGGTCGGACATGACTGAGGGACTAAGCACAATGCAGGATTTTGCAGAGAAGCAGTGCAGATAGATATCTAGATAGACAGAGTGGAATAGATGTCTGGAGACCCAGGAAAACCTCAATACTTCTGTTCAGGTCCAAAAACCAGCAGGCTATATGCTTAATAAACAGTTACTGCAATTCAAGTCTGAAGGAAGTTTATAGGGGACATTAGTCTTTTCTAATTCAGGCCTTGAACTGATTAGGCCACATTAGGCAGGACAATCTACTTTACTTAAGTCCATCAATTTAAATGCTCATCTCTTGATTGGATTGTTTGTTTTGATGATACTAAGCTGCACAGGCTGTTTGTAATACACATCATTTGCAAACATTTTCTCCCATTCTATGGGCTGCCTTTTTGTTTTGTCTATAGTTTACTTTGCTGTGCAAAATATTTTGAGTTTAATTTGGTCCCGTTTACTTTTGGTTATATTTCTATTACTCTGGGAAATGGATCAAAAAATAATATTCTGCCATTTATGTCAGAGAGTATTCTGCCTGTTTTTTTTTTTTTTTCCCAAGAATTTTATAGTTTCTGGTCTTACATTTAGGTCTTTATTCCATTTAGAGTTTATTTTTGTATATAATATTAAAAAGTGTACTAATTTCATTCTTTTACATGCAGTTGTCCAGTTTTTCCAGCATTGTTTATTGAAGGGATTGTTTTTATATATTGTATCATCAATAAATATACAAACAAATGCTGAAGAGGCTGTGGAGAAAAGGGAATCCTCCTATACTGTTGGTGGAAATATAAACTGGTATGATTGTAAAGAACAACAAGGAAGTTTCTTACAAAACTAAAAAGAAAGCTACCATATGATCCAACAAACCCATAGCTGAACATATATCTGGAGAAAAACATGGTCTTGAACAGTTAGGTTGTTCCCATATCTTAGCTGTTGTAAGCAGTACTACAGAGAACATCAGATTGCATATATCCTTTCAGACAATTGACAGAAAAATTGATAAAGATGTGGTACATATACAATGCAATATTATTTAGCCATTAAAAAGACTGAAATAATACTATTTGCAAAAACATGGATGGACCTAGATGAACCTTCATACTGAGTGAAGTGAATAAGACAAAGAGAAATACTGTACAATATCACCTATATGCAGAATCTAATATATGGAGTACATCATGTAAAATGTCATGCTGGATGAACCATAAGCTAGAGTCAAGATTGCGAGGAGAAATATCAACAACCTCAGATATGCAGATGATACCACTCTAGTGGCACAAAGTGGAGAGGAACTAAACAGCCTCTTGATGAGGGTGAAAGAAGAGAGTGAAAAAGCTGGCTAGAAACTCAGTATTGAAAAACATTATGATTATGGCATCTAGTTCCATCACTTCATGGCAAATAGAAGGTGGAAAGTGAAAGCAGTGACATTTTATTTTCTTGGGCTGCAAAATCACTTCAGATGGTGACTGCAGCCATGAAATTAAAAGTCATTTGCTCCTTGGGAAGAAAACTATGACAAACCTAGACAGCCTATTAAAAAGCAAAGACATCACTTTTCTGGCAAAGTTTTGTATAGTCAAAGCTATAGTTTTTCCAGTAGTCTAGTACATACTTGAGATTTGAACCATAAAGGAGGCTGAGTACAGAATAATGGATGCTTTATTTTATTTTATTTATTTATTATTTTTTTTATTAGTTGGAGGCTTTACAATATTGTAGTGGGTTTTGTCATACATTGAAATGAATCAGCCATGGATTTACATGTGTTCCCCATCCACATGTAATGGATGCTTTTGAACTGTGGTGCTGGAGAAGACTCTTGAGAGTCCCTTGGACTGTAAGGATATCAAATCCGTGAATCCTAAAGGAAACCAACCCTGCATATTCATGAAAAGGACTGATACTGAAGTGAAGCTCCAATTCTTTGGCCACTTGATGCAAAGAACTGACTCATTGGAAAAGACTCTGATGCTGGAAAAGACTGAAGGAAAAGAACGGGAGGCAGAAGATGAGATGGTTAAATACCATTACTGACTCAGTGGACATGAATTTGAGCTAACTCTAGGAGATCATGGAAGACAGAGGGACCTGGCATGCTGAAGTCCTTCCGAAGTCAGACATGACTTAACACTTAAAAACAACAAAAAGAAAATTATACAAAAGGACTTATTTAAAGAGCAGAAACAGATGCACAGACTCAGAAAATGATTTTTTGGTTACCAGGGGAAAGGGTAGGTGGGACAGATAGTTAGGAGGTTGGGATTGACAAATATACTGTTATATTTAAAACATATAACCAACAAGGACCTACTGTGTAGCACAGGGAACTCTGCTTAATATTATCTAGGAACCTAAACTGGGAAAATAATTTGAAAAAGAATAGGTACCTGTAATGTATAACTGAATCACTTTGCTATACCCCTGAAACTGAAACAACGATGTTATCAGCTGTACTCCAGTATAAAATAAAATGCTAAAAATTACTCATCTCATCCCAAAACATCCTTAAAGGGCCATTCAGGATAATGTTTGTCTGCATATGTGGGCATCATGGCCCACCAAGTTGACACTTAAAATTTACCAGCACAGGAGTTAAAAAAATCTCACTTATCATTCTTGAGCATAAATTATTTGACAATTTACTTATACTGTGGAGAGTATTTTGCCTCTAAAATGAGGAAAGCAATACTTTTTTGACAGTACTGTTCTAAAGAAAAATGATAATAATAAATGTAAATGTCTTACCACAATATCTAGTCCATGTTAGCATTCAATAAGTACTAGACTTATCATTTGTTAATAGCTTTGCATGTCTGCCCTCTGCTTGATTGCACTTTTCTAGACTTTTTCTTGGATTGAAGCCTAGATCTCAGCCTCTCATGAGTCTTTGAGTGGTAGCGCTGCTCCTTTGCCTTTGCTGCAGAATGAAATGAATCTCCTGAGTACAAACTATCAGATCCCTGTTTCTAGCTTTCCCCCTTTAAATTAGCGTATTCCTGTCCCTTAATTTGATATAAAGAGTCCCCAAACTAGTTAGATATTTCCATGTTTGACTATAGCCCGGCTGATTCTAAATATAAGATTTCTGATTAAAACAAATAAAACTCAAGTGATTTAGCATACAATAAATATTTCAGCGAATAAATATTATGTGCTATTGCATGCCAAAAAACAATGAGATACTTCACTGTACTGTAGGTATCAATCTCTATAAAGACAATTCAACAAGAAATAACAATGACAAAAAAGAGTTGTCATTTGTTTATACCAAAGAGTTCAGAGTCACAATTATAGGACTGCATATCTCTTTGGAAGCAGTTAATATCAATGATATGTGTACCCAAACTCTGAGGGATTGCAATGTTTGCAAACCACTTCTAAATACAATAAAATTTAATAAAGTGACAGGTTTATAGGTTTCTAAATCTGAAAGCTCTAAAAGCTAGGCTCTTCCCCCTACCCCCACTTCTGTTTTAGAGTCTTTCTTGTAATATTGCCAGTTTAGATATTCAATTGACCCTGTAAGCAAGTGAAGCCCACATATACACTTACAATTCCAACCTCTGCTTTGACAAACATCCTACTAGTCTGCAGTGAACAATGAAAATGGCCTTACTGCTGTGAAAGTACATTAAGGACAAAGTAAAGAACTTTCTGATGAAAGTGAAAGAGGAGAGCAAAATGTTGCCTTAAAACTCAACATTCAGAAAGCTAAGATCATGGCATCTGGTTCCATCACTTCATGGCAAGTAGATGGGGAAACAGTGGCTGACTTTATTTTGGGAGGCTCCAAAATCACTGCAGATGGTGACTGAAACCATGAAATTAAAAGACACTTACTCCTTGGAAGAAAAGTTATGACCAACCTAGATAGTATATTAAAAAACAAGAGACATTGTTTTGTCAACAAAGGTATATCTAGTCAAGGGTATGGTTTCTCTAGTAGTCATATATGGATGTGAGAGTTGGACTAAAGAAAGCTGAGGGCCGAATAAATGATGTTTTTGAACTGCGGTGTTGGAGAAGACTCTTGAGAGTCCCTTGGACTGCAAGGAGATCCAACCAGTCCATCCTAAGGGAGATCAGTCCTGAGTGTTCATTGGAAAGACTGATGTTGAAGCTGAAACTCCAGTACTTTGGTCACCTGATGCAAAGAGCTGACACATTTGAAAAGACCCTGATGCTGGGAAAGATTGAAGGTGGGAGGAGAAGGGGACAACAGAGGATGAGATGGTTGCATGGCATCACCAACTCAATGGACATGAGTTTGGGTAAACTCTGGGAGTTGGTGATATACAGGGAGCCCTGGCATGCTGTAGTCCATGGGGTCACAAAGAGTCGAACACGATTGAAGGACTGAACTGAACTGAAGATCAACTCACTTAATATCTTAACACAAATCAAAATTTCCTCCTGAAGTATTGTATTCTCATTAACCTTGCTTAGACTCTGGATCATTTTTAACTCATCTTTATTTTTAGTTTCCCATTGCTCCATCCCCATGTATATTTAATTGGCTAAGATCTCTCTGCCTGTTCTGACTCTTTTCCCTAAATCTATCATCAATTGTCACTGTCTTTGTCAAGCATTTTTTTATTAAACTTTTGATTTTGTATTGGAGTATGGCTGATCAACAATGTTGTGATAATTTCCAGTGAACAGTGTATATATCCATACTCTCATTCTCCTCCTAACTTCCATTCCATCTGTGTTGTCATATAACACAGAACAGTTTCCCATGCTATACAGTAGGTTCTTGTTGGTTATCCATTTTAAATATAACGATGTGTACATTACCATCCTAATTCCCTAACGATCCCATCCCCTCAAAATTTCCCCTCTCTTCCAACTATAAATTCATTCTCTAAGGCTGTGAGTCTGTTTCTGTTCTGTAAATAAGTTCATTTTCATGAAATAAGCATAATTTTTGACACTCATAATCTCAACTTCTAAAGCAGTGTTACCCCTATTACTCTGTTAATAACAAGGGGCTTTTCAAACAGATTAAACCCTTAACCTTACTCTGTATTCTCTGTTAATTCACCTGTGAACTCAAAAGTTGGATTTGGCCTTGGTTTTAGCAGAGGACCTAATCTGCTTTCTTTTAGCTTCATGTGACTTTTTTTGAACAGAGATCTTTAAATTATAGACTCATTTAGAGTGCTGTGAGCACACAATATGCCCTCAAATTGCAAGTCTATTTGTGCAGGTCACCAAATGCATTTAATAGCATTCATGTATCAATTATTTTTAATTAGTTCTTAGAACTTCTCCTTCACCAATAGCAAAGTTATTACCTGCAATTTGCAAGCAAAAGTGATCATGGTTTCCCATGCCCCTGTCATTATCTAACACAGAAAACCATTTACTATTTCCCCTTATTTTGGTCCCTCTTTTCTCTTTATCTGTTAGCCTAACCACCTGTGGAAATCTTAACAATGCAGCAAGTTTCCTAATTGCTACTTTCCATCCCAGACTGATATCACAGTGAATTCTGACTTCCTCCATTCTTTGTTCTAGTTTATTTTTGTGGAAGTCAAACAACAAAACACATTTTTGAAGAAACACTAAAAAAACAAAACCTAAAATCCCTGACTTTGTAACTCATAGCAGCTTTGTATTTTAGCCAGAGCGGAGGTATACCGACCTTCAACCTCCACCTTCCAGATCATAGTCTTTTCATTCAAGGCAATTTTTTTCATGCTTTGTTTAAAAGTAATCAAATTTTGAATGTCATTTTAATACTTTAAATGCATTAACAAATCATAAATACATTTCTTTGACAGAGCAGTTGATTCATGCCTGAGGCAGAAGATAGTATCGCAAATTTATATTAGAAATAAATTAAATACAAAAACAAATGATTAATTTGCTCTGCATAAAAAGGACTCCATTTAACCGTGAACCAATAACCACATTAACAACTGGCTTGCTGAGCATGTGATTCAAAATTTAAAATCAACACTTAAATAATTGAATTATGAATCAGGTTAATTTATAAAAACTTTCTTAAGCCCAGTTATGCATAGTTTAAGTGCAGCAGCACAATATATAGCTTACTTAAATAAGTTAGAATATCCAAATGTCTCCAAAATGAAATTCACTTTGATTTTTCTTTTATTATGATACAAATTTTTACATGGTATCAAATGTTATTTCAGTGACTTTCAATCCATGCTCCTTTGGAGCAAACTTTGGTAAACTATAGAAAATCTAAGAACATAGTCATAACCAGGACTACCCCGGTTACATGAAAATTAAAATGAAATTAATATGCAGAATGCCAAATACTTTACATTTTATGTTCCTTATTATTTACAGTTTAGAACACATTAGCATATATAATTAATTCAGTTTACAATAATGTCAGGAGGCTTACATGGTAACCATTATTTTGTGCTGGATACACAATTCCTGAAACATTTGTGTGATTTCATCATGGTAAATAGATAATTAGTAAACAAGATAGTATTACAACCACATTCTATTGATTCCTGTGCCATCACAATCATGGTTATTACAATAATGTATCATTTCCAGCATCTAGGATTCTATTTTTAATTCAATGAATACATATATCAAGTGACTTTCTCACATGTTGAATTTTAAATGAAGGCAAGGATACTGAGAAATATTTGTCAGTGATCACAGAGAAATTAGAGCAGATGCTCACTAACAGAAATGGCAACCATGACCAAAGTGCATTGGTTTAAATTAGAATAAAACAGGGATAAAAAAACAAGAAAGGAGGATAAGGATAGGGAATAAGAATTTACATAACACTTCACTCTGTTACCTAAACATAATCTATGCTATGTATAACTTGATTTATCTCAGTTTCCACTAGACTGATATGGTAAACATCCTTACCATGAAATTTAAAAGTCAGAAATGGGCTGAGATCATTTAAAGAAGTTACTCAGGATCACACAGAATGGGAAGAGCAATGCTAGACCTGTAATCATCTCTGCTTTGCATCAAAACCATGCTCCCTGGGTGTTTAAGAATGTGATAACAAAGAAATGTGCTAACTGGAGCAATCATCTATTTAATATTTAATAACCACAAAACTTTCAGAAACAAAGATGACAGGAAGAACAGAGTTTTTTTTTTTTTTTTTTTTTAATATGTACTTAGAAGGAATTTAATGCACGTTACTGTTAACTCACAAACTGGTCCCCATACATGAAGGGTATAAAGAGAGACCCAAGAAAGAGATGGACTACTCCACATTGGTAGGTGGCAGATTTAATGAGCAAGGGAACTTAACATAGGAAATTGGTCATGGGTAGTTCTAAGAGGAGAAGGTCTCTGAACCTGCCAGAATCTTAAAGTTTATATAGAGGTTTTCATTGGGTATATATAAAGCCACTTATACATCCAGATGATCTCAACAAAATACCTCTCAGTGCTACATCCTCAAAAACAGGTCCAGATGTGACAGCAGTGGGCAGAATGTGTATTCTAAGGGAGATAATGAGGACTGTCTTCATTTTCCTGGGTTCAATTCTTGGGTTAACTGGTGACCAAGTCCTTCCTTTCTATGATCTTCTCCACAATTACTAGGAATAGATTCATAAATTCTAGAAAAATTTTTTGAGGTTCACAGTCATTCATTTAATCTTTCCTTCATCCTTTATTTGTTCAAAATTTATGCAATTTTCATTGTTAAACATCAGACAAAAGATAACTAAATTTCACCATTGATTCCCTCCATATATAAGACAATGTAGCAGGTGATTTACATAATATATTAAGTTATTAACTTTCACTGGAACACTGCAAGTTACAGCTTACTATCCCTGAGCCTCAAAAAGTTATCAGGATAAAGGAAATATAAATCTACTCAGAAAAACTCTTACTCTTCCATCATGGAAGAAAAATATCAGGTCATCATCTTCTCTCATAGAGTTCTTTGGATCTCAGAGAGTATGATACTAAAATATATGAGACTCAATGTTAGTCACAGTTACCACAATGTTAAACACACCAAAGTCACTTTGTCTTCATCTAATTCAGCTATCCTGAGGATTCTGGGGAAAGAGTCTAAAAAACATCCACCAAGTTACTGATATACTTTTCCACAAAGAGAGAATTTGACAAGAATTACATGCGGCCCATGTATAGACTCTGGCTTCCCTTGTGGCTCAACAGTAAAGAATCCTCCGGCCACCTGGCCACCTGGGAAGCCAACACTGCCACTAGGTCAGAGTTAATTCACAGTGTCTCTTATACTGGGCAGAATGAGCATTGGGCACATTCTATTTCTCCACTGCCTACAAGTAAATTTCACTTCTAAGTGAGACTCTGATGACATTGTTCAACCTGATGTTGATGCCAATACATTATGCAATGCAATCTCTAGACCAGGCTCATTTTGTTTTTCTACCTCAGTCAATTGGTAATAGAAAATTCCCTATGAGGCTATCAGCATTCCAAGTTTGAAGAATTTTTAAAAACATTTCCTTGGGAATCACAATGCTTGCATCTCCAGTTTATATAAGAAAAGCTTACCTGCTTGAGTGAGTGTGGACTCTGGTAGACACACAGTTTCAGTTAAAACTGAGCTAAAATGTACACTCTTTCCTGCTTAAAAAAAAAAAAAAAAAACCTCTAAAATTCATATTACACAATACCAGATTTTAGTGAATTTTTCTCATTATTTTCAGAAATACTTTTCTCTGTGGAATATATTCTACATTTGGCAGTCTGAGACAAGTTAGGATGCAAGTTCAATTTGATATAGTGGCAAAATCATAGGGAAATGAGGGGTATATTTAAGTACCAACTACTACAGCACTCAGCTGAGGGGACTGTAGTACCTTCAACAGAAAATGAGCAGAGAAAAGACAGTCACTTTTTTTTTTTATAAGAGAAAAGAATGGCAAGAGGGGGTTTTCAGACATCAAGGACCCTCCAGACCCTCCTAGATAAAACTATTTCAACATTTCAGAGAGCATGTTTTCCTCTTTATTTATTCAATATCACTTTATAAAAAGACCAGAAAAAGCTGAGAAGACAGCTGACTATGCAGTTTAGCAACCTGAGAAACAATTTTAAGCTAGGTTTTGGGCCACTTATTGTCATTTGTGAGAAAGTAGATATTATTTCAATATAGTCACACATAAAACTCCTTGAATTTCAATGGTTTGAGGAGAGAATTCAAGGACTGGAGCTGAGCTATTCATTTGCTTTGAATTACCCCACCCATCTATGCATGGCCACCCTACCTTGTGGCCTCCAAATTCCTGCTCATCACACTAAACTGTGGTAGAATTGTGTAGTGGTCAAGAGCAACTTTTGCCACAGAATATACTTACTACTTGTTTCCCTTTGTGTGTGCCATGAATTGTGAAACCCTATGCCAGATTAGAATATAATTTTCTATTCTCCTATGGAAAAAAAAAAAAAAAAAAGTGAGCACCAAAATAATTGATGCTTTGGAACTGTGGTGTTGGAGAAGACTGTTGAGAGTCCCTTGGACTACTAGGAGATCAACCTGCCAATCGTAAAGAAAATCAGTCCTGAATATTCATTGGCAGGACTGAAGCTCCAATATTTTGGCCATCTGATACAAAGAAGTGACTCACTGGATAAGACCCTGATGCTGGGCAAGACTGAAGGCCAGAGGAGAAAGGGATGACAGAGGATGAGATGGTTGGATGGTATCACTGACTTAATGGACTTGGGTTTGAGCAAGCTCTGGGAGTTGGTGATGGGCAAGGAAGCCTGGCATGCTGCAGTCCATGGGGTTGCAAAGAGTTGGACATGACTAAGCAACTGAACTGATACTCCTAATAATCTATTTCTCCATTGACTAGATGCTCCATTGACTAGATCTGGTTCTCTAGTTTGGTGTTCTTTATTAGTTAGAATGGACTTCCCTGGTGGCTCAGAAAGTAAAGAATCTGCCTGCAGTACAGCAGACCAGGGTTTGATTCCTGGGTCAGAAATATCACCTGAAGAAAGGAATGGCTACCCACTCCAGTATTCTTGCCTAGAGATTTCAATGGACAGAGGAGCCTGGAGGGCTACAGTGCAACAAAGAGTTGGACACAACTGAGTGACTAAGATTGTCTGACTCTAGCTACATAAGCAGAGGGCAGTTATTTGAAGGAAAAACTAGAAATCAGACTTGGGAATTGGTAGTTATTAGTGCAATTCAGATGTGCTTGTATCTGATATAGTTGTGATGCAAGAATAGTATCATGAGGATTTAGCTGCAAGAACTGAGTGAACTTTAAATATTTATATGTCTATTCATTTCCTTATGATTCATTTCTCAGGAAAAGAAGATTCATTTGTCTCACATTTGCTCTTTTTCTAGGGCAGGAGACAGCTTCATTATATAGAATTCTGTGGGGGGAAAGTGAAAGTATCAAAAAAATATCAGGGTGATGTTAGAAAGTGGAACTATATGCTGAATATGTGGGTTACATTAAGTTTAAAGATTTGTGTTTTGAAATTCCATTTTCCTGCTCACCAATTTATGGGTCTAAATATAGCCACAAAACCTAAATAAGGTTCAAATGGCTTCACTCATCTGACACAGGTAGAGCTTCCATACTCATCTCTCCCTGTTGTAAGATGCTCATGAGGTACAGGTTTTATGATCTTCATCATAAAGTTATACAGCCTCAGAGGACAGAATCCATACTGCATTCAAGTCTTTTATCTTCACAGTGCTTTACCTGTGGTAGCAGCCTTATAAATATTTGATGCATCTAAGCACATAAATAATAATTTAAGCTAGTGACTGTATATGGCTTCTTATTTTGCATCTTTTTCCGCAATATAGGAAATGTAGTTGTTGGATTACCTCAAGTATGATATTCAGGTAACAATATAATAATCGAATTCACATTCAGGACTTTAAAAAAAAAAAACAAATTAGAAAAACGGAACATTATTTTGAAAAGCAAGGATCAAAGTTCCTTTGTATGAAGATCACTTGAACTTTCTCACTTATTTCATTATTTATGTTTTCCCTTTATTTTTTATGAATTCCCCTATTCAATGAAGTCTCTGTTACATGCAAACATATGTGCATGCTAACTCTGTCAGAGATTCCAATTGCTTTCTGAAAAGTTGGTCATAACCATAAAGTTATGAGGTAGCAATAGCTTGGATTTCTGAAATACAATACCCCCCCTTCCTTGAATAGAGGAGAAATATTTTCTTTTTCCTAAGAAGAGATAAAAACAAAGAAAGTTGTGCTAATATTTTGACTATCTGTGTTAGTTATAATGATGTTTGTATTTGTCAAGAGTTACAATAGGAATGTTTTGAAGTTTGCACCCTCACTGTAATTTGACAATAAAATTTTTTGTTCGTTGGTTTGCCAAGAGATGACCCTCACATTTTCAAAAGTACAAAATATCTAGGTTTAAGGATTCAATGTGGGAGTACACATAGGAATTGAAGCCTCTCATTGCCTGTGGACCCTACAAAGCCAAGCCCTATGCACAGATGCTGACAGTATCTATTTTGCTAAGAATTTCCTTATAGAGTTTCCAAGAAGCAAATATTCCCTCCACAGTAAGAAATACTCAGCTCTGGGCTGGTCTGCAGTCAAATCAGGATGCATTTTATTGTTTATTCTCCCACATTGCAAAAGATCTGAGGTACATGTGAAAAAGATTCTGATGATTTTACTATCCCAGTTGATTATGGCTCTTTCCATTACCTCAAAAGACGTCTGTTTCTCTCTTATGATCACCCACCACTCCTGCTACACCATCTTGATTTCTATTAGTTGACAAGTAAGTTCATTTCAACCACAGGGCTCATTCCTTTTCTGCCTCCTCTGTATCCCTTTTTGGAGATTTACATAGGTCTGGTTTCATCTTAAAATGTGGTGCATCGTCCATGCTATTAATATCTCCCCAGAAAGACCTTTCCTAGCCACATTTTCTAGTTTTGGCTTTCTAATCAGTGCCCCATTTTCTTGGGATATTTGTTTATTTAATGTCCAGGCAATAATGGGTGCTTCTTTAACCATAGCCTTACCTGTCATCATAAGACACAGAATTACTTTTCATATGGAAATATTAATAAAAGCTAACTCATAGAATTCCTTATTATTTTCTAGACTCTGTTCTTATCATTTAACTCATTTGATATTCTAAACAATCCTGTAAGTTATTTAACTAAATTTTGTTTTCCTAGAGATGAGGAAACAGGCACAGGGAAGTTATATCAGCTTTCTCCACACATATCTATCAAATTCATCCTAAGGCAGATAGAATCCAGAAGCTGTGGTCTCAGTTACTTTTCTTTAGTTGTCACTCAAAAATATTTATTGATGCATGAATGAACACAGAATGTATGACAGGTTGAGAATAAACAACATTTGCAACTATTTTCTATGTATATGAAGTTAAGAATCCACTTTCCGATACAAGGGGCATGGGTTTGATCCCTTGTCTGGGAACTAAGATCCCACATGGCCCAGAGCAACTAAAACTGTGCTTACTTGCTCAGTTGTGTCCCAGATCTTTGTGACCCACTGGACTGTAGCCTGCAAGGCTTCTCTGTCCATGGGATTTTTCAGGCAAAAATATACTTGCTTAAAATACACTTCAGAAAATACTGATATGCTTCCCATTTCCTTTTCCAGGGGATTTCACTGGCCCAGGGATCAAGCCCACATTGCCTGTGTCTCATGTTAAGCAGGGGGATTCTATACCTGCTAAGCCACTGGGGAAGCCCATATATATGAAAACGCATAAATTTATACCATCAGTCCAGTTCAGTTCAGTTCAGTCACTCAGTCATGTCCGAATCTTTGCAGCACCATGAATTGTAGCACGCCAGGCCTTCCTGTCCATCACCAACTCCCAGAGTTTACTCAAACTCATGCCCATCGAGTCAGTGATGCCATCCAGCCATCTCATCTTTGTCTTCCCATTCTCCTCTTGCCCCCAATCCCTCCCAGCATCAGGGTCTTTTTCAATGAGTCGACTCTTTTCATGAGGTGACCAAAGTACTGGAGTTTCAGCTTCAGCATCAATCCTTCCAATGAACACCCAGGACTGATCTCCTTTAGGATGGACTGGTTGCATCTCCTTGTAGTCCAAGGGACTCAAGAGTTTTCTCTAACACCACAGTTCAAAACCATCAATTTTTTAGTGCTCAGCTTTCTTCACAGTCCAAGTCTCACATCCATGCACGACCACTGGAAAAACCATAGCCTTGACCAGACGGACCTCTGTTGGCAAAGTAATCTCTGCTTTTTAATATGCTATCTAGGTTGGTCATAACTTTCCTTCAAAGGAGTAAGTGTCTTTTAATTTCATGGCTGCAGTTATCACCTGTAGTGATTTTGGAGCCCCCAAAAATAAAGTCTGACACTGTTTCCTCTGTCTCCCCATCTATTTCTCATGAGGTGATGGGACCAGATGTCATTATCTTAGTTTTCTGAATGTTGAGCTTTAAGCCAACTTTTTCACTCTCCTCTTTCACTTTCATCAAGAGATTTTTTAGTTCCTCTTCACTTTCTGCCATAAGGGTGGTGTCACCTGCATATTTGAGGTTATTGATATTTTTCCCGGCAATCTTGATTCCAGCTTGTGCTTCTTCCAGCCCAGTGTTA
This sequence comes from Hydropotes inermis, assembly GCA_020226075.1. Taxonomy (NCBI): domain Eukaryota; kingdom Metazoa; phylum Chordata; class Mammalia; order Artiodactyla; family Cervidae; genus Hydropotes; species Hydropotes inermis. Next base: position 51,510,832 of record CM035272.1, on the reverse strand, counting down.
CTCAGGATGATCTACTCTGCATATAAGTTAAATAAGCAGGGTTATAATATACAGCCTTGACATACTCCTTTTCCTATTTGGAACCAGTCTATTGTTCCATGTCCAGTTCTAACTTTTGCTTTCTGACCTGCATACAGGTTTCTCAAGAAGCAGGTCAAGTGGTCTGGTGTCATAGAGATAATTAACATATAATTTTAAGTTAACTCAGGACTGTATTATTATAGAAGTTTTTGTATCTGGCATGGTTCAATTTAGAGTTGTTCAGTTGATAGTTTTTAGTTAGAATTCAGAATCATTAAATATTGATGCAAATTTATCTTAAATATTAACTTCAACCTCAAGGCATGTAGCTGTGCTGAGAAGCTCAAGAGGGAGGTGGTGGCTACTTGATGCAGGTAGCAGCAATTTCATGCAATCCCTGAAGCCTGTTAAAACTGTTGGCAGGTACTAGCTAAGAGACAAGGCTTAGACACTTCAGTATCAAAGTTTGTTAATGTAGGATATTTAATTGTTTACATTAAAATGCTATTTTTTACATGCAGTGACTGTGGAAAATTAGTGAAGGAAGTACACATGGAAAAGCATATGGTTATTTGCAGAAATTGTGAGTGCTTTCCTTACACTGATGGTGGTAAAGACTCTTGCATGGGGAAGGGAGTGTCTGGTAAGAGTAGACACTTTAGGAAATCAGAGGTAGCTGTGGTAGGGGAGCTTCCCCCAACCTTGGAAAGAAACACTTCCTCTAAGATTTTGGGGTGAAAGAGCAAAGAGGTCAAAAACCCCATGAAATGCTCAAGTGAGGAACTGCAATGTGAAAGCAAAGCTTATGAAAGTAAAACCCACAAGAGCAATACTCAGCAATAGGCATGGATTAAGAGATATAATTAATAAAATATGATTCATACCCACTACTCTGTATAAAATTGGCTTCCCAGGTGGCACTAGTGGTAAAGAATCTGCCTGCCAATGCAGGAGAAGCAGGAAATGAAGCTTTGATCCCTGGGTCAGGAAAATCTCCTGGAGGAGAGTATGACAACCCACTCCAGTATTCTTGCCTGGAGAATCCATGGACAGAGGACCCTGGCAGTCTACAGTCCATTGAGTTGCAGAGTAGGGCATGACTGAGTGACTGAGCACATCACAACACCTATATAAAATAGATAATTATTAATAGTAAGGATCCTACAGTATAGCACAAATAATTCTACTCAATACTCTGTAAAGGCCTATATGGGAAAAGAATCTAAAAAAGAGCTGATATATGTATATGCAAAATTGATTCACTTTGTTGTCCACCTGAAACACACAACATTGTAAATCAACTCTACTCCAATAAAAATATTTTTAAAAGATGCTAAACTAAAAAATAAATAAATAAGGAATAAATAAAGGACCTAGTAATCAGTCATAAAGTGAGAGAATTTTAGGACAAATTAGTGGCTTGACGACATACCAATGGAAAAAGCAAACTTTCAGCAATGGAGAAAACAGTGTAATAGTTTATAGGAAATCTATTCTGAAATAAGTGTGGAATATATTTTTCTGGAACTCCCAGGAATAGATCTCTTTGCACCTTCATGTATGTGAATGAACTTGCAGAGATTTCCTTACTAGGCAGTCAAAGAACCACTCAGTCAGGGGCAAAATAAACAGTCAGTCAAGGAAGTAGAAAACATGCATGGAGAAATTTGTTAAGTCTGGATCTTCCAATGCAAATGAAACCATGAAAGACCAAGTAGAGATACAGAAATGTTTAAAAAATTTAAATATAATGAATAAGAAGGGAAGAAAAGAGAATGGCTGAAGAATAGAAAAGAAAGAACAAAATTAGAAACTCACAAAGAATATTGAAATAGCCTAAAAAACAAAGGTGCTGGAGATAGGGCTTAAGGCTGCAGGTAATGAAAACCCAAGCCCAGTGGCTTGAAAAGGAAGAAAAAACTAGAGGAGTCAGAACAGATGTGTCTTGGTTGGAGACGGGTGTCCAAAGGAACAAACCCTTGCAAAGCGAAAAAAAAAAAAAGTGCGAAAAAGAAATGAGATTTGGAAGCTGATGTATAAGATGGGTGGATGGCATCACTGACTAAATGGATATGATTTTGAGCAGAATTCCTGGAGTAGGTGGACATGCTGCAGTCCATGGGGTTGCAAAGAGTTGGACACGACTGAATGATGGAACTGAAAAGAACTTGGAAGTTGAAGTATATTCCAGGAAGAAGAAGATGCAGTTCCCACTGTGAAGTTGGAGAAATGAAAGATCAAGACTATGCTGTGAAGTGATATTCAACTGAAAGGAAACTGAAGAAACAGTTTTGAGATAAGCCCAGATAATGAAATAGCAATTGAAAAACTAAGGAAACAGTTTGACAAATGAACATCATAGACTTCATATCATCATCAACAAGAAAAACAGCAAAAAATCCACTTCAAATTATGAAAGGACAAAGCATGTTTTTGAAATTAGTATTTTTTGTATTTAAAAAATAAATCCTTTCTATTATTGATCTCTTTCACTCTTGTTTATAAAACATATAATGAATTAAAACAATAATTATTTGCTTTTCAGTGCTCTATCTTTAAAATAAGAGAAACATTTTTGGTAACACTCTTATGAAAAAAAAGATAAATATACTATTTTCCAAAGACACATGCATGTGTAAAGAAACAAAACAAAACAAAACATTAACTGGTCTGTTTTCTAGATATAGGATCAAGGTTTTGGATTTGAGTAACCTCCCTCTAGTTTGAAATCTCCATCATCTTTCTTGTGTAAATCACATCCAAAAATGAATTCTAGAGACTTTCAGAGTCAAGTTCTTTAATATGGAGAGAGATGTTAATCTATTTGCAGAGTTGTCTTAGTGTGAAATGCTTTTGTTATGTTTTTGTACAACTCCATTCTTTTTCAGCCTTTGTGCACTCAATAAGCAACTTTTTAGTGACTTATCTGGTTTGTATTTGAAAGCATTCAACTAGTTTTTATGGAATTTCTGACAATCATAATTGGATTGATGCAATATTTAATTAAATTATGTAAATATAATATCTGACATACCTGGAATGAATAGGCTTGGGAATGACAAAAATCTATCTTAATGAGCATAATATTTGCAGGAACAAATATTCATAGGTTTTTAGAGAGTAATCTACCAACTGCATGTTTTTATCAAACTTTGGGCTAAGTTGATAAATTTCATAGTTGAATAGTAGAATGTTGATTAATCCTGGAACATTTTAAGTGAGCCTTATTTAAAATAAATTCCTCAGTCATAATGGTCAGTCACAGGTATCTGGTGACTGTTAATTATACTGTTCATAACAGTATGTAGTTCATGTTTGAAGTATCTTCCCCTGCACTGGCCTCTGAAAACTAGCATAATACACTTTCCCAAAATATACCACTTCACAAGGTTCATATTGAGCTAAAAGCACTTGAAAAACATCAGATATAGGAAGCACCTTTGAATCTTCTTTTTTTCTTTTTTCCGTAAGATTGCTGTTCTGTTCAGTTGCTCTGTTATGTCTGAGTTTTTGTGACTCCATGGAGTGCAGCATGCCAGGCTTCCCTGTCCTTCACTATTTCCCAAGGTTTGCTCAAATTCATGTCCAATAACCCAGTGATCCCATCCAGCCATCTCATCATCTGTCATCTCCTTCTCTTTTGCCCTCAATCTTTCCCAGCATCAGGGTCTTTCCCAGTGAATCGGCTGTTCACATCAGATAGCCAAAATATTGGAGCCTCAGCTTCAGGATCAGTCCTTCCAATGAATATTCATGAATGATTTCCTTTAGCATTGACCGGCTTGATCTCCATGCAGTCTAAGGGAATCTCAAGAGTCTAGCGCCACAGTTCGAAAGCATTAATTCTTCAGTGCTCAGCCTTCTTTATGGTCCAACTCTCACATACAAACATGAATACTGGAAAAATCACAGCTTTGATTTTACAGATCTTTGTCAGCGAAGTGATTTCTCTGCATTTTAATACACAGTCTAAGTTTGTCATAGCTTTTCTTTCTGAAGATGGGAAGTAAAAATTTCCCTTACCAAAGATGCCCTCCTTATACCAGAAAAAAGAAACATTCTTCAGTAGGAGTCATAGACAATAGAATTCTGTACAGTTATTAGTCAAATCATTCTTATCTTCCTCACATAGTTCAGTTACTTTTTCACATTAACTTCCCTTTGTTAAACATATATAGAAATGTTTAGATTTTGTTAATTCTTTCAGTCTTCTTTCCTTATGAGGATCCATATATCACATAAAACATAAATTTGTCTGCTTTTCCCCTGTTAATCTTTCTTTTGTCAGTTTAATTCTCATATCCAGTCAAAAAACTCTACTAGACTAGAAGTAAATCTCCCTCCTCTACCCCTCATTGTTTTTTCAGTCAGAGTTTAAGAGCAAGATATCTTAGAATAAAAAACAAATATACTGAATTCAAGTCCCAAACTTGCCATTTATTAGCTGTGTGATTTTTAGTAAATTCCTTCACCTCTTTACCTGTCAGATTCCTCAATAACAATGGAAATAATAACATATGTATCAGGTTGTTGCTAAATTAAATAAAATCAAAATACAATGGGTTTAATTTAATATCAGGTACAAAAGACAGATTAAAAATATGGTACCTTTAATTATACTTTCAATCTTCTATAATACTTATAATCTATACCTTCTTTTCTCAGAGTTATCTTTATTTCCATATGTTTTACATACCCATCAAGCATGGAAGGGCTTCCCTGGTGACACAGAGGGTAAAGGATGTGAGAGACTCAGGTTCAATCCTGGGTCAGGAAGAGTCCCTGGAGAAGGAAATGGCTAGCCAGTCCAATATTCCTGTATGGAGAATTCCATGGATAGAGGAGCCTCGTGTGCTAGAGTCCATGGGGTCGCAAAGAGTCGGGTATGATTGAAGGACCAGCAAACACAAGCTTGTAAAGATCCAAGATATATGCTTTTACTCTTCATATTCTTTCTATTTAAAGCGTCTTTCTATTAACTCTTGCCTAATTTCATTACCTTCTCTCACTCTGTCCATCAACATTTTAATACACTTTGGCTAATCCAACCTCTTTCCACTTATTTGGCCAAGGCATGTTATTTCCTATCAATGTGTTGAGAAAACTTATCTTAAGTCATTTTCTGTTATAGATGTCATTGAAGTGGGTGATACAAAATCCATACAACATATTCAATGGATGAGCAAAAAATATTTATTTTAAGAAAAATCAGAAATTTAATAGAAGGCAAGCATGAGAGATTATCTTTGAGATATTTAGTGTAATAGTGTAAGAGCAAAGGTGAAAGACACAGGAGTAAAATTCTCAGATAGGGATGTGCAGTTTTCAAGCCACTGCCAAAGGATTATCCAAAAGGCATTCTTTTCAGGAAGCTTTACATGAGCACTGCTGTTCAGGTTCTAACTACAAGCACTATCCTCTGCTTTAAGGTGTGCATTAGAGGCCCTGATCACATCCCAAACCTGTAAAAACTGGCCTTATTGCCTCAGTAAAAACATACCCAGAGACCAAAATAATTTTAAGTTTGGTAAATATAGTAGATATATAACAATGATTTTCTTCACTATAGAAATAGGAAAGGTAAAAATGCTGTAATTCAAGTCTATAAAAATCATAAAAAGAACCAGAGTTGTGGGAGCTGTGTTTCCTCACATGCCAGAGCATTCAGGCTAGAAGCATTTTCACCTTAAAAACTTGAAAGAGATCGTTGCAAGGTAAATAAAACAAGTTCCACTATACTGGAAAGTAAATTTATGAAAATTATTATCCTGAAAAGTAATGAGTGATACAGACCAAAAGTATAAATCACATTCTCAAGTCTGTTACTAAGACTACTGCATAAATAACTTAAAAGTTTGCTCTTCTTCCTTCTCTCTTTCTTGCTCTTTCTCTTCTCTCTCTCTCATTATATTTCCCTCACAGATAGCTTGTAATCAATATAAATCATTATTATTCTTATTGAGTCATACATAAACAGGATTTAACTGTTAAAAAAGGTCTCTCAATAGAACAAAAATTGGTTTAATGGAAAAGTGAAAAGACTGAACTACTTTTCAAGTTTTAAATATGTTCTCTGAAAATGTAGGAACATTGCTCTATAATAGAGCTAATGAGTCATTTCCAATATATATTAGTTGTGTGGTCTTATAAACCTTACCTTGCTTATCTTCAAAATGGCAGAAAAAAAAAATTCTTAAGTTATATTGGTTAAATAAATGAGATGATAAACTACCCAACACACTTGTTACACATTTATTACAGGCAACGATTTTGATAAATGATAACTAAATTATTTTGATCAATATCACTACTGTATTACAATTTATATGATAAAAGGAAGTAAAATTAAGCTGAGTTTATGTTTGGAAATCCAGCTGATTTTGTGGGGCTGCCGAATTGTTTGATGTATATTGACTAGTTGATATCTAGTTTCCCTTTTACCAGTGTCTATAATTCATGTGTCTGTTAGTCTTCTTGTTGGTTTTTGAAGCTGAGAAATAAGTTTTATTATGTGGGGCTGCCAGGGCTGGGGCTGGCAGGCGGCTGGGACTTGGGTTCCGGTTTCCCATGAAATGGTGGGATTCCCCGCCCCCATCGGGTGACCTGGAGCCAGCCGATCAATATACACCCAGTAAAAAGCTCGCGAGAGAGCTTTTAGCCCTCGAGCACCTAAGTTTGAACAAAAGCCCGCTCCGTTTGTACCAATAGGATTGCTTTGCAAACATGTAACCAATCACTTTGTAACCCGTATGTAATATGCTGATAGTATTTTTTTTTTCATATAAAAAGCTTGCCCAATTTGCTGTTCGGTGTGCTCTGCCTCCCAGGAGATCAGAGTCACCCGTTTGCCCAACCGACAATAAACCCTCTTGCGTGTTGCATTTGCTGGGCTGGTTTATTGGGTCGCGCGGTTTTTCCTCCTTGGAACGAAGGCCCGAATTTTGGGTCTTACATTTGGGGGCTCGTCCGGGATCGGGAAAGCCTCGGACCCAATACCAACCCCAGTGGGAGGTAAGTCCGGCCGGCAATGGATCTATGGTATCTGTTGTCTGTATGTACTCTGTTTCGGTACCCGTACGGGCTCAGTAGGAATTCGTGAAGCGGACTGATGGGTCCACGGGCTTCCGAATTTCAACCCTGGAGGACGCTCCAGGGGTGACTTGGGTGGCTGGAGACGAGCAGACCATCTTCCTGCCGGGGGCGCGACACTTTCAGTCTCCGCTCCCGTCTGAATTGTTACTTTCGATTTGGCGCCGATTCTGTGCCGCGAGGCTTCTGGTCTGCATTTTGTGTGTTTGTTTCCTGAGTCTCTTGGTGTATTTCTGTTTCCCCCTTCCTCCCAGCATGGGACAAAGACTAACTACCCCTCTAAGTTTGACTCTAGGACATTGGAAAGAAGTCAAAGACCGAGCCAACAACCTATTGGTAGAAATAAGAAGAAAGAAATGGCAAACCCGTTGCAGTTCTGAATGGCCAACCCTTGACGTGGGATGGCCTCAGGATGGCACTTTTAACATAGATTGTATCTTACAGGTCAAAGAGCGAGTGTTCGATGCAGGACCACACGGACATCCCGACCAAGTCCCCTACGTAATTACTTGGGAGAGCCTGGTACTAGACCCACCGCCCTGGGTGACACCCTTTGTGATGAAGAAACCGAGGGTCCCCAATGCCACTGCCATGGTGCCCACGGCTCCCCCAGCTCAGTCCTCCCTCTACCCCCTCTTAGAGAAAGAAAAATTGGAGGCCAGACCAAAGCCAGTCCTCCCGCCAGAGGACCCGGTCTTAGTTGACCTTTTGTCTGAAAACCGCCCTCCCTACCAAGCCCCACCAATGCCAGCACCATTGCCAGCCGGCCCTTCCCCACCAGCCTCCGCCGAAGTCTGCTCCCCCGACACCACCAGTCCGGTTGCCAACGAGGGAACAAGCGCTCCATCCCCTGTTGCCTCCCAGTTACGCCTGCCACGGGATCCAAGGGAGGGAGAGACGGGAGAATGGAAAGCTCAGGCGTTCCGTTTAAGAACTGTGGGAGGGCCAGGAAACCAAGTTCAGTACTGGCCATTCTCGGCCTCCGACCTGTATAACTGGAAAACCCACAATCCTCCTTTCTATAAAGATCCATTAGCCCTCACAGGACTAATTGAATCCATCTTGTTAACCCACCAACAGATTTGGGATGACTGTCAACAGCTCTTGCAGGCCTTGCTGACAACAGAAGAGAGACAGTGAGTCATCCTAGAAGCCAGGAAGAGCATGCCCGGGCCTAATAGGGCCCCCACCCTCCTCCCAAACGAGATCGATGCAGCTTTCCTGCTGACACGACCGGATTGGGACTACAACACCCCTGCTGGTAGGGAGCAGCTCCGTCTCTATCACCAGGTCCTCCTTGCAGGTCTCAAGGGTGCCAGAAGACGCCCTACCAATTTGGCCCAGGTAAGAGCAGTGACCCAGGGACTGGAGGAGACCCCGGTGGCTTTCCTTGAGAGGCTCATGGAGGCATACCGTATGTACACCCCTTTCGATCCTAGTAGCCCTGAACATAGGGGAAATGTCTCCATGACCTTTATAGGACAGTCAGCTCTGGACATTAGAAATAAGTTACAAAGGCTAGAAGGATTACAGGATTATAGCTTACAGGATCTAATGAGAGAGGCAGAAAAGATTTACAATAAGAGAGAAACTCCAGAAGAGAGAGAAGAAAGGCTCAGAAAGTTGCAGGAAGAGAGGGAGGAGAGGTTGAGGCGAGAACAGGAAGAAAAAGAAGAAAAATGAGACAGAAAGCATAACAGGGAATTAAGCAAGATTTTGGCCACTGTAGTACAGCCTAGATCAGAGTCAGGAAAGAAAGAGAGGCTGGGGAAAACAGGCGGCCAAGAGTAGACCGCGACCAATGCGCCTACTGCAAAGAAAGGGGCCATTGGGTAAAAGACTGCCCAAAGAGGCCTCGAGACCCGTGGAAGACCAGCACTAGAGTCCTGTCCCTAGACGAAGATTAGGACAGTCAGGGTCAGGAGCCTCCCCCTGAGCCCCAGATAACATTGGAAGTAGGGGGGCAACCCGTGACCTTTTTGGTAGACACAGGGGCTCAACACTCTGTGCTGACCAAGACCAAAGGACCCATGAGTACCAGAGCTGCTTGGGTACAAGGGGCCACTGGAGGAAAATTGTGCCAATGGACGACCGAACGGACAGTGCATCTGGCCTCTGGTAAGGTCACCCACTCTCTTCTACATGTTCCAGACTGCGCATACCCCTTACTAGGGAGAGACCTCCTCTCCAAAGTGGGGGCCCTAATCCATTTCCATGACATGGGGGCCTCGATTACAGGACCCAATGGAACCCCCCTTCAGGTCCTGACAATAAGGCTAGAAGATGAATATAAACTATTAGAGCCTAAAGCCTCACCGATGGGCCAAATTCAGGACTGGATACAAAAGTATCCTCTGGCCTGGGCAGAAACTGGAGGGATGGGACTGGCCATGGGGCAGCCACCCATTGTGGTTAACATGAAGTCCTCGGCCACCCCTGTCTCAGTCAAATAGTACCCCCTGTCTGAAGAGGCTTACAGAGGAATCAGGCCCCACATACAGAGACTCCTCAGATTAGGCATCCTTGAGCCCTGCAGATCGGCCTGGAATACTCCCCTACTCCCTGTCAAAAAGCCAGGTACAGGGGACTACAGGCCCGTACAGGATCTGAGAGAAGTAAATAAACGGGTAGAAGACATCCACCCAACAGTACCTAATCCATATAACCTACTAAGGACTTTGCCTCCCTCCCACACCTGGTACACAGTGTTGGACCTAAAAGATGCTTTCTTTTGCTTGAGACTGAGCCCCCAGAGCCGACCCCTATTTGACTTTGAGTGGAAAGATCCAGAAGCCGGACTATCGGGACAACTAACGTGGACTAGGTTGCCACAAGGATTCAAGAACACCCTGTTTGATGAGGCCTTGCATCGGGACCTGGCCGCCTTCCGGACGCAGCATCCCACCCTGGTGCTCTTACAGTATGTAGACGACCTGCTACTGGCAGCTCCCACAGTATTAGACTGTGATAAAGGTACGGGGTCCTGCTAGAAACCCTGGGGAGACTGGGATACCGTGCCTCAGCAAAAAAGGCCCAAATTTGTCAGACCAAAGTAACCTATTTGGGGTACCAACTGGAAAATGGACAGAGGTGGCTGACAGAAGCCCGAAAACAAGCGGTGTCGCTGATACCTCCCCCGAAAAACCCCCGCCAAATGAGAGCATTCCTAGGGACTGCAGGGTTCCATAGACTCTGGATTCCTGGGTTTCCCGAGATGGCGGCACCCCTCTATTCCCTGACCAAGCAAAATACCCCCTTCACCTGGGGAAGAGACCAGCAAGATGCCTTTGAAAAGATAAAAAGGGCCCTCCTAAGCGCCCCAGCCTTGGGGCTTCCTGATGTGACTAAACCTTTCGAGCTCTATGTAGACGAAAGGCAGAGAATTGCAAAAGGGGTGCTGACACAGAGACTGGGGCCATGGAAAAGGCCCATTGCCTACCTTTCCAAGAAACTGGACAATGTTGCTGCAAGATGGCCACCGTGCCTGCGAATGGTGGCGGCTATTGCCACCCTTACAAAAGATTCAAATAAGTTAACTTTAGGTCAGCTTCTCACGATAATAGCACCCCACGCTGTAGAGACTATAGTCCGCCAGCCCCCTGATCGCTGGCTTTCAAATGCTCGAATGACTCACTATCAGTCTCTGCTCCTGGACCCGGAGCGAGTGCGTTTCAGCCCAGCTGTCGCTCTCAACCCCGCCACGCTTCTCCCGGATTCCCAAGAAGAGACACGCCATGACTGCCAATAGATTTTGGCAGAAGTGCATGGAACCGGGGAGGACCTCACCGATCAGCCAGCCCTTGGTGGATGTGGAGGTGACCTCGTTCACAGATGGAAGCAGCTATTTTGCTAGAAGGACAACGAAAAGCCGGGGCTGCAATGGTAGACGGAACAGAGGTCGTCTGGGCCAGCGCGCTACCTCTGGGAACTTCTGCCCAACGAGCCAAGCTGATAGCTCTCACGCAAGCTCTCAAGAAAGCAGAAGGTAAGAAAGCTAACATATATACTGATAGCCGATATGCTTTCGCCAAAGCACATGTACACGGTGAGATATAGCGGAGGAGGGGGCTATTAACATCCAAAGGCAAAAAAATTAAAAACAAAAGTGAAATCTTAGATCTATTACAAGCCCTGTTTCTGCCCATAAAGCTAAGTATAATCCACTGCCCAGGCCATCAGAAAGGGAACACGCCAATTGCACAGGGAAATCGCCTGGCAGACGAAACTGCCAAAAGAGCGGCATTGGGGCCTCAAATATTAGCCGTCTTGTGCGGATAGGCATCTAAAGAAAAAGACTCTATACTTACTTATAATGATGTAGACTTAGACATTATACAAAACCTTGGAGAAGATTATGATGAGGCCCACGATAAATGGCCATACCAGGGAAAAACAGTAATGCCCCAAGACACTGCTAAAAGACTCTTGACTCACCTGCATAGGCTCACCCATTTGGGAAAAAGAAAAATGGCTGAGCTCCTAGATAAAAATGAGATAGACTATTACATCCCTAAGAGAGACTCATTGATACAACAAATTGTGGGCCATTGCGAGGCGTGTGCGAACGTAAACGGTGGCAGACTGAGGCTTCCCCTAGGGGTTCGGGCGAGAGGGCACTGACCCGGAATTCATTGGGAAATAGATTTCACAGAAATCAAGCCAGTCATGTATAATAACAGATATCTGCTAGTGTTTATAGACACCTTCTCAGGATGGGTAGAAGCCTACCCCACGAAAAAAAGAAACTGCTCAAGTCGTGGTCAAGAAACTCCTAGAAGAAATTTTTCCCCGATTCAGGTTGCCTAAGGTACTCGGGTCGGATAACGGTCCAGCCTTTGTCTCCCAGGTAAGTCAGCTGGTGGCCAAATCATTGGGGATCGATTGGAAATTACATTGCGCTTACAGACCCCAGAGCTCAGGACAGGTAGAAAGAATGAATAGAACAATTAAAGAGACCTTAACCAAATTAACGCTGGAGACTGGCACTAGAGACTGGGTTCGGCTCCTACTGCTGGGCCACACCCGGCACACATGGACTTACCCCTTTTGAAATCATCTATGGTAGCCCTCCACCAGCCATATCCTTTTTTGACTCTGATATCTCTGCCCTTATGACTTCCCCTACCCTACAGGCCCATCTGCTAGCCCTGCAGTTGGTGCAACAAGAAATCTGGAAACCCATATCTGCCGCATACCGTGCAGACAACCCTGTTCCCTGCCCTCATCCCTTCAAGATTGGAGATACGGTGTTGGTATGGAGACATCAGACCAAGACCCTTGAACCCCGCTGGAAGGGACACTACACCGTCCTCTTGACGCCGACTGCACTGAAGGTAGACGGAATCGCTGCATAGATTCACTCCTCCCATGTAAAGGCTGCACCCGGCCGCGAGCAGGAGGAGACGTCGGAACCCAGATGGAAAATCCACCGCACTCAAAACCCCTTAAAGCTAAGACTTTCTCATTTGTGACACTGTTGCTTTGTTTGCCCCTAGTTGAGGGAAATGCGAGTCCCCACCAGGTACACCGTATCACCTGGAGAGTCTTTAATACAGAAACAGGAAATACGGTAAATGAGACCACTGGCATAGGCCCAATTGCAACCTATTTTCCTACCCTGACGGTAGACCTGTGTGACATAGTGGGAGAAAGTTGGGACCCGAGCCCTCAAGAGCCCTTCCCAGGGTATGGATGTCAACATCCTGGGTGGTGGGTAAAAACCCAGGGACATGACTTTTATGTATGTCCTGGCCATTCGAGAGGTCGTTCCGAGGTTCAGAAGTGTGGAGTGCCCGCAGAAGGATACTGTAAGGCCTGCGGTTGTGAAACAAGAACCCTAAGTTTTAAGATTAAAACTAATGACAAAGAAAAAGGAGGGAATGTGGGGCTGCCGAATTGTTTGATGTACTTTGACTAGTTGATATCTAGTTTCCCTTTTACCAGTGTCTATAATTCATGTGTCTGTTATTCTTCTTGTTGGTTTTTGAAGGTGAGAAATAAGTTTTATTATGTGGGGATGCTGGGGCTGGGGCTGGCAGGCGGCCGGGACTTGGGTTTCGGTTTCCCGTGAAATGGTGGGATTCCCCGCCCCCATCGGGTGACCTGGAGCCAGCCAATCAATATACACCCAGTAAAAAGCCCGCGAGAGAGCTGAAAAGCCCGCGGGCACCTAAGTTTGAACAAAAGCCTGCTCCGTTTGTACCAATAGAATTGCTTTAAGTTTCAACAAAAGCCCGCTCCGTTTGTACCAATAGAATTGCTTTAAGTTTGAACAAAAGCCCGCGAAATTTGTACCAATAGGATTGCTTTGCAAACATGTAACCAATCACTTTGTAACCCGTATGTAATATGCTGATAGTATGGTTTTCTGTCTATAAAAAGCTTGCCCAGTTTGCTGTTCGGTGTGCTCTGCCTCCCAGGAGATCAGAGTCATCCGTTTGTGCAACCGACAATAAACCCTCTTGCGTATTGCATCTGCTGGGCTGGTTTATTGGGTCGCGCGGTTTTTCCTCCTTGGAACGAAGGCCCAAATATGGGGTCTTACAATTTTGGCTTTCAACATATGGCAAGTGTTACAAACTTTACTGTAGTTAGTAAAGTCGTATTTTGTACCATTTATTCAGGTGGAATCAACTAGACCATCACAGAAAACTCAGGCAAATGCCAAAAATATATGTATATGTAGATAAAAGTCAAATATTTGTACATAATTTTTTTCCTAAATCAAATATCAATGTATATTATATACTAGCCTACATGACAGTAGAAAGACCTCAGGAACTAAATAATAGTTATGGTACAAAAAAAATTCAAAAAAAAGTTCTAAACTTATCACATTTCAGGGTCTCCTAAAACAAGGGCTAGATCTCAATGTCTGTAACCTATATGGATATAGATAAAAATACTAGAGCTAGGTGGGAAGTTTTCTAGACAATATAATAAAGCCAGGCCATTAACTAAGCTTCCCTGATGGCTCAGCAGTAAGAATCTGCCTGCGGGGCAGGAGATGCGGGAAATGCAGGTTGAATCCCGGGGTCAGGAAGATCCCCTGAAGGAGGGAGTAGCAACCCACTTCAGTATCCTTGCCTGGAGAATTCCATGGACTGAGGAGCCTGGCAGGCTACAATCCATGAGATTGCAAAGAGTTGGACATATCTGAGGAACTAAGTGCTGACATTAACTAATTCTTTGGGAAATTTATAATCTTACCAAAAAAAAAAAAAAAGCATTTTAGGGCAATAAACAAACAATAGAAAAACCCATGTGTGTGTAATATATATATATATAATGTAGTCATATATATATATATATGTCATATATATATATATATATGTAGTCATATATATGTGTAGTCATATGACTAGCTAGACTATATTATTTAATGTATGATAAGCCATTGAAACAATATTTGATCTGTATTTTAAAAATTGGCTAATTCACCTGATGAATATGTGGGACATAAAGTTCTACTTCAGTACTTGAAGGGAATAAGAAAAGAGCTCATGCTTAGGCTGAGTTGAAGGTTTAACCAAGGTTACTATTTAAAATCCTAAAATCCTGCACTCAATATGTCCTGTTAAAATCCTGCACTCAATATGTCAGCATATTTGGAAAACTCCACTGTGGCTACAGGACTTGAAAAGGTCAGTTTTCATGCCAATCCCAAAGAAAGGCAAGCCATGATATTAAAAAAATGTTTGCTCCAGGTGGTATTAGTGGTAAAGAACCTGCCTGCTATTGCAGGAGGCATAAGAGACTCGGATTTTCTCCTGAGGTCGGGAAGATCCCCTGGGGGGGAAAATGACACACTCCAGTATTCTTGCCTGGAGAATCCCATGGACTGAAGAGACTGGTGGGCTACAGTTCACACGTCACAAGAGTCGGACATGATTAAAGCAACTTGCATGCATGCATGCTCCATGTAAGAAAAGCTATGACAAATCTAGAGAGCATATTAAAAAACAGAGACATCACTTTGTTGACAAAGGTCTGTACAATCAAAGGTATGGCTTTTCCAGTAGTCATGTACAGATGTGAGAGTTGGACCATAAAGAAGGTTGAGTGCTGAAGAACTGATGCTTTCAAGTTGTGCTGGAGAAGACTCTTGAGAGTCCCTTGGACAGCGAAGAGATTAAAACCAGTGAATCCTAAAGGAAATTAACCCTGAATATTCATTGGAAAGACTGATGCTGAAGCTGAAACTTCAGCATTTTGTCCATCTGAAGTTATTAGCCGACTCACTGGAAAAAACCCTGATACTGGGAAAGATTGAGAGCAGGAGGGGAAAGAGGCAACAGAGATAATTGTAATGACATCACTTGTAAGACCCAGAATTCGGGCCTTTGTTCCAAGGAGGAAAAACCGCGCGACCCAATAAACGAGCCCAGCAGATGCAACAAGCAAGAGGGTTTATTGTTGGCTGCGCAACCGGGTGACTCCGATCTCCTGGGAGACAGAGCACACCGAACAGCAAATTGGGCAAGCTTTTTATAGACAAAAACCATTCTATCAGCATATTACATACGGGTTACAAAGTGATTGGTTACATGTTTGCAAAGCAATCCCATTGGTACAAACGTCGCGGGTTTTTGTTCAAACTTAGGCACCCGCGGGCTTTTCAGCTCTCTCTCGGGCTTTTTGCTGGGGGCGGGGAATCCCATCATTTCACGGGAAACCGAAACCCACTCGCGGGCTTTTTGCTGGGGGCGGGGAATCCCACCATTTCACGGGAAACCGAAACCCAAGTCCCGGCTGCCTGCCAGCCCCAGCCCCGGCAGGCCCACATAATAAAACTTATTTCTCAGCTTCAAAAACCAACAAGAAAAAATATCAGACACATGAATTATAGACACCGGTAAAAGGGAAACTACATATCGACTAGTCAAAAATACATCAAACAATTTGGCAGCCCCACATTCCCTCCTTTTTCTTTGTCATTAGTTTTAATCTTAAAACTTAGGGTTCTTGTTTCGCAACCCCAGGCCTTACGGTATCTTTCTGCGGGCCCTCCACACTTCTGAACCTCGGGACGACCTCTCGAATGGCCAGGACATACATAAAAGTCATGCCCCCGGGTTTTTTACCCGCCACCCAGGATGTTGACACCCATACCCTGGGAAGGGCTCTTGAGGGCTTGGGTCCCAACTTTCTCCCACTATGTCACACAGGTCTAC
>CM035272.1:51427419-51494149 GCA_020226075.1 Hydropotes inermis | reverse complement strand
GGGCAGAAACAGGGCTTGTAACAGATCTAAGATTTCATTTTTTTTTTAATTTCTTTGCCTTCAAATGTTAATAGCCCCCTCCTCCGGTATATCTCACCGTGTACATGAGCTGTGGCGAAAGCATATCGGCTGTCAGTATATATGTTAGCTTTCTTACCTTCTGCTTTCTTGAGAGCTTGCGTGAGAGCGATGAGCTCGGCTTGTTGGGCGGAAGTTCCCGGAGGCAGCGTGCTGGCCCAGACGACCTCTGTTCCATCTACCACTGCAGCCCCGGATTTTCGTTGTCCTTCTAGCAAAATAGCTGCTTCCATCTGTGAACCAGGTCACCTCCGCATCCGCCAAGGGCTGATTGGTGAGGTCCTCGCTGGTTCCATGCACTTCTGCCAAAATCTATTGGCAGTCATGGGGTGTCTCTTCTTCGGGATCCGGGAGAAGCGTGGCGGGGTTGAGAGCGACAGCTGGGTCGAAACGCACTCGCTCCGGGTCCAGGAGCAGAGACTGATAGTGAGTCATTTGAGCATTTGAAAGCCAGCGATCAGGGGGCTGGCGGACTATAGTCTCTAGAGCGTGGGGTGCTATTATCGTAAGAGGCTGGCCTAAAGTTAACTTATTTGAGTCTTTTGTAAGGGTGGCAATAGCCACCACCATTCACAGGCATGGTGGCCATCCTGCAGCAACATTGTCCAGTTTCTTGGAAAGGTAGGCAATGGGCCTTTTCCATGGCCCCAGTCTCTGTGTCAGCACCCCTTTTGCAATTCTCTGCCTTTCGTCTACATAGAGCTCGAAAAGTTTAGTCACATCAGGAAGCCCCAAGGCTGGGGTGCTTAGGAGGGCCCTTTTTATCTTTTCAAAGGCATCCTGCTGGTCTCTTCCCCAGGTGAAGGGGGTATTTTGCTTGGTCAGGGGATAGAGGGGTGTCGCCATCTCAGCAAACCCAGGAATCCAGAGTCTACAGAACCCCGCAGTCCCTAGGAACCCTCTCATTTGCTGGGGGTTTTTCGTGGGAGGTATCAGCGACACCACTTGTTTTGGGGCTTCTGTCAGCCACCTCTGTCCATTTCCTAGTTGGTACCCCAAATAGGTTACTTTGGTCTGACAAATTTGGGCCTTTTTTGCTGAGGCACGGTATCCCAGTCTCCCCAGGGTTTCTAGCAGGGCCCCCACTTTGGAGAGGAGGTCTCTCCCTAGTAAGGGGTATGGGCAGTCCGGAACATGTAGAAAAGAATGGGTGACCTTACCAGAGGCTAGATGCACTTTCCGGTCGGTCGTCCATAGGCACAATTTTCCTCCAGTGGCCCCTTGCAGCCAAGCATCTCTGGTACTCATGGGTCCTTTGTTCTTGGTCAGCACAGAGTGTTGAGCCCCTGTGTCTACCAAAAAGGTCACGGGTTGCCCCCCTGCTTTCAATGTTATCTGGGGCTCAGGGGGAGGCTCCTGGCCCTGACTGTCCTAATCTTCGTCTAGGGACAGGAGTCTAGTGCTGGTCTTCGGCAGGTCTCGAGGCCTCTTTGGGCAGTCTCTTACCCAGTGGCCCTTTTCTTTGCAGTAGGCACATTGGTCGTGGTCCACTCTCGGCCGCCTGTTGTCTCCCTGTTGTCTTTCTTTCCTGACTCTGATCTAGGCTGTACTACAGTGGCCAAAATCTTGCTTAATTCCCTGTTACACTTTCCGTCTCGTTTTTCTTCTTTTTCTTCCTGTTCTCGCCTCAACCTCTCCTCTCTTCCTTCCTGCAACTTTCTGAGCCTTTCTTCTCTCTCTTCTGGAGTTTCTCTCTTATTGTAAATCCTTTCTGCCTCTCTCACTAGATCCTGTAAGCTACAATCCTGTAATCCTTCTAGCCTTTGCAAAATTCCTAATGTCTGGAGCTGACTGTCCTATAAAGGCCATGGAGACATTTCCCCTATGTTCAGGGCTACTAGGATCGAAAGGGATGTACATACGGAATGCCTCCATGAGCCTCTCAAGGAAAGCCGCCGGGGTCCCCTCCGGTCCCTGGGTCACTGCTCTTACCTGGGCCAAATTGGTAGGGCGTCTTCCAGCACCCCTGAGACCTGCAAGGATAACCTGGCGATAGAGACGGAGCTGCTCATTCTAAGACTGCTGCCCCCGCCGCCGCCGCCACCATTTGCCATAGCTAGCAACGGGCGGCCGGCGTAGGGGATCAGGGGAGCTCCTCCCGCCACCGCACCACCCTGAACACCCATCAACAGCTATATTGCTGCTATTGCTGCCGCCGCGGAGCACAAGAAGGGGGCGGGGAGGCGCCTGGACTCGGGGCGCTGTGCGCGACCTGACGGGGTGCCGGAGATATGTACAGAGGGCCGCCGCCGCCGCCGCCTGCCCGCCCTCCCGCCCTCCCCGGGGGGAGGGGGACGGAGCGCGCGGGCAGATCCCCTCCCAGGCCCGCGCCCCGCTCGCCCCGGGCTGCGCCGGCCCCAAGCGCCGCGAGCGAGGGGGCTTGGTAGGGAGGGGGTCCTTCAGACAAAAGATCAATCAAGACCGGGTCCTCGGCGGGAGGACTGGCTTTGGTCTTGCCTCTAATTTCTCTTTTTACTTCTACCGATAGGTTGTTGGCTCAGTCTTTGACTTCTTTCCAATGTTCTAGAGTCAAACTTAGAGGGGTAGTTAGTTTTTGTCCCATGTTGGGAGGAAGGGGGAAACAGAAATACACAGAGAGACTCACGAAACAGACACACGAAATGCAGACCAGAAGCCGCGCGGCACAGAATCAGCGTCAAACCAAAAGTAACAATTCAGACGGGAGCAGAGACTGAAAGTGTCGCGCCCCCGGCAGGAAGACGGTCTGCTCGTCTCCAGCCACCCAAGTCACCCCTGGAGCGTCCTCCAGGGTGGAATTCGGAAGCCTGTGGACCCATCAGTCCGCTTCACGAATTCCTACTGAGCCTGTACGGGTACCGAAACAGAGTACAGACAGACAACAGATAACATAGATTTCAATGCCGGCCGGACTTACCTCCCGCTGGGGTTGGTATTGGGTCCGAGGCTTTCCCGATTCCGGACGAGCCCCCAAATGTAAGACCTAAAATTCAGGCCTTCGTTCCAAGGAGGAAAAACCGCGCGACCCAATAAACCAGCCCAGCAGATGCAACACGAAAGAGGGTTTATTGTCGGTTGGGCAAACGGGTGACTCTGATCTCCTGGGAGGCAGAGCACACTGAACAGCAAATTGGGCAAGCTTTTTATATGAAAAAAAAATACTATCAGCATATTACATACGGGTTACAAAGTGATTGGTTACCTGTTTGCAAAGCAATCCTATTGGTACAAACTTCGCTGGCTTTTGTTCAAACTTAAAGCAATTCTATTGGTACAAACGTCGCGGGCTTTTGTTCAAACTTAGGCGCCCGCGGGCTTTTCAGCTCTCTCGCGGGCTTTTTGCTGGGGGTGGGGAATCCTACCATTTCACGGGAAACTGAAACCCAAGTCCCGGCTGCCTGCCAGCCCCACCCGGCAGCCCCACATAATAAAACTTATTTCTCAGCTTCAAAAACCAACAAGAAAAAATACCGGTAAAAGGGAAACTAGATATCGACTAGTCAAAAATACATCAAACAATTTGGCAGCCCCACACACTGACTCAATGGGCATCAGTTTGAACAAATGCCAGGAAATAATGAAGGACAGGGAAGCCTGGTGTTTTACAGTCCATGGAGTCTCAAAGAGTCAGACATGATTTAGCAACTGAACAACAGCAATGCTTGAGAGTTGTTCTATTTACACCTACTTGATCCAGAAGATACATTTTCCATCATTCTCAACCATGACTCACAAGGCACGGAGTGGGTATATGGGAAGAAGAAATTTACTTATTTGTAACAACTTTCATGTACTAGTAGAAAGAACTCCTGTTGGTTCATTAGAAGTACAGAGCAAAATCACTAGTTTGTTGGTCCTTTAATGGACCAGAACCTGGTGGTCCGGAGTTGACAAGAAAGTAAGAGGGAGAAAGAGGCTGATTTCCCCTGGTTTATGCGGAAAGCCAATAAAGCCCTGTTCTTAGAGCTTGTGTTGCTGCATGTAGGCACCAGGTGCCCTCTCGAGTAGGTGAAGTCACAGTGCACCTTCCTGAGAGGGTTTTAGCAGCCCGGGCAAGAAAGTGAGCTCAGCAGGCCTCCGCGCTCCAAAGAATTAGCCTGAAAGAGAGAGAGAAGGAAAGAGAGAAAGAAAGAAAGACACAGGGAACCAAGCTCTGATGGAGCAAAGGTGTTTTAATCAACCTGGTGTGTGCATATATACTGTCTTACAAGGTAGTTATTCTCAGCAAAGATAAAGATTAAAATTCCAGATATACAAAACATAAGAGATCCCTATCAAAGAGAGTTGCAAACAATCACTTTTTACTGTATGGTTCAAAAAAGGAAGAGGGTACTTATCACCATAATGAGAAATGCCTGGATTCCTCTGCCCCAGGAAAGGCATGCTTCTCAATTCCTGAATATTCAGGAATTAATAAGTGCCAGAGGGTTCCTGACAGATCCAAAACAGCACACAGGAAGCCTCTTGTTAAATGCTTCCTGACACTAGTTCAACTTTCTCAAGGGCTAAATTTCCAAGGAGCATGACTCATCAATTTCACTTGAGAAATACTGTTATAAAGAATAATCAGTACCTGATTTCTCAGATCAAGGGTTCCACAACAATGTGTCCTGTAATACAGGAAATATATAGGAGTTGTATGAAATTAAAACATTTAGTAAGAGCTTGAAATTATACAAAATATCTGGGGTGGAGTCAGATAAAAGAGGGAATAGACTTGATCTATATTTCACCAATGAAAAAAATTGGTATTGGTGAATCAAGAAAGCAGATTTCAGTATAGTGTGAAAAATTTTCAGGATATATTAAAGAATCCTTCTTTCAGTGAAGTGTTACTCGATCATAGCAAAGCAATAGAGGAAGCTGAAACAGCAGTGGTCTATATATGGCACAAGCACTCCTGTTCTTCTGCTCTGGCAATTATAGGTACAATTAATTGATTATTATACTTCTATTTTCCAGTTGGATTTAGATGAAGCAAAAATGTTTCATAGTGCAGCATTATAGCAGTAAATAAAGTGGGTTAAATTTGGCATGCAAAGTAAAATATATTTGCTGTACTGGAACTAAGTGATCTTTGTCTCTTTAAATTTGAAGATTTATGAATCAATATCCACGATGTTTTTAAAAACATACAATGTATAATTTTTGCAATTCTAGTTCCCACCCTTCTATAAATGAACTGTGAAATCCAGAGGGCTTCACTGTAAAGCTATTTCTCCCAAAGTGCCAAAATACTCAGAAGTATTTTCACGTTCTTCTCAGCAGATTTTAATCATGTGCCAGGATGCTAATAAGACTGAACTTTCTAAAATAAAATAGAATTTGATAAAATATTACTCTGTGAGGAAGACATTTAGTGACATGTAATATAATAATAGATATAATTTTACTGGACTTGCAAATGTAATATATGGGGAAATGGAAAATTATGTTTTAACAAGTGTTATAAAAAAGTCATGTGTTTATGAAAATCAGCTTACTGAAAGGATGAGAAATAGAAGACAAAAAGTATTTTATCTATTATAAATTGTATTTTAAGACATTAAAATCATGCAGTGGGACTTCCCTGATGGTCTGGTGACTAAGACTCCCAATGCAGGGAACCCAGGTTTAATCCCTGGTCAAGAAACTAGATCCAACATGCCACAAGTAAAAGGTCTGCATGCTGCAAGGAAGATCCAAGATCCTGCTTGCCACAACTAAGACCTGGTATAGCCAAATAAATAACTATTTAAAAAATAATAAATAATAAGAATATATTGTGCTCAAAACATAAAAATTCAGATAATTGCCCTAGTAACATAAGATGATATTGATGCATTAAAAGAATCATTTTTTAAAAAACTTTAGAATGCATCATGACATTATTTTCACTAGATAATAACAAAGTCATCAATTTTACAATTTCCATGATCTATTAAGCCTACTCTGATGTACATAGTTAGGTATTTCAGTTTGTGTTAACTACCTATTGCTGTATAGCAAATTACACCAGAATAAGCATTTTATTATCTTATAACTTCTGGGAGCCACAAATTTCAGATATCACTTAGTTCAGTCATCTAACTCAGGTCTCTGATAAGACCTCAATCAAAGTGTCAACTGGGACTGTAATTTCATCTGAAGGGCCAACTGGAGCAGTCTATTTCTGAGTTTACCCATGTGAAATTTGGGAAGATTCAATTCCTTGTGAACTGTTGAATTAATCCCCTTTTCTACCCTGGGGCTTCTTGTGTGTAGACCTCTCCACAGGTCACCTCATACCATATCAACTGGCTTGTCTCAGATTCAGTGAGAGAGAGAAAAACAAATGAATTATAAAAGTATTTTATCAATAATTCTGGTTACCTAAGCAAAGTCTTTTAATGAGTCAACTCTTCGCATGAGGTGGCCAAAGTATTGGAGTTTCAGCTTCAGCATCAGTCCTTCCAATGAACACCCAAGACTGATCTCCTTTAGGATGGACTGGTTGAATCTCCTTGCAGTCCAAGGGACTCTCAGGAGTCTTCTCCAACGCCATAGTTCAAAAGCATCAAATTTTCAGTGCTCAGCTTTCCTCACAGTCCATCTCTCACATCCGTACATGACCACTTGAAAAACCATAGCCTTGGTCAGACAGACCTTTTTTGGCAAATTAATGTCTCTGCTTTTCAATATGCTATCTTATTCCTTTGAAGGAATAAGTGTCTTTTAATTTTATGGCTGCAGTCACCATCTGCAGTAATTTTGGAGCCTGAAAAATTAAAGTCTGGCACTGTTTCCACTGTCTCCCCATCTATTTCCCATGAAGTGATGGGACCTGATGCTGGGATGGATTGGGGGCAGGAGGAGAAGAGGACGACAGAGGATGAGATGGCTGGATGGCATCACCGACTCTATGGGCATGAGTTTGAGTAAACTCCGGGAGTTGGTGATGGACAGGGAGGCCTGGCGTGCTGCAGTCCATGGAGTTGCAAAGAGTCGGACATGACTGAGCGACTGAACTGAGCTGAACTGAATTGAAACTACTTGGTTTAAAAATTTAGTTTATTCATAAACCACAGCAGGATCCTCTATGACCCACATCCCAGAATATTAGAAACAAAAGCAAAAATAAACAAATGGGACCTAATGAAACTTAAAAGCTTTTGCACAGCAAAGGAAACTATAAGCAAGGTGAAAAGACAGCCCTCAGCTTGGGAGAAAATAATAACAAACGAAGCAACAGACAAAGGATTAATCTCAAAAATATACAAGCAACTCTTCCAGCTCAACTCCAGAAAAATAAATGACCCAATCAAAAAATGGGCCAAAGAACTAAACAGACATTTCTCCAAGGAAGACATACAGATGGCTAAAAAACACATGAAAAGATGCTCAACATCACTCATTATCACAGAAATGCAAATCAAAACCACAATGAGGTACCATTACACGCCAGTCAGGATGGCTGCTATCCAAAAGTCTACAAGCAATAAATGCTGGAGAGGGTGTGGAGAAAAGGGAACCCTCTTACACTGTTGGTGGGAATGCAAACTAGTATAGCCACCATGGAAAACAGTGTGGAGATTTCTTAAAAAATTGGAAATAGAACTTCCATCTGACCCAGCAATCCCACTTTTGGGCATACACACCAAGGAAACCAGATCTGAAAGAGACACGTGCACCCCAATGTTCATCGCAGCACTGTTTATCATAGCCAGGACATGGAAGCAACCTAGATGCCCATCAGCAGATGAATGGATAAGGAAGCTGTGGTACATATACACCATGGAATATCACTCAGCCATTAAAAAGAATTCATTTGAATCAGTTCTAATGAGAGGGATGAAACTGGAGCCCATTATACAGAGTGAAGTAAGCCAGAAAGATAAAGACCATTACAATATACTAACACATATATATGGAATTTAGAAAGATGTTAATGATAGCCCTATATACAAAACAGAAAAAGAGACACAGATATATAGAACAGTCTTTTGGACTCTGTGGGAGAAGGCGAGGGTGGGATGTTTCAAGAGAATAGCATTAAAACATGTATATTATCTAGGGTGAAACAGATCACCAGCCCAGGTTGGATGCATGAGACAAGTGCTCGGACCTGGTGCACTGGCAAGACCTAGAGGGATCGGGTGGAGAGGGAGATGGGAGGGGTGATCGGGATGGGGAACACATGTAAACCCATGGCTGATTCATTTCAATGTATGACAAAACCCACTACAATAAAAAAAAAAAAAAAAAAAAGCAAAAAAAAAATTAGTTTATTTATAAGAGCAATATCCAGTGTAAGACTTCCAGTATAAAAAAGGCAGAATTTTCCTCTTGTGCATCTTGTTCCACTAATTGTATGCTACATTAAGGCATTTGCTCACCTGATTTTCTAATTTAGAAATGTATCACATTAGGGTTTCAGGAATGTTACAAGCTGTAAATGACCTTGAAAATAATCAAATCAGACTTCAAGTACATTTAAATGTTTGAAAGATTACTCCTGCTGTGGAATTGCTATAATTGAGTATTGAAAGTAATAAACAACAACAAGAAAACCCCAAACAACCACATTTTTTAAATTTTCTGCTTGAAAGTTGTAATTAAAGCACTATTTACTATCATTTCCAATACTGCAGCTTCAAATACTACTCTAATTATTCTTTTGTTTTAAAATGACTTTTTATATCTTCTGAATTTTTTTTTCCCTCTGTCAATTGCTGTTGATAATATGCAGACTCTTGGAAAGAATATTAGCTTTGGAGACCAAAGGAATCTGGTTAACATCTAAAATTAACTGGTGTTATTTCCATGGATTTTAGCAAGTTGCTTAACCCTTTTAGTCCTACCTTTCTTATAAATAAATGGGGCTAATAACATCACACAAGAGAGATATGATCTTTAATGAGAAAATATATTTTAATGTTATAGAATTACTCTTCTTATCTAGAGTATAACTATAAATAAAGATCCTTTCCTTCATCTCATTATTTATGTATTAGAATACATCATCTGAGTAAGTGTATCTGAATATCTAAAGAAGCTGATGAGCACAAATATCCTATGATATTGCCTATATGTGGAATAAAAAAATGATGCAAATAAACTTGTTTACAAAGCAGAAATAGATTCACTGATGGAACAACAACAACAACAAAAAAAACAGAAAACAAACTTATGGTTACCAAAAGGGAAAGAGGAAGGAGAGATAAATTAGGAGTTTGGGTAAAATATACACACTATTATATATAAACTAGATAATAAAATAGAACCTACTATATAGCAAAATGAACTATATGCAATATCTATAATAACATAATGGCAGAGAATGTAATAAAGGTATATATATATATGTATTTATAATAATCATTTTGCTGTAATCTGAAATTAATACAATATGTAAACCAATGACATTTATTTATTTATTTTTTAAAGGAGTGAAGGTGCAGGTGAATGGAAAATTTATGAGGATAATGGGCAAGTTCCAGCAGTTCACTCTTATTTTAGAAGCAATAATGTACAAAGTGTCACAGTTCAATATCCAGCACTCAGGGAAGACACCAGAATAAAAAGCAATTTTAATATATATTGCAATATATATTTGAGAAAGGAAATACTTTAGTTTTCAGAAAATAAGAGAAATTCATCTTATTTTGTTATTCAGTTAATTTATTTAAGAACTTCTTTGACCTCTGTCATTTTGGGACCTATTTATTGAATTAAATATATTTGTAGTTAGTTTATATTTCTTCTAAAAAATATGTTTCCAAAATGTTTGAGAGTTCCTAATTATTTTTCTAATTTTTTAATATCTGAGGTACCATTACACGCCAGTCAGGATGGCTGCTATCCAAAAGTCTACAAGCAATAAATGCTGGAGAGGGTGTGGTGAAAAGGAAACCCTCTTACACTGTTGGTGGGAATGCAAACTAGTACAGCCACTATGGAAAACAGTGTGGAGATTCCTTAAAAAACTGGAAATAAAACTGCCATATGACACAGCAATCCCACTCTTTGGTATACACACCGAAGAAACCAGAACTGAAAGAGACACGTGTACCCCAATGTTCATCGCAGCACTGTTTATAATAGCCAGGACATGGAAGCAACCTAGATGCCCATCACCAGAGGAATGGATAAGAAAGCTGTGGTGCATATACACAATGGAATATTACTCAGCCATTAAAAAGAATACATTTGAATCAGTTCTAATGAGATGGATGAAACTGGAGCCCATTATACAGAGTGAAGTAAGCCAGAAAGATAAACACCAATACAGTATAGTAACACATATATATGGAATTTAGAAAGATGGTAATGATAACCTTATATGCAGGACAGAAAAAGAGACACAGATGTACAGAACAGACTTTTGGGACTCTATGGGAGAAGGCAAGGGTGGGCTGATCTGAGAGAACAGCATCGAAACAAGTATACTATCAAGGGTGAAACAGACCACCAGTCCAGGTTGGATGCTTGAGACAAGTGCTTGGGGCTGGTGCACTGGGGTGACCCAGAGGGATGGGATGGGGAGGGAGCTGGGAGGGGTTCAAGATGGGGAACACATGTAAATCCAGAGCTGATTCATGTCAATGTATGACAAAAACCACTACAATACTGTAAAGTAATTAGCCTCCAACTAATAAAAATAAATGACAAAAAAAAAAAAAAACAGAGGTGGGGGGGGGAATCTACCTGTATCAATCTTGACAATTCATACTATAAGTAAAGCAAGAGGGTAAAAATAATAATTATCAAATGTCATACATCTTGTAGTCTTTTAGTTGTAACATATGTTTTGTGACATTTTAGTCCCAGGTGGCACTAAGGGTAAAGAATCCTCCTGCCAATGCAGGAAATGCAAAAGACATGGGTTTGATCCCTGGGTGATGAAGAGTTCCTTGAGTAGGGAATGGCAAC
The DNA here is from genome assembly GCA_020226075.1 of Hydropotes inermis. NCBI lineage: Eukaryota > Metazoa > Chordata > Mammalia > Artiodactyla > Cervidae > Hydropotes > Hydropotes inermis. The sequence continues at coordinate 51,483,202 of CM035272.1, read as the reverse complement.
CCACTCCAAGATTCTTGCCTGGAAAAATTCATGGACAGAGAAGAATGGCAGGCTATAGTCCATGGGACCACAAAGAGTCAGACATGACTGAGCCACTGAGCAACAGCAACAGAGTAAATGTATAGTTTTAGAACAAACACTAAATTTAAAGTCAGATGATGAATAATACAGTGAAATAGAGAAAAACAACAGACTAGGAAAGACTAGAGATCTCCTCAAGAAAAGTAGAGATACCAAGGGAATATTTCATGCAAAGATGGGTACAATAAAGGACAGAAACAGCAAGGACCTAACAGGAGCTGAAGAGATTAAGAAGAGGTCACAAGAATACAGAGAAGAACCATACAAAAAAGGTACAAATGAGCCAGGTAACCACGATGGTGTGATCACTCACCTAGAGACTTGGGGGCAGCAGACTGAGGAGGCAGTGGAGGCACAGGAAGTAGTTTTGCAGAGAGGGTAGATGGAGGTGCCTGCAGGGCAGGAGGCTGTGAAGCACTCTGTGCCCTGCTCCAGGAGACCAGGTTCACTAGGCCTGGACAGTAATACAGAAGATACAGAGAAGAGAAAGTTGAGGGCCAAAGTTTAGGTGGTCTGGACCATGCAGGCAGTGGATCGACCCCAGGGAAGGTAGGAGAGCAAATAGATGGGGGAGCTTATCACTTCTGGGTGTTCTCCAACATAGGCTCCAGGATCCCCTGGACCCTCTTCCCAGAGGCTCCAGCAGGACCTCTGCCTCTGCTCCTGGGCAACATTTTGACCAACATCCAACAGCGAGTGAAGGTTTACACATTCAATGAGGACCAGCAGCAAGCAACCAGGGTGCCAGGTATGTCATCCAGCTATGCAGAGTGGCTGAAAGACATGTCCCTGCTAGACAGGGCCTGAAAAAATGTGACCCACTGGAGAAGAGAATGTCAAACCACTTCAGTATTCTTTCCTTTAGAACCCCATGAAAAGGCAGAAAGATATGATATTGAAGGATGAGTCCCCCCAGGTCATAGGTGTCCAATATGTTACTGGGGAAGAGTGGAGAAATAGCTCCAGAAAGAATGAATAGGCTGCACCAGGGCAGAAATGATAGCCAGTTGTGGATGTGTCTCATGGTGAAAGTACAGTCTGATGGTGTAAAGAACAATATTACATAGGAATCTGGAATGTTAAGTCCTTGAATCAAGGTAAATTGGAAGTGGTAAAAAATGAGACAGCAAGAGTCAACATCGGTGTTTTAGGTATCAGTGAACTAAGATGGATGGGAATGGTTGAATTTCAATCAGATGACCCACTATATCTACTACATGGGAAAGAATCCCTTAGAAGAATTGGAGTAGCCTCCATAGTCAACAGAAGAGTCTGGAATGCAGTACTTGGATGCAGTCTCATAAATGATGGGATAATATCAGTTTGTATCTGAGACAAAACATTCAGCATCACAGCAATCCAAGTCTATGCCCAACCACTAATGCTGAATAAGCTGACCTTAATGGTTCTATGAAGATCTACAAGACCTCCTAGAACTAACACCAAAAAAAGTGTCCTTTTCATCATAAGGGACTGAAATACAAAAGTAGGAAGTCAAGCAATACTGGAGTAAGAGGCAAGTTTGGCATTGGAGTACAAAATGAAGCAGGGCAAATGCCAACAGAGTTTTGCCAAGAGAATGCACTGGTCATAGCAAACACCATCTTCCAACAACACAAGAGATGAAAATACAAATGGACGTGACCAGATGGTCTTTACCAAAATCAGACATCCTGGAGTGTTAAATAAAGTGGGTTTTAGGAAGTATTAATACAAACAAAGCTAGCAGAGGTGATGGAATTCCACCTGACCTATTTCAAATCCTAAAAGATGATGTCATTAAAGTGCTTCACTCAATATGCCAGCAAATTTGGAAGACTCTACAAAGGCCACAGGACTCAAAAAGTTTTCATCCCAATCTGAAAGAATGGCAATGCCAAAGAAGGTTCAAAGTGTTGGTTGGTCAGTCATGTCCAACTCTTTGCAACCCCATGGACAGTTCCATAGTCGGCCAAGAATTACTCTGTCCATGGAATTCTATAGGCAAGAATATGGAGGTGGTTGCCATTTCCTTCTCCAAAGAAGGTTCAAGCTACCAAACATTTGTGATCATTTCACATGCTAGCAAGATAATGCTCAAAATCTTTCAAACTCATCTTTCAAGCTACTCTTATCAGTGCATGAACTTAAAATTCCAGATGTACAAGTTGGGTTTAGGAAAGGCAGAGGAACCAGAGATCAAATTGCCAAAATCCACTGGATCATAGATAAAGCAAAATAATTGCAGAAAAATATCTACTTCTGTTTCATTGAGCATATTAAATAAAGCCTTTGACTGTGTGGATCACAACAAACTATGGAAAAATCTTAAAGAGATGGGAATATCAGACCACTTTACCTGCCTCCTGAGAAATCTGTATGGAGGTCAAGAAGCCACTGTTATACCCTGACATGGATCAATAGACTGGTTCAAAATTAGGAAAAGAGTATGTCAAGGCTGTATACAGCCACCCTATTTATTTAACTTCGGGGCTGGATGTACTACAAGCTGGAAATCAAGACTGCCAGGAGAAATATCAACAACCTCAGATATGCAGATGGCACTAACACAATGGCAGAAAGTAAAGAGGAACTACAGTGCCTCTTGATGAATGTAAAAGAGTAGAGTGAAAAAACTGGCTTAAATTCAACATTAAAAAACTAAGATCATGGCATCTGGTCCCCCATCAGTTCATGGCAAATAGATGGGGGGAAAATGGAAACAGTGGCAGACTTTATTTTCTGGGCCTCCAAAATCACTGTGGACAGTGAATGCAGCCATGAAGTTAAAAGATACTCGCTCCTTGGTAGAAAAGCTATGACCAAACTAGACAGTATATTAAAAAGCAGAGACATCACTTCCCTGACAAAGGTCCATATAGTTAAAGGTATGGCTTTTCCCAGTTGTCCTGTATGTATGGAGAAGACAATGATGCCCCACTCCAGTGCTCCTGCCTGGAAAATCCCATGAATGGAGGAGCCTGGTAAGCTGCAGTCCATGGGGTCGCTAAGAGTTGGACACGACTGAGTGACTTCACTTTCACTTTTCACTTTCATGCATTGGAGAAGGAAATGGCAACCCACTTCAGTGTTCTCGCCTGGAGAATCACAGGGACGGCAGAGCTTGGTAGGCTGCCGTCTATGGGGTCATACTCAGTCGGACACGACTTTAGCCACATAGCAGTAGCAGCATGTATGGATGTGAGAGTTGGACCTTTAGGAGGTTGGTCACCAAAGAATAGATGCCTTCAAACTGTGGTGCTGAAGAAGACTCTTGAGAGTTCCTTGGACAACAAGGAAATCAAACCAGTAAATCCCAAAAGAAATCAACCCTGTATATACATTGGAAGGATGCTGAAGCTGAAGCTCCAATACTTTGGGCCAAATAATGTAAAGAACTGATTGGAAAAGACCCTAATGCTGGGAAAAATTGAGGACAGGAGGAGAAGGGGTGATAGAGTATTAGAGAATTGCATGGCATCACCGACTCACTAGACATGAATTTGAGCAAACTTCAGGAGATAGTGTAGGACATGGAAGCCTGGCAAGCTATGGTCCATGAAATCACAAAGAGTCAGACACGACATAGCAACTAAACAACAACAAGAGCGTGTAGATTCTAACCCAAGATCTATAGCTAACTAGTTGAAGAACTTGCACATGCCAGATTTAGTTATTCTGTCTAGGTTCTATTCATTTATGTTTGCTAAAAATTGGAAACAAACACAAGAATAGGATTGGAGAGTCTTAAAAGTGTACTGCTAGAGTTCTTATGAATTAGTAAATGAAATTATTGCACTCTAATCTGTATATATTATGATAGGTGAAAGAAACATAGGTGTTCTGTCCTAGTGAGGAAATGTGGGATGAATGCTTTCACAGGTAACTGAATGTTAAAATGGCACTGTACGAAACTTGATATACTGAACCTATCATATTCAATATGTCTTTAGATTGAATATTAAAAGAATTATTACTAGAAAGCATTGATTATGAAGTAATGCAACAGTCAATATGCCAGCAAATTTGGAAAACTCAGCAGTGGCCATAGGACTGGAAAAGATCAGTTTTCATTCCAATCCCTAAGAAAGGCAATCCCAAAGAATGCTCAGACTACTGCACAATTGCACTCATCTCACACACTAGTAAAGTAATGCTCAAAATTCTCCAAGCCAGGCTTCAGCAATATGTGAACCGTGAACTTCCAGATGTTGAAGTTGGTTTTAGAAAAGGCAGAGGAGCCAGAGATCAAATTGCCAGCATCCACTGGATCATCAAAAAAGCAAGAGAGTTCCAGAAAAACATCTATTTCTGCTTTATTTACTATGCCAAAGTCTTTAACTATGTGGATCACAATAAACTGTGGAAAATTCTGAAAGAGATGGGAATACCAGACCACCTGACCTGCCTCTTGAGAAGCCTGAATGCAGGTCAGGAAGCAACAGTTAGAACTGGACATGGAACAACAGACTAGTTCCAAATAGGAAAAGGAGTACATCAAGGCTGTATGTTGTCACCCTGCTTATTTAACTTATATGCAGAGTACATCTTGAGAAACTCTGGGCTGGAAGAAGCACAAGCTGGAATCAAGATTGCTGGGCAAAATATCAATAACCTCAGATATGCAGATGACACCACTTTATTGCAGAAAGTGAAGATGAAGTAAAGAGCCTCTTGATGAAAATGAAAGAGGAGAGTGAAAAAGTTGGCTTAAAGCTCAACATTCAGAAAACTAAGATCATGGCATCTGGTCCCATCACTTCATGTGAAATAGATGGGGAAACAGTGGAAACAGTGTCAGACTTTATTTTTCTGGGCTCCAAAATCACTTCAGGTGGTGATTTCAGCAATGAAATTAAAAGACACTTACTCCTTGGAAGGAAAGTTATGACCAACCTAGATAGCATATTAAAAAGAAGAGACATTACTTGGCCAACAAAGGTCCATCTGGTCAAGGCTATGGTTTTTTCAGTGGTCATGTATGGATGTGAAGGTTGGACTGTGAGTAAAGCTGAGTGCTGAAAACTTGATGCTTTTGAACTATGGTTTTGGAGAAGACTGTTGAGAGTCTCTTGGACTGCAAGGAGATCCAACCAGTCCATCCTAATTGAGATTGGGCCTGGGTGTTCACTGGAAGGGTTGATGCTGATGCTGAAACTCCAGTACTTTGGCCACCTCATGTGAAGAGTTCCCTCACTGGAAAAGACCCTGATGCTGGGAAGGATTGGGGGCAGGAGAAGAAGGGGACAACAGAGGATGAGATGGCTGGATGGCATCGCTGACTCTATGGGCATGAGTTTGAGTAAACTCTGGGAGTTGGTGATGGACAGGGAGGCCTGGCGTGCTGGGATTCATGGGGTTGCAAAGAATCGGACACCACTGAGCGACTGAACTGAACTGAACTGAATGCAGCAGTTACTACTGCTGAGTTAGCTACATGTATGCTCACATGAGGAAGTATTCAATTGATGAAAGCATTTGAAATAATTTTCAAAATTGATATCACAAATTAGTGAGATATATAAGATTTATTATCTGTGGTGTCTCTACTTGCAATATGGAATATATTTTTCATACAAGTTAATATGTCAGCATACTTTATCACATGCAGTGTTGCTATTTAACCCAGTGTAAAGCTGGATATTCCTGTTTAAAACTATGCACTATGTGTCTATGTATATATCCATTTTTCTATACATTTATCTTCTTATAGTAGATAAGAGATTTTGGTAAGAAATATAGTTGATGGTACAGGCCTCCACTGAAACATGAAAACATCCCACATCATCTTGGAAAATAAAGAAAAAATCTTAATTTTTCATAGCATAGGCAGTTTTCTAAAATAATCCCAATGATGCACATTCTTGTACAGCCCTGTCTTCTTGAGTGTTAGACGAACCTAGTAATTTGCTTCTGATAAATAGAAAGTTGTAAGAGTAATAGGCCTCCTTTTTCAAGTTTAGGCAGAAAGCACCTTGACTTCTTTCTTGTACTCCAGCTCTTATCTTCTTTCATTCTCTACATTTCTCTCTCTCATCACCATCATTATCATTATCTTGCTTTCTCACTCTCATGAAGAAAACTTCCATGTTGTGAATTCCCCAATGGAATTATGTGACAGGAAACTGAGGGGAATCTCTGGTCAAAATCATTGATAATTCATGGCCCTAATTTGATAGTTTAAGAGGAATGGGAACAAGCAAAACACCATGCATGTGAACCTGGAATTGAATTCTTCCCCCAATCCAGCTTTCAGTTGAGTTGGTAGCTCCAACAGAATTGTGAGAGCATGAAGTCTTGTAAGAATTTTATCTATTGAATCCAGTTAAACCATACCAAGATTCCATACCCACAAATACTGTTAGATAACAAATGTTTTGAGCAGCTACTTTGTCATAGTTTACTCAGCCATAGTATACAACGAATACATTCCCCTGATGAATTGACTTCTGATGGAAAAATGTATATTATACATTTGTGAATTATTCTATGACCATTTTTCCTTTTTTCACAGTTCTCTTAAGACTAGAGTATACTGACAACAGAGAAAATATAGTCTTGAATATTCAGTTTTCATATATATACATATATATGCACACATAAACACACACACACATATGTATATATGTATGCAGTCACTGCACACAAATCCTGAAATATTAATGAATGGAATCTTAAAAGTAAATGGTCAGTTTGAAGATGTAAATATATGTGAGATGTCTCTTTTATTGATATAGCGAAGCAATTGAGATTTTGAGTTCTGAGAGGAAATGAGATGACTCACCTACTAGGTTAATATTTGGCTCCTCTTATTCAGATTTTCATCTCAAATGATATGAAAAATTTTCAGACTTAGCCCTCGGCTTTTCATAGTTTTGCCTCAGCTCTTCACAGTTCCTTTTATAGTATTATTATTATTATTTTACTTTTATTGACTTTAAAAAGTGGCAAGTTTCTAAGTCTTATGATTGAATTATCAATTTATATCTGCTGAAAATAATTGTCATTGATTAGAAAACAAGGTTGATAGGGTTTTAATCTTTCCAATCAAGTGATGAATATAATATGATCTAAGTATCAGATTAGGTGCAAATGACTGCATTCTGTATCCTAATGCAGGTAAATGTTTAGGTAAGTAGTTTAAAAATGCTAAATAGGAATTTCCTGAGAAGGAAGAAAACCCTTCCAATTAGCTCACTCTGAAAAGGTCAGATTTGGAACTGACAGTCAGCGTCTTTGTGTTTGGGACTGAATGAAAATTAGTCAAATGTCACAATATAATTGTATCCTTAGCTAGTGCACAAAACTGACAGCTACCCGAGTATGGTAATTTGAATATGTTCAATAGCAATCCATATGCAACTAAGTAACACTTCCTGTCACGTGGTCAGAACTCTGTAAGAAATGAATGTAAAATAATAGCAAGGAGAGATAAAAAAGCCTTCCTCAGTGATCAGTGCAAAGAAATAGAGGAAAATAATAGAATGGGAAAATTAGAGAAATCAGGAGAACATTTCATGCAAAGATGGGCTGAATAAAGGACTGAAATGGTATGGACCTAATGGAAGCAGAACATATAAAGAAGAGCTGGCAAAAATACACAGAAGAACTGTACAGAAAATGTCTTCATAACCCAGATAATCAGGATGGTGTGATCACTCACCTAGAGCCAGACATCCTGGAATGTGAAGTCAGATGGCCCTTAGGAAGCATCACTATGAACAAAGCTAGAGGAGGGGATGGAATTCCAGTTGAGCTATTTCAAATCCTAAAAGATGATGCTGTGAAAGTGCTGCACTCAATATGCCAGCAAATTTAGAAAACTCAGCAGTGGCCAAAGGAGTGGAAAAGATCAGTTTTCATTCCAATCCCAAAGAAAGACAATGCCAAAGAATGCTCAAACAATGACACAGTTGTACTCATCTCACATGCTAGTAAAGTAATGCTCAAAATTTTCCAAGCCAGTCTTCAGCTATGTGACCTGTGAACTTCCAGATGTTCAAGCTGGTTTTAGAAAAGGCAGAGGAACCAGATCAAATTGCCAACATCTGCTGGACCATCAAAAAGGCAAGAGAATTCCAGAAAAATATCTATTTCTGCTTTATTGACTATGCCAAAGCTTTGACTGTGTGGATCACAATAAACTGTGGAAAATTCTGAAAAAGATGGGAATACCATACCACCTGACCTGCCTCTTGAGAAACTTGTTTGCAGGTCAGGAAGCAATAGTTAGAACTGGACATGGAACAACAGACTGGTTCCAAATAGGAAAAGGAGTACATCAAGGCTGTGTATTATCACCCTGCTTAGTTAACTTATATACAAAGTACATCATGAGAAATTCTGGATGGATGAAGCACAAGCTGGAATCAAGATTGCTGGGAGAAATATCAATAACCTCAGATATATATATGACAGCACCCTTATGGCAGAAAGTGTAGAAGAACTAAAGAGCCTCTTGAATAAAATGTAAGAGGAGAGTGAAAAAGTTGGCTTAAGGCTCAACATTCAGAAAACTAAGATCATGGCATCTGGTCCCATCACTTCATGGCAAATATATGGGCAAACAGTGGAAACAGTGGTTGACTTTATTTTTCTGGGCTCAAAGTTACTGTAGATGGTGACTGCAGGCATGAAATTAAAAGCTGCTTACTCCTTGGAAGGAAAGTTATGACCAACCTAGACAGCATATTGAAAAGCAGAGACATTACCTTGCCAACAAATGTCCATCTAGTCAAAGCTATGTTTTTTCAAATAGTCATGTATGGATGTGAGAGTTGGACTATAAAGAAAGCTGAGTGCTGAAGAACTGATGCTTTTGAATTGTGATGTTGGAGAAGACTTGTGAGAGTCCCTTGCATGGCAAGGAGATCCATCCAGTCCATCCTAAAGGAGATCAGTCCTGGATGTTCATTGGAAGGACTGATGTTAAAGCTGAAACTCTAATATTTTGGCCACCTGATGCGAAGAGCTGTATCATTGGAAAAGACCCTGATGCTGGGAAAGATTGAGGGCAGGAGGAGAAGGGGATCACAGAGGGTGAGATGTTTGGATGACATCAGTGACTCAATGGACTTAAGTTCGGGTAAACTCTTGGAGTTGGTGACAGACAGGGAGGCCAGGCATGCTGCAGTCTATGGGGCTACAAAGAGTCAAACACAACTGAGTGACTGAACTGAACTGAGAAAGAAATTTGTGAGATAAAAACCTAAGTTTCCCCTACCATGAAAATGTTGGTGTTAACCCAGGTTTGAGATATTCCCAAGTAATAAAGGAGTTATCTCTTATTGCTTACATTTATAAAGAAAAGTATCATGAATCAGAAAGGTTGTGTAAAGGAAGATTGAAAACACTAAGCTATTAATATATTCATTATCAGCTCAAGACTAACTCAAAAGAAGCCAAATCTTATGTCAAAGCAGTTGGATAAAAGTCAAAGTATGATACAATTGAAATATATTTAGAATGCCACTCTAAATATCAGCAATCAGTGGGGAAATCATTTCATACAAGTGAATTTTGAATACCACGTGTGTAGTAAAGTTCTGTATTTGGAGAACCAACAAATACACTTTATTATTTTATCCTGGTAATAATATCATGGGTAAAGTAAGGTTGGGCTTTTGAAATTTATTGCCATTTAAAGGTGAAGGGGAAAAAAAAAAATCCAGAGAAATTGTAAGAATTGTTGAAGTTAATGCAGCCAGAAATGTTGTAGCCCTGGTCTTTACAAACAGTTTGAATCTAGCTTCTTTGTTTCTAATTTAAATTTTTTAATTAGTTTTTATTACAAGCAGACATTGTATGTGTGAGTGTTTGTGTATATGAACATATCCAATAAATTTGGTCACATGATTTTATTAGTTTGCTGGCACAATCTTATTATAAAGATTCTTGCATATGACTTTTATTATTTTGCTAGTTTTTTTTGTTTGTTTGTTTTGTCTCTTTTGGAGGGAAATAAAACTAATTGGTGTATAAATCACACTGACTTACTTGAGTAGGTATTAATAAACACCTATCTGGACAATGATTCAAGTAAGTATAATATTTTCACGTGAAGCCCAGATACTTTTAACTTGAAACCCATGTCAAAAAGATAGTCTCATTAAGGAAGATATAAAACTCATTATCTCACTCACTGATAAAAAGTTTCTTTTGTTTTAACTCCAAGAAAGTTATAAGAACTAACCATCCTAAAACAGTCATTTTAAAGAGATTTATAGAAACATGGAATTAGAAAATGTGATCTGAGATGATTTTATTTTATTGATTTGTATTGGAAGTTGTTTCATCAAACTCAGAATATTTTTAAGCAATGCACACAGTACAACTGAAAACTTAGCTGACATGTCTGGTTTGAAAGAACTAGAGGAAAGCTATTTACTAAGTGTAAAAATAACAACTCATCATCAATGATGTGTGATGAAAGTGTCCACTGAGACTAAGGAGTTAGAAATAAAATATATGTGGTTTCAGAAAAATAAAGTTCATGACAATTTGAGTCATATCTTGTCTATAAATGCCAAAAGCCCTGATTAGACTCTTCCTGTGTTCATGGGCAGTGTGTGTTTAGGGACAGAGTAGCAGTGAAACACACATTCAGTTCAGTTCATTTCAGTCACTCTGTCGTGTCCAACTCTTTGTAACACCATGAACCGCAGCACTCCAGGCCTCCCTATCCATCGCCAGTACCCAGAGTTTACCCAAACATTGAGTCAGTGATGCTCTCCAACCATCTCATCCTCCTCCTGCCCTCAATATTTCCCACCATCACCATCTTTTCAAATGAGTCAAGTCTTCATATTAGGTGGCCAAAGTAAGAGTTTCAACATCAGTCCTTCCAATGAACACCCAGGATTGATCTCCTTTAGGATGGATTGGTTGGATCTCCTTGCAGTGCAAGGGACTCTCAAGAGTCTTTTCCAACACCACAATTCAAAAGCATCAATTCTTTGGTGCTCAGCTTTCTTTATATTACAACTCTCACATCCATACATGACTACTGGAAATACCAGAGTCTTGACTAGATGGACCTTTGCTGACAAAGTGATTTAATGTCTGTCCTTTTTAATATGCTGTCTGTCTTACCATATGTAAAATAGACAACCAGTGGGAATTTGTTCTATGACTTAGGGAGCTCAAACCAAGGCTCTGTGACAACCTAGAGGGGTGAGATGGGGTGGGAGGTGTAGATAGGATCAAGAGGCAGGGGACATGTATATACCTATGGCTGATTCATGTTGATGTATGGCAGAAGCCAAGACAATATTGTAAAGAAATTATCCTTCAGTTTAAAATTAGTAAATTAAAAAAAAAAATTGAAGATTAAAAAAAAAAGGAATGTGGTGTTATTGACTAAATATTTGTGTATACCCAAATCCATATGTTAAGTTCTAACATTCATTGTGATGGTATTTTGGAGCAGGGGCCTTTGGGAGGTGATTAGGTCATGAAGATGGAGCCATCACAAATGAGATTTGTGCCTTATAAAATGGCACTACAGAACTGCCTCATCAACTTCATTCATCTCAACACAGAGACAGATGGTCATCTATGACCCAGGAAGGGAGCTCTCACCAGATACTAAATCTGCCAGCACTGTGATCTTGAATTTCGTAGTTTCCACAATTATGAGAAACAAATTTCTGTTGTTCATAAGCCACCAAGTCTATCACATTCTATTACAGCAACCTAAATGTACTAAGACTCTTGACAGAGATAAAATGTGCTGGTACTGGTGTTGATAGTACATTTATAGGTAAATGTTTGAGTTGAGAAGTTGTTATTCAAGACGATACTATTAGGGCCAAACTTGTGAATTGCATAGAATTAGAAAACTGTGATGCAAAACACCAAGAACAAATTTACTTAAAATTGCTTTCTTAGATAGAATCTAAGTTGTCTTTTTCACTGAAACATAGGGAAACACTTTTATGTATGTATTCTTTTCTGAGTTACTTGCATTTTTTTTTTTTATCACTCCTCAAATTGGGGCAAGAAAAAGCAGAGAACAAATGGCTCTTCTAAGGGGAGAAAAGAGCCATATCTAAGACCAGAAATACCCTTCAAACTGCTCTGAGGAAATGCTAATTATTATTCCCCTAGGAAATAGGGCTCTTTGTGTCTACATATGAGTGAAATCAGCATTATGCCAGTTCATTTGAAGGAAAGAGAAAAGATTGGCAGCTACAAAGATTGATGCCTGGTTAAACAAGTCATTAGATGGTTGGGTCATGTTTTGAAAAATAGATTTTGCTCCCCCCCACCACTGATTAATGCACAAGTCAAGGTAGAAATTTTATTCGTAAGTCATTCTGAAAGACAGAGTGTTCACATAACTAAAAATTTTATTGAGGGGAAAGACATTTGTGCAACCATATAATGATATCCTTTTTATTGGTCTATCATTAAAGAATTATATCTTATTCAGTATTGCAAATCATTCCCATAAACATTGTAATGGGAGCGAAATGTTGTTTGGCCATAGAGGAGCTCTCCAGTAATATTAATATTAAATTTATTTAATGTGTTCTGTGCCATCATCTGCATTGCAAAAAAGATCTTTTGCCAAGTTAAAAGTATTGTTAAAGGAACACAAACATAATAATGAGGCAGAGTTATAATGCAGTGCTAATAAAGGCCACATAGGACTATGTTTTTAAAGTAAATTAAATTAGGCTTAGACAAATGATAAACATTTTTAGAAAAGAAGCACAGTTATTCTATTCAGCCTAAAAATGAAAGATTTGTCATCTGAAAGACATGATTTGGAGAGGAAAAAACAGATAAAAGAGTTAAGTAAAAAATTAATCCAGCTAATGGCTCTCTTGAAAAGTTAGAAGTAGGAAGAAGAACCTTGACGTTGATAATTGTCTTTAATTCATGGTCACTGAAGCAACAGGAATCATAGAACTAACGTAGCCTCACAGATACTTAGGATTCTGCCAGGCCACGTTCAATACTAATTAAAGTTCTTACATTGACAGGGTCACAATGCTAAAACAGACTGTAGTTTCAAAGAGGACAAGGTTCAGGCATTTCTAGATCAGTATTTGAAGACTGGGCTTCTGAAAATCTGAAAATGTCACTTTTTATAAACATACAAGAAATGGAGGTAAATTTCTCCCTCTTTGCTTCATTTCTGTTCTCAGTGGCTTCACATTGCTTTCCCTGTTCATCTTAACACCAGAAATTTGGAGGAATGGCAAAATATGAATCAGGAAATAGTATAACCCAAAAGGTCAGATTATCTTTTGTAAACATAATTTCATGAGATAAGTAGATGAGAGAATTTTGAGCTGCTGACTGAGAAGAGGTTATTCTCTTCAAGACGGATGAATTTGATAGACTCTGGACTCCAGTTCCTGTTTTGTGGCTGAGGTTTCCAAGATAGTTCTAAAAAATATAGAAAAGGGGAAATATAACATTGAATGGAAGCAAAATCTTCTCTTTTCTTTGCCTGAAAGTGAAAAGTCGCTCAGTCATGTCCGACTCTTTGCGACCCGATGAACTGTAGCCTACCAAGCTCTTCCTTCATGCGATTTTCCAGGCAACAGTACTGGAGTGAGTTGTCATTGCCTTCTCCACTTTCTTTGCCTAGTGGAAGGTAATATCAACTGGTGTATCCATTCAATTCATGCTTGTCAAAAGGTTAGAAGAGATAAGTTCAAGATGTGATTTTAGAAACAAAAAGATTTTGGCTAAAGATTAACCAAGACGTGACACTTGTTCTAATTTCATTGTAAATGTTCTTTTAGCACAAAAATGAAATGATTAACAGTTATCTTTTGAAGATAAAAATATGCATATTAATATATACTAACTGATTATGATTCATTAACATGTTGGCATTCTTGAGTTAAGTTGATTAGCTAATAAATTATTTAGATTATATAAGATTATATAAGATGCAAAGAGAATAGGCATTAGAGAACTAAGATCTGGCTTCAGTAATTTGCAAGAATGATTCAGACAATGTTCAGGATACCTGAAGATAAGGAACAATCAAAATAAAAAAGAGAGTATTGGGCAAAAGGCTAATGAAGCACAAAACAATCTTAATCAGTACAACAAATTAGCATTTAGCTAATTTTATCTGCTTTGAATATCTTATAATTGTATTCCTTCAGAAGATGGAATAGATAATAAAATACTCAATTACATGGTTTTGAATTTATGAGCCTAAAAAAAGTATAGTGGAAGAGTTATAAATTAAAGAACTCTGTTCATAATATATACATTTTTGTCTAGAGTGTTCTGTATCATATAAGTAAGATTCACTGGTAATTTCTGAAAATAAAAGACTGTGCAAAGTTGGACTTGTAAGACTTTCCAGTGCAAAAGTCCCTGCACAATCTCTCAAAGACAAAACATATGTTTTTCAAGTAAAAGCCTCCAAGAAAGAAAAATCCTGATATCCAAGTTATCCAAGTGATCTAGTTATTTGGAAAACTTAATTATTAGAATTTTCTTTGCTATGGCAAACTGTTGTTTTTTTTTTTTAATATTTGTAACCTTTGGGCACCAGAATTCTGGGGCCATGTAGATAAAAATGTAAGTTTTCTTTCAAGTAATAGAATTTAGATAATCGAAAAATAAATTTCCACATGAATCTTCTTTAATCAATGAAAACTGTTTTTTTTTTTTTAATATTAGCACTGATCTATTTTTTATGTTGACTACTCTGCCTAGACACTTTTCTCTTTATCAGTGTCACAGTTTAAAACGTGATGCCTAGATTCAGTCTATAGGAATCATTTCCAGATGGTGGTGTCTGGAAAAGCCTGAACTTACTTTCTCTCACTAACATAGCAAATATACAGTGACCAGTGACATATGAATCAGTTCTGTCTGACAGGGACCTGAAACCTAAAGGAATACCTGCTCTACAACAAAGGAACAACATGGAGATGAATTTTAACAGACACTCACAAAAGGAGCATATATCAAGAATGAATCAAGTAATGAGAAAACTACAGATTCTAGAGACAACCAAGATCTAGGGTAGGTTTGAAGGAAAAGGATCATCCTTTAAACATGGCCACTCCTTCAAGACCAAGAAAATTAACAGTTTCCCTTAAAACACAGAAACAAACACAGAGAGACTCACAAAATGAAGAAACAAAAAAAATATTTCAAAATGGAAGAAGACAAAATCCACAGACTTTAATTATATGGAAATAAGTAATCTACCTGATAAGGAGTCCAAAATAGTGGTCCTAAATATGTTCACAAAACTCAAGTGAAGAATGAATGAATGTAGGAAGTGCTTCAACAACAAGATAGAAATCATAAGAGAGAACCATTCTGAGCTGAAAAATTCAATAACTGAAAAGAAAAATATGCTAGAGCAAATCAACAGCAATTTAGATGATATAGAAGAACAAATCAGGGATCCTGAAGAGAGGATATTGGAAATCACTGAGTCAGAGTAGCCAGAGGGAAAATAAAAAATTTAATGAGAATAATTTGAGGGACCTCTCTCACAACAACAAGCATTCTAATATGCACATTATAGAAGTCACAGAAGAACATAACAAAGAAAGGCACAATATTTATATGAGGAAATAATGACAGAAAAATTTCCTAACCTGGGGAAGAAAAAAAGACATTCAGATCATGGAATTAAACTTATTTTCAAGCAATATGAACCCAAAGAAACACACATTAAAACACATTACAATTAAAATGTCAAAAGTTAAAGTATTTTATAAGCGGCAAGAGAAAAATACTTTATGTGCATAAGTGAATCCCCTATAAGACTACAAGCAAATTTCTTAGCAGAAATTTTGCAGGCCAGAAGGGAGTGGAATGATGTTTTCAAAGTGCTAAAGGAAAATGATAAAAGAGAATGCTTAAATCAAGAACACACTCTCTGGGAGAGTTATTACTCAGAACTGAAGGTGAAATAACCAATTCCCAGACAAGCAAAGACCAAAGGTCTTCATTATAACTAAACCAGCCTGTCAAGTAATGTTAAAGGAACTTGTTTAGGAGAAAAAAGGTCATTGCTACAAATTAGAAAATATATCAAAAAAAAAATTTCACTGCTAAAAAATATATACTAAAGGAAGTAGAATAATGGTTTATAAAGTTAGGATGAATATAATAGTAACCACAAAGCAAAAGCCTATAATAGATACACAAAAAGTAAAGAAAACTAAACCTAAAGTGAAGAAATTAAAAGGGAAAAGAAATAAACAAAGAACCACAAAAATAACCAGAATAAGATTAACAAAACACAGCAAGTCAAAAATCATTTTAAATGAAATGGATTAAAGTTTGAATCAAAAGACTTAGGATGACTTAATGTATAAAAAGTAAAACAAACTCCATCTATATGCTTTTCATAGGAGACTCACTTTAGATCTAAAGATACATGCAGGCTGAAAGCAAAAGGGATGCAAATAAGCTATTTCATGCAAATGGAAGTAAAAAGAAAGCTGGGGTGGTAATATTTGTATTAGATAAAATAGATTTTAAAACAAAGATTGTAACAAAAAGGAAGGCATCACATAATGATAAAAGGGTTAATCCAACAAGAAGATATAACATAAATACTTATATGACCAAATAGAACACCTAAATATATGAATAAATACTAACAGAAATCAAAAGATAACATTATGATAACAGTATTAAGTGAAGCCATATTATGATTGCATTAAGTCAAGTCATATTAAGCAATATCTCATATTATGAATAGAGAAATTGTTATTTTTTCCATTAAACGTATACTTAGATGGTCCACTTATCATTTGAAGTTGCCTAGATCCTTCTGGATTCTACAGGCCATTCAAGCTATTAACAAGCTCTCTTACCCAAAGATTAGACAAATTGAATTAGCAGGTTGAGATTTTGATCTCTGACATCTGAAAT
Source organism: Hydropotes inermis (assembly GCA_020226075.1). Lineage (NCBI taxonomy): Eukaryota > Metazoa > Chordata > Mammalia > Artiodactyla > Cervidae > Hydropotes > Hydropotes inermis. The sequence goes on along the minus strand of CM035272.1, from coordinate 51,466,261 downwards.
TAAATTAAATATTAATATGTTGCAAATTACATAACCTGAGCTTTTGTGATTCAACTTCTTTGTGAAATGCAGCAAGATTAGCCTGGGTGTTTATTTTATTTTATTTTATTTTTCCTTAGCACTCTCATTTGCATCACACTAGTCCAGGTTCTAATTTTCTCTCATTGCAAGTTAACTCAATTTAGATCAGTGAAAATCAAGGGTGAAACTTTCTCTTAGACAATTTGAAGTGAACCTCTAGGGTACCTAAATGATTAGGACATCAGCCAAGAGATAATCAGCCTACTTCTGCCAAAACAAAGAGTAGCCCTTAGAATTAAGCTAGCACAGTAGAAATAGAACATGAATAAGGATTTTCTAGAAACATGTGTTAAGCCTCTAGGTATAGTTGTATAAAGTGATTTAATGCCCTATTTATTTATTTTTCTAGATAACATTGGCCAATAAATTCTCTTTGCTATCTTAACCAATTAAATTTCCTCCACTGGAAACCAATATTCTACTCTGTGGCTCATTTCACCCACTAAACTACCAGTAACTAGAATATGCTATCCCTTTCTTAGAACTCTGCTTTCTCTTTATAAATATTACTTGTTTAAGAAATATATTTTAGATCTTGCAAGTACATATATTCATACATGTACAGTTGAAAACTAATAATAAGCGTGCTCCTATGGAAATGACATGCAGCCCAATTCCAGAAAAATAAATGACTCAATCAAAAAATGGGCCAAAGAACTAAACAGACATTTCTCCAAAGAAGACATACAGATGGCTAACAAACACACGAAAAGATGCTCAACATCACTCATTATCAGAGAAATGCAAATCAAAACCACAACAAGGCACCATTACACGCCAGTCAGGATGGCTGCTATCCAAAAGTCTACAAGCAATAAATACTGGAGAGGGTGTAGAGAAAAGGGAACCCTCTTACACTGTTGGTGGGAATGTAAACTAGTATAGTCGCTATGGAGAATAGCAAGGAGATTCCTTAAAAAACTGGAAATAGAACTGGCATATGACACTGCAATCCCACTGCTGGGCATACACACTGAGGAAACCAGATCTGAAAGAGACACGTGCACCCCAATGTTCATCGCAGCACTGTTTATCATAGCCAGGACATGGAAGCAACCTAGATGCCCATCAGCAGATGAATGGATAAGAAAGCTGTGGTACATATACACCATGGAATATTACTCAGCCATTAAAAAGAATTCATTTGAATCAGTTCTAATGAGTTGGAGGAAGCTGGAGCCCATTATAGAGAGTGAAGTAAGCCAGAAAGATAAAGACCAATACAATATACTAACGCATATATATGGAATTTAGAAAGATGATAATGATAACCCTATATGCAAGACAGAAAAAGAGACTCAGATGTACAGAACAGACTTTAGGACTCTGTGGGAGAAGGCGAGGGTGGGATGTTCTGAGAGAACAGCATTGAAACAAGTATTCTATCAAGCGTGAAACAGATCACCAGCCCAGGTTGGATGCATGAGACAAGTGCTTGGGGCTGGTGCACTGGGAAGAGCCAGAGGGATGGGATGGGGAGGGGGTGGGAGGGGGGATTGGGATGGGGAACACATGCAAATCCATGGCTGATTCATTTCAATGTATGGCAAAAAAACACTACACTATTGTAAAATAATTAGCCTCCAACTAATAAAAATAAATGAAAAAAAAGACAAAAAAAAAAAAAGAATTGGAATCTTATCAATTCCTTTGTAGAATCTTCTCTACTGTGTCTTATTCCTTTTGTCAAATAAACATGATTTTTATTAAATTAAATAATATATTTTATCAATAAAAATATTATTTAATTTTATTGACTAATTTATAGATAAATATTCTAGAGTTTTGAGATAAAATCAGCATATAATAAAACTCACCCATATTAAAAGTATGGTTTTGCATTTAAACAGATCAACTGAGTTATAGCACAATGATCACAATCAAAGTTTTGGATAATTGATCACCCCTAACATATTTCTTCAGAACTTCTGGAGTAAACATAACATACACTCAGTCCTTTGCAAACACATACTGTTCACCACCACTATAGTTTAACATTTTATACACTTTCACATAAAGAGAATTATATTAAATTTTGAGTCTGTTTTATTTCATAAAGCATATTCATCCATGTTCAACACTGTAATTTTATAATGAGTCTTGGAATTAGGTAATGTGAGTATTTCAATGACTTTTTAATTGTTTTTTTCTAATGTTGTAATTATATTAATTTGGAAATTTCATATAAATTTTAGAATCATGTGATCTATTTCCATTAATTAGAATATTTTGGCACTTTGAGGTTGCTTTAAATAAATAATATATTTGGGAGAATTGATTTCTTAACAATATAGATTTATCCAGGTCATGAGCCTGATTTATCTCTCCTTTTATTTCTGGCTCCTTTGATTATGTTCAACAGTATTTTATAGTTATTAGAATACTGAACTTGCATATATTTTGCCAAACTTATGCTTATGGATTTTTGGGTATTTAGTTCTAATGATAATGGTTCTATTTATTATAATAGTGCTATTAGGTTTATCAATCTACTGATGTCTACTTATTGAAAATATACAGAAATACAATTATATCATATATTTAAGAGCTGACTCATTGGAAAAGACCCTGATGCTGGGAAAGATTGAGGGCAGGAGGAGAAGGGGATGACAGAGGATGAGATGGTTGGATGGCATCACCAACTCAATGGACATGAGTTTGCATGGACTCTGGGAGTTGTTGATGGACAGGGAGGACTGGCATGCTGCGGTTCATGGGATCGCAAACAGTCGGACACGACTTGAGCGGCTGAACTGAACTGAACTGAGTAGGTTGAAATATAATATGTAAAAATGACTCAATATAAAATAAAAATTTTAAAGCTTTTATATAATTATTTTAATAAAATTAGACTAAGAAGTTGTTCTTTAAGTAGGACAATCAGAAAGTAAACTATAGAATTATACATGGAGAAAATCCAAATTGCCTCATCAGACATCATCAAAATTAAGAATATCTCTTTCATTAAGGAAATCATTGAGACTATGATAAGGCAACATAGTGGAAAAGATATTTGCAAAATATATCTGAAATAGGTAACCACTATTTTAGCAAAATAAATACATCTTGTAAAAGGAGAGTCACAATTCAGAAAACATATAGACCAAATATTTAAATTATTCACACACACACACACACACACACACACACACACACACACACAATTTGGGACAAGATGAATTCTCATTTTCGTATGTTTATATGTTTTTCTAACAAGTATTTGTGCTATTACAATTTTATTTGACCTAAAATATAATTACTTCCTCTGTGTATAATGTATCTATTCTAAAATATAATTTTCTTTTGCCTTCTTTTCCCTTCAACTTTAGGTCTATACTATCTTCTTAAAGTGACCTGTGGAGATTTCCTCACTCTCTGTATTGGAATACAATGCACAGTATAGAATATTTGTTGCTTTAACATTTGTTGCATGTGTGCATGTTTGCTAAGTCATTTCAGTTGTATTCTACTCTTCACGACCCTATAGACCATAGTCAGCTAGACTCCTCTGTCCATGGGATTTCCCAGGCAAGAATAGTGGAGTGGGTTGCCATGCCCTCTACAGGGGATCTTCCAGACCTAGGGATCAAACACACGTCTCTTATGTCTCCTACATTGTCAGATGTGTTTTTTTACCGCTCATATCACTTGAGAAGCCTGCAAATAAAGCCACTTAGGTTTTTTTTTTTTTTTTAAGAAAAATTTTCCTCTTTGCTTAATCTTTATTATGAAGCAACTTATATTTTCTATTTTTTTCTTCCACCACAGTTCATTTTATTTTTTTACCTGAGTTGTTCCTAAATTTTTCTCACTATTCTTTATCTTCTTTAGTTTATGTAATTAGTAATTCTTTCACATTTTTATGTGTTTATGATTGTGGCTATATACCGTCTCTTCCCACCCCTCTTCTTTCCTCAGTCTTTCCAAAGATTTATCAATAAATTAGTCTTTAAAATGTAACTTTAATTTTATTCATCTATTACTCTTCAGTATATGTTGATTTTATTTAATTAAATTGGAATTTATCATTTTATTTCTCTTTGAATATAAAAAAAATTCATTTTAGGCCAAATTGCCTCATTAATTTTCATCATTTTTTAAAAGATGTATATGTTTAAGTCTTTGTTAAGTCTTTGAATATCCTTCTTAGTATACCCAAAACAGTTGCTTTACATTATTTAATTCTATTCCAAATGTTTTGATGTGCAGTAGTTTAGTTACCATCCAGTTATGAATATTTTCTAAATTCTGCTATAATATTATATGCAGGTATGTGTATATATATACACACATGTGTATACTATCATATGTATCTATATATACAGACATATGGGCTTACCAGGTGGTGCTAATGATAAAGAACCCACCTGCCAGTGCAGGAGACATAAAAGATGCAGTTTTGATGCCTGGTCCAGGGCAATACCTTGGAGGAGGGCACAGCAACCCATTCAAGTATTCTTGACTTGAGAATCCCATGGGCAGAGGAACCTGGTTGGCTATAGCTCATAGAGTTGCAAACAGTCAAACTCAACTGAAGATACTTGGCATAAACACACGTGTGTGTGTGTGTGTGTGTGTGTGTGTGTGTGTGTGTGTGTGTGTACATGGTAATGGTGGTTCAGTAGCTAAGGCATGTCCAACTCTGGAGATCCCATGGACTGTAGACCACCAGGCTTCTCTGTCCATGGGATTTCCTAGGCAAGAATACCGGATTGTGTTGCCACTTCCTTCATATATATATATATATTTTTTTCTTTTTTTTCCCCCAAAGCCATTTTAATGGAAGACATTAATTTTCAAGCACATGGGTTTTTTTATGCTAAACATTTTCATTTGTAGTGTAGTGCATTGCAATCAGAATGCAGACTGGGGCCATTCATGCTTCTGTCCCTGTACACATTCAATTTTATAAATGTTTTTGTGTTTGGAAGATTAAATTCTACAATTGCTGAGCTCATTGTTCTTTATATAGATATCTGGTTAGGTTTTCAAATTTGCTAAAATCTTCTATAACCCTTATTTAACATTAGCCCACCTTTTCTATCAATTACTAAGAAAAGTGTCTTAAATACCTAGTATGTTCTGTTTTGCTTTCTATGTCTTGAGGGCAAATTATTATAAAAATGCTATTTTAGAACAATTATGTAGTCATGGCTATTGCATTTTTATCAGTGGAGTGATTATTAATGTTTTGTCTACTAGTTATATGTGCCTTAAGTTCTAGGTTTTATGTTATTAATGTTACTATACCAGATCCTTTGGTTTAAATTTGGTAAGTAATTTATTTTCATTTTTGCAGTCAACCATTGAACTAACTTATGGTCCACCTGTGTCTCTTATACATAGAAGAAATTGGATTGTATATCTAACACATGAAGACACTTTTCCCATTGAGGAATCTAATAAATTTTACTAATAAAAAATAATTCTATATATGGGCCTGTGTTTCACTTTGCATTCCATCTATTTTATGTTTTTGGTTTTTTTTCTTAGATTTTTGTTTCCATTTGAATTTGTTATTCATTCTTTCTGTTTTTATTCCTCTACTAGTCTGGAACTTATACTTTTCATTTCTATACTTTATCCTGTGTTCTTAACATTATAAATGGCACATGCTGTGTCAGTTTAAATTTAATCAGTTGATTTTTAGTTGCCCCCTAACAATGGCAATATTTCAGAATTCTTCAACTTCATTATTTCACATTAATAATTACATGTAAATATGTATGCATTTTAATTTTTATTTAAACTTCACCAATGACTATAATTATTATACACAGTTAACATAAATTCATTATATTTATTATAGCATATTAACATAAATTTATTTTACCTATATCTATCTATATCTATATCTATATCTATATACCTATATATTTACACACACACACATATATATATACATATATATATATACCTATATAATATATGTATATATTCGACTTCCCTGGTGGTTCAGATGGTAAAGCATCTGCCTACAATGCCTACAATGCAGGAGGCATGGGTTTAATCCCTGGTTCGGGAAGATCTCCTGGAGAAGGAAATGGCAACCCACTCCAGTATTCTTGCCTGGAGAATACCATGCTGAGCGACTTCACTTTCACTATAAATATATATATATATATATATATATATATATATATATATTCAATACACTTATGTTATCTTTCTTTTTTTCTTTCTTGGTACTAAAATCTTCCATTAACACAACATTTAACTTTTTCCTAAGAGAATACCTGCAGGTTGAATGTGTGTCAATTTTTGTTAGAGAATGTCTTTATATCACTTTCATTATGAAAGATGCTTTCACTGGTTATAATGATCTAGGCTGACAGTTATTCTCTCTCAACATATTGACATTATCATATTTCTGTCTTCTGCCATCCATTGTGACAGAAAAGAAGTCATCTGTCAAGCTGTTACTGCTTTTAATGTAAGCTTTTAAATCTGGCAGCCTATAAAATATATGTCTCATCTTTAATTTCCCTCATCACTACTGTGCAAATTCCATTTCCTTTATCATGCTTGCAAATTTTGTGAATCATTGGATTTCTTAACTTTTTCTTAAGTTCTTTCTGCATGTCTTCTCAGTTCTAGATAGTCTCAGAGTTATATTTTCCTATATTTACTTTGGTATACTCTTCTTCTAGAATCAGGGAAAATGATGATTTAGGTATGCAGAGTACATCATGCGAAATGCTGGGCTGGATGAAGAACAAGCTAGAATCAAGATTGCCAGGAGAAATATCAATAACCTCATATATGCAGAAGACACCACCCTTATGGCAGAAAGTGAAGAACTAAAGAGACTTTTGATGAAAATGAAAGAGGAGAGTGAAAAAGTTGGTTTAAATCTCAACATTCAGAAAATTAAGATCATGGAATCCGGTCCCATCATTTCATGGCAAATAGATGGGGACACAATGGAAACAGTGACAGACTTTATTTTCTTGGGCTCCAACATCACTGCAGATGGTTACTGCAACCATGAAATTAAAAAACACTTGCTCCTTGGAAGAGAAATTATGACCAACCTAGACATCATTTTAAAAAGGAAAGACATTATGTTACCAAAAAAAGATCCATCTAGTCAAAACTATGGTTTTTCCAATAGTAATGTATAGATGTGAGAGTTGGACTATAAAGAAAGCTGAGTGCTGAAGAACTGATGCTTTTGAACTGTGAGGTTGGAAAAGACTCTTGAGAGTCCCTTGGACTGCAGGGAAATCCAACCTATCAATCTTAAAGTAAATCAGTCCTGAGTATTCATTGCAAGAACTGATGCTGAAGCTGAAACTCCAATACCCTGGCCACTTGATGCAAAGAACCAACTCATTGGAAAAGACCCTGATCCTGGGAAAGATGCTGAAGAGAAGGGGATGACAGAGGATGAGATGGTTGGATGGCATCACCAATGCAATGGACATAAGTTTGAGTAGGCTCCAGGAGTTGTTGATAGACAGAGAGGCCTGGCATGCTGCACTACGTGAGACTGCAAAGATTTGGATGTGACTGAGCAACTGAACTGAACTGAATGCAGTCTGCAATTCTAGTGGAAATGCAAGTCTTCCTCACTACTTTCTCTGTAACACTATTGTTATCTGATTGGGTTTCTAAAGGAAATTATTGTAATCTAAGTAACATGGGTAGAGATAACACTTATTATATATCTATTTGTTACTTATAGTCCTGACCATGATAAAATGATATTTGGTGACTATTTTTAACACAATTCATAATTTTCCCTACACACAACTGAAAGTAGAAGCCAATATCAAAACAGACCAATAGCTATGTCAGTGATTTACATGAAGTTGAAACAGAGATCTGAAGAATTTTCATGCTTTTTTATCTCTGATTTATTAAGATATGTTGTTATGGTAATTATTATTGAGAAATATTATTGTCTAGAGACATTATAATATAAGAATTGTAAAATACTTGAAGGATATGTCCCTGGATGTGGATAAATAAAGTGAGTCAGCCACTTGAGGTAAATACATATTTCTCTTTTTTAACCTACACTGTGTCTTAACTATTACAGACATTTCAAGTAAATGAAATAGGAAAACCAGAAATGAAAGCATTCTTTAAGGTGGAAAAGATAATGGGTTAAACTATGGTTAATTTACAACTTCTAAGAGCATATTATCATAGATACAGTACTCATTTTTGGTTAGATTTTTTAAAGGTCAAAAATTAGAGGAAATTAAGAAACTTTGATTCCATTTCTCAATTCTTTCTTGATTCTTTGAATACCAAGGAAGAGGATTTAACTGTTCACAACAAGCATTCTTATTCTGAAATATTATTTGAGTAAAATTATCTTTGTAGCAGAATCCACAGTAAAATATATTGTGCATCATGAGAAAACTAGTAATCATAGGTGCTTAATGAAATATTTACTAAACTGACTGAGAATATACTTATAATAACTTGCATGCATAGGTGACCAAAGGGATATCTGCATTTTCACTCAATTTCCACCAACATGCACACAGTAACAGTACATTCTAACAATGTTACCTAACCTGAGTTTAGGTCCATTGACCAAAAATGCTGCTAAGCCAAGCTGTTGACATTCCACTGTAGTGAAAGAAAGTGCAGTATTTATTGCAAGGCACTAGGAAAGGAGACAATATACAGCCTTGATGTACTCCTTTCCCTATTTGAAACCAATCTGTTGTTCCATGTCCAGTTCTAACTGTTGCTTCCTAACCTGCATACAGATTTCTCAAAAGGCAGATCAGGTGGTCTGGTATTCCCATCTCTTTAGGAATTTTCCACATTTTATTGTGATCCACACAGTAAAAGGCTTTGGCATAGTCAATAAAGCAGAAATTGCATACACACCAAGGAAACCAGATCTGAAAGAGACACATGCACCCCAATGTTCATTGCAGCACTGTTTATCATAGCCAGGACATGGAAGCAACCTAGATGCCCATCAGCAGATGAATGGATAAGGAAGCTGTGGTACATATACACCATAGAATATTACTCACCCATTAAAAAGAATTCATTTGAATCAGTTCTAATGAGATGGATGAAACTGGAGCCCATTATACAGAATAAAGTAAGCCAGAAAGATAAAGACCATTACAATATACTAACACATATATATGGAATTTAGAAAGATGTTAATGATAACCCTATATGCAAAACAGAAAAAGAGACACAGATGTATAGAACAGTCTTTTGGACTCTGGGAGAAGGTGAGGGTGGGATGTTTCAAGAGAACAGCATCGAAACATGTATATTATCTAGGGTGAAACAGATCACCAGCCCAGGTTGGATGCATGAGACAAGCGCTCGGACGTGGTGCACTGGGAAGACCTAGAGGGATCAGGTGGAGAGGGAGGTGGGAGGGGGGATCGGGATGGGGAACACATGCAAACCCGTGGCTGATTCATTTCAATGTATGACAAAACCCACTACAATAAAAAAAAAGTTCAAAAAAAAAAATAAAGCAGAAATTGATGATTTTCTGGAACTCTCTTATTTTATCTATGATCCAGCAGATGTTGGCAATTTGATCTCTGGTCCCTCTGCCTTTTCTAAAACCAGCTTGAACATCTAGAAGTTAATGGTTCACATATTGTTGAAGCCTGGTTTGGAGAATTTTGAGCATTATTCTACTAGCATGTGAGATGAATGCAATTGTGTGGTAGTTTCAGCATTCTTTGGCATTGCCTTTCTTTGTGTTTGCAATGAAAACTGACCTTTTCCAGTCCTGTGGCCACCGCTGAGTTTTCCAAATTTGCTGACTTACTGAGTGCACCACTTTCACAGATCATCTTTTAGGATTTGAAATAGCTCAACTGGAATTCCATCACCTCCACTAGCTTTGTTAGTAGTGATACTTCCTGAGGCTCACTTCACTACACATTTCAGGATGTCTGGCTCTAGGTGAGTGATCACACCATTGTGATTATCTGGGTTGTGAAGATCTATTTTGTACAGTTTTTCTGTGTATTCTTGCCACCTCTTCTTAATATCTTCTGCTTCTGTTAGATCCATACTGTTTCTGTCCTTTATTGAGCCTATCTTTGCATGATATGTTCCCTTGGTATCTCTAGTTTTCTTGAAGAGATCTCTAGTCTTTCCCATTCTATTGTTTTCCTTTATTTCTTTGCACTGATCACTGAGGAAGGCTTTCTTATTTCTTCTTGCTATTCTTTGGAACTCTGCATTCAAATAACTATATCTTTACTTTTCTCCTTTGCCTTTTGCTTCTTGTCTTTTTACAGCTATTTGTAAGGCCTCCTCGGACAACCTTTTTGCTTTTTTCCTTTTCTTTTTCTTGGGGATGGTCTTGATCCCTGCCTGCTGTACAATGTCATGAACCTCCATCCATAATTCATCAGGCACTCTGTCTATCAGATCTAACCCATTGCATCTATTAGTCACTTCCACTGTATAATCATAAGTGATTTGACTTAGGTCATACCTGAATGGTCAATGAAAATGAAAGAGGAAAGTGAAAAAGTTGGCTCAAAGCTCAACATTTAGAAAACTAAGATCATGGCATTTGGTCCCATCACCTCATGGGAAATAGATGGGAAGACAGTGGAAACAGTGTCAGACTTTATTTTTGGGGGCTCCAAAATCACTGCAGATGGTGACTGCAGCCATGAAATTAAAAGATGCTTACTCCTTGGCAGGAAAGTGATGACCAACTTAGATAGCATATTAAAAAGCAGAGACATTACTTTGCCAACAAAGGTCCGTCTGGTCAAGGCTACGGTTTTTCCAGTGGTCATGTATGGATGTGAGAGTTGGACTGTGAAGAAAGCTGAGTGCCAAAAAAAAAAAAAAATGATGCTTTTGAGCTGTGGTGTTGGAGAAGACTCTTGAGAGTCCTTTGGACTGCTAGGAGATCCAACCAGTCCATCCTAAAGGAGATAAGTCCTGGGTGTTCATGGGAAGGATTGATGCTGAAGCTGAAACTCCAATACTTTGATCACCTCATGTGATTCATAGCTGACTCGTTGGAAAATACCCTGATGCTTGGAGGGATTGGGGGCAGGAGGAGATGGGGACGACAGAGGGTGAGATGGCTGGGTGGCATCACTGACTCAATGGACATGAGTTTGAGTAAACTCCAGGAGATTGTGATGGACAGGGAGGCCTCTCATGCTGGGATTCATGGGGTCGGTAAGAGTCAGACACAGATGAGCGACTGAACTGAACTGAATGGTCTAATGGTTTTCCCTTCGTTCTTCAATTTAAGTCTGAATTTGCCAAAAGGAGTTCATGGTCTGAGCTAGAATCAGTTCCCGGTCTTGTTTTTGCTGACTGTATAGACCTTCTCCATCTTTGGCTGCAAAGAACATAATCAATCTGACTTTTGTGTTGGCCATCTGGTGATGTCCATGTGTAGAGTCTTCTCTTGTGTTGTTAGAAGAGGGTTTTTTGCTATTACCAGCTTGTTCTTTTGGCAAAACTCTATTAGCCTTTGCCCTGCTTCATTTTGTACTCCACAGCCAAATTCGCCTGTTACTCCAGGTATTTCTTGACTTCCTACTTTTGCATTCCAGTCCCCTATAGTGAAAAGGACATCTTTTTTTGTGTGTTAGTTCTAGAAGGTCTTGTAGGTCTTCACAGAAACATTCAAATTCAACTTCTTCAACATTAATGCCAGGGCATAGACTTGGATTATTGAATGGTTTGCCTTGGAAATGAACAGAAATTATTCTATCATTTTTGAGATTGTGTCCAAGTACTGCATTTCAGACTCTCTTGTTAATTAGATGGCTACTCCATTTCTTCTAAGGGATTCTTGCCCACAGTAGTAGATATAATGGTCATCTGAGTTAAATTCACCCATTCCAGTCCATATTAGTTTGTTGATTCCTTTTTTTTTTTTTTTTTTTTAGGTCGCTGATTCCTAAATCATTGATGTTCACTCTTGCCATCTCCTGTTTGATCACTTGGAATTTGCTTTTATTTATGGACCTAACATTCCAGTTTCTTATGCAATATCACTCTTTACAGCGTCAGACTTTGCTTCTATCACCAGTCACATCCACATCTTGGTGTTGTTTTTGCTTTAGCTCTGTCTCTTCCATCTTTCAGGAATTATTTCTCCATTGATCTCCAGTAGCATATTGGGCACCTACCAACCTGGGGAGTTCATTTTGCAGTGTCTTATATTTTTGCCTTTTCATACTGTTCATGGGGTTCTCAAGGCAAGAATACTGAAGTGGTTTGCCATTCTCTTCTGCTCAACATTCAGAAAACAAAGGTCAAGGCATCTGGTTCCATCACTTCATGGAAAATTGATGGGGAAACAATCAAAATAGTGAGACTTTATTTTTGGGGGCTCCAAAATCACTGCAGATGGTGATTGCAGCATGAAATTAAAAGACACTTACTCCTTGGCAGAAAAGTTATGACCAACCTAGACAGCATATTAAAAAGCAGAGACATTGCTTTGCCAACAAAGGTCTAGTCAAAGCTTTGATTTTTCCAGTAGTCATGTATGGATGTGAGAGTTCGACTATAAAGAAATTTGAGTGCCGAAGAATTGATGGTTTTGAACTGTGATATTGGAGAAGACTCTTGAGAGTCCCTTGGATTGCAAGGAGATCCAGGCAGTCCATCCTAAAGGAAATCAGTCCTGAGTATTCATTGCAAGGGCTGATGCTGAAGCTGAAACTCCAATATTTTGGCCACCTGATGTGAAGAACTGATTCATTTTAAAAGACCCTGATGCTGGGAAAGATTGAGGTGGAAGGAGAAGGGGACAACAGAGGATGAGATTGTTTGATGGCATCACCGACTCAATGGACATGAGTTTGAGTAAACTCTGGGAGTTGGTTATGGACAGGGAGTGCTGGCGTGGTGCAGTCCATTGGGTTACAAAGAGTCAGACACAACTGAACGACTGAACTGAACTGTACTGAGGAAAAGAGAATGGGGAGAGCTAGTACTCCAAAGGCCTGAACTCCCTGATGACTTCAAGGAAGGGATCACTAGGATTATGGATTTCAGGGACCCTGATAGGCTGATGGATATCTTCCTAATTGATTTGTAATGAGGTAACAGGGTAATGTTTAGTCAGTCAACATCAACAAATTTCTGGTCCCAGCTAGTCTAGGGTGTTCATTTTGTGATCAGCAGTGTTCATCTAGTGAGGTTCTGGTTTTGGTAAAAGCAACTTAGGAAACTGTGTCAGGCATTTTAATCTATCACTTTCAAAGAATAAGGAGTTCAATGACTCTGCTATGTGGCTGACATAGTCTAAATTGTTTCCAGTTTCATGGTTTAAAAGCTATTTTTTTTTTCCTGCATTTTCACATATCCTAATACTAATCATTAACTTTTGAGCTAGCCTTTTGAGATGCAGGAGAGGTCAGGGGAATAAATCAGAAGTCTTTTACATCAAGAAATGGGGACATAGGAGCTTGTATTCCACTTCAATAGTAGCTTACACAAACTGAATTTGTTAATGTAGGAATAGAAAAAGTAGAAACATAATTTGTTTTTTTATAGACTGATCTGCTTAGAATTTTGGGCTTCTCTGGTGGCTCAGATGGTAAAGAATACACCTGCAATGCAGGGGACCTGACTTTGATGCTTGGTAAGGAATATTCCCTGGAGAAGTGGATGGCAATCCACTCTTTGCTTGTCTGAATCTTTGCAACCCAATGGACTGTAGCCCAGCAGGCTCCTTTGTCCATGGAATTCTATGGGCAAGAATACTGGAGGGGGTTGCCATTTCCTTCTCCAGGGGATTTTCCAAACCCAGTGATTGAACCCAGGTCTCCCACGGTGCAGGCAGATTCTTTACCAACTGAGCCACCAGGGAAGTTCATTAACTTATTTTGTTTATTTTATTTATTTACTCATTTATTTTAACCTGAATTTATTATTATTATTATTATTTTAATTTATGAAAGGTATGGTTTCTTCAGTTTCCCAGGTGGCTCAGTGGTAAAGATTCTGCCTGCAGTGAAGGAGAACTGGGCTTGATTCCTGGACCCAGAAGGTCCTTTGGATAAGGAAATGACAACCTGTTCCAGTATTCTTCCCTGGGAAATCTTATGAACAGAGAAGCCTAGTGGGCTGCAAACCATGTGATATCAGAGAGTTGGACATGACTGAGCAATTAAGCTTGTTGATTTACATGTTGTGTTAGTTTCTACTGTACAACAAAGTGAATCACACACACACACACACACACACACACATATATATATATATATATTCAGTTACTCAGTCCTGTCTGACTCCTGACCACATGAACTGCAGCACACCAGGCCTCCCAGTCCATCACCAGCTCTCGGAGTCCACCCAAACCCATGTCCATCAAGTTGATGATGCCATCCAACCATCTCATACACTGCCGTCCCCTTCTTCTCCTGCCCTCAATCTTTCCCACCATCAGGGTCTTTTCCAATGAGTCAGCTCTCTGCACCAGGTGGCTAAAGTACTGGAGTTTCAGCTTCAACATCAGTCCTTCCACGACTGATTTCATTTCGGATGGACTGGTTGGATCTCCTAGCAGTCCAAGGGACTCTCAAGAGTCTTCCCCAACATCACAGTTCAAAAGCATCAATTTCTTCGGCACTCAGCTTTCTTTAGAGTCCAACTCTCACATCCATACATGACTTCTGGAAAAACCATAGCCTTGACTAGATGGACCTTTCTTGGCAAAGTTATATCTCTGCTTTTTAATATGTTGTCTAGGTTGGTCATAATTTTTCTTCCAAGGAGTAAGCATCCTTTAATTTCATGGCTGCAATCACCATCTGCAGTGATTTTGGAGCCCCAAAAAATGAAGTCTGACACTGTTTCCATTGTCTTCCCATCTATTTCCCATGAGGTGATGGGACCAGATCACCAGATCACCATGATCTTAATTTTCTGAATGTTGAGCTTTAAGCCAAATTTTTCACTCTCCTCTTTAATTTTTATTGAAAGGCTCTTTAATTCTTCTTCACTTTCTGCCATAAGGGTGGTGTCATCTGCATATCTGAGGTTATTAATATTTCTCCTGGCAATATTGATTCCAGCTTGTGGTTCTCCCAGCCCAGTATTTCTCATGATGTACTCTGTATATAAGTTAAATAAGCAAGGTGACTATATACAACCTTGATGTACTCCTTTTCCTATTTGGAACCAGTCCATTGTTCCATGTCCAGTTCTAACTGTTGCTTCCTGACCTGCATACAGGTTTTTTAAGAGGCAGGTCACATGGTCTGGTATTCCCATTTCTTTCAGAATTTTCCACAGTTTATTGTGATCCACACAGTCAAAGGCTTTGGTGTAGTCAATAAAGCAGAAATAGATGTTTTTTTCTGGAACTCTCTTGATTTTTTGATGATCCAGCAGATGTTGGCAATTCGATCTCTGGTTCCTCTGCCTTTTCTAAAACCAGTTCACATTGGGAAGTTCACGGTTCATGTGTTGCTGAAGCCTGACTAAACAATATATGTAAAATCACAAATACACCAGTTGTAAATGGACCAAATACAATCCTGACTGTAGATTTGGCAAGATATGACCCGTAGTAGTTCAATATGGAGTTTTAGAAGGCAGGCTTCTTCTTTTATCTCTAGAAGTTTGGTTCCAAAACAAATAAACAAATAAATAATGTTAACTAACCTAAAATGAGTAGAGCTGCAGACATATGATACAATGAAGAGATTGACTTGATTTAGTGCCTAAGCCAAGTTGCCAACATTTAGTGAGTTGAAGCACATATTCTAGGATATATGAAAATCCTGGCAGTGATGCCTGGTCCTCTGGCATGCCATCAGAATGTTTACTTCAGAGCTATAATTTTCTGGAAGAGAGAAAAGCAAGCCTATTCAATATAATTTATTAACAACAAAGCTTATTTATGATTCTATTTGACAAATAGTTGAAATGGCAACTTGCAGTACATGAGCCTTTTGAAACTCTTTCTGTGCTTAAAAAATGAGGGGATATGCATGTGGTAAAACACATTTGGAAATTTAGCAAACCTCAGACACTTGTTGTGAGATGTTTGATGACCTCAAACACAGCTGTGTACACTTTTAAACATTCCATATGGCATTCTTTTATTAAAAACAGGTAATACCTCTACATGCTATCAGCCTACTTAGATGACATCATCCTAATTTAAAAAAAACAGGTTAAAAAAAAAAAGAACAGGTTTGTTATTACACAACACATTTATGAGAAAGACTTGCTGTCAGTCCATGAACAGGCTAAAATTCAGTGAGGAAAATACTGTTTCTAGAATAATTTAATACCCTGAGGATACACTAATAGGTATTCAAAACAATCAATTTTTGTTTGAATGATATATGAATGGCCTGTGAGCAAATGAATGGAAAATCTACTGGGATAAGGTATCTGTCAAGTTTAAATAAAAATAATAAAATGTGTTAAATAATTATGCCTTTTAACTTGATATCATGTACACTATCATTAATTGAAACTAATTTTCTTTCAAGAGTTTTTTTCATTGTGTGAGTAAAAATCACCTGAAAATAGAGAAAAATTAAAATATTGAGCTTGAAATAGTCTTAGTCTAAAAATAAATAATTGCTTCTGTGTGTTTTCCTTAAAAAGTAGCAAAAATATTATTATGATAATGCAGAAAATAAAGTAGACACTAAAAACAAAGGTAAAAGAAAACAGCATTGTGAATAGTATATAGATTCATATGTGAAATTCATGCATTTTATTCCTATATGTACAACTGTAGAGCTCTTATATTTATCACATTTTATTTCCCTCAGTTTCCTCTTGGCTAAATAACAGAATAGCAGTCTTTATGAGAATTATGATCTATTATCAAAAATTATATGTACCCACATACTCATGTAAAATATAAATACAATTTTGACCATATATATATATACACACACATATGTCTGTATAAAAATATCAAATATATAAAAAATGTGTAATTGTAGTCCTAACAGGAAAGGAAGGTGTGAATATAGCAGAATGGGATATTTGAAAACAATAATTATATGATCCAGGAATGCCTTTCCTGGCTGTATATCCAGAGTAAAGCATGATTCAAAAAGGTATATACAACCCAAAGTTCCTTTCAGGAACATTCACAATAGCCAGGAAATGGAAGCAACCTAAATGCCCATCAATAGGTGAATGAATAAAAACAGTGTGGTATAAATACAATGGAATAATAATCATCCATTAAAAGGAATGAAATAATGCCATTTGCAGCAAAATGGATGGACCTGGAGATGATCATACTAAGTTAACTAAGTCAGAGAAAGACAAATATCATATGATATCACTTATTTGCAGAATCTCAATAAAAAAAAAACTTATGTACAAAACACAGATAGATACACAGATGTAGAGAACAAACTTATGGATATTAGGAAGTAAGTAAGGAAATGATGTATTGGGAGTTTGTGATTGTCATGTACACACTCCTATATTTAAGATAGGAAAAAAAAATAGATAACTGACAAATAGAGTGCAGGGAACTTTGTTCAATATTCTATAATAACTAAATGGAAGAGAATTTGGAAAAGGAATAGATACATGGTTATGTACAACTGAATCATTTTGCTGTGCACTTGAAAGTAAACACAGCATTATTAATTAACTATACTTGAAAATAAAATTTAAAATTAAAAAAATAAAAAGAAAAAAAGGATGGCTAAAAACTTCCCAATTTAGTTAAATAAGATACAAAGAGCAGATAAAAGAAAATTACATCTACACATATTATATTACAACTGCTGAAGATCAAAGATGAAACGGTTAAAATAATAAGTGTGGGGAAACTGTTTCAGATAACCTTCAGATTTTTATCTGAAACTGGAACCAAGTAGACTGTTGATTCATTAGGAGCAGTAAGGAGAAATAAAAGGTCAAATCAAAGTTTGAAATTCAGTTTAAATGTCTTTGAGAATTAAGGCAAAATACATTTTTACATAAAAATAAGCTTAAAAAAAGAAAAAAATATAATCAACAGAACTACAAGAGTACTACAAGAAATTCTAAACAAAATTCTCTCAAGAGATGAAATACAGTACTTATAGTTCAGGAAGGGGTGAAGAACATCAAAATTAATATTTATCTTGAAAAATATAAAAGATTTTCTTTCTAAATATTCACTTTTATTGTGTATGATCTTTTATGTTGGCACTTGCAAATAATTAAGTCACTTTTTTTTTGGTTTCTCAGTGTATATGAAAGCTATTTTTGCATTATACTATAGTCTATTAAGTATTCAATAGAATTATGTATGAACAAACAAAGTACATACCTTAATTAAAAAATGCTTTATAGATAAAAATACTAACCACAGTCTGAGCCTTCAGTACATTGAAATGTTTTTGCTGGTGGAGGGTATAATCTCAATGTTGATGGCTGCTAAGTGATCAGGGTAGGGGCTACTGAAGGTTAGGATATATATGGCAATGTCTTAAATAAGATATAATCAAGATTACCACATCTATGGAACCTTTCTTTCATAAACAATTTCTCTGTAGCATATGTTGCTTTTTGATAGCATTTTACCCACAGTAGAATTTCCTTCAAAATTGAAATCAATCCTGTCAAACCCCACCCCTATTTATCAAGTCAGTTTTTGTAATATTATGAATGTTTATTGTCATTTTAGCTGCCGTTGGAGCATCTTCAAAATGAATAGTTTTCATCTCAAGAAACTACTTTCTTTGCTTATCTAAGGAACCCTTAAATATTTATCATGCTGCTGCTGCTGCTAAATCGCTTCAGTAGTGTCCAACCCTGTACGACCCCATTGATGGCAGTCCACCAGGCCCCCTGTCCCTGGAATTCTCAAGGCAAGAACACTGGAGGGGGTTGCCATTTCCTTCACCAATGCATGAAAATGAAAAGTGAAAGTGAAGTCACTCAGTGGTGTCCGACTCTTAGTGACCCCATGGACTGCAGCCTATCAGGCTCCTCCTTCCATGGGATTTCCCAGGCAAGAGTACTGGAATGGGGTGCCATTGCCTTCTCCTATATTTGTCATGAGATTGCAACACTTCAATCAGATCTTCTAACTCTGGTTTTCTCATCATTTCCACAACATATTAATTACTTCCTCCACTGAAGTCTTGAATTCCTCAAAGTCATCCATGAGGGTTGGTATCAATTTCTAAACTCCTGAAGTATTGATAGTTTGACTAATTCTCATGAAACAAATATTCCTCAAGGGATCTGCAATGTGAATCCTTTCCAGAGGTTTTCATTTGTCTGTCCAGATCCGTTGGAGGGATTAATTTCAATGGCAGCAATAGACTTATGCAATGTATTTTTAAAATAATATTAACACCTGAAAGTTGAAATTACTTCTTGACACACAGGCTGTAGAATGGATGTTGCATTTTCAGGCAGGAAAACAGCATGTATGTCATTGTACCTCTCCACCAGAACTCTTAAGTGACCAGGTGCATTGTCAATGAGCAGGCATATTTTGAAAGAAACTTTTTTACCCTCTGAGCAGTATATTTAAACAGTGGGCTTAAAATATTCAGTAAAACATTTGCAAACATATGTACTGTCATCAAGGCTTTGTTGCTTCCACTTATATAGTATAGGTCAGACAAATTAAGAAATTAGTAAATTTAGAAATTTACTTAAGTATTGTATGGTTTCCAGAAGAGTAAATTATGCAGCTACTGCATAATTGCATATTACTTCTCTGTGGGTCAGATGGCAAACCATCTACCTACAATGTGGGAGACCTGGGTTCAATTCCTGGGTTGGGAAGATCTCCTGGAGAAGGAAATGACAACCCACTCCAGTATACTTGCCTGAAAAAGCCCATGGACAGAGAAACCTGGTAGGCTACAGTCCATGGGGTAGCAAAGAGTTGGACTCGACTGAGCGACTTCACCTTCACTTTCAAATGAGCACTGGTGTCAACTTAAAGACACCAGCTACGTTAGCCATAATCAGAGTATTGGCATGTCCTTTGAAGTTTTAAACAAAGCATTGATTTTCATCTCTAGCTATGAAATTCCTAGATGATCTTCTTCCAGTAGAAGACTATTTCACCTACATTTACAATCTATTGTTTAGTGTCACCACCTTCATTAATTATCTTAGCTAGATCTTCTGGAGAGCTTGCTGCAGCTTCTACATCAACAGTTTCTGTTCCACCTCACACTTTTATGTTACAGAGATGGTTTCTTCCCTTAAAGCTCATAAGACAGCCTCTACTAGCTTCAAATTTATATTCTTCATCTTCCTCACCACTCTTAGCCTTCATGGAACTGAAGAAAGTTAAGGCATTGCTCTGGTTTAGGTTTTGGCTTAAGGAAATGTGGCTGGTTTGATTTTCTATCCAGACTATTAAAACATTGTTCATACCAACAATAAGGCTATTCCACTTTCTTATCATTTTTGTGTTCACTAGAGTGGTACTTTTAATTTCCTCTAGAAGTTTTCTTTTGCGTTGACAACTTGGCTAACTGGTACCAGAGACCTACACTTCATTTTTATCTCAGTTTTCAACCTCCTGTCCTCACTGTTTATTTTTAGCTTTTCTTTTAAAGTAAGAAATGTGTAACTATTTCTTTCATTTGAACACTTAGAGGTCATTTTAAGGTTATTAAATAATAGTCCAATTTCAATATTTTTGTGTCTCAGGGAATAAGGAAGCCTGAGGAGATGGAGAGAGATGAGGGAACTGCTAGTATAACAACACATGAATTAAATTCATCTTTTTTAAAAAATTTTTTTATTAGTTGGATGCTAATTATTTTACAATATTGTAGTGGTTTTTTTCATATATTGACATGAATCAGTCATGGATATACATGTATTCCCCATCCCAATCCCCCCTCCCACCTTCCTCTCCACCCGATCTCTCTGGGTCTTCCCAGTGCACCAGGTCCGAGCACTTGTCTCATGCATCCAACCTGGGCTGGTGATCTGTTTCACCCTAGATAATATACATGTTTCGATGCTGTTCTCTTGAAACATCCCACCCTAGCCTTCTCCCACAGGGTTCAAAAGTCTGTTCTATATATCTGTGTCTCTTTTTCTGTTTTGCATATAGGGTTATCATTACCATCTTTCTAAATTGCATATATATGTGTTAGTATACTGTATTGGTCTTTATCTTTCTGGCTTACTTCACTCTGTATAATGGGCTCCAGTTTTATCCATCTCATCAGAACTGATTCAAATGAATTCTTTTTAATGGGTGAGTAATATTCCATGGTGTATATGTACCAGAGCTTCCTTATCCATTCATCTGCTGATGGGCATCTAGGTGGCTTCCATGTCCTGGCTATGATAAACAGTGCTGCAATGAACATTGGGGTACACGTGTCTCTTTCAGATCTGGTTTCCTCAGTGTGTATGCCCAGAAGTGGGATTGCTGGGTCATATGCCAGTTCTATTTCCAGTTTTTTAAGAAATCTCCACACTGTTCTCCATAGTGGCTGTACTAGTTTGCATTCCCACCAACAGTGTAAGAAACCCTTTTCTCCACACCCTCTCCAGCATTTATTGCTTCTAGATTTTTGGATAGCAGCCATCCTGACTGGCATGTAATGGTACCTCATTGTGGTTTTGATTTGCATTTCTCTGATAATGAGTGATGTTGAGCATCTTTTTATGTGTTTTTTAGCCATCTGTATGTCTTCCTTGGAGAAATGTCTGTTTAGTTCTTTGGCCCATTTTTTGATTGGGTCATTTATTTTTCTGGAGTTGAGCTGGAGGAGTTGCTTATATATTTTTGAGATTAATCCTTTGTCTGTTGCTTCATTTGCTATTATTTTCTCCCAGTCTGAGGGCTGTCTTTTCACCTTGCTTATAGTTTCCTTTGCTGTGCAAAAGCTTTTAAGTTTCATTAGGTCCCATTTGTTTATTTTGCTTTTGTTTCTAATATTCTGGGATGTGGGTCATAGAGGATCCTGCTGTGATTTATGTTGGAGAGAGTTTTGTCTATGTTCTCCTCTAGGAGTTTTATAGTTTCTGGTCTTACATTTAGATCTTTAATCCATTTTGACTTTAGTTTTGTGTATGGTGTTAGAAAGTGTTCTAGTTTCATTCTTTTACAAGTGGTTGACCAGTTTTCCCCACACCACTTGTTAAAGAGGTTGTCTTTTTTCCATTGTGTATCCTTGCCTCGTTTGTTGAAGATAAGGTGATCATAGGTTCATGGATTTATCTCTGGGCTTTCTATTCTGTTCAATTGATCTATATTTCTGTCTTTGTGCCAATACCATACTGTCTTGGTGACTGTGGCTTTGTGGTATAGTCTGAAGTCAGGCAGGTTGATTCCTCCAGTTCCATTCTTGTTTCTCAAGATTACTTTGGCTATTTGAGATTTTTTGTATTTCCATACAAATTGTGAAATTATTAAATTCATCTTCTTGTATTAATATGATTTTTGGCACCTCAAAATGATTACAATAGTAACACTAAAGATTATATATTACAAATCACCATAAAAATATAATAATAACAAAGAAGGTTGAAATAATACAAAAATTAGTGGAATATAATGCAGAGGCCCTAAGTGAGCATATGCTGTTTTAAAAATGTCACCCATAGACTTGTTAGACACAGGTTTGCCACAAGCCTTCAATGTGCAAGAACACAGTAACTGCAAAGCACAATAAAGTGTAGTAAAATGAAGTATGCCTATAAATGAAGCAGGAGTTTCTTTAAGGGATGTTTACAAATAGAGTCTAAAATTTTAAATGGAAATTCAAAGGACAAAAAATATCCAAAAAATCTTAAGAAGCATAAAAGAAGCTGTAGAAATTATTCTATTGGATTTCAGGTTGGTATGTTACTAGCATAAGCATCAAAAAATGATCAATGGAAATAATAGAGATGTCAGAAACAGATCCATACTTTCATGACTACTTTTTTTTCACAGAGTTGAACATTAAAATTAATTGTGAATTCCTACTTCATATTATATTCCACATTAATTCAGATAAAAGGTATCTAAATTTAAAATAAAAATATATATATTGGAAATATTGTAGTGGAAAATTAGAGGATAATCCTTGTAATTTAGTGGTAGACAATATTTTCTTAGACCATTTAAAAAACTACTCAAAAATTAAAAAATAGACTATCAAAATTAAAACTTATACTCATCAGAAAACATAATTAATGAATAATTAGGCCACAAACAAGGGGAATATATTTATAAGTCATAGATTTGAAAAGAGATAACTATTATATATGATTTCTATAAATTAATAAAGACAGTTATGAATTGCTGAGGACTCATGCTCAACATTTTTAATAATTAGAGAAATACAAATTAAAGCCACATGAGATATCACATGTCCACCAAAATGGCTCATATAAATATTAGAGAGGGATAAAAAGAGAGAGACATCATCAAACACTGGTAAGCTTATGGAAATGGAAAACCCTTGTTTATGGGAAGGTAAAATGATACACTGCTTTGAAAATTTTCTGGTGACTTATTACAAAACTAAATATACACCCATCCTATAACTCAGCCATTTTACCCCTGTGTATCAACCCAAGATAAATAAAAATTTTTAAAGTTTATGTAAAATAAAATTTAATTTTAAATATTATTGATAATATCTTAAACATAATGAATGAATCTCAAAAATACTACTCCATATTATGAAAAAGACTTCCAAAAATGCTGTTGTTGTAGTTGCCAAGTTGTGTCCAACTCATTGCAATGCCATGGACTGAACATACCAGTCTTCCCTGTCTGTTACCACTTCCCAGAGTTTGCCTAAACTCGTGTCCATTGAATTGGTGATGCAAAATATATGCATGATTTTATTAACATGAAATTATGGAAGAGGGAAAACTATTATATGGGTAAAGAAAGAGCACAAAATGATTGTCTTGCAGGAGTAGAAACAAACAAAAAAAATAACTGGAGAGTTGCATAGATAGATTTCAGAGCAAAGTAATCTGCAACTAGCTAGAATTTTGGGTGCCACAGGTCAATACTTTCCCTAGACTTTTTTTTTATGTATATTGTGAATTATATTTTGGTGGCTAAATAGTAAAGAATCTGCCTACCAATGCAGGAGACACAGGAAACGCAGACTCAATCACTGGGTCAGGAAGATCCCATGGAGAGACAAATGGCAACCCACTCCAATATTCTTGCCTGGAAAATTCCAAGGACAGAGGAGCCTGGCAGGTTATAGTCCATTGGGTTGCAAAAAGTTTGACATGACTTAGTGACTGAGCATGAAATTATACATTAAGATTAAGATCCTAAAGGTATTGAACTCAAGATAATTATTTGCATGCTTAGGTAATCAGGAGAAGTTTCCTTCAAAATTTATTAAGAATGACATGGATTAAATGTTTATGTAGAGAAGCAAGTAGATATGTGATAGTTCAGTTCAGTTCTGTTCAGTTGCTCAGTGGTGTCCGACTCTTTGCAACCCCATGAACGCCCCGCCTCTCTGTCCATCACCAACTCCTGGAGTTTACCCAAACTCACATCCATTGAGTCAGTGATGCCATCTAACCATCTCATCCTCTGTTGTCCCCTTCTCTTCCTGCCTTCAATATTTCCCAACATCAGGGTCTTTTCAAATGAGTCAGCTCTTCGCCTCAGGTGGCCAAAGTATTGGAGTTTCAGCTTCAACATCAGTCCTTCCAATGAACCCCCAGGACTTATTTCCTTTAGGATGGACTGTTTGGGTCTCCTTGCAGTCCAAAGGACTCTCAAGAGTCTTCTCCAACACCACAAGTATATATAATTAAATCTTAACCTACATAATAATATGATTATAGGAATTCTGATAAATTATTTTAAAATTTAGTATGATTGATAATCTTAACAAAAAGTTGAGAAAAACAACAAGAAATCTAGAATTTTACATTTTGTTCTTCTTTTGAAGCTCTTTTCAGCTACCACCAATTTTATTGCAATAGTGCTCATCATTCAGAAAGCATGGAAACCTAAATGTGAAGACAATGTTATTCAATCACCAGCTAAAGAATCTTTAGCAATTACTGAAGCATCCATGTTATTAACAGAAATTTAACTAGATGCTCTTGATTGGTTTCCTCTTATACTCCACACCTCAGGTCCATGTGTAAGAATAATCTCTAAATCCACTTATTTTTTGAATTAAGAATCTGAGTTTATATTCTCATAACCAATGGCAGCATTTAAAAAACTCAGCGGGTATGAGATCTAGTTGAAACAGTACATGCTTTGGAACTATGTGGACTACAATATAAACCCCAGCTTTCAGATTTTTGTAGAAGAATAACAGCATAGGTTCCTTAAGATTACATTAGCTAAAAGATATGCTGCCTTATGATGCACTTCATACTCATTAAAGTTAATTACCTTTCTTCTTTAAATGTGCCTATAAATAGCTAAGTAACTGGTACTATCAAATCAATAGAATTCACATTTCATTCATTGGAAGCTGGGATTTAAATTCTAGTCCACATTGTTTCAATTATTTAAATTACTTATAATTTGCATAACTGAAATTCCACATTGTTTCAATTATTTAAATTACTTATAATTTGCATAACTCTGAAATTCCCAAATTGGAAATATTTTAAAATATTATGAATTGTATACAATAGCATAGTTCATAAATTAATGATAGCAGGAATGGCTGAAGGTTGATGATATCAAACTCTGTACTCCTTGGCCAGTGAAGAAAATTCAGCACATATTTGAATTGAATTTCTTCTTTATTATCTCTAAAATATTTTCCAAAATTTTATAGATCATTTCCTTCAATGTGTCTTATCCATCAGCAAAAAATGTAGATTCTGGGTATTGAAAATGAACCTAAAATTTAGATATAGCATTTAAAGAACAAACATGAAACATTAAAATATGCTTAACTATTTTATATCTTATGTGTAAAGCTGTTTAGATTTAAAAAATACTAATATACTCTGTTGCTAAAAGAGAAAAATATATCCCTATTTCATTAAGTATGGGTACTATGAATATAAAATCTATCCTAAATTGTATAGTCATTTTAAGTTGCATTACATAATATTTAGCATATATGGAAAAGAAATATAATCTCTTTAGGAGGTATAGATAAAAAAGAAACAGACTTTATAAGCACAACTGGATCATTAACAACATATTTGACTGCAGTTTGTTGTTCTTCCCCATCCTTTACCTTATTTTCCTCACCAAGAAGCTGATACATGCATTGTGTATAATTTCATAGCTTTATATACTTTTATTTAAAATTTTACTTTTCACAGCTGTTTTAGATTTACAGCAAAACTGAGAAGAAGGTGCAGAAATTTTCTA
This sequence comes from Hydropotes inermis, assembly GCA_020226075.1. Classification (NCBI taxonomy): domain Eukaryota; kingdom Metazoa; phylum Chordata; class Mammalia; order Artiodactyla; family Cervidae; genus Hydropotes; species Hydropotes inermis. The sequence continues at coordinate 51,439,944 of CM035272.1, read as the reverse complement.
TGTAGTCCCATCTCCACACACGTTTAGCCTCCCCCATTGTGGATATCCTTTCAACTTAATCCACTAGAGCCCTTAACATATTCATTATTGTTGTTTTCAATTATTGTTTTGACAATCCCAACATCCCTGTATGCCCCATTCTTATGTTTTCTGTGTCTTGGTATGTCTTATAATGCTTGATACTGAAGCTGAATCTGGCCTCTGTACCCTGACACAAAATTAAATCTCAGAGACAGAGTTTGAGTAAACTTGAAAAGAATAGCTTTATTAGTTTGCCAGGCAAAGGGGACCACAGAAGGCTGAGGCCCCAAAAACTGTGTCCCCCAACATGGAGTGGAGTTTCATTTTAGAGTCCAGGAAAATAAAGTCTGCTGCTGTTTCCACTGTTTCCCCACCTATTTGCCATAAAGTGATGGGACCAGATGCCATGATCTTGGTTTTCTGAATGTTGAGTTTTAAGCCAACTTTTTCACTCTCCTCTTTCACTTTCATCAAGAGGTTCTTTAGTTCTTCACTTTCTGCCATAATGGTGGTGTCATCTGCATATCTGAGGTTATTGATATTTCTCCCGGCAATCTTGATTCCAGCTTGTGCATCTTTCAGTCCTGCGTTTCTCATGATGTTCTCTTCATATAAGTAAAGTAAGCAAGGTGACAATATACAGCCTTGATGTACTCCTTACCTGATTTGGAACCAGTAGTTCCATGTCCAGTTTTAACTGTTGCTTCTTGACCTGCGTACAGATTTCTCAAGAGACAGGTCAGGTGGTCCATCCAGTCCATCCTGAAGGAGATCAGACTTGGGTGTTCATTGGAAGGACTGATGCTAAAGCTTAAACTCCAATACTTTGGCCACCTCATGCAAATAGTTGACTCGTTGGAAAAGACCCTTATGCTGGAAGGGATTGGGGGCAGGAGCCGAGGGGACAACAGAGGATCAAATGGTGGGAAGGCATCACCGACTGGATGGACATGAGTTTGAGTAAACTCCGGGAGTTTGTGATGGACAGGGAGGCCTTGTGTGCTGCCATTCCTCGGGTCACAAAGAGTCGGACATGACTGAGCGACTGAACTGAACTTATTTTGAAACTTGATTTTTCCTGACTTCAAGATATATGTTAAAATAATACAAGAAGACTTACTGTATAAAGTATCTGAAAACTTTCTTCTAAATGATCCTGCAGTGTAAATTTTCTCTAATGTATATTGTCATATTTCCTTTGATCTTTTTACATCTTTTATGTATTGTTTTTTAGCCAGAAGTGTGTTAATCCTCAGCTAAAGCCATCATTCATGACACAGATATGTGGCTTATATTTTTTTTTAAATTGTCTGAGTACAACTATGTTTCTTTCCAAAGGCTTCAATTTGATTTTTCATCCTATTCATTTTATTGTGATAAAAAACACGTAATATTACTATTACTATCTTGTCATTTTTAAGTGTACATTTAAGTAGGGCTAAATGTACTCACATTGTATGTGTTTAGTTGCTCAGGTGTGCCTGACTCTGTGATGCTATGGCCTTTAGTTCATCAGGCTCCTCTGTCCATGGGATTTTTAGGCAAGAATACTGGAGTGGGTTGCCATTTCCTCCTCCAGGAGAGTCTTTCTAGCCCAGGGGTTAAACTTGCCTCTTGTTTTCTCCTACACTGCAGGCAGGTTCTTTACACATGGAGTCATCAAGGATTCCCTGAATTATATTCATACTGTTTACAACAAAACTCTAGAACTTTATTATCTTGCAAAATTGAAACTTTATATTAATAAAAATGAATTCCTCCCACCCTAAGACCTTAGCTTTCTACTTTCTGTTTCTGATTTTGAGTACTTCAGATGCATCGCATGAATAGAGTCATGCAGCACTTGTCTTTTCATAACTGACATTGTGTTTAGTATATGTCTTCAAGACTCATCTATGTTGTAACAACTGACATGATTTCCTTATTTTTTAAGGCTGAATGATATCAAATTTGACATTTAATATTCAGGTTACTTCCATCTCTTCTCTCTTATGAATAATGCTGTAACAAATATGGTGTTTAAATATCTCTTCAAGATCCTGCTTTAAATTATTTTGGATATAAATCAGAGGTAGAATTGCTGGCTCATATGGTAGTTCTCCTTCTCCTTCTTCAAGAAGAAGAGGGTATCATTGGATGAGAATGCTGGATGGCATCACTAATGCAATGAACATGAACTTGGGCAAACTTCAGGAGATGGTGAGGGACAGGGAGTCCTGGTGTGCTACAATCCATGGGATCCCAAAGAGTCAGACACAGTTGGGTGACTAAACAACAGCAATAACATAGTAGTTCTATTTTAAATTTTTTGAATAATCTCCATACTGTTTTCCATAATGACTCCCTTATTTTGTACTCTCGCCTGCAATGTTCACACTTTTTTCTATCCTAGTCAATTGTAACTTCTTTATTTCCCTTCATATTTTCAAATTAGTGTACATCTATATATTTATATTTGTGTTCTCCTTTTCAAGAGCATTAGGTTGAAATCACTCTGAGAAAGTTACATACCATTTGATTCCAAACAAGTGACACCAGAAAAACATTTCTATGGAGACAGAAGTATCATTGGTTGCTAGGGGTTGAGGGGAAGAGATAAATAGGCAGAGCACAGAGAATTTTAAGGGCAGTGAAAATACTGTAAGATACTATAATGGTGGATCCATGTTGTTATATATGTGTTCCAACCCATAACACATACAGCTCCAAAACCAAACTCTTAACGTAAATTTTGGACTCACAATGAGAATGATGTGGCAGTGTAAATTCATCAAATATTACAAGTATACTACTCTGTTTGGGATGTTGATAAGGGAGGAGGCTAAGAATGTGTGAATGAGACAACAAAGGATGAAATGGTTGGATGGCAATACCAACTCAATGGACATGAGTTTGAGCAAGCTCCAGGAGATGGTGAAGGACAGGGAGGCCTGGTGTGCTGCAGTCCATAGAGTTGCAAAGAGTTGGACATGATTGAGTGACTGAATAACAACAAAATGTGTGTGGGAACAGACAATATATTGGAAATCTCTATGTCTTTCTCTCAGTAGTGTTCTCAATGGAGACTAAAACTGCTCTGAAAAAAGTAAAGTTTTAAAAATTGCATTAAAACTGCAATTAATTTCACTTTTAGTAAAGGTTTCAGTTTATATGTCTCTAAATATGACTTCTATAAGATTTCATATTTCAATTAATAATCTTATAATTCATAAGTAATTTTCAACTATAGTTTATATGACCCATAAGTCATAATGAGATTTTTTAATTAACATTTCCAAATGTTCACAATTGTTGTATTTTTATTATGGATTTGATCATTGCCTAGTGTGTTCACAGATTTTGACACATATAACTAAATTACTTTTTTCCATAATTGAACACAATCAACATTTTGTAAAAGCTGCAAATAATCACAACTCTGTTAAACACACTTGTGGAGAAAGAGAAGTATCAAAGCTACCCACTCCCTATCTTCATATTACACTGAAATTCATTTACCATATAATATTTGAAGGTAAAATGATGCAAGAGCTCTTGTGCCATTGTGTGAGATAATTTATTGATTTAGTATTATCATGGCTAGTAAAAGTTGGAAAGTGAATATAAAATGTAATTACAGGTCATTAGGCCCAGTGTCCTAATATGCAGATGAGTAAACTTATATTTGGGGTCTATTAAACCACTTGTCTGGTGCTACATAGGAAATCAGTGGATAAGAGGAGGTAGAACTCCAATCCCTTCACCATCATTTAATGTCTTCTCTAGGCTGCCAAAAGGGAACTTTAAAGATCACCTCATCATTGACCATGAAAATGAAATATAACCTAAAATAAAATATAATTTATGTTTCAAATTCAGAATACAGAAATCCTTCAGGAAGCAGGGTCAGTATTATACATACACCAATTATGTAGTTTCTTTTTTGGTTTGAAAAGAATGGCATTAGAAAAGACTTTTGTATCTGCCAATATATCTATCTGATTTCCTAGACACAGTTAACTTTTTCACTCATAATTCATTCTTTGGATTTAAACAGAGGCCTCCTACTTCTAATATTTTTAAATGTAAGTTTTCCTGTAGCATATTAGAGGATTTCACCTTAACTTTCTTAACTGAGTTTTATCACATACTTTATAGAAGGAAGGAAGTAGAAGGACCATGAAAGTGGGAAAATTTTACAGTAATAAGTGAGACTTGATGATGAGACCTGCCATTCACTTTATATTATCCACTGCAAAGGCTCTGTTCTGGAATTATGAAACTAGTGCAGATTTACAGGTGAAGTTTCTTGTATGTTCTCCTTACTGGTGTTGTGTTTTAATCAGCATTTGTTGTAAGCCTTCATGTTTCCCTCCACTGGAAACAACATTGGACCCTCTGGCATTTAATAAAAAGAAAACTTTCCCTTTTGCTCACAGATAAGGGGTGCAAAGAGATACAAAATAAATATTCAGAGAGCTTCTCTCTACTGTTTTAACAGTCTTATCTTCAAGTATCTGGTCACAAAATGATAGAAATTTATCTTTTATATCACTATATACCATTCTTTATATATATAAATATATTTTTAATTGGTCAATCTTGTCCTTCTTGATCTATAAATCTTGATATCTGTATATCAAGATCTATATATATATATGTATATATAGATCTATAAATCTATAGATCTTGATATCTGACTTCTCAGAAATCAATATCTGCTTCTTCAATCTATTTTTTCCTTAATGGCACTGAGAGGTTAATTGGTATGGCCAGTGCCATGGGGTAAGAAATCTACTAAGTTCTAAGAAATCTTGTTGTTATTGCTTTTCAATTGTTGTCTTGTCTGATTCTTTGCAATCACCTGGACTGCAGCTCACCAGGTTTCTCTGTCCTCCACTGTCTCCCTGAGTTTGCTCAAATTCTGTCCTTTGAGTTGGTGATATTCCTTAACCATCTCATCCTCTGCTGCCCTCTTCTTTTGCCTTCAATCTTTCTTAACATCAGGGTCTTTTATAATGAGGTGCTTCATATCAGGTGGCCAAAGTATTGGAGCTTCAGCTTTAGTATCTGTTCTTCCAATGAATATTCAGGGTTGATTTTTTTTTTTTTTTAGGATTGACTGGCTTGATTTATTTACAGTCCAGGGAACTCTCACAAGTCTTCTCCAGCGCCACAATTTGGAAGCATCAATTTTTCAGCACTCATCCTTCTTTATGGTCCAACTCTCATGTCAGTACATGACTACTGGAAAAAGTATAGATTTGACATATGGACCTTTGTCAGCAAAGTAATGTTTCTGCTTTTTAATACACTGTCTAAATTTGTCATAACTTTTCTTCCAAAAGCAAGAGTCTTTTCATATCATAGCTGCAGTTACTGAGTGCAATGATTTTGGAGCGCAAGAAACTAAAATTTGTCACTGCTTCCAGTTTTCCCCACTTACGGCTAGTAGGGTTTTGAAGTACGTCTTCTTGCTTCTGCAGCATTTTATATTCCATTATGCCTTAGTTTTTATTAGCTCTGAAGTTTTAATAGGCATATTCTAAATCATTGAGTCTTAGGTTATACCTGATATTCTATGTTTCTAACACTCATGCTATTCTAAAGCAGGAACTTGAAGTTTGTTATTCGGTGGTTCTTGAATCAGTTGCATATTAGGGATAACTGAAAACCTTTTAAAAATCACCTGTTAAATCTGAGGTGGATCCCAGGCTTTGGTAAATTTTCCAAATCTTCTATTGTTGTTCCGTGGCTCAGTCATATTCAACTCTTTGGAACCCTATGGACTTCAGCGTGCCAGGCTCCCTGTCCCTCAGTTCAGTTCATTTCGGTTCTCACTCATGTCCAACTCTTTGTGACCCCATGGACTGCAGCACGCCAGGCTTCCCTGTCTGTCACCAACTCCCAGAGCTTGCTCAAACTCATGTCCATTGAATCAGTGATGCCATCCAACTATCTCAATCCCCTGTTGTTCCCTTCTCCTCCTGCCTTCAATCTTTCCCAGCAGCAGGGTCTTTTATAATGAGTCAGTTCTTCGCATCAGGTGGCCAAAATATTGGAGTTTCAGCTTCAGCATCAGTCTTGATTTCCTTCTGGATGGACTGGCTGAATCTCTTTGCAGTCCAAGGGATTTTCTCAAGAGTTTTCTCCAACACTGCAGTTCAAAAGCATCAATTCTTCAGCACTCAGCTTTCTTTATCCCTATCCCTCACTATCTTCCAAAGTTTGCCCAAGTTCATGTTCACTGTGATGGTGACCCAACCATTTCATCCTCTGCCACCCTCTTCTTTTGCTTTAATCTTTCCCAGCATCAGGGTCTTTTTCAATGAATTGACTGTTACACATCAGGTGACCAAAGTAGTAGATCTAATGGTCATCTGAATTAAATTAGCCTTCCCCATCCATTTTAGTTCACTGAATCTTAAGATGTCAATGTTTACTCTCGCCGTTTCCCACTTGACCACATCCCATTTGCTTTTATTCATGGACCTAACATTACAGGTTCCTATGCAATATTGTTCTTTTTTTTTTTTTTCCCAATATTGTTCTTTACAGCAATGGATTTTACTTTCACCACCAGATATATCCATAACTGAGCATTCACTTCTGATTTGGCCCAGTCACTTTGTTCTTTCTGGGATTGTTAATAACTGCCCTCCACTCTTCCCCAGTAGTATATTGGACAGCTTCCAACCTGGGGAGCTCATCTTTCAGAGTCATTATTATTTATTTATTTTATTTTATCTTATTTTTGCCTTTTTATACTGTGTGTGGGGTTCTCATGGCCCATTGAGTAGTTTGCTATTTTCTCCTCCAGTGGACCATGTGTTGTCAGAACTCTCCACTATGACCTGTCTTGAATGGTATGATTCATAGCTTCATTGAGTTATACAAGCCCTTTTGCCAGGACAAGTCAATAAGTGATCCACTAAAAGGGGATAAAGCTCCTGAAGATATGCTAACTGAGTGTAAGTATGACAATCATTAGTATTAGAATTTCAATCTTTTTTCAAAACCCAAGTCAGGTCTCAACCTTTACTAGCCTTTCCTTGATAAATCTCCTCTGTTTATTACATTCTTCACTTTTCCCCACTGCCCTGATGATTTGAAATAATTTCTAGTCAGTGAATTTTTTAATTAAGTCTTGTATAACTTATCCTCAAAACAAAAGTCTCCTAGACCTATTTTTAAATTTCTCCAGGGCATTTAGATCATTATTCCCATTTTCCATGCACTGACCTCTGGACTTTGACCTTCTGATAATTAAAGGTGTTAACAGACACACCTTGGTATATATAAGATGATCCCCTTCACTTTTATTTGTTTTAACAGTAAGTATACATTATTGGCTTAAAAAATTTAGGAAGGAATACAGGTTTCAAAGAAGGTAATGCTATTTGTGGGCTGAAAGTTGAACCAGTTCAGTACTAGCCATGGGGTCACTAACTATGATCTTTGGAATTGTTTTCAGGAAATCTAGCTAGTTCTTTGCCAATGTTTAGGTTTATCAGTGGAATAGCTAACTTTTACCAGGGACAACATAATCTTATGTTAGAGCTCATTCCTTCTTTTGTAGTTATTGCAAAAACATCCCATGGACATGTTCAATTAGTCCATATTTGCAGCAATATCTCAGGCAGCATGATGGAATCTCATTTTCCTTTAACATTATAATTTTTTTTGTTTTTTTCTACATTGTTATTTCATTCTTTTCCTACTTTCATATTTTTTCACAAAAACATATATTGTGCTTATGTTAACCTGCATAAAGCACACATATACACAGCATTTAAATTATCATGATTCATTAAAGTACATTCAAGTTTCAAATAATTTTTATCAGTTATACTGGTCAGCTTGAGCTCCTATAACAAAATACCATAGTGGGTAGTTTAAACAATATAACCATATTTTGTCTCAGTTCTTGAGGCTGAAAATCTGAGAGCAAGGCACAGTTCTGATGAGAGATCTCTCCCCACCTTGCAGATGGCTACCTGCTTGCTTGTTATTATATGGCTAAGAGAAAGAATTTCCCTCAATCCAGTCCCATAGGATCCCATCCCTAACCTTATTACCTCAGCTAATCTTATTTACCGCCTATAAGCCCTGAATCCAAATACAGTCACTTGGAAGTTAAGATGTCAACATATGAATTGAGGGTAGGGCACAATTCAGTCCATAGCAATTGTCAAGCAGGCCACTTGACATGGAAATAACCCTCCCTAACACTAAGTCGTGTGATAACTCTGCAGAGTTATACATACTTTTCATATTATAAATATCAGTGATCTTATATTTGAAGCCCATAAGAACACCACTGAGCCCTTGATAAATGAAGAAATCAGGAGTAGGGGCAGAGTTCTGTGGGTACCAATGAACCTTGTTTCCTGGTTTATAGCATAAAAATAGTTCTCAGTAGCTCAGTGGTGTTTGACTCTTTGTGACCCCATGGATTGTAACCCACCAGGCTCCTCTGTTCACAGAATTTTCCAGGCAAGAATACTTGAGCGGTTTGCCATTTTCTCCTTCAGAGAATCTTCTTGACCCAGGGATCAAACCTGCATCTCTTACATTGTAAAGCAAGATTTTCCCCACTAGCACCACCTAGAAGAATTTTCAAATAGCCCAACAGTCTCAAGAACTGAGAAAAAGAGAAAGAGAAAAACTTAGGGTATTCATTAGCCTTGGTTCACCCTTCTGCTTACAAGGCTTGAGTTAGAGTATATATTAAAAAAAAAAAAAAAAGTTGACTCTTTTTCTTTATGTAGACCAACCTTTGGCAAACATTGTCAGCATATTTTCTCCCATACTTAAAAGCTGAAGCTTCTAAAGTTTCGTACAGGATTCCCCTGATAGCTTAGCTGGTAAAAAATCCACCTGCAATGCAGGTGACCCCGGTTCAATTCTTGGGTCAGGAAGATCCCCTGGAGAAGGGATAGGCTACCCATTCTGGGGTTCTTGAACTTCCTTAGTGGCTCAGATGGTAAAAAAATCTGCCTGCATTGTGGGATGCCTGTGTTCAGTTCCTGGGTTGGGAAGAACACTTGGAGAAGGGAACAGTTACTCACTCCAGTATTAAGGTTTTATATTAAGTTTAACATTAAATCTTCAGCTTCATTTATTCGCTTAAAATTGAATTAATCTTATAAAAATCTTGAAATATGTGTATGCATATATTATTAACTATAATTAGGAATTACTTTATATTTGAACTTTGTAGAAAGAGAAAAAAGTAATTGTGGCTAACTCAAACTTTGATGCTTGACTTTGATAAAGAGAATAATTTCAAGGTAGGATATGAAATTCACTCTTTCCTTTGCAATTTTGACCTAAATCAAATTGTTGAAATGTACCTTATAAGGAAATTAGCTTTGGAAAAATGAGTTTTACTTTATGCTGCCTTGTAAAACTAAGATGCACTTAGATAGTTAATGTAGGAGTAAAAAAAAAACCAAGAGGAGAAAAAACTTTCTAATATCTTTTTTATATCTGGTTGTCATGAAATTCATATTGTTACATATTGGGAGGTTTAACAAATACACATTGAATTAATTTGTCTGAATTAGGGACAAACTAATTACATAAAGAGTGTCCCTTTTACTTGAATATTTTTAGTAAATAGCAAAATGTATAAAATATAATTTATTCTTTAAACAAAATTAAAAAGCAAGAGTATTGCAGGAGAAAAATAACAAACTATATCATAAGATATTATTAATCTAGTGCAGTGAGAATTTTAACTTGTGGAAGCCTTAATGGAAAGTTAGTAGCTTTAGATTACTATCAGATGACAAAGAGAATTTACGTAGGAGAGTATGGAGTGATATAAGGGAAATAGATTAAAGCAAGCAATAATTAAATAGTTAAGAAATCTGGTTGCAGAGAGGGCTCACACTGGTGTATGAGACTAGATAAATAAATAGAACCTAGTGTGAGTTTTTGGTTATGTTTTTATTTCTCAATCAGTATTCTGCATGGCCATTTTGTATAACTTCTACAAGTTGACTTATGTGATCCTCATTGAAATTTCTGTGTAGACAGATTTTAGCAGTTCTGCCCAGCTTATCATAAATCTTTTTTCTGTATTTTGGTCCCTTTTCTTAGGGTTTCTTGTTCTTTTTGTTCACAAACTGGATTTCTACTATTTCTTCACCTCTGTCCATTTGCTTTGTCCAGGGGAAGACATGGGATCCAGATTTGCTTCTAAAGTTATAAACTGGGATTCAGAGAATAATTATCATCTCTATGTTGGTTAATACGAAGAATAGTTAAAATTCAGAAGTTTGGGGATAGTTATTATTGTGGATAGAGAAGTATTAGGAAATTATTTTCTGATGGAGCAGACTGAAGGTGAGGTGAAAGGAAACAAAAAGTTCAAAGAAATGGCCAGGTCTTGAATGTTTTCCAGTCCATATTCTCTCTCCAGCCTCCCTTCTTTTCTTCCATCTTTCCTTCTATCCATCCTTCTTTCCTCACTCCTTCTCTTCTTTCCTTCCCTTTTTCTTTGTTTTTTTTCCAATTCATTAGCTAATTTAGATAGTTTCTGTAACATGGATCTAGAAGAAAATTATAGATGAGAATCCTGATGTTGTGGTATAATTCATTTTAGTAGTACAGTGTTTCTTTTCATTATACCACTGTCAGCTAAAATCAAATATAATGTACTATAAAGTATATAACATTCTAACTCAGTCAGATAATAGAACTATAAGAACTAAGGAATGTTAGGTATTCTAAGAAGTATAGAAAATCAATTTGATTGGGAATATTAAAAGATGTTTGCTTCTTGGAAGAAAAGCAATGGCAAATGTACACAGTGTATTAAAAAACAGAGAAATCACTTTGCTGACAAAGGTCCATCTAGTCAAAGCTATGGTTTTTTCAGTAGTCATGTATGGATGTGAGAGTTGGACCATAAAGAATGTTGAGCATCAAAGAATTGATGCTTTGAATCATGGTGTTGGAGAAGACTCTTGAAACAGTGAGGAGATCAAACCAATCAATCCTAAAGGAAGTCAACACTGAATATTCATTGAAAGGACTGATGCTGAAGCTGAACTTCCCTACTTTGGTCACCTGAAGCAAAGAGCTGACTAACTGAAAAGGCCCCCATGCTGCAAGTGAGTGAGTGCAGGAGGAGAAAGGGACAACAGAGAATGAGATGTTTGGATGGCATCATAGACAAATGGACATGAGTTTGAGCAAACTCTGAAAGATAGTGAAGGAGAGGGAAGCCTGGTGTACTGTAGTCCATGGGTAGCAAAGAGTCAGATACGACTTAGTAACTGAAAAACAACAACAAATCATTCTGGTAACACATTGTGATTCACTGAAGTATCTAAAACAAAAAGTAAGGAAACTGATTGATTTAAAGTTTGTTTGTTTGTTTTTTAATTTCTTTAAATATTCAAGGTGAAATATCTTCAGTTTAGCATCTTCTAACTAGAATTTATATTGTTGAAATGATGAGAAAAAAAAGCTTATGACTGATAGAGAAAGTTATTGTTATAATCCAAGCTTTCCAAAGCCTAAATATGATTTATAAAAGAAGCAACAGTCCTCTGAGATTTAAAGAATTATCCTCATTTATGAAATTAATTTTCATGTTTAGTTAAACCTGGCTGTTTGATAATGACTGAAGCATTGATTAAAATGTAAAATGTCTGCAAGTTATTTGAAGCAAAGAATTGACCCTGTAAATGAATTTTAAATTATTTTGAAAGATAGGAGGTTAAAGATATTTTTCCTATTTGGGGTTACTCTTATAGATTGTTGAGAGTGCTGAGGAGATCTGCAAGTTTGAACATGAACAAAAACAGTGGGAATAGTGAAGTGAAAGAAAGTATTCTCTCAGGCAAGTGTTAGCACAGGGTGGCATTGATGACTTCTTCCAGAATGTAACTGGCCTTGTCAATATCTCTACAAAGTTTACACAGGCTCCAGAATTATTAGCATAATTATTATAGGGAGGAGAAGAAGAAGAAATAGTAGAAACCCTCTTAGGAAAGAGGATACTGTGTATGTGAGTACATATGAGATGCTCCAAGGCACCCTGAGAAATAGTTGTGTGTGAGGAGGGGAGAAGGTGGTGAGAGAAGTGACGTAGAAATAAAAAGAATAGTAGTGTATTGTGAGCAAATTATGAAACTATTCAGACCATATTTTTAACCTCAGGTGGGTATACAACTTTGGAAGTTGTATATATATATATATATGTATATATATATATATACACACACACACATATTTATTTTAAATTATTTTATATTTATTTGAGAGTATGTTAATACTCTCAAAACAGTTAATCGGTTTTACAAATTAAACATGGCGATGTCAAAATATAGAGTAGGGAAATATATTGTCCTCTCTTTTTTTTGTTTTAATTTAACACCAAACAAATGCTTTTGTATTAGTCTTTCAGAATGGATTCATTTATATAATTCTAAAACTTTGAAATCTCCATAGAATCTGAGTTTCACAATTATATATATATATATATATATATATATATATATATATATA